>CM059229.1:18032443-18729943 GCA_030347435.1 Clarias fuscus | reverse complement strand
CCGAGTGTGAGTGAGCCTCAGGCAGAGCCCGGTGGCTCTGAGCCGGACAGTCCTCAGGTCGATAGCTAGATAGCGGCAGGTCAGGGTAGGTATCTGTCCTTATTTTCCTCCTCCTTCTCCTCCTCTTAATGTCAGCCTGCTCCAGCCGTGCCGCCACATTAGCACGCCTTCACCCTGCCACTTTACTCCACCGTCACATACAGTAGATCCACTACATAGTGGTTGAGTGTTCTCTTTCTCTCTACTCTGTGTCGTTCTTTGGTATTCTTTGTCTCTCTCTCTCTCTCTCTCTCTCTCCACCCTTGCCTGCTGCTACGTAAGATGGTATGTGCCTTTAAGTTTTTGTCTTTTGTATGAGAAAAAAAAACAAGTTTCTTTACTCTCCCAAAGCTGCCTGCAGTGTGTGAGTATCAGAGTGTGTATCAGAGCTGTTGAGTAACATTGATTTTGAATGTCAGTCAGGCTATCCACGAACATCACAACACTCGACATTGAAGCATCTTTGTTGTGTTGTGCTGTGCTGTGCCATATCACCATTTCAAATGAAGCTTTGCAAAGTGTATTCTACTCGAAAAGGGTATGGATTTATGTTGCTTTTTTTTGGCAAATTTTACTATGACGTAACTCAATTGATTAAAGCCTTCCTGACATCACAATCATTAGCATGCAGCTGTATTAAACTAACAGTCACACTCACCGCACTGGATTAACATTCCTACTTCTGTAAAAGTGCAAATACAAACGGGATTGCAAACACTGTTCACTGTTGGCCAAGTGGGAGCAGGAAGAAATGCATTATCTAATGAAAGGATTCTTATTACGTGAACATTTTAATTGTGGCAGCCATTAATATCGCTGTGCACGAAATGTAATTGAATTTGAATTTCGCAATTAAATTATGTCTCCGATTATGGCCTCCAATAAAGGAAATACAATTGCACATGCACATTTAATTAGCCTTTGAATTTGACTAAAGCCTAGAAAATGCTACCATATCCACTGACTTGATAGTGGAGCAAATGATAGAATTACGTTCAGCCAGTTAAGACTTTTCCTCCTCGCAGTGATTGTAGCTGTACAACATGCAAAGTGAATGTAGATCTGAAACTCATTAGATTCCTTCTAGTGGATAGCTCGCTGTTAAGAAAGGTTAATGAGATAACATAGCATTCAAGATAATAACTGATGTTGTATATATAAGAAAGCATTTACACAAATAAACTAGAAGTTTAACATGTGGTGACTAAGCTAGCCAGGTAATCCCATCCGAAATAAACCTACTGTATATTTAGCTTTCCTAACATGTATAAGCATTACATACATTCATGAATGTAATTCATGAGCGTGTTGTTATTCGTCACTTTCTGCAACCATGCATTATTAGGCATGTCTCGAAGCAAAGTCACGCAGTTTCACATAAGAGTCAGCAGGTGGCGAAATTCCTGCTTCAAATACTACACACCAATGTTGTTGGGTAACGCAACGGCATGCAGAAATGTGCAAGTAGGAGTACTGATATTCGCTGTGCTTTTTTTTTTTTTTTTTTTTTAAGTAAAAAGTGTCATGTAATAAAACAACTCAAGTAAATACGGTAACTAGTGAAGTATGTAAATAAGTACAGTAATGAAGTACATGTACTCAATTACCTCCCACATATGAGGACAGGTAATACAGTCTCACACCTCTGTAAATGCACTCCTAAATCAGCCAATCGGAAGTGCATTGCATAAAATCCTGGACTGGATAATAATGCCAGGAGCTTTAGGTCATGTTCACGCTTGACCGTCAAAATGATTTTGACCATGGCATGCAAGCTGGTTTTTGTTACTGCTGATCCTTTGGGATTTTCACACACAACAGTCTCTAGAGTTTACTCAGAATGATTCAGTAAAGAAAAAAAATAACATCCATTGAGCTGTAGGTTTGTGGACAAGAATGCCTTGTTGATGAAAGAGGTCAATGGAGAATGGCCAGACTGGTTTGAGCTTTTAGAAAGGCTACAATGCCTCAGATAACCCCTCTGTACAATTGTATTGAGCTGAAAAGCACATCAGAATGTGCAACTTGAGGAGGGTGGACTTCAACAGCAGAAGATCAGTGCAGTCTGTTTTAGTTCCATCATTAAGAACACAATGCTATTCCTAGGTGAAGACTGTAAAAACATAGTCGGATGCCTGCTGAATCTGGATTTCCACAGGTGGTAAGATCAAAATGTAGCACCAACAGTACGGGTTCATCGACCCGAGCTGCCTTGTGTCGTCAATACTTCAAGCTGGTGAAGGTGGTATAATGGTGTAGAGAATGTTTTCTTGGGACACTTTAGACTCGTTAATACCAATCAGTTTTTGCTTAAAT
Organism: Clarias fuscus; assembly: GCA_030347435.1. NCBI lineage: Eukaryota > Metazoa > Chordata > Actinopteri > Siluriformes > Clariidae > Clarias > Clarias fuscus. Next base: position 18,727,588 of record CM059229.1, on the reverse strand, counting down.
GCCAAAGCCTAGATGAGTGCATGTGCTTTCATGGACACAATGTGTCATCTTTTAACTGGTTTAATGAACATGATCATGAGGTCAGTGCTCAGTCACCGGCTTTGAATCCAGTAGAACATCTTTGAGATATGGTAGAATGGGAGACTACTGATGCCATCATGTCCACATGATTATTATTGTTATCAGGAATTGGGGAATGCCAGGAAAGATTGAGGCAGCTGTTACAATCGAGGATCAGTATAATATATTTCTAATAAAGTGCTCAGTGAGTGTATATGATATATACACACATCATATTTCTTGTCTTTTTCTCTTACGTATAAAGATAAAGTTGCATATTTTTGACGTTTTCCAGCGGCGCTTCATTAAAGATTGATGCTGTCCTTATGAAAGTGTTATGAAGGCTCAGTGTGTATTTGTGGCTTAGTGTATAAAGAACAGAATTGGATTGGATACCTCAGTTGTCATGGTGATGTATAAGTATCAACCTTTTTGTGCGTATAGATTTCCTAAGACACTTTTTTTTTACTGCCTAGAAAAACTTAAATGTTTTCGAAGAGTTTGGTTTGGAACAGGAGCGGATATTTGCGGTGTCGATCAAACTTGCCTTGTGAAAGCAGATGCCTCATGGACATGTTTAATGATTTACCCAGGACTGTATCTGCCCTGAAAAAGTGTAAAGCACAATTTACATAAGGAACAAAAGGAAATATTTTTAAATCCTCCACAATTTTTTTTTTTTTGTTTGCGTTTGGTTAAAGTCTTAATCAGGATGATCAAGCACACTTGGAATTTGTGTGGTGATGCACAGATCCAGAGCACACTGCACATTTTATATCTCACCAGTGGGTCGGCTTACTGTGTAATTTAGTGTTCTGCACTGATGTGTGCCTCCAGGAAACTTCTGTAGTATGCGGCTAGAAACCCATGTGGCCTCCTCGATCAGCAGACAGAGGCTTTGGGGGGGGTGGGGAGCGTCTGCTTTCTGGCTCTGGTGTATAAAACTTTAATAAAGTGTGAAGAAACAGAACTGTGTGTCAGTGTGTGCATGCACACCGATCTGCTGGCCTCGTTACTGTGGTGTGAGGCTTAATAATGCTGGATGGCTGCTGAGACACGCACAGATGCAGGCACCTCTGGAAAGACCAGACCTTGTGTGTGTATACAAAAATGAGTATAAATCATATTAAAACTGGCAGATAATGAATTTTGGTGATGCTGTTTTTAGCTGGGAATTCTGTAATATTTTGCTGATATGCTTGCCATCCCAGGAAGACTTAGATTTTAAATCCAGTTTTCCCCATTTTGACTTTTACAGTATGTGTAGGCTTTAATATGATATACTTTAAATTATTGTTGAGATTTGTGCAAAAGGGATACATACTTATACGTATTTTCTATAAATTGTTTACAGAACTATTTCTACACTATGTCGTCATAGTATGGCATTTTAGATATGTGCGACATGGGCAGCCGTTGAGATTGGCATTTTGACGAGGACAGCAGAGAGTGCACAGGCAGAAAAAAAAAAGAAAAAGTTCAGAATGGTGATAACATTTGCACAGCCATCTTTCTACCAATTACTTGCGCATCGTTTTTATGTCACCCTGTGGGTCAGTTAACCTTATTGACTGATTCCAGTTTGTGGGGGGGTAGGGGACTAACTGGGTAGGTCTCTCCCCCAGAAGTATGAGATGAGGAAGGAGGTGGACGTCAAATTAGGCCTCTCCGCAATTAGTGAAATCAATCAGTGCTCCCAAATATACCACATATCATTTATCATACGCATCATATATACTGTGCTGTGTAGGTTCATGGTTCAGGCATGTTTAATGAATGAAGTTCTTAAGGACTAATACATCCAGTCTACACACCTCCGAGGTGAAATGGTTACGTCTTGATTATTACAGTAATTACAGAGAGTTTAAAAAAAATTGAGAGTCATGCTCATCAAATAGAAGTAAGTAAATAAATAAATAAATAAATGTCAAAGCCATTATATGACCAAATAAGGGGGAAAAAATCAAAGGAGCAATTGGGAAAGGTAAGCAATGTCATCTCTTTATGAGTATAATAATATGTACCTCATGTATGACACTTGCTGTGTTGTCATCTTACATAACATGAATGCAATGATTATTTATTTGTGTTGTTCCAAATGTCAGAATAGAATGTTAGATTAAAGTTAAGGCCTTTTTTTTGTATGAGCGATTGGGAATTTACTGATAAAAAAAAAAAAAATGGATGCCTCCATATTTCTCATTTGTTAGCAACAAGTCAGTTAAATGTATCTACCTTTGAACTGTATAGTCAGTTAATTTCAGAGTCAAAATGTCCCCAATATGATTGTGTTTGCAGTCTGTCGCACATACAGTACAGTAGGAGAGACAGTGCAAATGGAAACTGTTAAAAAGAGAGAATGGTAGATGTCAGGAGAAAAATTCTGCGCTTGTGAGAGCAAAGAACCTATACCAGCTATATAGTAGGATAGGGATATTGGAATTTTTGGCAGTGGCTTGAACTGACTTTCTCGGTCCCTGTAGAACATCTGTAGCAGTTCGGGTGACACTTCAGGTTTTATAGGAGGTAGCTGGGGCTTTTACGGGAATGTGCCTCGAAGAAGATGTGTGTGTGTATAAAAAGCGAAATGTACGAGGATGCTTTGGGAGCTGCTTCATATTCTGTGTGCAGTATGAAGCTCTATAAGCTCACAGTTTTTCCTCACTCTGCTTGCTTCTCTCTTATTCATGCTCTACTGTCAGTCCTCGAGTCTGTCACTTCGACAGAGTGCCATCCTTTCTCTTATGGTCCTTGCTTTATTTAACTCACATCTATTCTTTCATCCCTCTCCCCATTTCTCAGTGAGAGGAACTAGGGAATGAGTGAGTCATAATTATCATGTTGGTTGATTTACCGGTGTCAGGCTGATTCGTGGCTGTATGGACCACAGGCTGGGCTCGGAGCTCCCACTGAGAGTCGGCTCCATTGCTGTTATCAAGCCGTCATTCTTTCTTTGCAGCTGAGAATAACACGCACTGCCTCCTCCTGGGCCTTCCTCCTCTGTCCTGCTCGCTATACTGTAATAAGTGGATTGGTGTGAAAACAGAAGCAGGGGGCAGGGGAGCAGTCTTACTGGATATGTTCTGAAGCAGCCACACCACCTGCGATAGGGCAATTACTCTTGTATTGTGTTTTCTCTGAGCTTTGGCATCTATACTCCTGAGTTTCAGAGGAAAAATAGAAGGTGAAGAAGGTGGAGGTGAGAAAGATCGAGCAACCTCACTCTCTCATTACTTTTAGCCAAAGTGCTGCTAGTTAATTCAAAGCACTTTACTGACATCTGCTGTTAGTCTAAGGGAATTGCAAGTTTTATTGATTTTTTGATTTGTTGAGTAATAAACCCTATCGTGGGGGCGGGGGGGATTCTCTGGAAATGCTTGATATTTGATAGACAAATAACAACTAACATAAAAATAACAATTTATTTTAAATCCAAACTTTTCAGTCACATGATTCCTTTTGCAGTTGGCATATTTGGGACCGAATTAATGGTTTAATTAATGATTAAGGTTGAAGGAGAGCTAAAGTTTCTCGCCTTACATCAGACAAGAATGAGCAGTACAAAAAAATCTGATTTATTTATGCATTTTATTTTTTTTGTACTTTCCTGATGTACACAGGCTGGCCACAAAAAAAAAATAGGTGCACAATCTAATATTTAGTTAGATCAGATTTATTTATTGATTAAAATCAGAGTCGCATTCATTTTAAAGTGTTCTTCAACACATCTCTCACAAGACTTTCAGTGGGGTAAAGGTCAGGAATCTCTGGTGGTAAATTTGTGTATGAAATGCTCTATGAACTATGAAAGGTTCTGAGAGCATAATTCCTCATTCTTTCACTATTTAAGTCCTGAGATATGCCTGTGCCACTGGGAAGAAAAACTCCATAGATGCGATGAACTGGTCATTCAGTCCATTCAGTTCATCAGCTGACTCCATTTTATTGCATTGTTGAGACTAGATCTGACCAACTGAAGCAACCCCAGATCCTAACACTGCCTCCAGAGGATTGTACAGTGGGCAGTATGCATGGGTGCATCGCTTCATGCACTTCCCTTCTCACCAATTCCAGTAATTTCAACTTAGTTGTTGTCTTGGATTGATGCAGATCAATACATTGACCACAGGATACATCTTTCGACATAGTTATTTAAAAATAAGGAAGTTACTCTTCAGTTAAGGTTTAAAGAATTGTATCAAGTTAAGAAATATTAATATTAATCTCTGCTATAATTAGTCAAATAAAGTATTTGCGTAGTTATATCCAAATTGTGACTTTTTTTATGGCCAGGCAGTGTCTATAAACATTATAGCATTTAAGAGGGTTGCGTCAGTGTTGCGGATTAAAAAGTACCGTCATAATAGGGAGAACTTTTTTTTTTTCTCCTATTTTCAGTCGTTGTTGCTGCATTGCATGAAGTCTATATGAAAAACACATTCTAAATGCAACAGAATGAATGACATCGATGTTAGTCATTTATTTGGTTCTAAAAATGGTCAGAGTTATATGATGTGATGCCACCTTAAGCTAATGTACATCCCAGGGACGTCAGATCACAATTTTGAAAAGAAAGGTTAAAAAATATCTACTGGCAATTAGTAAATAAATTTCAGCATTACTGACTTTGGACATAGAGTATAGCAGAGTACTTTCCAAGTATTTGTTCAAAATCTTCATTATATGATATGTTAAAATGATATTTCTAAGAAGCCTAGGGGCCTTTTTATATTTGATACAGTACATGACTTTTGTGTGCATGCAAAAGCAGCAGCAAAGTGTTCACATACTGTACAGTACACTCCTGTAAAATGGCTAGAAATGACTGTATATGCACTGCAAGCTTAAACATATTAACAATATCTGTTAAAACATCCCATTGTTATCATGATTGCTGTCATGATCTGTGTCTCCAATTAAAAATATGTGGAGTTTTTGTTTGAATATCAGTCCCATAATGAATTTCAGTATTTTTCAATACTTTCTCTCTGATCCAGAGGCTCTAGACCAAGGCTTAGAAAACTGATGATAAATGTGTGTTAGCGGAGTTCTAATTATTGTGAGAAATCCAATACCTAGAAAAGCCTTTAATGAGACACATCATAATCTATGACGTGGTCATGTCATGTTCTTGGGTTATTTTCAAAACCGAGCTGTGTGTTTGGTAGAAAAAATTGATGGATCTGTAATTATTTGCAGAAAACACAGTAGCTTGCTGTAGTTGTTTTTCCCTCAACAGCTTGTGTACTTACTCATTTAAACATGGCCATCATCTATAATAATTAATATTATATGTAAAAGTTATAACAAGTAAATAGGTCCTGAGTCCACACTGTATTGTAACACTGCATTACGTTAGATACCCTGCAAACTAGACAACTTTAATCTTTGTAGAATCTCACACAGATGTCCAGGTCATGCACTTTTTAGACGCTCCCTAACTGACTCCATCACCGTTAAGCAGTGGTTTCTGAGAGATTAGATTCACCAGGTTTTAATATAAGAAAATGTAAAAAATATATTCAGTTGTACTCACAAGTAAAATACACACATTTAGCCCTTTTTGTGTCTTTATTTCTTAAGAAATTATCTTAAGAATCTCAACCGTGCAGTGAACGTCCCAAATTCCCCCACACTTTAAAACAGTGGTCCTGCTTTGTTTAGGTACAGTATATACTTAGGTCATATTTTGTTCTCTCACTTTATAACTGAAATAACTCCATATTTCACTTTGAGTTTATTCATTACTGCAGTCATCTTTTTTACTCTTTTATTCTGTGAATAAAGCAAGAATAAAGTACAGTAATCCACTCTCTCTCATTTGTTGCTTGTGATTCTTTAAAACTTTCCTACAGGTTATATTAAAGATTTTTTCCCCCACTATGTGATAAACATCACTGCTGTCAGCGCACATGTGTAGTCATGTAAAAATCAAAACGCTGTTTTAAAATTTCTGGCATCTTGGTCATCCTTGTTTTTAATGCTACGCCAGTATACTATGCCACACTAGCATGTACTGATATAGAAGATCCAGAAGACCGGTATACCTTTCCATTAATTTAAAGAAAACTAACTATATAAGCAAAACCAGGAAGTGCTAGTAATTGATAACTGTGCTCTACAGCTCCCATTCATATTTACCCTCAGTGATGTATACAGTAATGCTGTAAATATGCTCCATTAGCAATCAGTTTAACCTCACACTACAGTGCTTCTGTCAATCCAAATCGAAGTTCATACAGTACAAGTACATTACCCTAGGACTTGGACAATATACATTTTTTTGCTCTGCACACAGACCATGAAGTTTGTCACCCGGAAAAGGAGTACAATGTAAGTAATCGCAGCCAAATTCCACAAATTCATTCCGAGTAAAAATTCATTCCAAAGTTCAGCTGAGACTCGTGAATATTTTTGCAGTTCCACTGAGCTAAACCAAGATTCTAAAACCAACTTTTAAAGTTACGTTGTATTTAGGACTTATTTCTTCTCATTTTCTTCTTTCGCGGTTAGCCATACAGATATACAGCTAGTTGTGGTTAGCCGTACACAACAGTCTTGTAAACATGCACAGTTATTGACCAAAAAAACATGCAACCTAAAAGCATTGTTTTAGGAATTTTTAATGATTCAAATGAATGATTTTGTCCCATCAATACTGTTCACTCTTTCATACTTCAAAGTGGGTATGATGTTCATTGTGGGAATTGAGGCTCTTCCTTCCTTTTTCTGTTTTGTCTGGTTCTCTCATTTTGTCTCGTATTATATTATATTCCAAAAGAGTTCTCAGTTACCCAAATGCTTTTAGATGCACAACTCAAAATGTGTTTTTTTTTTTAAAACACAGGACACAGAGATGATTGTGCTGCAGTTCATTGCTTGTTGTTCTGGGTATATATGTAATTCCTGCTTCCTTTAAGGTTAACTTCTAACTTTTTTTTTTTTCAAGTGACAGCTGACTCTTGTCCTACTTCCCTTGTTATTAGTTTGAGTGTGTTATGAAATCATGCTTGGCGCAACGCTTCAGAGATGATTACTTGGGTTTTCATGACTTATCCCCCTGCATAATAGTGAACCACTTGCAGTCCAGGACATGATTAAGTTCTCTACTATGCCTAGATTTAAAAAATATATATATATTTTAGGTGGGATGCATTACGCAAAATCCACTTGATTGCCGTTTTTAGACGTGCAGATGGGTCTCCAGTGTGCAAACAAAACTTTGTCTTTCCAGTCAATTAGATTTTCCCCCCTAATGTGACCTCATATAAGAAGATATCATCCACTATCTTGTTGCTCAGCTTTGCAGTTCTCTGCAGGGATGTGGCCCAGCATCTGCTTATTTACATAGACACTGAAATGGCGGGTTTGATGGAGGAGTGAAATAAAGGGAGTTTGAAGGATGATGATGCATCATCTGAGGCGTATTTCAGCTGGAGCAATAACCCGCACTATGGAGAAGCTCAGACACTCGTGTTACCTTAAAGAGAGTAAAATATAGGACCTTTATTAATCTCTCAGGAAACTTTGGGTTATATGCTTTATGTTCTTTTTTTCCTTTTAAGTGTTAAGACATTTTATGGATTTTCTTATACTAAAATATGTTATGAATGTGAACAAAAACCAAAGGACAATATTTCTGTAAAGTGAATATATGGATTAGAGCCCTGAAAATATGTTAAATAACAAAAACATAACTTTTATTTTATTTTGTTTTATTTTATTTATTTTACTAGTTTCAGCAAAGGGCACCCAAACCTAACTCCAGTTAACAGTCGTACTACACATACTACAGATTACATTTCTGGGTTCAAGGCTTTTTATACTTCACCGGTAATCATTAAAATAAATAAATTGGTATAAAACAATACATCTGTGTAACTTTTTTGAGGACTATTTTAAAGATGTTCTAAAAAAGCAACAGTCTGGACACACTTTCTAATTCACTGTTTTATGTTTTGTGATTTATTTTCTACATTCTAGACCAAACACGGAATTTTTTTTTTTTTTTTTTTTGATAAAATAACAGAAATGCCATTATGTATCAAGTAACAACAGTCAGTTGTTACTTTTAGACGAGAAGGTGAGCTGTTCTGGAATAGTAGTTGCAAGAACAGTATTGTCAAGTGCATTTGCAAAACCCATCAAGCACAATGATGAAACTGGTCACGAAGACCATCCCAGGAAAGCAAGACCAAAACTTTCCTCTGCTGCAGAGAAGAAATTCATTTAGAGCTACCCGCCGCAAAAATCAGCAATTAACAAACAGCACCTCAGACTAGAGACGTTACGAGCAGTAACAGAAACACCTCAACATCAACTGTTCACAGGAGATTATTACATATTTATGATGCCTTCAGCCTTGTTTTACAGTGTAGAAAGAAATAGAACTCAGAAAAGACTGTGGAATTAGGTGTGTCCAACTTTTGACTGGTAGTGCATATGTTTTCATGACACACCTTGAAGCAATCTTGTCTAAATATAATTGTCATGATTCATAGCACAACTGTGTTGAGGTTTGGAATCTGACAAAGTACTATAAACTTTGCTTGCATTCTTTGTAAATAATAATAATAATAACAATAATATTAATAATAATAAAGTACCGGGTACAAGTCGGGGGGGAAAATGTCTGCGCACTATTTCGAACTTGTATTTCATCAGAGATAAAGTAATAACACAAGATTATGTCTTTTTATAGTGGAAGGACCCTCTCTACGCCAAGATCTGCAAAGGGAAGAAGTGAAGGATCATGGGAAGACTGCACACAACTGAACAGTGCTCAGAGGGGAGCAGGAGAACAAACCCTTAGAGCCGCTCTGTGTGCGCGCGCGTGTGTGTGTGTGTGTGTGTGTGTGTGTGTGTGTGTGTGTGTGTGTGTGTGTGTGTGTGTGTGTGTGTGTGTGTGTGTGTGTGTGTGTGAAAGAGAGAGAGAGAGATCTAGAAAAATCAGTGAGTGAAAGTTATAGAAATATGAATGGCTGATGACTGTGTGTGTGTGTGTGTGTGTGTTGCATGAGAGTGGATGACATTCAGAGCTCATCTGTAATGGATCACTCCAGCCGTCTTGGCCTTCAGTCTCCCTTTGGATATCACTCTATATGGAGTGCTGCAGACTGGACATCCTTCCCTTCTTTCTGTCCTTCCATCGAGCTCCTTGTTTCTGTCGCCCTCTGTTTCCTAGACTTATGGACTGAAAGTGGAACACCTGTTGATGATGATGATCTTTACACTCTTTCCCTCGTCTCACTCTTATGCCAATCTAGCCAAGATTTGATAGTATGAGTGTAAAGTATGAGAGATGCCTCATTCCAATGTTCTCTCTCTCTCTCTCTCTCTCTCTCTCTCTCTCTCTCTCGCTGTCTCTGTCTCTATCAAATCAGTGTTCAAGAAATCACAGCTTCTTGATCCTGCATAATCCCCGTCTCTTCACTGTCATCTCCCTGCGTAGTCCAGGCCAGAGCAATCGATTACAGAGTAATCCATTTGATCCATCCACAGGATTATGTGATTCGTCCATTTGGGTTTGTTTGGTTTCGCTCCCCAATCTATTTGAGATTCTGCTGCTAGAGAGCTATGCAGAAATAATAATTTTAAAAAATGATAAGAGACTTTGTCTTTCTCTGTGGACATTTCTGACAGGATATCTGACTCAAGGAGTGACTTTGCCAAAATCTCTCTTTCTTTCTTTCTTTTTTTTTTTTTTCTTTTTGCTGGAAACACTTCTGAGCAGCTCTTACAGAGGAGACACCGCAACGGACGGACGTTGCCAAAAAAAAAAAAAAAAACACCAAGCTGAATCTGTGACTGAACTGTTCTTCTCTATAGCTTTTGTACGATACTAATAAGACAAAAAAAAAAATGACATTGAAAACGGGATTTTTATTTTATAAGTCAGTGGTGCCCTCGAGGCCGACTTGAAACGTGTTTTAAGGATAAACGTGGCTTTAAGGCATCGGATCATCAGTTTGCCAAACACATTTTGTAAATAACAGTAATGCCTACAATAATGCTGATGATGATAATAGTGTTTGTTCTTTTTTCCGCCGGACCTCTGTGCCATAAAATAGGCAGGATTAAGTGATGCAAGCGTAACATGGAATATCCCAAGCAATATATCTCCACGTGTCCAAAACTTTCCCCCTTTGTGGTTTTACGTTGCTGTCTGCACCTGTGCATGTTTGGTTTACTTAACAGTGTGGTGCACGTCCTTTGGGTACAATGAAGAAAAGCAGGCAGTTAAAATAGCTCAAGTGTCATAAAGAGTGCACGGCTCATTATGGGATAATTGAGTATAGGCTCAAAGACTTTCTGCAAGAGATAAAGATGGTATTTGATGTACTGCAATTGGGGCATATTAAAACTTAAGCGTTAAGTTCAAAATAAACTTTATAAATGATTCTGAAACCCATTTCAAAAGGATATACAGTAGTGTAACTGGACTTAAGGTGTCCTAAAAGTCTCTATACAGAGGGGAAATTGACAAAATGCAGCTTTATTTAGAAACTCTCATAAGAAATTTCACTATAGTAAAGTATAGTACATAACCTAATTAAACCATAGTATTATGATGGTACTTCAGACATTACCATGGTACACACCATAGGACTCTATAGGGTATCAGAGTAGGTACTATGGCACTGTGGTAGTACTATGGTATGTATCATCGTACGTTTGTGAATACCATGATACTTATTAGGGACCACAGCATCAGCAGGTATCTAGTATAGTTTGTTTATACATGCTGTACCATATTAGATATGTTAGTACATAGTATTGGTATGTAATATTAAGAATTTGATAAGGCACCAGATCACTCAGTGCATTACACCCCACCATGCACAAACAAGCCTAAACTCCGCCCATTCCAAACTGATTGAGCAACCATGGGATGTGCCAGACAAACAGGTCCAATCCATGGAGAACCCACCCCACGACCCATAGCACTCAAAGGATCCGCCGCTGACAAAGTCCTTGTCCCAGACACCACAGCACACCCCAGAGGTCCCACAGGTGGCACAAGGGGGACCCAAAACCTCAGTGGTTGTAATGTTAATGGTTACATGTTATGGCTGTGTGTGTGTGTGTGTGTGTGTGTGTGTGTGTGTGTGTACATTTGCCCTATTCTTAAAAAAAAAAAAACTCATACAATTGAATTACGTACATTTACAAACAGTGATACCAATGTGTAAAAGATTTGCCACTCTGTGTGAAGACTATTGGGACCACCTGTATTTTATAGGATTGATTTCCAATTTGTAAAAAAAAAGTATTATTTTTTATAATTATAAATGAGCAACACATTTTGATACGGCATTTAAAACTCAAAAAGTCAAAGAATTCACAGAGCCTGTCACTCATTGACTGGGTCAGGTCTTTATAACCTTGTGGTATTTCACTGCAGTCTGGTCTCATTCTCGAATGCTCGAGTTCTCCTGCCATGTTGCTGTTTAAATTTCAGATGCCTTATGTGTCACCACGCATACCGGCGCAACCACAAAACATGCATGACCTTGTTCATTAACATGTGCATTCCCCAACACACACACCCACCCAACCACACGCACGCAGACATTCATGTGTAAATCAACTGTGTCAAATTCTGGGAAATGCCCGGTGGCTTCACAGTAGGTACACCAAAAACACAGAGCACATCCACAGTGTCTGGCATTTTATCTAAAATTATATCATATTTAAAACCTGCTTGTGACATTGTGTGTGTGTTTGTGTGTGAGACATAAGCATCCACTTCTCCTTGTGTTTCATGACCTATAATGACTAACACTCCCTATTTTATGGCCAGAGTCAGTCCTGTTTTAATCCGAGAGCCATTTAGGCCCTTTAAAGTTCATAAACTACACTTGGGGTATCAAAGGAAGATTGTAAAGCCAGGAGAAGATCGTGAGGATCCATAATGCTTCGAGTATGTTTCTAGACCTGTTTTAACTTTACCTCAGCTAATGGTTTGTTAATGTAAAAGGACATCTTATTTTTATCTCAATGAAGATGACATTCAACAGTGAATTTTTAGGAGATTTCTTCTCTCTCTCTCTCTCTCTCTCTCTTTTTTCGATTTACATATCCCACCATGTAATACTGTACCAATAAACACATCAACAATTTAAACCTTGTTGTTTTCTTCAATAGATTTCCATGAATATGTGCACATTGACAACTATTTTCTATTAAAGGAACCTTTTAATAGCTTGTACAAAACGTTACAGTTTATGTTCAGTATGTGTGTGAGTCAAATCAAAACCTTCATTATAATTGCTATTATCATTATTATTGTTTTGTTTTTTGCATTTCATTGTTTAGTGCGAAGTGGAGTCACTAAAGTGTGTCATTTCTTTCAGTCTAAAAGTCTTTACAAGCTTTAAAAAAATATGTTATGTTGCACTTTTCAGGTTGTGTCTAGTACAATCACCAAAGTACCAGGTCATTATTTGTAAATGATCTACATAGTACTTAATTCACTTCCTTTCAGTTTTTTTTTTTAGAACAAAAAAAATGAATCAAATTTGTGCCTGACACTATCTATTCTGGACTCACAAAATACAATGCAGTACATCATAATTAAAATAAATGTCATTTTGTTCAATTAAAAAATTCAGAAAAAGTTGCTTAGTTGTTTATAGTCATACCAAACACATTTATCAGTTGTCATTTTTGTCTTGGTATTTACAAACCTAAACGAAGCAAATTGAAATGAGACCCTTGCGAAAGAAAACTGGTGTGTAGGGTCAGTTTTACAAACTGTAATTGAAAAAAAAAAACAAATTTTGCCCACATGGCATTATTGTCTTCAATAATCAAGATTAAAATGAAATATGAAATAATCAATCTAAAAATGTTAATATACATGTGAGTACATACATACCCTAGCCAAAAAGAACATTAAAACATTAACATTTTGTTTGACTGTCTTTTCTTTTCATTTCGGTGCACAATGTGGTGACGCTTTCATAAGTTGAGTTCTTGAATATGCCTGAGACATCAAGGAAGAAAAACTCCATTCATGTTATAACCTGGTCATTCAGTACATTCAGGTCATCAGCTGACTTCATTTTATTGCTACATAATGATGCGTCTACAATGAGTCTAGACCTGACCTAGTGAAGCAACCCCAGATCATAATACTGCCTCTAGAGGCTTGTACAGTGGACAATTTGCCAGAGCGGTGAATCATTCATGGGTTTCCTTTTTTATCTTGATACACCCTTTGCTCTGGAATAGGGTCAATCTGCACTCATCAGACCACATGATCTTTTCCATTGCTCCATACCCCAATTGTTAGCAAATTAAAGCCTTTTTTTTTCTGATTAGTCAAGTGATTTTCCTATGGACACACAGCTGTTTAGTCCTAATCCTTCGAATTCTCATCAAATTGTGCATTTAGAAATGCTCTTACTTTCACTATTAAACACAGCTGTGATTTCTACTGTCGACTTTTTCTTAACGATGCAACTTCTCCAAGCATTTATCTCCATTCATTACATTTTTTCTGACCCAATTTCTTCAACACACATAATGGATCAGGACTATCCTTCCACAATTTACTAATGTGTTGCACAGTTCTTAATTCATAATTCCAGTCATTTTCGTTCTGCTAGGTTGTTTTCTTTGCTTGATGCAACCAATCCTTTGACCCTTTTGATAAAGTGACTTTTTTAGCCAGGCAGTGTACAGAATAAATGTCAAGTAAATGCACATCAATGGCTAATTAACCCTGTGCTGCTTAAGGTTTTTTCCAGATTTATCCAAATTTCTCCTTACAATTTTATGAACCAAAGATGGCTGATGTGGTCGGTAAAAATGGCAACTGAGCAATGCAAAAATCTATTAAAAATTGTAAAAGGCATCGCACAATTGTGTGTTAGTTAAACATGGACAGTGTTTAGGAATTTCTTGCTACTCAATTGTAATATTTTTATTTAAATGTTGTATTTAAATAATATTTATATTTTTCTCGTGATGTACTTACCCTCGTTTATCTTTGATAGCTACAACCAAATTAATGATTTATTAATTAAATTGTACGATGATTAATGATTAATCCTGGGAATAATCCCTTCAAATCCTAGGAGAAATTGAGCTGAAACTAGGCGATACCCAAAGCACTCCCTACCACACAGGCAGCTGGCAGGACCACATTCTTTGTGAAAGAAAATAGTCAGAAGTGTGTTGATGACTCGGGCGGAACTCGTCTAACAAGACCAAGTGCTTTTTGGTGATGTACTTCTGAATGGTCTACCTACCTTCATTCCTGCAACAGACACGCGTAGCGTAGGTCACAAACATAACTTTGGGTTGTTTTGCTTATACGGATGTAATTTCTTATTGGATTGGATTCATTAAAAGCAGGTTATTTGTTGGAATAACAATGAGATGACGCGGAACTGATGGTGAAGAAGTGCCATTTCTTTGAACAAGGATTACAAATTAGGACAACATACAATGGAACAGGCAAGTTTATGATGCATTTCTTTGCATTATCTGAGATTTTAGGCATTAGCGAAACATAGATTAAATATATTTAAGAAGTATTTATAAATCACCGCAGATTTTTGGGGGCTTCCCAGGATAGTGACAACTTCATTCAATATTGTTTAAATGAACTGAAAGAGGAAATAGCATAATTCTGTACTGAGAATTAGATATCAGTTACTTCTGTTTCATAAATGTGATTTGAAAAAGCCTCTTCATGCCCTGCATTGTGTAAAGGATTTTTCTCTGCATGTTTTATGGTTTCTCAGGGTGAAATGAAAGTTAAAACCCTGAGGGGAAGGTTCCAGAATGATGAATCTTCAAACATCCGAATCAAACCGGCTATCCCGGATAAACCCAAAAATATTTCCGCAGTATCTCCCACTGGAAAAATCAGCAACCCCCTTATAGCATCTATCAACTCAGCTGTGGACAACCGCCTGGCCCCTCGTGTGGTCTTTAAAGATGACAAAAAGAACCTCAAAAATTCTCATCCAGAGACCTTACTTATAAAGGCAAAGCCTGTTTTGGTGGATAAGAACCAGAAGAAGCAAGCAGATCTTATTAAACAAGCCTTAAATGATGGGAAGATCTTGCCCACGAATCATGTTACTCCAGTCTTAGAACAGACAACCAAACCTGCATCTGTCCCAAAGTCCCCAGCTGCGGAGACACCCGTCAAAGTCCCTACACCATTCAACAGGAAAGATCCCGCAGAATGGGATTCTCCAGTTTCCCCTGTCCTTGATCGTTCAGATTCTCCAGTTAATAAGCCTATGATTCTTAAAGCTCCTGGTCCACCAATTAGAACAAGCCCTAATTTCTCTGCTCCAGTTATTTCTTCTCCTGGTGTTTCAGTCTCAAAACCTCCTGCCCTAACAGTTCCAGAATCCGTCTTTCAGAATGGTTCTCAAATTAAGAACCTAAGTCCAGAACTTCCTGTTAGACTTAAATCCGATATATTTTCATATGGTTTACCAGAGGAGGCTATCTCCATTCCAGAAAGCTCTTCTTTTCTTAATATGGATATTCCACCTCCAATTATTCCTGATGACTTTTCTGATCCTGACACATCTGTTCAAGATGTATCTGCTTTTGTTACTCCTGAGCATTCATTTGCTGGGGCTTCTCTTTTTGATACTCCAATTTCCAGCAGTCCAGCTCTGTTTCGCACAGCTTCTCCTATGCCAGCAATAGAAACCCCAGATTCAGATGTGGCTTTTATATTTAGTCCTTTGCCAACACATTTAGCACCATCAACAAATGTTGAGTCAATGGTAGAAAGCAGGATAAGTGAATCCCACAAAGCGAATGACCACAGAGGGGAGCTCTTAGAAAATCCATTGCCCAACTCGCCCTTGACCCCTTCATTGGTCTCTGCTTTAGCGAGAGCTGAAGAGAAGTCTCCTGTTAAGCAGAACTCTAGTGATCTACGTCTGCTTACCCTTCTAGAAAAGGCTAAACGAAAGTCTACAGTAGGCACACAATCATCTACACCTGAATTTCCGCCTGTAGTTGAGACATGTCTGCCCAGCAATAGTCCACTTGAGTCTTTATTACCAGACGCAGCCTATGCTGATCCATTCTCACATGTGGATGCTCTAAATGTTCCTGAACCGGTGACTCTTCCTGATATTCCCCCTGTCGATTATGAAGACAGGGCAGAAGAACCAACAACTCCCAGTAACCAAGATCACAGTAAGTCAATGTTTAATTTTTTAGGGCCTGTTTATGCTTCATGGTCACAATATCATCTGTAGCAAAAAAAACCCAAATTTTTTAACAAAAAAAAAAAATGCTTTCTGTGTTAGTTTGTAAGGAAAAACAAAATATTTTAATGCAATGTTAAAGAGAAGGTTTTAGATTTGTTAAGGGACTTTGGTTAGAACACCTTTACAGCTGGTCATTCATGGACTTATCCAATTAGCCAAACATGAGGCAGTAGAATCATCTCACTAATGATAGTAGATAGTAGATGGTAGGAGTAGAACCTGATATAGGATTTTCCATCTATTTCAAGGTTTGGCTCATTCTGAGATATTTTTCTGCACATTTTGGTTGTAAAAGTGTTAGTTTGAGTTCCTAAAGCCTTTTTTCAAACCAGTTTGAAATCAGTCTGTCCTCTCTCCTTAAGATGACTTTTTCATTTTGGTCCTTTTTTAATTAAATGTTATTTATATAGCCATAAACACATCTGCACATTGGCATAAACCAGATGTGCAGAAACTCAGACATAACCTTTGCAATTTGTATGCATTCCAGAGGCAACAGTGGCAATATAAAAACTTCCTTAAGAGGGACTCACCATTGACGTAGTGCAGTTATATTCCTCTTCTATAACTGCATATTATATAATCAAGCTGTGCTAAGCATATGGAAAGGAAAAGCATTAGCATCTCCCTTCCGAATGATTTCAGAAAGCATAATTTGTGATTTTATTGCATTTTATTTACCTTTACATGTGTGATACCAAAGTGAAGTTATTAAATGTGCAATGACTGAGACATGAGCATAAACAGGTTTTACTAAGTGCACTTTTTAAGGTAGGGTTATCACAAAATCTGTAAACATCTTTAGGGTGACTGGTGGTACCATCCACAGCAATATCCATCTAATGCTGGTCTTTAAGCACTGTGGTTATTTAAATGATGGAGGCTCTAAACTGAAATAATATCACATTTTCCCCATATTATAATTTATGAGGTGAGCCTTAACTGAAGCTTTTGACCTGTATTGCCATGGCTTTAAAAATTGAGCTGGTGGTGTTTGATTAGCTGATTGGACAACTGCATGAATAAGCAAGTGTACAGAATGTCACTTTTACATCTTTTTGTGCATTTTGATGGCCTTTTTATTCAAGAGGGTTTGTATGTGTTGGTATGTGAAGCAGCTATAAAATGCTCTTGTGGTGGTTCAGGGCAACATGTTTCTCATAGTCAGAATGACTAAGAGGTAGAGCTATTTGCATATAATAGGTGAATCACCTTTGCAGTCCTTACACATGACTGTGTGTGCTTGACATGTGTAATGCAGTCTCTGGATTATGCATTTATAGAGTTTACCTGTTTATTAACCTCTCTTTAGGCAAAGGATCACCTGCTCCAAAGATTGTGATTGTGCAAAAACCTGCTGTGCCTCCTCCACCTCCCCCCAGAAAGCCCCAGTCAACTGTGCCTAATGGTGACCTCATGCCAGAGAAACCACCTCAGTCTCCAGACACACATGTGCAGTCCAGCATTCTGCCAAGTCAGCCACTGCAGGACAATGGTAGAACTACCACAAACCACTTAGAATGTTATTATGGTTATATTTAACAATATAATCTCCAGGAAAATTAAAGATTCATTGTTCTGGTAATGGTTAGTTATATAGAGTGTGTTTGGGTGCAGAGTGCACTTGAAAACAGCAGTGGCCATGGGGTATTAGTATTATTTCTCTCTCTCTTTCTCTCTTGCTCTTACTGTGAACGTTTTGTTTAAGTTGATGTCTGCAACCTGCTTCCCTTCTGATATTAAACAACAAGTAATGTTATAAAGCATGGCACAAAAGAAAGCACAATCACACATAATAGTCAGCAGTTGGTCCGAAAATCCTGCTTCAAACACTACACACCACTTTGGTTATGCACCACCATGAAATGCGGTGTAGAAATGTGGCCAACTAACAGTACACAGACGTCCTGTATGAAGTTGTAAATTGAAAGTAAAACTGATCTTCTAATAAACCTACTCAGGTAAAGAACAGGTGTCCTCCCATAGTCCAGTGACTCAAACAGCATTTATGCTGACTGGAATTTCCAAATTGTCCTTACTGTATGAAAGGGTGTGTGTATGTTTGTCTTGTGTATGGTTGCAGTGACGCTTAATAAAGCATAAAAAGAAACTATTTGATAGATATGTATGTATGTATCAGTCATAGTATTCTTAAGTTATAGTCTCAGTCACACGCTGCTTTTGCTATATTCACAATTAAACCACACTCAGCAATTTAACTAGGATTGGGTCTTCTTTTAAATAATAAATAATACTGTAGCAAACACAGTTTGCGTCTTACTGTATGACGATAACCAGTACCTATTTACAGTACTAAGCAAGGGTTCTTCCTCACCTTACCAGAGTGCTGGATGTCATGCCATAGAGTCTACATGCTCTTAAGATTGTACCGTATTAATCATTTAAAATAAGTTGGGTAATTTATTCAACTGTGATCAATCATGTGTTATTGTCTAAACAAGCCCCTAAAAGCTAATTAATCATGCGAGGAATCGTGGGAGTCCTGAGCCGAATCTGCTTATTACAGGACAAAATAATAGGGAGCAAAATAATTAGCGGTATGAAGCAATAATACTAACTGATGTCATAAAGTTTTCTGTCTATGTGATGGGTTGGTCTAGACATCATTCTCATTCAACAATGATTATTGTTACAGAAATCATTATCCCGGCTCCTGCAGCTTTTACCTCAGAGGATACAGAGAATGAAGATGAAGAAATCCTGGATCCATTTCACATGGTTGGCTCACAAGCAGAAGTTCCTCCTGAACCATCGTTACCAGATGAAATGCATTTGGAACACCTAAATGTACAACATCAGACCCCAAATATGGACAATACAGATACTGGGGTTCCCAGGACATTGACACCTGAACATTCGAATTTAGTACCAAACTCTATTTTCAGTCCAACTCTCCCTTCTCCATCAGGGTAAATCTTCAAGATTTGTATGACAGTGTAGAACACGTACCAGGATAATACCTCTTATACTGTGTGTTTGTTTGTCCTTTAAATAGCTGCTATTATTTTATACTGTTTTCCTGCCAGCTGAATGAATGTATTAGCAAACTGATATTTTACCTTTTTTTTTTTTTTTTTTTGCATATAATTGCAGTAGCACGGAATATGAAGAGCTGACACCCAGCAAGAAAAGTAAAGCACCAAAGAAAACCCGCAAAGGATCTCCTATGAGTATGAAATGTTTTTTCCCCCTGTAAACTCACTCACTCGCTCATCGTCTATAAAGCTTAATCCTGTGTACACGAAGGGCACGAAGCGGGGTACACCCTGTGGGAGGAAACCAGAGAACCCACCAGCATGTGGAGAACATGCAAACTCCATGCGCACAGAGGCGGGAATCAAACCCGCAACCTGGAGGTGCCAGGTGACAGTGCCAACCACTAAAGAATCATGCTGCCAGTTTTCCTGTACAGCCTAAATGGTCGCACCTAAATGGCCTGGGTTCGATCCCCAGCCAGTTCAATTCCCGCCTCAGTTTTTTATGTTGTGGAGTTTTCGTGTTCTCCCCGTGCTGGGTGTATGTCCTGCGGGTGCCCCTCTTTCCTCCCACAGTTCAAAGACATGCAGGTTAGGCTAATTGGCATTCTCAAATTGCTTATGAATGCTTGAATGATTGTGGGAGGTGTGCATGTGTGGTTGGCAGCATGTGCCCCAAGTCTCCTGGGCGAGACCCTGTATACAGGATAAAGCAGGATAGATGATGAGTGAATGAAGGAATGCACCTGGATTTTTTTAAAGTAAGGTCTATCTGATAATTCTGTGTTTTTAAGATATTGAGGAAAGTATAGACTCACTGGAAGGTCAAAGCTTCAAAAATGTATTTGTTTGTTTGTTTGCTTATTTTTAGATCCATATTCTGATATACCAGTTGCGGTAAGTATTATTTCATTTAGACCTTTTGACCATTATAACTGGCTTGCTGCAACGTGTGTCATTATTATTAATTAATGTGTATTATTATTATTAGTAGTAGTAGTAGTAGTAGTAGTAATATTAATATTATTATTAATATGTCTGAATGTGGAATTCATTCATTTTTGATTCAATATCTTTCATGTAATATCTTGATTTTTAGACAGAGGAGATTCCCAAAAAAGGATTGTTTTCCAAGTATGTTTCAATTTAATATTCTTTGCTTTCTTTTTTTTTTTTAAACATATCATTGTAGTGATAAATACATTGTCTTTCTTTTATATTTTTATATTTACAGAAGGAAGTCTGTGTCAGATGAAAAGGATCTAAAGTCAAAAGAAAAACAAAAGCAGAAAGACAAAGAAAAAGAAAAGACAGCAACCAAAAAGGAGCAGAAGGAAAAGAAAGAGCAGAAGGAGAATGAAAAAGAAAAGGAGCTGAAGGAGAATGAAAAAGAAAAGAAGGAACAGAAGGATAAGAAAAAAGGACAAAAGGAGAAGGAGCTCAAGGAGAAGGAAAGAGACAAGAAGGAGCTCAAAGAGAAGGAAAAAGAGAAGAAGGAACAAAAAGAAAAAGAAAAGAAGGAAAATGAAATTAAGAAAAAATTCAGGGTAAGACAATACAGTGATGGATTTTTATGAATTGTATTAGGCATTTAGAGAGATTCTGGACTCACTGTACGTCTGTTTCTCTCTCGTCTGTAGATCACGGGAGAGGAGGAGGTCTTGTACCAAGCTAAAGTGTTGGAGACCATTAGGGGCCGTAAAGATGATCTGGCGATAAAAGCTGGAGAGACTGTCAGCATTATTCGCACCACTGACTGCCCTAAAGGGAAATGGCTGGCTAAGGACAGCACCAACAAATGTGAGTTAGCTCGAAACATAGCATGCGACATAGCATGAAACATGTTAAACATCACTTTATATTTTATATGAACTGCATTCACGTGAGTTAACCTTTGAAAGTGCTCATTGTTCAACTGTTTGCATTTTTGTTTGGTAAATATGGTTTCTTTGCAAAATCCACACCGACAATCAGTGAAAGAGAAGAAGAAAGTTTCACACTTATGTCCGGCCTATCTCTTCTAACTGTTTGGAAAGCACAGTGGTATACTGGTATAAAACAATGTGTTTGGTGCTAGGTGACAGAGATGCCTCTCCTTGTAAGATCATCATCTAGCCAGATAACACCCCGGCTATTAAACATCCTGCTTTAGGACAAAGGAGTTTAATAACACACACACGGATAAGGAATATATACTGTAGAGCATGGCCCGGACATTCAAATCTGTATGTAAAAATCTATTTAAAGTATAATTGATACAAAATGCTCAAATTGACATGCTCAATTGCCTCTGGGGCGGCACGGTGGTGTAGCGGTTAGCACTGTCGCCTTGCACCTCCAGTGTCCAAGTTCGATTCACGGCCAGGCTCTCTGTCGGCACGGAGTTTGCATGTTCTCCGTGCTTGGTGGGTTTCCTCCCACAGTCCAGAAACACGCAGTGTAGGCTAATTTGGTTGTGTAAATACACATGCGAATGTTGCCTGGTCCCACCATGGTTGTAAAATATGGGAATGAAGCATACAGAGGTTCATGGATGGATGAAGTACATTGATTTCCCTAAGCCGGTTCTTACAGACACCTGACAAAACAAAAACTTAGTTAGTTAGTTGTTAAGCCATCTTAGGTTTGAAAGAAAAAAAGGCAAATATCAAAACTCACTTAAGTTATATAATACTAATGGATCCAGACTTCAGGCCACTGAATGTAGGTTTTATTTGACTTGAACATAGAGTGCATCCTTCTCTGTGACATATCTTATAGCAGTGTTATTTTCTGTTTTCAGATGGCTATATCCCACTGAAGACTGTGGAGCTAGATATTCAGGAAATGATCATGCTAGGAAACAAAGCTAAAGCTAACAACAGGGCCAACATTAATGGGATCGTACACCCCGAGACCCCAAGTACAGACATCATGTAAGACTTTGCTTATTAATGTAAAGTGTGTTACACACTAGTGCTACTGTACATATCTTTAAGCGCAATACATGAATCTATTTATTTGGTCATGCAATCCTACACTGCTTTTGTCATTGTTGTGTTTTTACTTTTGCAGATCCTCACCACATTATAGCATGAACCAAGAGAGCTGTAAGTTAATATACTAAACTCCCTTATAAATGCATATACCTTTAAAAGTAACGATCAGCCATATCAACACCACCACCACCAGATATATCACAGACACCAGAACACCCAGTGCAGCACAGTAAACCACATACAGGGCCCAAGAGGTAAAGAGCCCAGGGCCACTGCTTCCAAACTCCCCAGATCCCAGTCCAAATGAACCTGGACAAACAAGTTCAAACAAGATTAATAGGGCCCCACCCCACAACCCACAGCACCCAAATGATCCAATGTCATGGTTCCAGATGCCACAGCACATAGACAGAGGTCTTGTGACAAATCTGTCCTCGTTTTTATAAAACTAAAAAACCATTGGATATTCTCTCATCCATATGATTCATACTTTATGGCTGTAATTTGATATAGTACTGCATAGATATAGTCGATTTAGTATAACGTTTTGTATTGTCAGTCGAAGAAGACAGCGAGGAATGGGTTGACGACGATGATACAGTTTTCCTCCCAGGTCACTCTACTGATGAGTGAGTATCGAGACAAAATGTGTATCAAAATATTTTCTATCTTGTTTGTTTGAGTGTTAATGCTTAATTCCTGATACAGTTCTCTGAAGCACACACAATTTTTCGGAATGGCTTCTCCAGAAATTGGTGAGTCATAAGAACGCATGCATTTGTGTTCCATAGACACGTGACTTTATGAGTCACTCAGATATGAGGAAGAATATTAGCTATTAGAATGGTATGAATTATAGATGTTTTATACTGAAGCCTTGTTTTCTTGGGGTTTAAAATTTATTTTTTTATTATTACATTTTTTATTATTGCTATCAGTCCCACGATTCTTATTGCATAATTAAAGCAGGGTGTTGAATTTAATATAATTAATATACTTCACGATAAGGATAGTTGTATCTATTGTATTGTATTATGTTATATTGTATTATTCACTTGCTAATCTTGCATACTTCAGGTCTTGAGCCACTTCCAGCTCTGGCAGCACACACTGATAGAAGTGATAATCAGTAAGTGCCTCCGTGACTGACATCTTTTACACATGTGCTCTGAAGTATCTTATACATATCTGTCTGATCTTTTTGTCCAGCCTTATCTTTGTTACATACATGCAAACACTTGTAGTGCAATGCTAACGTCTGCTAGCAAGCCACAAGTTCTATGTTGTATAGAAGTGAAGGCTGGTCACAATATTAATATCATAGGTATATACATGTGTGTTTATGAAACATTATTAAACACACAGGCAATTTGTGTACTCTGTACGTCCTGATTTAAAAACAAAAATCATAATTATGCTTTTTCTTTCAGTCATCAAGTATATAACTGAAAAGCGTTCGTGCACAGAAAAGCGCAGATGTATATATATATAAGTTATAGATGTATCAGAGAATGATCTTCAAATAATAAATGTGCCCCAATCTACATAAACTCTATGGCATATCAGTGTGGGCAGTGAGCACAGGCTGCAGCAATCTACAGCACAGGCTACAGTATTATAGCTTCTACTTTATGTTCACTTTGTGTGTTTTAATCTGTGAACAGTGATGGTGCTATGGTGTGTGGAAAAAAAGAAAGAAAAGAAAACACATTAAGCTATTTGAAGCTATAACCCTCATGGGTTAAGAAATTGGACTACTGATCAGAAGGTCATGGGTTCAAATCCCAGCACCACCAAGCTGACATTGTTCAACCCTCAACTGCTTAAATGTATAATCAGAGATACGTACGTCACTCTGGATAAAGGTATCTGCCAAATTTAATACATGGCAATACATTAAAGTTGTATGGCACATGTGATTAAAAATTCCCATGAATAAAGGTATAACAACGATTTAGACTTATAGCCGCAGTAAAAGCATTTAAATGGTAGAAATGCTTTAAATATGCCCGCATGGTTGTATGCTCGGAGCCCACTGCAGTTGTTACTGTGAACATTTCACAAGTGGAGCACTTAATCCTTGAAAATTGACAGATAATTTTACCTCTGCCTGTGGGAACTGTACACACAATCATTAACCAACACCACTTGCACGTTAGTGGAAATGAACTGGGAGTTATTGTCACATTCCTTGTACAGTCCTGTCCTCACTCCAAGCCATTTCCACATGGTTGAACCATTAAAGGAGTTTCACATGTGAAGCAGGCAGTCCAATCATAGCTCCGGCATATTGAGAAAAATTTTTACCTTAATGGTATCCAAGCACTAGTGAAACTCTGGAATAAGGACCTTAGTATAGCAGGAAGTTATAATAGAGAAATAAAGGAAGTTGACTCGAACGTCCCTCATAAATTGCAAAAATGTAACATTTTGTTTGATTTTAAGGAGTTTCCATACTCATAGAATGTTATAGAAAAACAGCAATTATAGAGAAGCACATTTACACCAGCCACTCCAGAACCAATTCATATCTACAGCATTTTTATGATATGGATGTATTCTAAGCATGGATGTTATCTTGCTCATTTGCAGTTCAAGACATGAAGCGCTCCATAAACTGAGCACCTTCTTTGCCCCGAAAACACCCTCACTGCAGGACAGCACACCGTAAGATTCAGTTCTCCTGTTTGACTTTTTTGTATATATATATATATATATATATATATATATATATATATATATATATATATATATATCAGAAAAACAAAAAGCATTTGACTCACTGCCCAACAATTTCTTCCTTCTTAGAGTGCAAAAAATTCGTGAACCAGACCCGGTTGCTTTTAGTGCTGTGGAACCAGTCAGTTTGTAAGTTGTTTTTTAATTTTTTTATTTTAATGTTGACATGTTCACACACACTCCCACACACATGTATATATATATAAACCCACTAAATACATGTGTTGGGTGATTTCACTCCTGTACTATGTTGTCTCACAGGTTCTGCATGTAGAATGCATAAAATTCCCCTGTAAGAATGTTGTCTCCTTAACCTGTCTTTACTCTTTACTCTTTAAAGCCTCAAACAGGAAGTAGATCTGGAGCTCCTTCCTCCACCGGATCTGTACGCTGATATCTTTGTGGGGTGACAAGAATTTGTTAATTCCATGTACGTGAGTCAAAAGATATGCGATTTGGCAAATGATAATGTTCGATGGACAAAACAAGTAAGGCTAACACTTTGTGCCTACAGGTGATTGATATTAACTCAGCTGCTCTTGCTTCATCAGTTGAAATGTGAAGGATATTTCGAATGACTGCAATGTATACTTCTGTCTGACGGTGTGTTGTTTGAGAACCAGGCTCGACTGGAACTCTTCCTCCCCCCCCCCCCCCCCCCCTCCCCAAGACAAAGAATGCTGTCAGGCATGTAGAAAAATGAGGCGTGGTTATGCACACAGTATAAACACGCTTAAAGGTGGGGTTCATTCATCTCCCATTAAATTTTGTCAGATCAGAAAGACTTCGAACGGAGGAATATGGAGTAACCCCGATGATGATATTACTTTCCTCATGGAACCCGGGTGTTTTTAATTCCACCATGCTATTCTATTTCTTTAAGATGACATCGGATGTAAAACTGCTAGGTAGCTTGTAAGACTCAAGGTTAATGTGAAAAAAACAAACAGCAACATATCCAGTTGTTTGCTAGAGGTTCCATTAGTGCTAAAGTATATTCTGTTTTCTGTTGAAGACTTTTAAGATCATGTGTTCTTAAACTGCCAAAAAAAAAAAAAACACAGCAAGTAAAAATATCTTAAATCTAATCAAATCTTTTTTAATATATATGATTTTGCTAATTAAATTTTTTTTTCAAAATGATCTGTCTTTGTGCAAACAAACTCATCACAGCCATACTGATATTCAGCACAACAGCATGACCTCAAATGAGATATTGCTTTTATACAACAGTTCTGCAAACACCATTTAAATTACATTTTTTTAATTTAACCAGTTATTTAGCCATGCCACAAAAAAAAACCTTCTGTGACTGGTGGAGCTGGCGACCGACAGTTGGTATAAGTAACAGGGTTGAACGTCGTTTAAATTCTTACCAGTACTATGTAGCCAAAAGCTGAGAAGGATAAACCATGGAGTGGTGGACAGTCCTGTGAATCTTGAAAGTTTCTCTTTATATTTCCAATTGTTTTAAGGTTACATCCGTTATATCAGCATTAAATGGAAAGCTAGTGCACTATGTAGGGTGTACGATCCATTGTTCCATATGCCAAGTAGTGCTCTTGATTAGGGGTTAGAGAGGGATTTGGGATTTAGTCTTATATCAGAAGTAGTTACCTTTGTAGCTCATCTTTGGTGTAAATACAAGACCATGGAGGAAATTCAGAATGACTTGCAAGCAATTACTAAGCAAACAAACAGTTGTTTAAGATGACATGACTTTTAGTGTGTGTTCTTGCTGAAAGTGCTTCCATGACTGGTTTTGAATGTGAACTTTGACAGGCAGCTGCTCTCTCCTCAGTACTTTAGACTGTACTGACCTACTTTCACCCTTGCTGCGATCCACACTTACAGTATAGTAATTTATGGTTGTTGGGACACCTGTGATATGGAGTGACACATAGTTAAAGGTCCCAGTACTGTTTTGCTCTTCATCATCACTCATGGAATGTCATCTGATCAGATTGCTTGATTAAAACCAACTGTTGCATAATATATATTCTTCTCCTAGATACATTTGACTAGATTCAAGATATTTTGACTTGCTGCCATTTCTTGCAGTGTATATAGATAGTTATTAACACTTAAACCTCAGTTTATATTAAATTATTCTCAATATGCAGTCTTTACCAAACCTAAACACTCTCAACAGAAAGCTGGATGGAGTCCTGTTGTGGTTTGATAGTATTAAATCCATGTACAGTTCTATTATTAATGTCTATTGAGTGTATGTTTCACCTGTTTTTGGTCATGTAAGTGTTTAAATAATGGTTACTTCTTTAAATATAGGTAAAAGTTTATATCACACATGCTGCACACATATAGTGTTATAAGTCCTACTTCAATGGCAATCATTAAAATCTTATTAAAATTCATGAACCGGTATGTTGTGCTATATTTTGATAATCCCGCCTACTGTGCCTTGACCATATTTATTTAACCTGCTAAGATGAATTGATCCCTCAATAACCACAAGACAGCATGTGTTTATATGTTCCAATACATATTTTCTTTTTTACTTCTCCTTTTTTGTACAATAAATAATAAAGTGCAAATCAGAACACCATGCAGTGCATAATTTGTGAAATAAAAATAAACTAGACTAGGATTTATACGTCAGTATACAGTGAGAACATTGAAACACACACAACACTGACTTCGCTTGTGTTGTGTACACAAGACAACAATGTATACAAGACTGAGAATGAGAAGCGAAAAGACACTTTGGTTGCATTTAATGATTTGGATGGATGCCATGCAGATGATAGCACTCAAGTATTTGTACTGTAAAATAATCAAATTGGTTTAACACCATCATTCTAAATTTCAGTGTAATGGTGCTGATTCAGCAGTAGTCTTCAACATCATCTCAATTTTCTAAACACTTTGCAATCAACAGCTCTGTTAAAAGTGACATACCTGTTGCACAATGGCCAGGTATAAGAACTCTGAGATTTTTTGACCAAAAAAAAAACAAAACAAATTTTTTTAACTCCTTTATCCAAAAAATATATAAATAAAAAAATAAAAATTGGCTGCACATTTCCCTCAACACAAACCAAAGGATATATATACTTTTAAAATCTTTTTACAAACTCATGACAGTCACTTCATCTAAGCAATTATTATTATAATTTTTTTTTTTTTACAATTATGATACATGGATTTACTGCAGACTTATTAGTACTGTACATCTAACATGGTACAGAAACACACTGATGCACAAACACCATGCAGTGAGCGGAAGCCATTTCACATTCAGTACAGTACAGAATAGACGCCCAGAAAGATTCAGGAAGGCCAACTCATCTCCAATGGCATTAACTATCCAAGAAAACCCCAACATAGACAAGATATGTGGTAAAAGGCTTGGTAAAAATGGTTTAAAAAAATATTAAGGTAAAAGTAAATAGGAATCAGATATTCCAAACATATATGTATTAAAAGAAATCTACCACAGAAATCTAGATTCAGAACCTATTCATCCTCTGAAGTTTTCTTTTTATGTTAGACCTGATGTTCAATAAAGTAATAAAGGAGTGAACAGAACAGTACAGAACAGTAGCCTATCAGTGCAATCACCCCTCTAAAGTCATAGGCCATCAATTTGAGAATTCAGTTTAATTTATACTCTTAAATAAATTTTTGCCTACAGTTTTTTTTCCCCCATTAGTGGAAATCTCTATTTAGGAAAGTATAAACTTATTTTAACCAAAATTATATAGAAATATTTTTATTTAGGTTCACTTCTAACCTCGTCATAGCTGTTAAATTGACTTCGTTACTGAGATTAAGAACCTATTTTATGGGTCTGTACTTCACTTGAGCATCCTTATTAATGAATACTCCATTACATAATACAACAAATAATGTTTCATGTACTTCACTACATTTCTGCATGGTGGTGTTTTACATAATTATTGTTGTTTAGTATTTGAAGGAGTAACACCACCACCTGCTGACTATTATCCATAATTGGATTTACTCTGTGAAAAGGTTTACAGTAAACATGCAGGTGGTTGAAATTAGAATTGGAGATGATTGCAGACAGCGAGAGAGAGACTATTTTACTATGACTTAAAGTCTACAGTAAGCTAATACAAGCTTTTGATACTTAAGTAAATTAAAAGGTGAGTACTTTTATACTTTTAATCAAGCACGAATGTAATGTGAGGACTTCTACTTTTACTAAAGTAATATTTTATCTAGGGTATCTCTACTTTTAATCAAGTACGTTGCCCTCCTCTGTATCTTTGCAAGTGCAAAAATCTTGAATCTAGTCATAACCTATTTTTACGCAAACTTTACTATTTCTGAAGCATACATTTCTTGTTCTTGTTGCCAATAGAGTAAGAACTTTTTGTATTGAAAATTATTGCATTTTGTCTAGAAACAGGCATAATAATCTTATATTTGTTTTGTGTATTCTTATCTTAAGAAACTGTACTTTCTTTTCGCCTCCATAAATCATGTTGCATCTGAAAAAAAAAAGAATAATGTTTTTCCTCAGTTTGATCATGATTTTGGATGAACCACTGCAAAATAGAATTAATACAAATGCTGATAATACTGGAAAAAGTTTTAAAAGTTTCAAATTGCCTAAGACATTATTAGCAAGAAATATAGTCAACAGGACAAAACTCCAGGTTTCCAGGACTATACGATGGTGTAAATGATTTTTGCAGACTGCCACAAATATTTTAATATTCTGTCAATAATTTCACTTATTCTCGTAAATTATTTCTAAAATAATATAGTCATAAATAAGAAATGTGTTGATATCTGAAGGAATAAAATGATGTAGTTCTGTGTATCAGCCTGATCACAAGCTGGGATGAGAACACATGACCGTCCTGAATTCCCCAAGTCATCTTTCTGAGGTCACTGGATCAGAAGTAAGCAAAGCCCCTGAGAACTATGGTGTCAGGGCCTCTAAACATTCCAGTGCTTAGGGGAACAAGATCCACACGTCTAATAGAGTCGTCTGTAGCTGCATACACATGTATAATCATCAGAAACAACATAGGTTGCTTTTTTAAGGCATCAGAGGAAACTTTACGTCCTAAGTGCTCGTGACTTTAATCTCTAAATGTCAACAAATATCCCCATCTCACATTCCATACAGTATTAAAAAAACAAGTTCAGCAAAGCTTTCTTCTGTTGATTGGTTTATATCACGTTCTCCTCTCTATTCTCCTTTTCCTCTCTATACAAATCTCTCTGCTCAACTTCTCTTCCTCTGTTCTTCTTTTTCTCTCTCCTTCTCCTTTCCTCTGGCTCTAAATCTCGCTCTTTTTACTGGATGTTTAAAATCTGGATGTGCTTCTACATTTTCTCCTTGATGAAGGCCACTAAGTCGAACTGAGCACACACATTCCCTTTTTTGCTTCATATCCTGCCTGAATTATTCAAGTCTCTGACTGAATATTCTGTTATCTCCAAGATACGAGCACAACACCATCCGGGATCCGGCAGCTAAAAGAAAAGGCACTGCACTCAAGGAACCTATCTATATTCACTTATAGATGGAGGATCCTAAAAATTGCATACGTACGTCTGCCAAATCGAGCTTGAAGCAAAGCAACTGCAGCTCTTGTGTTGTGCTCTATGACACCCATGGTGCGTATTTGCTGACATGCTTGTCATGCTCTCGATGCTCAAACTGCCCTTTCACACCACACCTGCGATTACATCATCACTCGACTAATACATGCTTAAATAAAGTAACTAAATACCATAAAATATCTCTAAAAATAAATAATCTAATATAATAAATGCATAATCATCCTCTCTTTAAATGCATATAAACTGAATTTTTGGTATGTCATTGCAATCAACCAGTAACTCAGCTACTAAAGTGATTGATAAGAGAAATATAAATAGGTTATGTTATCAAAAATGCTACGTATATAAAAACAAAACTGATAAAGCACTCTGGAACCTGGAGACGCCCCAGAATGCCAGACTGCTACAGTGAACTGGACCGTCAGTATAGCAGCAAGCATCATGTCTGTAATCTTGTCTATCTGACTGGGTGAGAATTCTAATAACTGGCTAAATCTACATGTCATTTAATCCCAAAATGTAGCGCTATGTGTAAATGAGCGGGTTTATGAATGAGTGAATGTGTGTGTGTGTGTGTGTGTGTGTTAGTTTCAGCGCGCCAGTGTGGTGATGAGACTAGCACACATCTCAAAGAAGTCCATGGTATGGCTGCCCTGCCGTGGTGCCAGCATGGGTATGTTGCCTGGCAGAGAGCATGGCAGTGAGCTGCTGAGTGGCGGTATATCCATAGCGAGGGTTGCCGAGTCGATGCTGAGACGGGGCCGATGCAGACCTGCAGCAGAGCCCGAGCGCTGTGGTGTGGACGAGCCTGATTTGTGTTCGATGATGTCATCTGAAAGAACAAACACTTTATGAAAATTTCTCCCAAACACTTTGGA
Source organism: Clarias fuscus (assembly GCA_030347435.1). Lineage (NCBI taxonomy): Eukaryota > Metazoa > Chordata > Actinopteri > Siluriformes > Clariidae > Clarias > Clarias fuscus. The sequence goes on along the minus strand of CM059229.1, from coordinate 18,696,113 downwards.
TTCTGGGTAACCTTATTGAGCTTGTTCACCAGACTGTGCCTAAGTGACCAGTACCACCAGTAAGGATGTGTGGGTGGAGTTACAATTAGTAGCAGAGCAATGACTGGTCACATTAGAATGACTACAGAATTATAGTAACCCAGTATGATTATTCTGTTACTCTGCTCAAGGCTGGTTTTAAGAGTATGTACTAGGATTGCGAATTTTGCATGTTGTTCTTAAATGATACAGTACTGTGCAAAGTCTTAGGCACTCTGTTTAATTATGTTGTTGTACAAACTTTGTTATAATTTTTTCATGATTTCATTATTAATTCCACACAACAAAACTAAGCAGCTAATTTCATAAACTGCGCAAGATTGTACCCGAGACCATATTTTATGGCAGCCAATTATTGTTTCATTAATTACTGTTTTTTCCATTAATAACTGCATTTTATAGTATTATTTGAATGTAGAAACTGATTTTTGAATTTTTGAAGACATCCTTGCTCTTCAGCAGTTATTTGCATGTCCAAGACCTTTCCACAGTACTGTAGTTAACAATTAATTCATCATTAATGGTAACAATAAACACTTTGTCTATAGATACACAACAAGGTAGTTATGTGAGACAAATGAATGAAGCCCAACCAGTTTAAACAAACAATAATAAAAAAAATGAAAAAAAACAACTAGTTTTAACTAGTGGTGTATGGACCGCATGGATCCCTTTCCATTGTTTGGTATTTGCATGACACATTTTTCCAACCGAAGATGATGATAACTATCCCAGTTACAGGAAAACCACCCAATCTGGCAACACTGATTTCTGAACATTGCACAGCGTGAGAACTCTGACTGGCTGTTTCTTTTCCAGAACTTATTCGGCGTTAGTAAACACGGTTCTTAAATGAAGGCAAAATAATTCCATGAGCATGTTGACTAATGTGACTAGCATGTATTGTGGGCTTCTATTTAAAAAATGGCTGAAGACTTTATTTCAATATGTACAGTCGCTCAGTCTCCTGAACCAAAAGTTTTACTAAAAAAGAAATTAACCATCAGAATTAAATTGTCAACCCACAGTGCTCATTTCATGGATAGACGGTGTTATGGGATTACCTGATTGCGGTGAAATGATTAGATGTTTACTGTACACAACTACCTGATAGAGGAAGCATCTACACTTAACATGTCTGTACTTTTTCTTTTACACCATAAACTGATAACTCTGACGCCTCTAACTTTCTACTGTATTGTCTCTAGCATATGCCGTAACATAATTATGACGCAGGTCCTAAAAGGGTCTATACTTTCTTTCTTTCAATTTTTGAACTACAAGTGCATTGTGGTGTACAAGAACATAGACATGTAAGCTATGGAGTACTAAGACATCATAAATTCATGACGAACCAGGGGCGGCCAACCCTAGCACTTGAGAGCCACAGCGCTGCATGTTTTCAATTAATCCTGCACTATTGCTCACTACTGGTTACCTGGATCGGGTGTGGTCAGTCAATCAGAAGCTGGGCGATATCAATTCACTTGGTTTTCCCCACTTTACCCTCATGTAAAATGCAACATAAGCAGATTGTGTCTGCTCAATTGTGAACTCCTGAACTCTTCATGCATGGCATTATGAATGGCATGAGCTCGTACCATCAATGCTTTTGAAGTCCAGCAGAAAACTGCGGTTGTCCACCTGATAGAGCTGCAAGCTCATTTTTACAAAGTTTCCAGTCACTGGGTTCTTCCTGCGCACTCTCAGATGATAGGGGTTCACCACCTAAAATGGACAAAAACATCAGAGATACACACTATAAGCATGTACAGTGGAACCTTGCATTGCGAGCATACTTTCATTCCGGAAGCGCGCTCGTATATCAAAACACTTGAAAATTTCACCATGAGAAATACAGTGGAACCTCGGATTGCGAGTAACGTGGTTTACGAGTGTTCCGCAAACCGAGCAAAGATTTTTAATACATTTTTAATCGGAAACCGAGCAAGTATTAGTTTACGAGCGCCGAGTATCATGTATCATGCATGCGACTCTTTTTTTGACACCGAGCGTCACTCTCTCACCATCCCCCCCACCCCGGCTTCGCAAACACACAGAAACTCTGCTCGTCTCTTATGCGTGTGCGCACGTATTTTGACACCGACACACACACACACACACACACACCCCCGACACACGCACAGACACTCTTTCGCCTTTTCACCCCCTGCCCGGCTTCAAAAACACACAGAAACTCTGCTCTGTCGCGATTCTTTCCAAAGGTAAGGTGCTGGTTAATTTTTTTTTTTTTTTACTTTACAGCAGTGATTCCCTTAGTATGCTCACGCCAGGTCAGAGAGATTTCTTTTTTCACTGTTAAAACTGTGTTTCCGTTGTGTGTATGTGTTTGCTATGAAACTTAAAAAGTGATTCCTTTAGTATGCGCTCACGCCAGGTCAGAGAGATTTTTTTTTCGCTGTTAAAACGGTGTTTCCGTTGTGTTTATGTGTGTCCGCTTGTTGTGAAACTTAAGTGATTGTGTGTGTGTGTGTGCTTGTTGTAAAACTTAAAAAGCGAGGTGGAGAGAGGGAGGAGGAGTGTTACTGTGTAAAACGAGGCGAGGGAAGGGCTAATTCCACACACACACACACACACACACACACACACACACACACACACACACACACACACACAGCGCCTGTGCGCACCAACGGAAACACTTATCTGTCAGGATTTATTTGTACTTTTTTTTAAAGGTAAAGTGCAGATTAATTTGTTTTATTTTCATTTTATAGATTGTATTAATTATTTTTATGTATTTATTTTTTGGGGCTGTGGAACGAATAATTTGAGTTTTCATTATTTCTTATTGGAAATGATGATTTGGTTTATGAGTGTTTTGGAACACGAGCCCACTTCCGGAACGAATTATGCTCGTAATCCAAGGTTCCACTGTAATTAAAACTCAGTTTATTCGTTCCACAACCCAAAAAAATTAATACATAAGAATAATTAATACAAAATATAAAGTAAAAATAAAACAAATTAACCTGCACTTTACCTTTGAAAAAAGTAAAAATAAATCTAGACAGTCTTTGTTAGTGTTTGTGCGCGCAAGCGCAGTGTATGTGTGCATGTATGTGCTGTGTGAGTGTGCGTTGTGTATGTGTGCGTGTGTTTGTGCGACACCCTCTCCCTCTTCTCGTCTTACTCAGTAGCCCTTCCTCCTTTCTTTTTTGAGAGGGTGGGGGGGGGGGAACTACTGAGCAGGATGACTTTCACGCACACACTAACGGAAACACTGCCTCATCTGGAAAATTAACAAGAAACATCTCTGACACTCGAGTGCGCACACACACTAACAGACTCACTGCTGTAAAAATAAAACAAATGAACCAGAACTTTACCTTTGAAAAGAATCGCAACAGAGCAGTGTCTCCGTTAGTGTGTGTGTGTGTGAAGGCGAGAGGAGGAGGGGACACGCATGTGTTAAAATCAACAGTACACGCGCGCTGTACACACATGCATACAAACACAAAATACCACATGCGTAGTCACAGTGTTATAGTAAACAGAAAATGCCCGCACGGCCGTTGATTATACAAGTGAGAGACGCGCACTAAGACCAAACAGGGAAGACGATTACCCACAATTATGCAGCACAGGAGAGAAAAACTGTTGGCTCAGTTGTGATTACGTGACGCTCGACATCAAAACAAGAAGCGCATGTATGCTACATGATACTCGGTACTTGTAAAAAACGTGCAAAAAGACAAAATATTTTGCTCGTCTTGCGGAACACACGCAAACCAGGTTACTCGCAATCCGAGGTTCTACTGTACATCCCTAAGCAAAAAATAATAACTTTGCAAACCATTGTGCAAACCAATACATTCATGAGTTGTTCATCCACAAATAGTTATACACAAATCCTTATAAACATGTCTCTTTACAATATATTCTTATGCAGCCCTCACCTTCCAGTCATAATCAAGCTGCTTCATTGCGCGGTAAACTTCAGCCATGATGTCATAAGGTCTGCTCTGACTGCGGATCCCAAGATGCCACTTAGCCTTTTTCACTGCCAGAGGTTTGGGTTTGGTGGTGTTCAGAGCGTCCAGTGGACACCGGGCTTTGGGGCTGTCTGCCAGCAATGGGGGCATCCTCTCAGGGTGTGGCTTTACACTCTCATCGATGAAGGAGCCAGCAGGTGGGCTGGATGCCAGGTAGAACTCGCTGGCCTGGTTCATGATGCGGCGGTTGTCAATGATGAGGTGGTAGGCGACAGCCAGCTGGTCTTGCGGGTCGCCACTGTACAGGCTGCTGAGCACTTCTGCTTCGGCACACTCGAACTTCTCACAAACGTCACGCACAGCTTCTTCGTCGACCGCAGCACTGTCGTATGACGCATCCTCTGGGAACAGGTAGCTGGGTAGATCCTGCTTAAACCACTCGTCTTCTCTAAAGGAGACACAGCGGGAACACGAACATCACTCGACACATGATTTTTCTTACTTAAGCCCCTTTCATACATACAAGAGTCTGGTGAGAAATCCTGTAGTGAGAGAGCGATTTTGGAGAGAAAATGGTCATTCTGTGACCTAGGAGAGGAGTGACATCATGAATCTACAGATTTAAGGAGAGCCCTTATGAGAGCACTATACTCTCTGGGAGTACATAGTGAGTGTTTGACGAGAGCTAGGAATAACTGCTGATCTCGCGAAGGAGGTAGGGAGTGCTCAACGAGAAACCCATAACTACAAGGAGAGCCTCGGTGAGAGCATTAGGAGAAAGGCACCAACATTTCCTCGATCTCGCTGACTTCTCCCAGATGATTCCTTGATCTTCTCCGTCACTCCTAAATCTCTTCATCGCTGCTCTGCATCCAAGAAATCTGTGAGAACCAGAAGTGCCCAGCAACTTTGGGAAGTGCCGAGGAGTGAGTCTATGAGTCCCAGGAGAGGGCAATGAGAAAAATGTGTTGTCTTTTTTGTTGTGAAAAATCTAGCCTCGAGAGATGTCACATCCAGTACTGCCAAAGCTTTTACCGAAATTGAAGAGAGGCTTGGGGAGTTTGAAAAGACCCCTGCAAGAGCCTGGGAGTTCCAGGAAATCAAAAAGTGTTTGCCAATTTTCTTGCCATAATCGCTCTCTATGAGAATTTTCTTTTCACTCCCGTATGTATGAAAGGATCTTTACACTGTATGATCAAAGTTGTGTAGACACCTGATCATCATGTTATAATGTGGGTCGACAAACTGTTGCTCAAATTGAGATGCAAGCAATTGTCTAGAAATGCTGTAGCATTAAAATTGTCCTTCAGTGGAACTAATACAGCTTCTATTATCTGAAATATTCCAGCTTTTAATAAAGCATCTGAAGCAACATAGAAAGCTCCTTAAGCTCTTTCTCTATTTTTAATAGCTCTTCTTATTTCAACTTAAGCAATTTTACAAGTGAATCTCACTAAAATTACTTATTAGTAAGATTATAAGCTATTTCCTAGCACGACTCCTAGTACTTTATACACAATGGAAAGCGTTAGGATTTACTAGCGTGTGGTTTGTTGTACTCATGTTGTGTGGGTTTTTAAATTGCTATTCGAAAAAAACCTATTTCATGCCAAGTCAAAGCACCCAAGTTCTGAGTGTCTAACCTGATATCTTTGATTGTGGCCCTCTTCAGAGGATCCACCTGGAGCATGAGCATCAGCAGGCTAGCCACAGAGCGATTAAGGTACTCAGGGATGTAGAACACTCCTCCACGGATCTTCTTAAAGAGAGTGGGCACATGCTCATCATCGAAGGGCAAGGTCCCACAAAGCAGCGCGTACAAGATCACACCACAGCTCCAGATATCCACCTCGGGACCTGCGTACAGTCTTTCAGAGGCCACACGCATACACAGGTAAAGTGTGTTAGTGAAAACAAACCAAGTCAACCCCTGGTGTTTAGTTCGTTTCGGTTCTAACTCAATAATCCACAAGCCTCATTCCTTCTATCTTATTTTTATACTTTTTGCCATCAAAAATATCCACAGGCACAGGTAAAGCCTTTTTGAGTCTACACAGCTTTTTGAGTTTTTACACAGCTAAAATAAGATATTATGTTACAATGTGTTATGTCATTATGTTATAGATGTAGATATGACTTTGTGTTAGCAGATCTTGCCCAATTGTAACCTATTGGAAGTTTCTGAACATGTTATGATGTTCGGTAGGTTTGGTGTACATTATTTATGCATTTATGATGTAATATTTTGAACGTACAGAGAGTTTATCAGTACGTATCAGCTTCATAAGTCAGGGACCATCAGTATTCATATAAAATCAAGTTATAGGAGAGACAGAGTACTCATGCAAAGTCTTTCACTTTAACTTAACCTCAATACAGTATATCACGCTTAAATTTGTGTATAAATATGTATATATTTACTGGCCATTTCAGATCAATTTCAGGTCACATATAGGACGTCTGCAAGGGAAAATCCAGGTGCTGTTAATATAACAAGAATTAACCTTGAGATCAATGTCTTCTTTAGGCTGTGATTTTTTTTCCATTCAATTTGTTCAGGTTTAAAGGCAAGAGTGTTGGTCTAGATGCAATGAAAAACACAATCTCATCGACTTCCTGGCAAGAAAAGTCTGGCGACCTGAGAGGTATGAACTACATGCGGATTTGCATAATCTAAATGGGGCGCACAGAAAATCAATTTAAGCAAATGTGTAATCTGTGTCAGAACACGAGTAACTTTCCCTGTGTCAATATTAATCTGACTTAAAGGACAATGATTTGTTCTTAGCTACTTTGGGAAAGTGGGATACTACAAAATTCTGACAATCTGCTCTGTAAATGATCTAGACTGCTGAATCACTTTAGTCAGTGCAATGCGTAGCCTTTGTAAAAAAATGGCATTGCAGCACATTTTAATGAATGACATATAAAAGCATGAGCAGCCTTCTTCTCCAATGTACATAGTACATGAAGTTACAACTCTTTAATTATATGGTGCACAAGAAGTCATCAGACTTAAAATCAACCATGATGCAGGTTACACACTACCAGTTCAAAGTTTGGACACACCTTCTAATTCCATGGTCTTTCCTGATTTTAATTTTTTTTCTACACTGTAAAAAACAATGCTGAAGATATGCAATAATCTTATTTGATCAGTTGATATTGAGCTGTGTCTGCTACTTATACTCATAACTATTTTCATTATATACTTCATAACTAATCTGAGTTGTTGTTAATTGGTGATTTTAGAGGCGGGTGACTCTAAATTAACTTCTCCTCTGCAGCATAGTTAGGTTTTGGTTTCTTGCTTTCCTGGGAAGACCTTTATGAGAACCAGTTTCATTATGGTACCGGATAAGTTTTGCAAATGCGCTGGACAATACTGTTCTTGCAGGAACTATTCCAAAACAGCAGACCTTTGTTTCTTGATTTCTTGTTGCTGTTGCTACTTAGTTACCTAATGCGGTATGTGTTATTTCATAGTTTTGAAAACAACCAGTATTGCTCCAGAAAGATGAAAATAAATTCTTGTATACTTGTGCACCAAGCAGCTCTACGTAATGCAAAAGCAGCAGCATGACACAGCACCATCAGTCTCTCTTACAAATTAAGAATATTAAATCAGATCAGATGTCATGACTTCTTACCGTCCAGAGATGACCTCTGGTGCAGCGTAGTTAGGTGAACCACAGCTTGTTCTCAAGAACTCTCCGTCTGACATCATGTTTGACAGGCCTAAAACAAAACACTCGTCAAAATAAGTGCGCCATAACATATGACGGCTCAAGGGCTGGTTTTCATAGAGACAAACCATATAGGGACAATCTGATCATTTTGCTTTATACATATTTCATACTGATTTTCCTAATGTTCTTTTGATTTCTAAAGCTGTTTTGCGACAATGACCATTGTTTAGAGTGTAATATAAATGAAACTGAATTGAAAATATGGCTGCCCTAAAGCTAAGCACTAGGAATTAGATCTGCATGACTTGATAAAAAAATCAATTATTATTTTAAAACTGCAATATGTTGTAACACGGTTGCCAATCAAAGCAAACATGCTACACCTGGCCGGTAGATTATTTAAGCCCTCAAAAACTAATGTACCATGTGTGAACATTTAGAGAGCACCAGGTTTGGGAGCATTGCTCCGGTATAGGAGATAAGATAATGAGATGAACCGAAAAGATAAAAGGAGAGAACTGAGAATAAAAGTAAAAAGATCAAGAAATTATCAAATTAAAGACTACAAAATATATATTAGTATAAAATAAAAAGTAAAAAACATATGTTTTCGGTCAATGAAAGAAAAACTCACAATGGTCGCAGAAATCACTTTAATCTGACAAAGTAATAATAAATAAGAATTCTATGAATGTTAACCAATGAAAGTCAGACATTGCTTTTGAACCATGCTTCAACAGAATTATTTAAAAAAATAAACTCATGGAACAGGCCTGGACAAAAATGATGGTACCCCTAACTTAATAGTTTGTTGCACAACCTTTTGAGGCAATCACTGCAATCAAACGATTCCTGTAACTGTCAATGAGACTTCTGCACCTCTCTGCAGGTATTTTGGCCCACTCCTCATGAGCAAGCTGCTCCAGTTGTTTCCGGTTTGAAGGGTGCCTTTTCCAGACAGCATGTTTCAGCTCCTTCCAAAGATGTTCAATAGGATTGAGGTCAGGGCTCATAGGAGGCCACTTTAGAATAGTCCAATGTTTTCCTCTTAGCCATTCTTGGGTGTTTTTAGCTGTGTGTTTTGGGTCATTGTCCTGTTGCAAGACCCATGACCTGCGACTGAGACCCAGCTTTCTGACACTGGCCAGCACATTTCTCTCTAGAATCCCTTGATAGTCTTGAGATTTCATTGTACCCTGCACAGATTCAAGACACCCTGTGCCAGATGCAGCAAAGCAGCCCCAGAACATAACAGAGCCTCCTCCATGTTTCACAGTAGGGACAGTGTTCTTTTCTTCATATGCTTCATTTTTCCGTCTGTGAACATAGAGCTGATGTGCCTTGGCAAAAAGTTCAATTTTTGTCTCATCTGTCCATATGACATTCTCCCAGAAGCTTTGTGGCTTGTCAACATATAGTTTGGCATATTCCAGTCTGGCTTTTTTATGATTGTTTTCAACAATGGTGTCCTCTTCGGTCGTCTCCCATGTAGTCCACTTTGGCTCAAACAACGACGGATGGAGCGATCCGACACTGATGTTCCTTGAGCATGAAGTTCACCTTGGATCTCTTTAGAAGTCTTTCTGGGCTCTTTTGTTACCATTCGGATTATCCGTCTCTTTAATTTGTCATCAATTTTCCTCCTGCGGCCACGTCCAGGGAGGTTGGCTACAGTCTCATGGATCTTAAATTTCTGAATAATATGTGCAACTGTAGTCACAGGAACATCTAGCTGTTTGGAAATGGTCTTATAGCCTTTACCTTTAACATGCTTGTCTATAATTTTCTTTCGAATCTCCTGAGACAACTCTTTCCTTCGCTTCCTCTGGTCCATGTTGAGTGTGGTACATACCATGTCACCAAACAACACAGTGACTACCTGGAGCCCTATATATAGGCCCACTGACTGATTACAAGATTGTAGACACCTGTGATGCTAATTAGTGGACACACCTTGAATTAACATGTCCCTTTGGTCACATTATTTTCAGTATTTTCTAGGGGTACCATCATTTTTGTCCAGGCCTGTTCCATGAGTTTATTTTTTTAAAATAATTCTGTTGAAGCATGGTTGAAAAGCAATGTCTGACTTTCATTGGTTAACATTCATAGAATTTTTATTTATTATTACTTTTGTCAGATTAAAGTTATTTCTGTGACCATTATGAGTTTTTCTTTCATTGACTGAAGGGTACCAACAATTTTGTCCACGTGTGTAACTCCTGCGTTGGGACTACCACCCTTAACAACATATTTGGTGGCGCCATATTGGCGCGCCCCCTCGTAAAATATGTAACTATGAAATTTACCATTTCGTATTTAAACCTATTTATCTAGGCTAACAGATAATATGCCCTCAAAGCCCTCACCCCCTCATAATATTTAAATTGCTGATGAATTCTACATAAATTTTCATCTATGAATATCAGTATCACTCACTCATTGTCTATATTTTATCCTGTGTACAGGGCCTCAGGGGGCCTGGAGCCTATCCCAAGAGACTTAGTGCACAAGGCGGGCTACACTCTGGACGAGTTGCCAATCCATCGCAGGGCACACATGCTCATTCACCCACTATGGTGTTATAGTGTTAGCCTAATATGCATGTCTTTAGACTGGGAGGAAACTGGAGTACCCGGAGGAAGCACATGGAGAACATGCAAACTCCATGCACACAGTCCCGAGGTGAGGTGAGAATCAAACCCCGAACTTAGAGGTGCAAGGCGACAGTGCTAACCACTACATCACTGTGCCACCAACTACGCATTTATAATATATTATAGCCATTTGCAATTGAATACTTGCACACGTACATATTGTGATTTATATGGGATTAATTGTGTAAGCCATTGGTTAAAGACTGAGAAACTACACTGAGAGAAATAATAAAGAAATGGAATTAATAACACACAGAACAATGGGCCATGAAACATGATTATAAAATCTCCAGAATAATAAATAGAATAATGTGCAAAACAAGAGTAGTTCCTTTCTATCTTGTTTTTTTTTTTTTTTTACTTACTTACTGTTACCTTTTTATGGGAAAATCTGTTTTTGGAAAAACTCCACAAGGAAATGTGTGACTTCTAAATGGACGAGTTAAAAAACCTGTTCCATTTGACAGATTTAAAGTATAAAAGTGCTAAAGACAAGTAATTGGGTTTAAATGTCAAATAAAGGACAAGCACTCTCTCGTTTAGCCAGTGGTAGGTACGTAGATTACACTTTTTAAATGATGATTTAAAGCCTAGGAATTACTCAGGTGTGTAAAAACTCTAATATATTATCCATGATCAAAGTAGGATTTTATATGTCACACATGCACATTAAAAATGAGGACCATTAAGAGGGAGATGAAGCTGATTGAGGTCAGAAGGAAAAAGGAAACCAGTCTTTCTAAGTAATTTCTTGTAATGATCTAAAAAAGCACTTATCAATGCTACAGGTTTTCAGCAGACCTTTTTTTTTATTATTCATGCTTCTATGAATTGAGTTTGCCTGATGGCTGTGATTATCTTTTTTACCCCTTAAAAGCTAAACATTAGAATGAACTGTTATCTTCTCTCCTATATGACCAAACAACCTGAATAATGGACTAAATGCTCAAGTCAAAACTGCCTGTTGCTAAGCAACCCTCTCTGTCCCTGTGTACCGAAGTCAGCAATCTTGGCGTTCATGTTGCCATCCAGAAGGACATTCTCTGGTTTCAAGTCTCTGTGCACCACCATGTGTCTGTGGCAGTAGTCCACTGCAGAGATGATCTGTTGGAACAAACGCCTTGCTTCGGTTTCCTCTACCTGCTCAGAGAGAAAAAAGAGAATGATGATGATAAAGAATTATTCGTAGGAACACTTACACAACCACACTGGTACAAAGAGGTCCATAATAATCACAATCAAAGCTATTTTGGGCAACAGTATAGTTAGGGTAGAAAGATGGCTGCTTTTAATTTAAGATCATTTCTAACAGACGGTGGAAATGACTACAGTGGACAGACTGGAAAAGCAGTTTTATATTATCTTCCAGTCTGTGACCATTTTACTTATAATAAATTCATAATATAGCCATGCAAACAGACAGAGGCCCTAGAAAACATGACCTGAGCGCCTAAAAAGTGGCACCCAATGCTGTACAATGGGATTGTATTGCCTATAACTTGGCACTTAATTGCCCACATTAGCTGGGCAGGTGTAAGTCAACAACAACAACAAGAAAAAAAAAAAAACTGGGACTTGTGAGGAAATTACAGAGTAGACCATTTGAATGGTGTCTAGGTGGCCCAAAGCCCACTGTGAACATTCAATAGAACGTCTGATTCTTGAAGAGACATATCTGACTATGAGAACTGTATACACAATCATTTACTTGCACATTATTTGAACTTGGCTGGAAGTTATTGCCACATCCCCTGTACAGTCCTGACCACAAGCTAGTTCCACATGTTTAGGCCATTAAAGGAGTTCCTGGGAGGTCAGCGATTCAGAATCTGGATTCAGGATTCAGCGGCTCCGGCATACTGAGAAAACTTTCTATCTTGATGGTATCCAAGCATTAGTGACAAGCTGAGATAAGTGCATTAGTGGCGGATGGGATTATATATAGAAATAAAGGGGGTTTTTACGCTCATAAATTTTCCTGTAATCAAAAGTCCCAGTTTGACTTCATAATAGTCCTTTTTCTTACCCTTCCATGCTTACAGATGTAGTCAAAGAGCTCTCCTCCAGATACATACTCCATCACCATGAAGAAGTCTGTGGGAGTACTGATCACCTGATACCTGTCTCACACACATACAAACACAACAATTCAATTAGGATTAAAGAAATGATGTAGTATACATAGAGGACAGGATAGTCTGCACATAGCTACAAACTGTAAAGAAAGCCCTCAGCTTATGTAAGAATTAGTGCTTGTTTATTATAATAATTATTAACAATTTCACAAGGAAAAGAGGGGACGATTTATATATAGATATACATTTGGGTTTAGAAGCGCAATTTGGGGAGTTCCTTAGTTGGGTGAGAGAAGTGCACCTTCGCTCTTTGGTAAAAGACATTCCCGCTTCTTTAGTTGTACGAGTTACAAAGCGGCATAGAAGCACCATTACTGCAGTGCTGGGAGGGCTTACCTTAACCGATAAATCCGGCCAAAGTACACACAATCGCCCCACGGCCCAACGTTCCCCTCTAACTCCTTCATTGGGGCTCCAACACTTAACAACACATTCAGTGGCGTCATATAGGAGTGCCCTCTCAATACAGTCTCTACGTGCTACCAGGGATGTCTTTTGCAAATTTGCAGTTGATCAACATAAACACTTGAATAGAAAGACAGTCAGCTTTTGTAAAAAAAAAAAAAAAAAAAAAAATGTTGGTAAAAAAAGAATTGGACATTTTCTTTCGGGTTGGCTTACATGAACATTTACAAACTAAAAGCCCGAAAGCTGAGGCCCTACAGCCAATATATTTCAAACGACAACATTAAGACTGACGATAGTCTAACAGAAATAATCATTTCCTTGATAGTGGCTAAGCTCATCGTTGTCGCTGTAAGAGTAAATGGCACCGCTGATTGTTGCTGTAGGCACACTGCGAGACCACGCAGAGTTAAAGGTCAAACTGCATATTTCATAGACATCACACCCGATGAAATCTGACACGAACCTTTTCACAACGAGCTATCAGTAACACATGTAGCGCTCTGTATTCAATGTGCTGTCTCCTCTGGCTTGCACACACTCATCTTTGATACTGTCTTCCCTAGAGGGACAGCGAGACTCCTGCCGTAGCTCGGAACACACACTGTCTCTCTCTGAAGCGTGATGGCTGGGCTCTGGCTCTCATTTTAACACGCTTCTGTCTCTTCTTACTTACTGCAAGCTTTTGACTGTTCTGATGACAGGAGACAGCTTATTCACTGCAGGGGAAGCTGTATGATCTGCTCAGCTCAGCAGTGTGGTAGAGGATGAAAAGTGCGGCTGAAAAGCTGCTGAATGGGATATACAGAAACTGTCAAGATAAGGGAAAACCTAAGGGGATTTTACAGGCTACAGCCTGGTTATAGCGGTCTAGAGAATAATGATCAGTTCTAATATATACGGTATTAGTTATCAGCAAAATGACATAACGCATTGATTTAAAGTTTAAAGAGCTGTAAAAGATTGTTTATTGTCATGTTACTACAGAATTCTATAATTCTATACAGAATGACTTATGGATGAATATGTAACATTATACTGTAGTGGTGTCCCGATATAATGTATTGTACGAGGGACTTTCACGTCAAACCAGGATTTTTGATTGTGCAGAATAATAAACCTTATGAGAGTAAAAACTAACTACTATTTCTCTATCTAATCCGCTGGTACATTAAAGCACTTATCCTAGTGGTTCACTAGTGCCTAACACCATCAAGGTAGCAAGTTTTCTCCGTATGGCAGAACCATGGATCATTGGACTGCCTGCTTCATTGGCCCTCTCCTTTAATGGAACAACCAGTGTGATTTAACACCAAATCCTGTTTTTGCAGGACAATGTATGAACTCATACTGGCCACTTCACCAAATTGTGGTTATTGCCACATCCCCTGCACAGTCCTGACCTCATGCCATTGAAGGAGTTCCTGGAAGGCCAGCGTTTCAGACGTGAAGCAGGCAGGCCAATCATGGCACCAGCATACTGAGAAAACTTTCTACCTTGATGGTATACAAGCACCCGTGAAACGCTGGCATACGTGCATTAGTGTAGCAGTGGATTATATATATATTTTTTTTTACTCATAACTTTTTCTCTTATTCTGCACAGTCCTGGTTTGACCTGAATACTTCTCATATTCTAGCATTTGATACAAAGCTCTACAAAATGGGTTTGGACATACCTTGACCATGACCAGGATAAAGTGAAGATAATGAAGATTAATCTAAACCTGTTAATTTATTTATCCTTATAAAATATCTGAAATATTCTACAGATCTTACCATGAATCACCATCATCCAAATTCCCTAAAGAACATGTCAAGAAAATAAGTGCTCATCCTTTTTTTTCTGTGATGGCAATATTAACTTAGTGAGGTCAATTTGAAATTAAAAAATTTAAGATTTAAAGTAAATGATGAGCTTAAAAAAAAAAGCTAAAATACCTCAGTTATTATACCTAACCACCTCAGTTCTTATTATATACAACTTTATAACTCACTTAACTGCAAAACAAAGTCAGTGCTGGCAAAGAAATCCTGTAAATCTAAGTTTGTTGCCAAAAATTTTTTTTTTTTCTGAATGGCTAAATGAAAAAATAAATGTTTTCTTTTATTCACTGTTGAAAGAGTATTAAGATTATTTCAACATTAAGTAAATGAAAAGATTGTGAGTGCAAATAAAATATGGGCCTCTTTAATAATTTCTCATGAAACTAAAGGTGCTAGAGAGCATGAGGCCAAGTGAAACTTATCTTCTCTGGTTTATGTGTGTGTGAATACTCTTTCACTCACAGCTTGATGATGTGTGGATGCCGGAACAGCTTGAGGTTCTGGATTTCTCGTTTGATTTTGCCGACAACATCTAGACTGCGGATCTTCTGCCTGTTCAGGATCTTTACAGCAACCTTATGCCCTGTTAGCTGGTGCTCTCCGACTGTTAGGCAAAACGAACACACGCCAAATGAAATCTCAGCTGCAACAGCACCACCAACAGTTTCGTCAAACACAGCTGGTGAAAGATCGGTTTAAACCGAAAGAAATCACGCTACAGGACCAGAGGTCAGTGACATCCTGCTTTAAGCTTCTAACAAAACAAAGGCAAACAAGGTTTCATTGTTTCAGTGTTAAGCTTCCCATGCCTGACTTTGGAAAGACAAACACAACCTGTAAGTGAACAAGCGTACTATCATTACATGGTACAATAAAGATCATATCAATGTGGTAGCTTTTGACTTCCTTTTGACCATAATTTTGTTTAGTCATATAAACAATGACTTTGTTTAGATATATAATCATGAGCTATTTTTATAACATCATAATGTCATAATCTCTGCTGGGGGAAGAATTTCCGGCTATCTTATTACTCATTGTTTAAACCGCTTTATCCTGTATACAGGGCGCGGGGGTCATGGAGCCTGTCCCAGAAGACTTAATCCATCTCAGAGCACACACTCATTCACACACTACGGGCAATTTAGGAACGCCAATTAGCCTAAGCTGCATATCTTGGGACTGTGGGAGGAAACCGGAGAACCCTGAGAAAACCCACCAAGAACGGAGAGAACATGCACACAGAGGTGGGAATTAAACTTGGACCCTGGAAGTGCAAGGAGACAATGCTAACCACTAAGCCACCGTGTCGCTGGCTTTCCTTAAGGATAACTGATATTGCATAAATCTATTCGAATTGCATAACACATTTAGTGTTTAAGTTATTTATTTATTATTTTTTACAAAACATCACTTTTTATTGTATTCCTTCTTTCTTTTATTTTTAACATTTTGCAGTATAGCTTTCCCCCCCCATTACAGTACACTTTATTTAAGGGCTTTGTGTAGAACCCTAAATAGTGTGTCTTTATGATAAAGTAGTTAAACAGAGACCTTATTTTTACAGACTGAAATGCCTGAACTATATAATGGATTAGATCTTAGATATTAAGGAGAATATTATTAATCATTTGGAATGAATACAGATCTCCAAAACACAAAGTATTCTTTTTTTAACAAATTTATATATATATATATATATATATATATATATATATGCACCTTAGTATGCACATATAAAAATATGAATATTTTTAGAACCAAACAGACACAATTTCAGATACAAATAATGGCATTGCATCACACCGCCAATATATCCTAGTATATGACCAAAGGTTTGTTGACATCTGTCTATCCAACCATGTTTTTCTTCGCTAAACTGTATCTAATCCAGCATGAGAATGGCCGTGTGCACAAAGTGAGCTCCATGAACACATGGTGTGTGGAAGAACTTGAGTGTCCTGCCCCGAGCCCTGACCTCAAGCCTACTGATCACCGCTGCAATGAACTGGAACCATAAATACAACCGAGGCCTCCCCACCCAACAACCGTGCCTGACCTCACTAATGCTCTTATGGCTGAATGATCACAAATCCGCACAGCTATTTCCACAATCTAGTAGAAAGCCTTCCCAAAAGAGTTTACTGAATCTTGACATATGAGAATGATGGTTATGTGTCTACATAACAATGGCCTGTATAGCATATACATATACTGTATGTGGTCAGAAGTTTACATACCCTCATCATGAACATGATGTCACGGCAATATTGGGCTTGCATTTTTTTGGTCATTTTCTTATTAAACAAAAAAAATCTTACATTTTTTAAGTTGTCATCATTTTGAAAGAATTTCTGAAATTAACACAGAATCTTAATTAACCATTAATGATTAAAAAAAAACATCTATACAGCACACCTAATATTTTGGTGAAATTCCCTTTTTCTTTCAGGAAATCAATTAATTTAATTAAACACAACTAATTCTGCCAAAAAGAGTGGTCAAATATTTAAACCTATATCAGATGCTTTTGGAAGCCATCACCAAACTTCTGGCAGAATCCTGCTTGGATAATTAATCACTGTTCCTGGCAGAATTATTTGTGTTTAATTCAATTTATGAATTGAACCCCTGAAGCAGACCTGACTTTTAAGCATGATCCAAACATTTTTGTCCAAAGCTTAGGGTTTGCATGCTCTATCCTGTTGCAACCCTCAATTTCGTTTAGGTTTCAGCTCTCTAGCTGATGATTTGCACTTCTGCTTAATAATTCTGATGTAGTCATCATCCTTCACCGTTCCATCCACTTTATCCAATGCACCAGTTCCACTGGTAGCAAAGCAGCTCCAAAGCATGATGCTACCACCACCATAATTTACAGTTTAATGCAGTGTTTTTGGGGCTGAATGCCTCGGCTTCATACTTCCAAACATACCTCTGGTCCAAACTTTCCTCCAGAAGGCATTGTCTTTATCCATGTGGTCAGCTAAAACCTTCCAATCCCTGTGTCTTGGTGGTTCTTGGGTTGTTCCTGACCATCTGAGCCAGTTTACTCTCAGTTGAGAGTGACAGTGTGGGACGTCTTTAAAACCTTGACAAAGTTGCTTCACCTTTCAATAATTTGGAATCTGTATTTGTTAAAAAATGGCTCCATGAGACATTGCTGTCTTGTGTAAATCCACCATCCTCTTTCAGATCTGCACTGAGCTCTTTGGACTTTCCCACTGTACTATGTGTTGGTTTATTCGAATGAGTACTGTTAAACAAACCATTTTATACTGTATTCACATAGAGAAGCAACCAGCTGGAATTAATCACCGCCATCAACAGGAAACTGAGAGGCATGAAAATGACAATTTTCAAAGAGATTTTGGGACTCAGCACCAAGGAATGTATGGCCCAGCACATACAATTTGGATTTTAAAAATGGATGTTGTTGAATCCTTCTCCTCAAGCAACAGACCAGTTCAAAGAAATCACTGAATTAAATTCATGTTCATGATAAGGGTATGCAAAATAACTGTAATCTGTAACTTCAATTGTAGTTTATATAAAACAGACTCTCAGAAACATGTTTTGTTATTGTTTTTAGGGTGTGGTTTTACATTCTGGTAGTGCTACTGTTTTGAGGCATGGCTCTACAATCTGGTGGCGTTACTGTTTTTAGGGCGTGGCTCTACAGTCTGGATATTGTTTTGGGGCGTGACTCTACAGGCTGGTGGTGTTATTGTTTTGGAGGCATGGCTCTACATTCTGGTGGTGTTTGTTAGTGTTTTAGGGTGTGGCTTTACAGTCTGGTGATGTTAGTGTTTTGGGGCGTGGCTCTACAGTATGGCTGGTATTATTTTGGGGGTGTGGCTGTACACTGGTGGCACTATTTTTTTGGGGTGTGGTTCTACTATCAGTGGTATTGGTGTTTTGTGGGCGTGGCAGCACACTCTGATGGTGTTATTGTTTTGGGGGCGAGGCTCTGCAATCTGGTGGTGTTATTGTTTTGGGGGCGAGGCTCTGCAATCTGGTGGTGTTATTGTTTTGGGGGCGAGGCTCTGCACTTTAAGGGTGTTATTGTTTTGGGGGCGTGGTCACCTCAAGGGAAAAGACCCTGACCTCATCCTCTATGACAGAAACAGAGGTAAGCTTGTAGGGCAGAACACATGGGGTGGTGATACTCGTAACTGCAGTACATAGGGGAGGATTGCCCAGTTCTTTTCGTCGCAATAGTTTTTTGCCTTGCTGCATCCTCAAGGTCATGCAGACTATGACAGTATGATATCTCTCCAACATACACCTGCACATTTCTCTCTGCTTTTTCACATTGTCATGCCCCAATCCTATGTATTTCAGTAGTCTATTAGTGAAACAGTGGATTTGCCCACTCATCTTCGATCAGATTCTGAAAATGGAGGGGGAAAAAAGCACGACAACAAATGTCATTAATCAAACTCCGCCTACCCCAGTGTTACTGTAAACCCTGCGGACAGAAATAGACAGATATAGTATCGTGTTTAATATCGCAGTTACATGTAGTACATGCAGTGTATTGTGCAGTTATCCAGTAGAATTGTTCACGTTAATGCAGCCTCAAACCAAACCAAACCAAACGCAACGTTTACAAACAGAGGAATGTCACGCTGAAGTCCGGGGAGAATCGCGACAGCTTACGCAAACGCTCCGCATGGAAAAGCGCGACCGGTACGCAAGCTGCGCTGCTTTCTTTGCGTAAACTGACTGACCACCGGTAAAGCTAACGGTCACGAAAACGAACGCTTTTCATGCTTATTCAAAACCACAGAAAAGCCACACGACTTAACTCTTCACTTTGCCAAACGTGCCGACTCCGAGCGTGTCTCCAAGGATGTAGTGTCCTATCTTGACCCTGCCTTCGTGCTTCTGCTTCTCGGCCATTTTACTATGAGCGATCTGTCCGCTCGCTTTGGACAGAGTACTGGAAAATGGGCGGGACCGGAGTGCACAATGGGGCGGGGTTCGATGACGAGTTTTAGTTAGAATAGAACTGATCCTAGATCAGCTTGTCTAAAGGTCCTGTAACGTACAGTAAATTCTAAAGTGAAATCCGCACGCACAGGGAGGCCGTTCTGGGGTCAGTGCGACCACAAAAAACAATACGGAGGCGGAGCACTGCGCCGCTTGACAAGAATAAATTGACACAACACGTGTTAGGCAAAATAAGCAAATTTATCTTAATGTGAAAGATATATTAGGTTTATATATATAATTGTTTTATATATATTTTTTTTCGTTAAGAATCACAATAGTATAATAAAAATGCAATGGATAAATGTTTAAACAATTATTAAAATGTCTATTTTGTTAAAGCAATCATCCTCAAACATGTATAACACCCACTCTAAATAAATAAACAAGTGGGCTTAAATAAAAAGTCTGAATTTTTTTTTTTTTTAGATTACATTTTTATGGACCTTATTGGACTTTCTTTGCACAATTACTACTATTTGCACTGCTGTCACTTTGTTACACAATAATTGTGTTATTGCTGTTACACAATAATTTCCCCCATGGGATCATAATGAAAGATATCTATCTATCTATCTATCTATCTATCTATCTATCTATATATATCAAACTTAACAAAAATATATAAATAAGAACAGTCGACAAAGTAAACCAACTAATTTTTCACTAAAGTATTTCACAGAGATGATTTAGTAAATGTACATTTATGAATGTAGAACTTTGCCATTAAAATATAGAAGTTGATTTTTGTATTCAAATGATTTGTTACTGCGATGGAAAAAGATAATTATATCTTTTAATGTGAAATTTAATGAATGAATGTGAGATTCATAAATTAAATAAAAATATATAATTTCCAAGTTGTCGCCAAATGCTTGTACCACTCCACAAGTAAAAAAAGATGAGGAATGCATTCTTTCTGATGGTTGCAGAAAGTACAGGAAGGTCCAAAATGTCCACATATTTTAGCAATTATGAAATTAAGAGGATAAATGCAGTGTAATATTTTAAAGTGAGCTTTTTGTAACCTTGTTAAAAATAGGATATTTGTATGAAATGTGCCATGATTTATTTATGGTATCAATTATTGTTATAATATAATTATTATTATCAGTCCAATAAAATGTACTTTTGGGAATGTTCTTGATTAGATTATGAATGGTTTGACGTACAGTATGTTTATTGTTACATTTTCTATTAGTGATTAGAATACCTCCAATGGTTGGTTTGTCATATGTAGTTACTATTTCACAAGATGGGATTTAAGTTGTAAAGCACTATGATGTCATAATGATGATGTTAGGCGAGTGGCGATGGCGCAGGTGCTTGGGCTCATCATTGCCTGTAACTATATTTTATTATTATTATTATTATGGGATTATCCCCCACAGAGAAGTAACGTTCCACGTCCCTAGAGCCAGCTTCTGCCGCCCGGGTCTGGTCCGTCGAGGCCCTCGGCCTTCACTGCTACCCAAATAGCAGCACACCCTACCCCACTGGTTTTTCTCGCAGGTGGTGGGTCCACGAGATGGGGGAGGACAGGTTTCCACGTTGCTCTTTCGGGCTGTGCCCGGCCGGGCCCCGTGGAAGTCCCGGCCACCAGGCGCTCGCTGTCGGGCCCTCTGTCCAGGCCTGGCTCCAGACATGGGCCCCGGGCTTCCTCCGGGCAGGGTCACTCTTCTCCCTCCTCTTTTATTCATGGGTTTTTTTAAACCATATTTAGTCTGGCCCCTCGACTGAGACCTATTTGCCTTGGGAGGCCCTACCAAGAGCACATGGCTCCAGACAACACCGCTCCCAGGTTCATGAGGGCACACAAACCTCTTCACCGCGATAATTCAATTCAATTTTTTCAATTCAATTTTATTTCTATAGCGCTTTTAACAATGGTCATTGTCTCAAAGCAGCTTCACAGAAATGAAAAGAAAATGAAAAGAAGACTTATGGTAATGTATATATGTGTAAGAAAAATGTGTCTAGATAATGAGATTGTCCCTGATGAGCAAGCCAAGGGTGACGGCGACAGTGGCAAGGAAAAACTCCCTGAGATGGCAATAGGAAGAAACCTTGAGAGGAACCAGACTCAACAGGGAACCCATCCTCATCTGGGTGATGACAGATAACAGAAATTGTAGAACATCATGTGTGTTATGCAGATGAAAGGCCGATATAACAGAAGTTATTTAAATTAACACAAAGTCCAGTTCAGCTCAGGGATGAGTCAGCTGGTGCAGAGGGCAGATGGGGGTCTGGATCACTGGGAGCTCAGGAGCAGCATGTGTAGATCCAAACCAACATGAAGAAAAATTCAGCTGGAGCAGGTCCTTCTCTGGATGCCTCAGGAACCTCGCAGGGTTGGCACAATCTCCAGATGCCTCGGGATGGGTGGAAAAATAAAGAGCAGGTGAAAAGAATTAGCATGGTTGCCATTCACGATAGATGTACTGGAGTATGAGGTAAAGAAATTAATTACTGTATGTGTATGCCAGATTAAAGAGATGCGTTTTGAGTCTACTTTTAAATTGGGAAACTGTGTCTGAGCCCCGAACACTGTCAGGAAGGCTATTCCAAAGCTTTGGAGCTAAATATGAAAATGCCCTACCTCCTTTTGTAGATTTTGATATTCTGGGAACTACCAGTAGTCCGGAGTTTTCTGATCTTAAGGAGCGTGGTGGATTGTAACGTATCAGAAGACTGGTTAGGTATGTGGGAGCTAGATCGTTTAGAGCCTTGTAAGTAAGTAATGCTATTTTGTAATTAATTCTAAACTGAACAGGTAGCCAGTGCAGGGATGATAATATTGGGGTTATATGATCATATTTTCTGGATCTAGTGAGAACCCTGGCGGCTGCATTTTGGACTAACTGTAGCTTGTTAATTGAGGATGCAGGACAGCCTCCCAGTAATGCATTACAGTAGTCCAGTCTGGAGGTCATGAATGCATGAACCAGCTTTTCTGCATCAGATACAGATAAAATGTTCCTAAGCTTGGCAATATTTCTAAGGTGGAAAAAGGCTGTTTTTGTGATGTTGGAGATATGATTTTCAAAGGATAAGTTACTGTCTAATATTACACCCAGGTCTTTCACTGTCGAGCTGGTGGTAACAGTACATCCTTCTAAACGTAGGCTGAATTGTGAGAGCTGGTATGAACTGGTTTTTGGGCCAATAAGTAATACCTCTGTCTTATCTGAATTTAGTAAAAGAAAATTATCAGTCATCCAATCTTTTATATCTTGAATACACTCAGTTAGTCTAGACAATTTGGGTATTTCATCTGGTTTTGTGGAAATGTATAACTGAGTATCATCAGCATAACAATGGAAACTAATCCCATGTCTTCTAATGATGTTACCCAAGGGAAGCATGTATATTGAGAACAGCAGAGGTCCTAAAACTGACCCTTGTGGCACCCCATATTTCACTGGCATTACACCAGACTGTTCTCCATTCAGATCTACAAAATGGAATCGATCAGACAGGTAGGATCTAAACCATTTTAAAGCCTGTCCCTGAATACCAATGTGATTTTGTAAGCGATCTATGAGAATATCATGATCTATAGTGTCGAATGCAGCACTAAGATCAAGTAAGACAAGAATTGAGATGCAGCCTTGGTCAGAAGCTAAAAACAAGTCATTTGCAATTTTAACTAGTGCAGTTTCTGTACTATGATGGGGCCTGAAACCTGACTGAAATTCCTCGAGGATATCGTTTTCCTGCAAGAATGTGCATATTTGGACTGATACTATCTTTTCTAATATCTTTGATATAAACGGAAGGTTTGAAATTGGTCTGTAATTTATTATATCATTTGGGTCTAAATTAGATTTTTTAAGAAGAGGCTTAATAACTGCCAACTTGAAAGGTTTAGGGACATGACCTAGATATAATGAAGAGTTGATAATGTTTAGAAGGGGCGCTCCAGTTATATTTATCACTTCTTTTAAAAGTCTAGTTGGGATTGGATCCAGCAAGCATGTTGTTGATTTAGCCGAGGTGATAAGTTTATACAGCTCTTCCTGCCCTACACCTGTAAAGCATTGAAAATCTATTAGTGAAGCTTTAGACTGAACTGGATCATGAGATGTTGTTAGAGGTTGAATTTCCATTATTTTCTTCCTGATACTATCAATCTTTTCATTGAAGAAGTTCATGAAGTCTTCACTTCTAAGCTGTGATAAGGTAATGGTTTAAAAAGGGAGACCAGAGGGTGTGTGCCAACTACAGGGGCATTACACTACTCAGCCTCCCTAGGAAAGTCTACACAAAGGTGCTGGAAAGGAGGGTTCGGCCGATTGTCGAACCACAGATTGAAGAGGAACAATGTGGTTTTCGTCCTGGTCGTGGAACAGTGGACCAGCTTTTTACTCTTGCAGGAATCCTGGAGGGGGCGTGGGAATATGCCCATCCAGTCTACATGTGTTTTGTGGATTTGGAGAAGGCATATGATCGCGTCCCTCGGAATTTCCTGTGGGAGGTACTGCGGGAGTATGGGGTGAGGGGGTCACTTCTCAGGGCCATCCAATCCCTTTATACCCAAAGTGAAAGCTGTGTTCGGATTCTCGGCAGTAAGTCAGACTTGTTTCCAGTGGGTGTTGGCCTACGCCAGGGCTGTGCTCTGTCTCCAATCCTGTTTGTGATTTTCATGGACAGGATAACAAGGCGCAGCCGTGGAGGAGAGGGTATCCAGTTTGGTGAGCTAAGGATTGCATCGCTGCTTTTTGCAGATGATGTGGTGCTGATGTCATCATCAGTCTGTGACCTGCAGTGCTTGCTGGATCGGTTTGCAGCTGAGTGTGAAACGATGGGGATGAGGATCAGTACCTCGAAATCTGTGGCCATGGTTCTCAGCAGGAAACCGATGGATTGTCTACTCCAGGTAGGGAGCGAGTCATTACCCCAAGTGAAGGAGTTCAAGTATCTCGGGGTCTGGTTTACGAGTGATGGCATATTGGAATGTGAGATTGGCCGGAGAATCGGAGCAGCGGGGGCAGTATTGCAATTGTTTTACCGCACCGTTGTGACGAAAAGAGAGTTGAGCCAAAAGGCAAAGCTCTCAATTTACCGGTCGATCTTCGTTCCAACCCTCACCTATGGTCATGAGCGTTGGGTCATGACCGAAAGGACAAGATCGCGAATACAAGCGGCCGAAATGGGGTTTCTCAGAAGGGTAGCTGGCTTTTCTCTTAGAGATAGGATGAGAAGCTCAGTTATCCGTGAGAAGCTCGGAGTAGAGCCGCTACTCCTTTGCGTGGAAAGGAGTCAGTTGAGGTGGTTCGGGCATCTAGTAAGGATGTCACCTTCCTAGGGAGGTGTTCTTGGCACGTCCAGCTGGGAGGAGACCACGGGGCAGACCAAGGATTAGATGGAGAGTTTATATCTCCACACTGGCCTGGGAACGCCTTGGGATTCCCCAGTCAGAGTTAGCAGATGTGGTTGGGGAAAGGGAAGTTTGGGGTTCCCTGCTGGAACTACTACCCCCGCGACCCGATTTTGGATAAGCGGTTGAAGATGGATGGATGGATGGATGGATTATGGGATTATTACTTTTTCACTTATCTGCTTCATTTATATGCTTCTTATTTATTTTGTTGTTTGTTTGTTTATTTTTTTTAAATTTATTTAGCATTGCACTAGTAATTTTTGGCAGTTGTCACGTTACCATGTGTCTACTGACTATATGTAAAATATACAGTGTGCAATCACATCTACAAACCTGTACAAATCTGTCTATCTATCTGTCTGTTTGTCACGTGGACAAAATTGTTGGTACCCTTCGGTCAATGAAAGAAAAACTCACAATGGTCACATAAATAACTTTAATCTGACAAAAGTAATAATTAAAAAAAATTCTATGAATGTTAACCAATGAAAGTCAGACATTGCTTTTCAACCATGCTTCAACAGAATTATTTAAAAAAATAAACTCATGGAACAGGCCTGGACAAAAATGATGGTACCCCTAGAAAATACTGAAAATAATGTGACTAATGGGACATGTTAATTCAAGGTGTGTCCACTAATTAGCATCACAGGTGTCTACAATCTTGTAATCAGTCAGTGGGCCTATATATAGGGCTCCAGGTAGTCACTGTGTTGTTTGGTGACATGGTATGTACCACACTCAACATGGACCAGAGGAAGCGAAGGAAAGAGTTGTCTCAGGAGATTCGAAAGAAAATTATAGACAAGCATGTTAAAGGTAAAGGCTATAAGACCATTTCCAAGCAGCTAGATGTTCCTGTGACTACAGTTGCACATATTATTCAGAAATGTAAGATCCATGGGACTGTAGCCAACCTCCCTGGACGTGGCTGCAGGAGGAAAATTGAAGACAAATCAAAGAGACGAATAATCCGAATGGTAACAAAAGAGCCCAGAAAGACTTCTAAAGAGATCCAAGGTGAACTTCATGCTCAAGGAACATCAGTGTCAGATCGCACCATCCGTCGTTGTTTGAGCCAAAGTGGACTACATGGGATACGACCAAGGAGGGCACCATTGTTGAAAACAAATCATAAAAAAGCCAGACTGGAATATGCCAAACTATATGTTGACAAGCCACAAAGCTTCTGGGAGAATGTCATATGGACAGATGAGACAAAAATTGAACTTTTTGCCAAGGCACATCAGCTCTATGTTCACAGACGGAAAAATGAAGCATATCAAGAAAAGAACACTGTCCCTACTGTGAAACATGGAGGAGGCTCTGTTATGTTCTGGGGCTGCTTTGCTGCATCTGGCACAGGGTGTCTTGAATCTGTGCAGGGTACAATGAAATCTCAAGACTATCAAGGGATTCTAGAGAGAAATGTGCTGGCCAGTGTCAGAAAGCTGGGTCTCAGTCGCAGGTCATGGGTCTTGCAACAGGACAATGACCCAAAACACACAGCTAAAAACACCCAAGAATCGCTAAGAGGAAAACATTGGACTATTCTAAAGTGGCCTTCTATGAGCCCTGACCTCAATCCTATTGAGCATCTTTGGAAGGAGCTGAAACATGCTGTTTGAAAAAGGCGCCCTTCAAACCGGAAACAACTGGAGCAGCTTGCTCATGAGGAGTGGGCCAAAATACCTGCAGAGAGGTGCAGAAGTCTCATTGACAGTTACAGGAATCGTTTGATTGCAGTGATTGCCTCAAAAGGTTGTGCAACAAACTATTAAGTTAGGGGTACCATCATTTTTGTCCAGGCCTGTTCCATGAGTTATTTTTTTTTATAATTCCGTTGAAGCATGGCTGAAAAGCAATGTCTGACTTTCATTGGTTAACATTCATAGAATTCTTATTTATTATTACTTTTGTCAGATTAAAGTTATTTCTGTGACCATTGTGAGTTTTTCTTTCATTGACCGAAGGGTACCAACAATTTTGTCCATGTGTGTATATAGTCACGTGAATAGGGATCATTATGATGTTTAAGAAATACAGCTGACACAGAGCAGTAAAAAAAGATGCAAGAAAACACTAAAATATTCTGCAAAAAGAGAATATGTAGCAATACTTCTGGTTTTGGGCAAATGCATCAAATAAGGCACATTTCCAAAAAAACAAAACAACAACAACAAAAAATAAAACAGTTGAACTGCTTCATATTTATTTCATACCTATATACTACATTTCTCTTATTGTATGCATATGTGAAAATCTTAGAGGGTCAAAAAGTCAATAAGATTAGCTGAATACTCACTCACTCACTCACTCACTCACTCACTCACTAATCATCTATACCACTTTATCCTGTATACAGGGTTGCGGGGGGCCTGGAGCCTATCCCAGGCAACTTAGGGCACGAGGCTTGGGTACACCCTGAATGGGAATGCCAATCCATCGCGTGGCACACCCACGCACACTCATTCACAGACAGGCAATTTTGGGGAAAGCCAAGCAGCATCACCGTGTGTTTGGACACTGGAAGGAAACCAGAGTACCTGGAGAAAACCCACAAACAGAGAACATGCAAACGCCATGCACACAGAGATGAGAATCGACCCTGGCTGGAAATCGATCCCAGACCCTAGAGGTCCAAGGCGACTGTGCTAACCAATAAGCCACTCTTCTGTCCTTAAGCTGAACATATCACGTTTAATACAATGTACTCTGTATGACTAAAATTAATAGATAATTCATAGGCCTTGTAATAACTTCGACATAAGAACAAATTGCTTCCTCTGCAATTAAATAGAAATAGCCTAAGCAAACAACATTCAGTGTTGCATTAACTGCTTCTATGATGCGTAAAATAGTCTAATCTATATGTTAACACAGTAAACCTTGTTTTGGAATTTCACAAGTAAGCAGAAAAACAGCTTCTTGTTTAATATTAAACAAATATTAAACAAATATGTATCGCTCAATGTGTTATTATTATTATTATTATTATTATTATTATTATTATTATTATTGATGTTGATGATAATAGTGTTATTATTATTGAGAGTTGTAGTATAGTAGTCGTAGTAATAGTAGTAGTAGTAGTAGTAGTAGTAGTCTTTACCACTAGATGGCAGAAGCGGCTCAGGGCTGAAATATCTCAGAGTGGAAGACTTATAAAGCAGAACATAAATATCACAAAAAAGACTTAAGCAAGTATTATTCACTGGCCTTTGGTTAAGGACATAAACACTGTCTGCACGTGCACTGTACAACAGTATTTGCATGATTATACAAATTAGTACGATATTGTCAAATTATCATCATCATCATCATCATCATCCATATCGTTATCATATGGTCATCAGAATTAGTTAAGTGTTTAGTGCTCATGGGAGATTGGGTGAGTACAGCTGTCTCCTCACGCCTCTATGGTTCACTGGGCTTGTGCAGTTGTCTTTGTATTACCAATGTTTGCGTGGGTTTCCTCTGGGTTCTCTGGTCACCTCTCACTCTCCAAAAGCAAGTGTCTTTAGGTGTGAATGAGTGTGAGCAGTGGGATAAGCTTCACATCCACCATCACCCTGAGGAGAATTGAAAGCAATGAATGAATGTATGAATGAGCCAGTGTAAGTAACAGTAATGATTAAAACGTAAAAAAAAAAAAAAATAATAATAATAATAATCACCCTTCCTTTGAACTCAGATGAACATGAACTCGTTATATTATCAGAATCCGCGCCAATTTGTAACGGAACATTTACTAGTAATACTTTTATCCGCTGTGACGCGTCAGGGTGATATAATGTGAATTTTTACGCTTATTTCACAACTCTCTTATGAATGAAATGTGAGTGACGCTGCGCTCACGAGATGCCCCAGGCTGAAGCAGTGATCCGGCTGGCGCGCGTAACGGCTCGCGCTCTGGAGGCGTGTGGGGGGTGGGGGGGTGGGGGGGTTGAAGGGGGCTGAACCTTTCCAAAGCGCTTAGCCCGGAGAGTAAAGGGGAGAAGCCGGGAGGAGGAGGAGGAGGAGAGGGAGGAGGAGATCAAGCAAGGATTCTTAAATGTGGACCTGGACCTTCAACACTTTTAAAGCACCGCGCTGTCCGCCGCTCCGCAGAGCCCCTGATCCAACTGAACTGCGAAGTTTGGCTTTTTCTGCATCAAACCATTGTTTGTTTTGTTTTTTAAGGTACGCTTAGAAAACCACGTTTTACCGGGACTTTTGGACTTTCTTTTGCAACTTTTCAGGAATTCTTTCTTTACAAAACAACAAACAAAACAAAACAAAAAACATACCGGATTCCATAGACTGACACGTCCTTGGGACCTGTAAGTGTGTACTGCAGCTGAACTGAGAGTTTAACACAGAAGTGAGCGCGCGATCTGTTGAATGCAATCGTACATGTACGAGAAAGCGATGGCATCAGAAACGAGAAACGGCGGCACTTCGACGTTCAACAACAACGGCACCGGCACAACCAGGAGGAAACTGTTGATAGTCCTGGATATCATCTGTCTTCTATTAGGTGAGTGTTGGAAAAACTTTACCACTTTATAAAATTACGTACAGACCTGAGAGAGAGAGAGAGAGAGAGAGAGCGCTTCATTATGGAACCGAGTTATCCTCTTAGTCTTTCATTCCCTTTGCAATGACCTTACACACAACCCTGCCTTTTTATATTTAAATCTACATTCAGAGAGATCCCTCCTGCGAAGTGTAAATCTCTCTCACACTTGGAATTCCTGACACTTGTGCAGGGTGTCGTTGCGCATTGTTATCTCGTTAAGCAGAAGTAAGTGCCGTTATAAACAGTCTTATCGAGCAGGGGAGTGGGGGCTTGGCACAATGCCCTGCTCAATATTTACTAATTTGTTCGTCAGGTTATTTAAGCTGATAACACATATATAACGGTTCATAAAAACATGCTCATAAAAAAAAAAATAAAAAAAAAAACTGTCATTCTATTTTACGCGCTTAAAGCTTGTGGTGAGGGCTTGTTTGCGCATCTTTACAATCTGTCCAACTACAGCTTACAGTATATTCTGCATTAGCAGTTTTGGGATATAAAAGAGACATTCTTGGTGAGTTTGGGAGTTCTGTCACAATCTCACTTTCTTGATCTTTTTTCTCCTCTGATGCATTTTGTTTTATTTCTTTTCTTTTTTTTTTAGTTTGGGAAGATGCTCATCTCTAGCCTACTTTAGTTTGCATGCACAGACAAACACTTTCAGCAAGCAATCATCAGACACACACCTGCACTGTCAACATTCTGTTTATACATTGTCCGGAACAGAAATATAATAATTTTTTTTTTTTTTTGCAAGACTGCCAGATTGGGTTGTCCATCATTCATAATTCCATGTTCACTGAATTGAACATTTTTAAGCAGCTAAGCCAAACTCCTACTATGGTTCATCGATCAGCGCAGAAGCATCTTATTATCTCACCATTAAGATTACGAACCACACAAAATGAATGGTAAATCCTTTAGTCTGGCGGTGATTCAGGTCAGCTCAGCAAGTGGGTTGTAGGGTACTGATGGCCCATCTGCCTCGTTATTATTCGAGTGCCTGGAAACCCTCACAGTGCTGTGAGCAGTTCCCTAATGTCTGTCAGCATTCAGGTCTTTGGGGCAGACCACTCCAACGTTAGACTACACATTCTATCTTCTTCAAATGTCAGTGTTTAAATGATGATAAACAGATTTTCAAACTTTAATAGGTTATACTTGCATTTGCATTTGAGGTTACACATATATCCACATATTCTTTGGCGAATGTTATGTGGTCATTGTGCTGCCCCAAATCCAGCATTATACAAATGCAAGTCAGTATTCAAAGCTCTGGGATTAACAAACATGAAGCCCATGGTACACATTCTACAAATCCCTTTCTTCAGCTGCCTTGCCTCTTTTCAAATCACTGCACTGCATCTTATCAGCTTGCTTTTAAAGCCGAGACAGGACAAGTGCCCCTTTGGCCTCCGTGTTTGTGGAATGTGAGAAAAATGGCATTAATGTGTGTTTTTTTGAGAGAAGCAGGGCAGTGCTATCATTTGAATGGGTCTCATGGTTACACAGTTGTTGACCCTTCAGGATGCAACTGCTTTTGTACTCTTTAAAAAAAAGTTAAGACAAGTCGCAGAGAAAAAGCATTTGTGATTTGATGCACATGCAGCTTGAGATATTTTGTTATACTTGCTATAAGTCCAGGATATGAATACAACTGTGAACACAATGCACCAACCCCTCTAGACAGCAACCCCCCTTTTTTTCCCCTCTTGTCCTAAACATAATGAAAACATTTACAGTGCTTTACATGGCCTTTCAAACAAGACTCATATGTGGTTCTTGTTCAATGTCATAAACAACATATGGAGTAAATCTCCTGTTTATACAGACTTCCTTGTCCAATTAAAAGATGGCAGTGGCATCAACGCTGTGCATCAAAGTGGGATACAAACGAACATCCTCTTTGTGATGGTAAAGACAGGGCGGTTGCTTTCCTTTATGTTGTAGGCTGCAGGGTGTTGTGAAAGCGAGGAGACTCATTAAGATGGGGGACTTGAGGAGGAGGAGGGGGGGGGGGATGCGAAGTTGTGGGCCACTTAAAGAATGTCTGATTGAATAGGCTTTGTTCAGTGCGATGCTGGATGCTTGGGGTTCCATCTGGTTAATGCTGCATTGGCTGAATTTTTAATTTACTCTCACAAAAAATGACTTAAACCTTAATGTAAGTAGTAGAGCGACAACACAATGGTGCCAATCCTGATTAGTGGTAGAGTGGAACTTTTCATGAGCAGAGTGATGGTGATCTGGAAATGTGAGCAGTGAGACAGATCACTGACTGGGAAGCCTCACCTCCCACTGAGGTCCTCCAGGGAGAGTGACGCTCCGGCTGTCCAATTAGCATACAGTGCACCAAAGCACAGGAGGTGTGTCCTTAATGAACGCTTCCATATTTCCCCCCCTACCCCCAAAGAGCCCATAGTGGGGGGTGACACACATTCCAGTACATACCACAGCCACCAAACAGACTTTCACACTTTCCTTCTGTCATTTTATTCATTCATGTTGCTTTGGATCCACCATGACCCTGAATGATCCCTTCTTATTCCGTAAGAAGGAGTATAATTGTAATAACCTATATCTCCATGTCATTTGCAACATTAGAAAGCTTATCAGCCTTTGTTCCCCACTGTATCTTCCTTTGGGATATTTGTTATGGAAAGACTTGCTTGCTGTTGGCCTTTTGCAGGAAGCCGCTTGCTAAAAGTGGCTCTCACCTAAGCGGCACTGTGCTCCAATGACTTTCCTCAAGCATACAATGGAGCTCCGATGCCATTCAAGGCAGGATGGAGCCCAGGCACGCTCTGTGCATTTTAAGATGCCGCAAAACACGCATCGAGCCAACTTTTACTTCAGTAAGCAGCAGGGAAAAAATACAGAGCTGTCATCATGTTAATACACAAGGATAGAAGGGGTATCTGAATGCAATCCACAGTATACAGTGCTCCAAGTTATAACAGCACCACAACCACATGACACTCATTTTTTCATCCTCCTAGCATAGTTTGTGATCAAAGTGAAGTTATGGCCACTTAGAACTCCTGTGTGAAGTGTGGCATTCTAGAAAAGGGGTAGCAGTCAGAGTTGCAACAAGTTGGCGAACCCATGGGAGATGCACTCATATCGAGTGCCTGTGTTAACCTGTGTTAATCGGCTGAGGTGCACACGTACAGCCATGTAAATAAATATTTTCCAGGATTTCTCAAATGCCTGTTCCCGGGTCAGTGAATGCTCTGCACTTACTCATGACATCTGGTGCAATTTTTTGGCATGGGCGTCTGCAGATCCAGAACTCAGGAAAGGGTGGGAAGAGGAAAAGGTCGTCTCGCTCTTTCACTCCTTCTCTGTTTTCTCTCTCCCTCTCTTTCCATCCCTTTTTCACTTTTTGCCCTAGATGTGACCAGCTGTGCTGTGAAACATAATCCCTCTCTTTTTCCAGTCCATTTCCTCAAGTGCAAAGCCTCTTGCTCTCATTGACTGGGTCATAATTGCAACTCAAAGCCAAACCAGTATACAGGAAAACGTACTGAGCCCAAGTCCTCCTGCGCAAATATAACATAGCAGGAACATTTCATCAGAGATTGCACAACTTTATGGGTTAAAATAGTACACGTTTGTTGTACTATTTTAAGCAGTCCCTTTTTTTCTCGACAAGCCGAGAAGGCAAAGAGACGAGTTATACAGTATCCCTCTCTCTATAGTTATACATCTGTCAGACGTGGTGCCAGGATGGTTGGCGTGTTTACTGGGGCTAAGTTGTTTGTTTGCAAATGTTCGCAGAGATCGCACGAGCCAGGCGCCAGCTGGATGAGCAGTGCTCGAGGTCTAGGTGACATTCGTGCGTACACGTCAGAAGCAGCTATCCGCTGGGGCAGGGCAAAAACCTGTGATTGTGGTCAGCTGCGTGGGCCGGGAAGTGTGAGGGATATAATTTAAGAATAGGAACGAGCAGAGTTGTTTAGAGAATGTAGGAGAAAAGGGACAGACAAGGTTCCTTCTTAGAGAGATGCCGGAACAGAGCGAAGCCTACAGTCAAGATCTTGTTTATGTTGCATGTCAGAGCGTATTAATGATCATCAGCGTATCCAGTTAAGCATCATTATAGCATCAAATTGACTTGAAAGTCAAGTTGCAACTTAAGTTCCAAATTTACATCAAGATTTTATTCATTAATTAATTTAACCATTTCCCATACTGCTTATCACGGCTAGGGTCGCAGGAGGGCCTGCAGTCTATGCCAGCCACCCTGGATGGGGTACCAAGCCCCATCAGTTGCACGGCCCAGATGCACACACATGTTTGTACACTACAGGCAATTAGGAAACACCAGTCAGACTACAGTGCAAGAAAAACCCCACAAAGCACTGGGAGAATGTTCATACTCCACACACAGACCAGGGACAAAATTCGAACCCCCAACCCTGGAGGTGTGAGGCATCAGTGCTAACCGCTGAGTCATTCTGCCACCTACGTCAGTATTCATTAATCAATATTTATTCTGTGTATATAGACACAGGTACTTAGATTGAACTCAGATTCAGATTATTAAAGCTAGTTCATACCATGAGAGAATGCCTAGTGTGAACCACTGTGGAATAATGACATCAGCAGACAGTGTGTATTCATAAAAGTGAATATAGATGAAGTGACAGACATTAGGCCATGCCAGACATGGTTGTGTGTGAAAACAGCATGGTTGTGTTTATGTATAGTCTTAGGCTCTTTTACACCCGCATCATAAACCACACCATCTAAATAACACCCCAACCCTGTCGAAGTGTGGAGCTGAGTCTTGGTTTGTGTATGGAAAAGTAACTGTGTATGCTTGTGACTGGTTTCCAAGGTGGACGGCTGGGTGATTTACATATTTAATCTTGAATTTATTAGAGCCAAACAGAGTGTCTGACATAGCCAGTAGATGCGCATGGTTGTCGTTTAGCTGTGTGTGTGTGTGTGTGTGTGTGTGTGTGTGTGGATGGGGTGAGGTGATGTTATCAAGTCCTATAACAGACATCAAGGAAGCAATGTAGTGATAAGATGCCTCTGGGATTTGTTAAATAGCCCAGAGCATCTGTTTTCTAGTAAGCCTCGTGTTATCAGACATCAGTTAACCAATGATATATACATTTCTCACATTTTACTGCCATCAAATTGCATTCAAGAACAACCGGAAATCAATGTAATCAGTTGTTATATTTAGGATATACAGTACTACAGCAACCCCCTCCTAGCGTAGTTTGCAAGTTTAACACAGAGAAACAAATTATTTGGTTTTTACAGTGAGATTTATTGCATTTTATTGGCTCTCGTTAACTGTTTATTATCCATTGTTTCAGAAAATGAGGCATTGTGTGTTTGTTTGTCTGCCTGTGGGATAGATGCTTAAACTGATTGTTAGAAATAGTAACCGTAGTAAAAGTCCATGCTTAAAATAATTAGCCCTGTAAAGAACAGTTTCTCTTAGTTACGTGAACATAGTCATAGATTCAGGGAATGTGATTTTGTGGAATCTGGTGTGTGTGTGTGAGTGTGTGTGTGTGCTTGGTAGTGCACATTCTGTAATGAGAGTTCTGGAATTCTGTGTGGGCATCTGTTAAACAAACCGCATCTATGTCCCAAAGGCCAAGGACGACCTCACTCACCCCCCCACCCCCCCCCCCCCCCGCCCCATTCCCCTTTTTTCTTTCTGTCTTCGGTTAAATTCTGGGTGTTCTGCATTCCTGTGTTTGGGTCGAGCTGTCCTGTGTGTAAAAGTTCATCACCTCTGGGTCAGGCGCCGCACCTCAAACTCTTATACGCTGTTCAAGAAGAAGGCAACAATCAACAAACGAGGGGTGTTCAAGTCAAACAGGGACTTTCTATGGCGCAGAATAACGGAACACCATTATACGACTAAAAACTCCCTTTATTTCTGTATATAATCCGCATGCTACATCCATGCACTTATCCGTGGAGTGTTTCACTGGTGCTTGCATACCATCAAGGTAGAAAGATTTCTGTGATCGCACTGCCTGTTCAGCGTCTGAAAACCAGGCCTCCCAGGAACTCTATTAATGGCCCAAACATGTGGAAATGTCTTGGAGTGAGGTCAGGACTGTACAGGGGATGTGGCAATAACTCCCAGCTGAGTTAGTGTAATGTGCAAGTGGTGTTGGTTTATGATTGTACGTAAAGTTTCCACAGACAGATGCATCTCTTATGCAAGTTGGCGACAAGTTATTTGTCGATTTTCAATGATTAGATTCCACTCACATTGCGGTAGCCTCCGAGTCACTTCAGTCAGTGTCATCGTTCACAGACGAACGGCCTTCTTTTATACGTTTGCACCATTTAAATGTTTTTGTTTTACTTTTTAAGTCCTTTGTACACCGTCATTCACAAGAAATTTCATCACACGTCCCTGTTTGACTTGAACGCCCCTTGTAGTTTTGCCAGATGTAAGGTGCTGTTAGACAGGATTGTATTTCTGCTATTTAAAGCAGTCATATTCTAAACGTAATTACAAAGAGGAAGTGGAAACAATATATATAAAACCCAACCATTTTCCCACGAAAACAGGAAATAATATATATACTTGCCTCTTATGTCCACATTTCCCATGTTGTATTTTTGTATCATAAAAAATGCTTAAGGAAACCTGTCGTACTGAATGTAATGTATTTCTGTTTATCCTGCAAAAAGCTGTAAAAAAAAATCATCCTGCTGGTCAAATTAGTGCCTTCGTTGCATAATAATAAATATGTTGTTGAATTTGTCGATATCCAGCTGTGAGTTCCTATGAGAATGCAGCAGGTGTTGATAAAGAGAACATGCCATTCGACAAAGTAAGATGCTCAGTGCAAATTTACTATAAGCTTAGCTAAGAGTCAGGGACCTGTTACAGAATCAACTTATACTATAACAATATATCAAATAATATGTAAAAAAAAAAAAAAAAACATTCATTCTTCACATATTATGAATTCCAAAAATGTTAGACTTTGGAATTTTGGGCTGGATTAAACCATGGGTGAAACACTCACTTCCAGACCCACACACGTGTTAACACACTCCGATCTAGACATGAAAACACATCTGGTTTCATGCCACAGATCTAAACTGGGTCTAAATGTAGCTGTAGTCGTCTGCATAACATAAGTGTAGAATTGCTATGTATAGCATAGTCATGGTTACAATTTTCTGACCACAGCAGACACTCTTTCTGTCTGTGTAGCTTAAGGGCGACATGGGATACAGACCGGGATGTTAGACAGTGGATTTAGGTTCAGAATTGCATAATCACATTATTACAGCAAACATGTTAATATTATTATTAAATATGGAGGATTTGGAGTGAACATCTATCTCGGGCATTAATGTGATCGGGTTGCTGAATGCAGCTCATTGGATGAAAAACCATCTACAAGACATTAGGTCAAAAAGGGAAGGTTTTTCAGGTGTTTTTTTTCCATAGAGTTTTAATTTTATTGGTCTGGTTAGTGAAGTGATGATATGACTTGTTGGGTCCATGGTGCATCAGTACGAAACAAAATGCTTTAAACTGATGAGTTCTTATTTCCGGGCATGAACGAATTACAAATGGTTAAGCATTAATACATTATATTGTTTCATTTTTGAGCCATGTTAGTTCTTATCTGGCCTTTTAAAAGTATCAGTTTCTCATTTTTATCCTGGTGTGCCTGGAGGAAAAGCAGAACCTTTTGTAGGTGTCAGTAATTGACATAGTTGAATTTAACTGTCTATTAGTTTGCGCACATCAGTTTTGTTGGTGTCCGACAGTAACGCTTGCCTGACGCAAGTAAACACTCCGTTCAGTAACGTGGATTTCCTCATGCAGTTGTTAAATAATAAACGTTTTATTAGATTTTCTATGTTGGAAACGATTTTTGTTGTCATCTGCTAACCAACTATTATTTGATTCTGTCGACCAATCAGATGCAGCGATTTCTGATTAATTGTTGAGCAATCGTTGGCTTTTTTTTTTTTCTGCTCATAGAAATGATTGAAATTTGATCCCGTGTATAAGCAGGAGCATTTGTTGAAAGACATGTTTAAACGAAGGTTTTTTTGCTTACTTGGCACAACCTTAGTTAGCACTAAGGTTTATAGCTTTTAAAGTAAATGTAAAAGCTGATCGCTAAAAAGCCACTGAGTAATCATAGTATTTATTATAATATATATTAGATTAATTTCAGTTACTAATAGACTATTTAATTATCAAAACAATCATTAGTTGCAGCCCTAGTTTACACGTTATATATTACATGAAGTCAATCAAAATACTGAAATAATACGGCAAAAGGATTCTAGGTACAGACTGAGCGTGAACACACATTTGACTTCTGACTCAGCAGACACAGCAACAACCTCTATACACGGTGATAATTAGAGAGCGTACTGAGTAATGAACCCCACAACGAACCATATTAGGGCATTTAGCAGCATGATTTAAAAGTCTCCCGTCTCTTATTTTGACATGTTTAGGTATAGTGTTAACCTCATTATTTTCTTTAGGGAAACCACAGTAAATGATATTTATGCACACCCACAATCCCTCTTAGGTAAACACATGACTGCCTGGTGTATGGTAAGCACCATGCGTGGTGGGTGGGATAGGCATCAAAAAGGCAAAATAACAGAGCGGCTTTAATGCAATGCCTTGCGAAAATTGCTCTACACTATGATTTGGATGATTTCTAAAAATAGCTCAGGATCTAAATATGAATGGATTTACACCATCTGAAAGATTGCGCTATCAGAAATCCATTATATCCCCTCTATCGGCAGGGTATCACCGGACGACTCTGGTCACTGCATGTGTATGTAGTCAAAGGCCAGGACCAGGCTCTGATATTTCGTTTGTCGAAATTGCTGCATGTAAGCACGTTTTTCACTCCACAACGAATCCAGAGTATTGAGGCACAGAGAACGCTGAGCTTAGCAGCTTGCACAGACAATGCCGAGTGGCTCTCAGTATTTTGTGCCCTAGAGACAAGAGACAGAGGAATAGTAGCTCTTGCTCATTGTGCTCACACACAAGTAGGACAAACAAATGGTCAGTGACCCAGAGGAAAACACAACACCAAATGTCTATGTAATAACCTTGTAAACACTTTTTTCAACCAGTGCTAAAGATCTAGTTTTCATATGTGAGAATGTTTAGGTATATATTTTATAATGTGTGGATTTCTTCACAGGAAATGTCAGTTCAGCATCATTTGTGTGTGTGTGTGTGTGTGTGTGTGTGTGTGTTTATGTAAGGATCGTGAGTCATGCATGGGCGTCAGGAGAGATGGTGTGTAGCAGAAAGGCCACACATTTTGTAGTTCACAGTCCATAGAGCTGGAGTTCAGAGGTCAGCTAGATCATTAGATCATGAATTTGTATATGCAGTGACGGTGCACCAGACGTTGTGTGTGTGTGTGTGTGTGTGTGTGTGCGCACACATGTCCGCGGACGTGTATTTTGGAAAATTCCATACCAGCTTGAAACGCACCTCTGACTCCTGAAGAATGCTGCACAGCACAGTTTAATACCAGGGAGCAAGTGCGATGCTTGTATTTATAAAGTGCACGGTCATAAAGTCACACACAGCTCTAAATATATAGCTACAAAAGATAGATGCAGAAACAGTCCCAGTTTCCCCTTTCTATCCCTGCCACCTCTCGCTCTCTTTCTCTTTCGCTGTTTATCGTTTTCTCGTCCCTTGCTTCATCTCGATATCCTCCCACCCTGAGTAATTAATGAACTTTTTTTCTCTAGAGTTGCCCTTGTCCCTAACAGCTCTTCCTCTCTTTCTCACTCTCTCTCTGACTGTGTTCTGTTGCTCTGGCACAAGCGCATGAGGTCTGGCAGAACTCCACTCGTTCTCCGCGAGGCAATTCCCACAGCGTGCTGTATTCTTTCACTCGTACACCACCCCTCTCTGGGATTTCGGACTGGGATCCGACCCCTGACCCCTGGGCCCCTCTCCTCCAAATGATCGGCATTGACAAACCAATCGAGAGAGCTGAAACCTAAATCCAACACAAACCCCCTTTCTGTGCCGAACACTGATGCCCCTGCGAGGTCCAAAACGCTGAGCTAATGGGCAAATGTGTGCTGTCAGCTGTGCCTTCAAGCTTTCTGTTCACTACTGTTCTTTGTGCCCTGTTCAACCCTTTTGGTTAACTTGGCGCATTTGGGATCTTTAATGTAACGCTCTATGAATAAGAAGAGCAGCTCTAATCACTAAAGCACCATTTCCACTTTAATGGTGAAGACTTAGCTGAAAAAAAAAATACTGTTGTAAAACTTTGAGACATTAAAGCAGGGGGAAATGTTTAGAATATCAGAGATGACTAACATGTTAAAACAAAAAGAAAAAAGCTGACTTATCAGTTTGACACATTTCCTTTCTTTGGACCGCGCCAGGCTAATAGCAG
The DNA here is from genome assembly GCA_030347435.1 of Clarias fuscus. Lineage (NCBI taxonomy): Eukaryota > Metazoa > Chordata > Actinopteri > Siluriformes > Clariidae > Clarias > Clarias fuscus. The sequence goes on along the minus strand of CM059229.1, from coordinate 18,656,039 downwards.
GGTGAAGTAATAGGTGTCACAGGAACAGACGGGAACAGATTTCTCCATATCAGGGTGTACGCACGGTCTCCCTCAGGCAAAGAAGTGTTATGCGAGATTGAGGTGAAAGCGTCGTTCTTTATTCGCTGGCACGAGCTAGCATTGCAGGTCATAATCACGCTCGACTGCTGATCTATAAATCACGGGCATGTCGCTGGCTGTCACCATGTCTGTTTAAAAGGAAACTACTAGCTTTCACTAGCCGGCCGTGAGCACCTAACGTCACTCCATACATAGATTGTACGTACTCAGTTCATAGATTTTACTTATTTTAATATTTCCGATCATATCTGTACAGTGATTCAAAGGAACAACAGAGGAAATGTTACAGCTGTTCTCACAATTTATGCCGTGGTTTCAGTTCTCTCCAGTCTTCCAGCGTAATGAAATGAGCAATCTTAAGCACACTAGCCGCGCACTCTGACGGATTTCTCATATCTTTCACGGCATGGTCACTTGCTTGTTCCAAGGTCAGGACAAAAAGCTTGTTGTTCAGTTATGATACCAAGCTCCAGAGTTACTTTCAGCATCATCGCGCTACAGGTCTGCCCCATGACCTCTGCCCCTCTGCTGATCTATCTTAATGCTGTCAGTGATAGCGTTGTGGGTTTGACAGAACCTCTGACCCAAACGTCTGTGTTTTCACATATAAGTATAGATGGGTGTGCTCTTGATAGACTCCACCGGTTAAAGGCTTTCACCTTTGTACCCGTCTTTTTCCTTTCCATTGTCTTTCCATTTTTCCATATGTTTTGGTTCATAGGGGTTTTGTCTAGCGCCATGTCACAGCACCTAAAAACTTTGCGATCCCTTTCCCAAGATTCACTTGTCATCTAATAATGATTAATCCTGGTATAATGATTATTCGTCTGTTCAACTTCCGAGTGCTCAGGGCTAAAGAGGTGAAATAGTGACAGTTTTTTTCCCCCTCGCATACCCGCCAAGTCTGTGACGGGATAGATTCTCATATCCTCCATTAGCCAGTCTGATCTGGAGTACTCCAGATGACTGATTAATGTGCTCACATTCATGCATGTCATAGGTGTTGCTCCATGCTGATGCCAAACCACAGAGACACAGTTCCTGGTTATCAGATGATCAGTATGGAAACACATAAACACTCGTCCCTCATATTGCATGTTTAGGCTAGAACCTCCTCGCTTCCAGAAAAGCGAAAATCAAGTCTGATAAGACTGTGCCAGCTAATCATTTCCCTGCACTTATTTCTTGTGTAAACAGTCATTTTCATTTTTTCTGACATTCTGCCATGCCATGTTGAGATTAAGGTGACCCGTGACGCTTCGCTTGCTGTCGCCTGCTCTGTGTTTCAGCTGCTGCCCACATCTGATAACTCAAATAGGAAAATTTCCCTTGCGGTACTGCAGTCTGCCACCCAGTCTTTAATTGTTGTTTTATGCTTGTGTGTGGGATGTATATGTTGTTTGCTTCCCCGAGATGAAACCCCAGGGCATTCCGGCTCCAGATGATTTTCATTAGGCTCTCACCGTGCGCTCGGTCTGGGGCAGCTCATTGGCTGAGATGTGTATACCGAGCGAATCTGGCCGCCTCCTGGGAAAGCTCTCTTTCTCTTCTCAGGTTCTCTTATGACACACACCCTGATGGTTTCACATTCGTTCAAATTAGAGCTGTATCTATTCTATAGGCGACTTAGGGGTGTTTGGATGGTGAAATAATTGAAAAGCCTTTCACTTTTCCCCCCGAAAAAAACAAAACAAATGGACTTTAAACCAAAGCAAAAAAAATCGACTCGTTGTGAACTCTAAACAGAGGTATTCTTCTTTGATTTATCACCGCTGAATTCAGGTGTCTTGTTTTTAGTTAAGAGTAGCAGAGAGAGAAAGACAGAGAGACATTAAGGCAAAGCGGCATAAGCCTATTATTTATGAGCGCGTTTCGTTTGAAGCTCAACAGCTTCTTTTCTATGACGCAAATGAGCCCAGGCATGGGGAGTGAATTAGGGTTAGGGAAAGAGAACGGGATCATGTGTGTGTGTGTATGTGTATGTGTGTGTGGAGGGGAGGGACGGAATCTCCACATACCAGCCGTCTCTCATGGTGATCGCATGATGGGTTGAACAATCCCAGGCTGGCATAGAGTGGCTGGCAGTGCGGGCATATACAGAGAGCCTTTCATCAACATTTGCTGGAGAGGCGCACATACACGCACTCTCACTCCTTTCAGGCCTATTTAGGCTTTGTAGTAGGTCCTCTGTATTCTCCCATGCTGCCGTTGGGCTTATTTTTAAGACTCGGTAAGGGGTCAGCTCTCTATCATTGGAGTTCCCACATGCACTGAAGCTATGATTGCTTTTCTCCAGCTATCTCTCGCTCACTCCAGCTCTCACTCTTTGGCTGAGAAATGAAAGTTTCTCTCTCTCTCTCTCTCTCTCTCTCTCTCTCTCTCTCTCATGCTCATTTGCATCATAATTTCAGTCTGCATACAACCACAGCAATGTGATGGAAATTTCTGATAGCTTGTTTCAAATTGGAATTCCTCTGCCCGCCAAGATCGTTGTTTGCCTTTTGAGGTTGTGAAGGATAAAAACACAGACACAAACACACTTATCCGTGTTCATCTTTGCGCGTTCTTTCTAGTCTATTTGACACAGGTGTGGGAAGAATCCAGACAAGTATGTCAAATCTCCATACCACTGGGTGTTTCCCTAACACATAACCTGCTCCCATGAAGCCCCTCCAAGTCTGTGAACTCACCAACCCTCACCAATGGTTTACCTTACGCGTAAATGTGCTTCGTCGCGACTACACACGGTTTGTTTGCGCAGGTGAAGCCCGGGAATGAAGCTTTAAAGAGTTGCCTTTTTGCCGAGTCGTTTATAGAGTGAAAAGGCAGACAGGAAAAGTTCAGGCATGTTGTGGAGATTTGGGATATATTGAACGCCAGCTCATGCGTGTGAATTATTTCAGGACTGGGATTTAAGTAATCCTGAATGTCGTTTTGCATCAGGTTTGGTGCCTCATGCCTTTTTGAGGTCAACATTTTTCTTGCCAAAGAGAGTTCAGACTTGACTTTCAAAGTGCTTCCAAATGAGCGCTTCCTTGTACTGGCCTTTATTGCTATCCTAAAGCCTATTCCAAAGATTTGGGTGGCCAGTGTAAGCTTAACCTTGTTTTTCTTGCTATTCACACATTTTACAACGTTTCATAGAAGTCTGCTTAAGAACCCCCACTTGCGTTTTCTTTGCTTTGATTTGAAAATCTAGATTTATTTTCCCTGCGTGTCAGCTGACGTGTTTTGCAGGTGATGTGACGTTTAAAAGATGTTAACGAGTAGGCCGTTTCGGGCTGGCATCTCGTCCCCTGTCTTAATAATACAGTGGCCTGAGAAATCTGCCCTTCATAAATGAGCCATATAGATCTGGTTAGTTATGGGGAAATTTGAAAAAAAAAAGATGTACTGTTGGTTTAATCTTGTGGTGTAGCTGACCACGCATATATCTTTGAGCTGAGCTAGCTTAGCTTACTACGCATAATTTCACTATAAACTGGACTTTTGAACCCACATGAGCTCAGACCCATTTCACTTTTAAGGAAGAACCCCCTCAGATTTCTCTTTTGGAACAAATAGACCACATGGAAGGATTTGTCCCATGCATTTAAAAATGTCCCATAGCTTTGGGTCCCATGGCATGGATGTTCCATGGCATTTTCTCCTGACATTTTTTGATATGTTATATATCGATTTGTTCAGAACAGGTTGTATCTAAAATATGACAAGTTATTAAATCATTAGAATTGTGAAATAGGATGAATCGTACAAAGCCATGCTATTCAGGTGATCTAGACACACCAGCATTTTTGAAACAATGTCATGGGTACACAAATTCACAGACTGTCACATGACTCCACCAGGATGTTCATTACATGTCACTTAGGGATTTCATTACAGTCAAGGATAAAGCTGAAGGAACTTTAAATCTGATAAGGAACTTTACAGAAAATTTGAAAGGTTTGTGACACCTGTGTCAATGTAGGTTCTTACAGACTACAGCGCCAAAGCACCAGAGTTCCAGTTAATCTTACCTGCTGATTCTCACCATGTCTTGTCATATTAGAGTTCTCTGCACAAGCACTCTGATTAAAGTTCATCCAAATAGGACTTCATATGTCAGGAACAGGGTTCTTTGGATGCATTGGAAGTTTCAGCATCCTAAATCGGTTCTACCTTGAACAACATTTCAAGGTTTCTTCAGAGCAATTCTTCTCATCCTAGGTCCCGGAGGACCGCCTGCCCTGCACATTTGACTGTTTTCCCTGCTTTGGCACACCACCTTCAATTCAGAAAAGACTGCTAATTAGCTGATTAGTTAAATCAGTTGTTCTGGAAGCTGAGAAAACGCTAAAGCGTGCAGGGGGTCCTCCAGCACCAGGGTTGAGACACAGCTTCATAGGAAGAGGAAGAAACTAAATAAAAGAGAATTTTCCTTCTAAGAGTGTTGTTCATTGAAGTTTGTTGAAGTGCTCTCTCAAGTTGAGTTTATTCAAAGGATTTTAGCTAATGCTATTTAGCACGCATTGTTTCAAGCTTATGCTAAGCCTGTTGAAAGCATAGATAATGAGTATGCTAACAGGGAGACTCTATCCTGTTTGAATTCTAGGCATACAGTGGTATATTTGTGTTTAGTTAGCGGATAAGAAGTGCTTAGGCAATAAGGGTGTACTGCAGGGATCTCACTGTTGCTGTCTGCTGCTGTCTTTCCTTTTTTTTTTATTTTTTTTTTTACTATATTCTGTATGAATAATGCATGTGAGATTGTTAAAGAAAAAAAAAAAGTTAAATGTACATTATGTTGAGCAGCACAGCATCCCAGGTAAGTCTTTGTGTGTGACGTCATGCGCGGCGTGTTTTTGTGTGTGTTCTGCGCAGTCATGCTGCCCTCCATGGTGCTGCACAAGTCCACGATACAGCCGTACCAGCGCGGCTTCTACTGCACGGACGACAGCATCCGCTACACCTTTAAGAACAGCACTGTGCCCTCTCGCGTGCTGATGGCTGTGGGCATCCTCCTGCCCCTCGCCAGTGTAAGTGCCCCAGCTGGGGGCATCAGACTCGGAGGCATGGTGCCAGGCAAGACTGGGGATGGCATGAGAGGCCGAGGACACTGAACGAGTGGAGGCACACTTTACTGTATATAGAATGTAAAATAGTTTGTAGTCACATAACAGAACTGGATGACTTTTTAAATAATACAAAATATAATTATATACATCAAATGATTTCCCTTTTTTCAGGTCTATATAGACCTGAAAAAAGAGTGATGCAGAGAAACTATTTAGTTTAGTTTAGTGCCTTGCTCTTTTAATGGATAGTCCTCAATGCCAAAAGCTCCCTGTCTTTCCTGGCGTGTCCCATGATTCTCGGCTGCTGCGCGTGCTGTGCTGTGCCACCTCGCCTCCTGTGCGTGTGTCTTTCTGTTTGTCTGTGACTGACCTGAAGCATCTCTCTCTCTCTCTCTCTCTCTCTCTCTCTCTCTCTCCCTCCCTCTCTCTCTTTCCCTCTCGCTGTAGCTGCCCTGCCTTTCCTGTTAGTCGAAACTAGCATGATCGAGCCGTATCAACGCGGGTTTTACTGCAGTGACCAGTCCATCCGGTATCCTTATAAAAACGGAGACACCATAACCGATGGCGTGCTCTCTGCCGCTGGCATTCTTATTGTCATCGTCTCTGTAAGTGATCCTCTTATATATATATATATATATATAAATATATCCAATATATCATCCTTAACCCCACTCCTATAGGAATAGAGCTTCACCTCTCCAATTAACCACAGTGAAATAGTAAAGTACGAGATCTAGTCGAAATAACTAGTGGCTTAATAACACAGAACATAAAACTCCACCAGAACTAAATCATTCATTTCCATCTGACAAAGAGAACCTAACTAAATATGAGCGTGGTCAGGGGAGGCTTTTGGGCTTCTCATCTTCTCATTCTTCTTCTTCTGTCCTTTCTCTTATTTGCTTTTTTTTGTTTTACTTTCACGAATCATTTTCCCCATTCTGGAATTTTTGAATCAAGAGAACTTTGAAAATCAGTAATGGTTTTTAATACTTCTTTTGAGTAGAGTGTGAACTCAAACCGTCCCTGACCTAAAAAGTATGAGGCTAACATTCAGTTCTGATTCGCAATTTCTATTTGAGATAGCAGATCTAAGCCGGCTGACATCCATAACCCTGCAGCTGTCAGTCTGCTGACGTCTCTTTATTAGATCGGAGAGGATTTTTAATAGCATCTGTGACAGCTGAAGCCAGTTTCCTGAAATCCAGGTCACAGTTTTGGCAAAGAACCATGATATCGTAGCTTCTCCGGTGTAACCTGTATAATAAAAATGTTATAACATTATTCAACATAAAAAAAACAAATGATATAACTATTAGTCCAAAAGAAAAGAACCGAAATTGTGCACTGTACACGCAGAAGTAAATAAGTAGTCGTGTCTGCGGTCTCAAGCTGCGTTTCCATTCGTGCATTAGTTTGATTTAATCGTGTTTAATCAGGTTATGAGTAATTGCAACCAGAAAACGTCGTTGTCTCTCCAAACAGTGCATGAGTGTCAATGTGTGCTCTACGTTTCCATCATAAAGGAAAAAATAAATAATTCCATTCAATCATTTATTCGAGAATAAAATCTCTTCCACTTTTCAGTATATTGCGAGACTATTTTAAAATAAAATATAGGCTTTTATCGAAGAGAAACTTCACTGCAAATTCAGTCAAAAGTTTTCAAAACCTCATCCACATCTGTTACGTTATGATAAAGTCACCCTCAATTCCATTCTATATAACTGCCATCACTAAATGTCATCACTTACAAGAGAGGCAGGTCATGCCCAGAATCAACCTGTTCTCCTGATCCCTTCACTCATCTGAAGACTCTTTCTCTCTCTCCCTCTCTCTCCCTCTCTCTCTCTCTTTCACCAATTATCACTATACACCAGTTTCATAAAGGAATGCTCCAACAGTTACATGTACATTGCATGTACATCACAACACATACTATGCATGTCTAACACGACACACATCTGACCATTACGAATTTTTATACTAATTGTAATAAGCCAGGTGTCCAGCATGTGATTTTATTAATCTAATTTTTTTTTTTAGCAAAGTATGCAATACATATATGATGTTTGTCTCTGGCCTACAGATCGTGATTGGCGAGTGCTATAGGATCCGTTACCTGAATCAGGGCTCCCATTCGTTCGTAGGAAACCCGTACATCTCCGCCCTTTACCGGCAAGTAGGTGTGTTCATCTTCGGCTGCGCGGTGAGTCAGTCGTTCACCGACATCGCAAAGGTGTCTGTGGGCCGCATGAGACCACACTTCCTGGACCTGTGCGACCCGGACTACACACAAATCAACTGCTCCGCCGGATACATTACCGACTATGTGTGCAGGGGCGACCCCAGCAAGGTGCAGGAGGCGAGGTGAGTTGTGTAGCTTGAGAGTTCATACATTCACATCACCTACACATGCTTTACTCAGTCATTTGGTCACTGAGAGGGATGTTAAGGCAAAATTTAAGCGTGTGTTTAAATTTTGTTCCAACCAAATCGTGGTTGCTTCCAGAAACAGTGTAATTGAATAACAGGACAATTGAACATGTTGTGCTGTTTGGGTTTTGTGCAGCACTTTTCATGAAAAACATTCATTAAGTATTTATTAGGCAATTACTTACTTCTTATTTTTGCACCAATTTCTGCTTCCCTACTTTGTAAGTTTGCTTCCATTTCCCCTAGCTATATTTGTACACAGGTAATGATAGATCACGCATGTTTTCCTCAAGTTGTCCAGCTGCATGTCTTCTCACACTCCACTGAGGGAATTTGAGAAGTATTGTTTATTGTGTTAATTCACTTTAATCAGTATGATGTGAAAATTAATTCGACCAAAATGAAAGAAAGGCGTGAAACACTTGAAGTAAACTTCTTTTTGATTTAGATCAGACAAACAGAATTATAAAAGAGCACAATTTAAAGAATATTTGGATTAAATGTGCTTCTTTTTTTTTTATTTTTTTTTAGGAAATCCTTCTTCTCTGGACATGCCTCATTTTCCATGTACACCATGCTGTATCTAGCTGTAAGTATATTACAAAAGCACACAAGCATGGACATACGCGCTCACACGCATAAACACATTCAGGTGCTTTCCTGCTTCGTGGCTGATCCTGAAAAGTGGACGCGGTGTCTTTTGTTCTTATTGAGGACAATCTGTGGAAACTCTACAGGTGTCTCATTCTGAAATTCCTTTTCCTTGATCATCTTGTGCCCCAGATGTCCTTTTCTGGCGTAGCTGTCTGGACTCGCTTTATCAATCTCTATGAAAATGACTCTTTTCTCCTTGAATTCTTTTTTTCTCTCTCTTGCTCGTGGCCACCTGTTGAAAGAAAGTGCTTTGAGTGTTCTGCTAATTAGACGCATTGCCAGTCTGAAACCCACTTCAGACACCCCACGCACACACCCATTCGCTTCCTGTTTAAGCGTTTTCACGTTTCCACATTATAGATCAAACCGTTTCCTGCTTTCAAACCTATTACGTTAGTCTCACCTCAGGTCTTAGGTCCACCCTGTTTTTCCTTTTCCTTGGTTTCCTTTTCTTCTTACTCAGGCATTTCCCACTGGATGCCACACCACCACCCCCCTCCCTCTCAGCTGTAGCCCAGAGAGCACTGAGGTAGGGCAGATGAAATGTGGGGGCCGAGGGTCTTGTTCGCTAATGAATGTGGCCAGCTGTGCATTCCCAGAGTTTGGAAAGATTAAGTGCGAGTGTGAGAGAGGGCAGAACGTGGCAGGAGCGCCGCCAGCTCTGTGTAAGCGAGACCCTAGGGCAGCGTGTGTGAGTGTAAATATGTGTATATACGGCCAGAGGGCCGACAGAGGGAAGCTGTTTTAACTCAGAAAGCAATCACCTTAATACAATCCGAGTGGTCATTAAATTAATGTGCGACTTTGACGGCTTTGTTGGTCTCGCAGAACTGACAGTGTTTCATGACAGAAGTGATTGGCTTTCCATCTAGTGCACTTTGAGCAGAGTGGTTAAGCACAAAGTAGAGGCCAAGTGCCTAGTGCATGGACTCTCACTGCTGGAATCTGATATGCAAGAATCCATAGCAGTTAATATCCAAAAATGGCATGAATAAGAGCTGTTAACATTGTTTTGTGTTGGATGTTACTTATACTGTATGTGCACATACTGAGATTAAAAAGCCATAACACAACTGAACGTTTGATAAACACAAACCTTGACGCGGAGGATTGATTTTATGATGGCTTTATATTCAAATGTTTATTAATATTGAATAGCAAAGACCAAAAGTATACATTTCTTTTTCATTTAAAGGTCCCATATTTGACTATTATGTTAACAAGTCTCTGAGTTCCACCTAAGTGTATGTGTGTGTGTCAATGCTGTAGCCAAAATTGTGCCTTTATGTAAATTAGCCACTGCTAAGCCACGCCCACCCGGGGAGGGGGTCTGCTTATATGAGGTTACAATAGGGTGAAAATCTAAACTTAAGAATATTTGTCACATCTACCTTACAGCATAATGAAAACATTTTTTTCCCCCATGCCCTGGTTAGGAAGCTAGGGTCAGAGCACAAAGTCAGCCAGGATGCAGCACCCCTGGAGCAGATAGGGTTAAGGGCATTACTCAAAAGCTCAACAGTGGCAGCTTGGCGGTGCTGCGGGTTGAACCCCCGACCATATAAAAAATGGAAAAAAGACATGTAGTTGAAAAATAAAACAGCCTGTGAGTTCAGTATTATACTGTATATACTTATATGCGGTGCTCCCAGGATTTGCTCTGGGGCCAATGTGACCCTGATCAGGATTTATCCGGATAAATAAATTGATGTTGCTGGTAAGGAGTTTCTACCTTAATAAGCTGCTCTTGTTTCTGCGTTGTCTCATGTTAATTTCTAGTCCACAGGAGACACTATAATTTCATGACTCCGTCTCTTATTGTCGTTCTTTCTATCTGCCTAAAAACCCCATCACCATCTCTACATCTGACACTTGACTGTCCTACTTTCCAGAGAGATTTCCATCCAACACAAAAGACTGCATTATAACACACACTGTACTTTATCTCCTGTGAAGTATTTGTATGGTCTATAACCGTATTATTTTAACATGTCTTAACAGGAGTTCCTTATTGCTGATTCATTTCCTTGCCAAGCTGCATATCATGTGGCGCTTTCCTCCCCCCGTTTTCTTTTCCATAGGATTTTATGAGGATCTTTAAACATCATCCAAGTGACGTTTACTAGAGTGACTGACTCTGACTTGGCGCAGTAGTCTGTGGGGATTTCTGTACGCGTCTAGTCTTTCGCTAATCTCTAGTCAATTACTTCTTGGGTTTGGGTTTAAATCAGAAAGAGGCATCAATGTAGGGCCCAAACCACACATCAGCTGGTAGAGTGAGGAAATGATGGCGCACTGTTGAGACTCATGGAGACGGACCAAGGGATGAATGTTCAGAGTGATGCTCTTTGACGTGCTTGTTTTTTGTCATCACATCCAGTGTTGGAGTCACCAAAAAAAAAAATTCTAGCTTACTTTCTCTAAAGCTTCAATTCATTGGCTATGTAGTTATGAACAACAAGCAGAGGTGAACAAGAAGTCTGGGTAGGGTATCTTCTTTTATGAGGTCACAATAGGGAAAAATAAAAATGGAGGGGAAAAAAAGTGAATGCACCCCCCTCCCTCGCCCCAAGCCAACCGAACCTTAAGATGTATAGTAAGTGGGCCTAAAGTTAAAGCATGACATCATCGGTGCCATTTGTCTCCTCCAAATCTCTGTGTGCTTACAGCAACTGCTAATCGTATCTGAACTATACAACCATAGCTGATGGCAGGTTTGAAGGTCACTGATGACTTTTTTTTAGTTCTTAGTAATACCAATAATATTTGACATAACATGAACGTTGACATCCTTGTACATGACTTTTTAAGGCTATTCGCAGTTTGCAAAGCAACTAGGTGCATACTGCCACCTGGTGAATCAAAGATACGCACGTGTACTCGGGTACAGAACAGAATTAATAATGTGGAAGCTGGCCAGCAGGGGAGAGGAGGGGCAAAAAAGCAGCATAAAAAGGAATAAAAAGTGAATTATGCACTTTAAAGCTGAATTGTGGCTGAAAAGTCAAACTGTTCTGCCAAACCTGATCATCTCATAGAGCAAAACAAGAAGATTGCACGTCTGTCAAAACAATCCAGAAAACCAATCTTTTTCTTGTTTCTCTTTTTTTTTTTTTTTTTTTGGAAAATCTGCTCCCTTTACTTACTTTTCCACTTTATCAAAATAGAGGGAAAGTTTCTACCAGTAGATCCAAATGTTTACTGTACGGTTTCAGAGCTTGTTCATCGCTATGTGTTGAGTCCAAGGACTTACCAGCAGTTTAAAAATACACTTTTCTCTTTTCCATTGGGCCAGCCAGACTCCCCCTGCCCCACCCTTACACAGGGTATCATGTGATGTGCCTGCAGGCAATGCATGTATGGTAAGAGAATCCTAGGAAGACAAAGCATCTTATCTCCTGGATGTGTGTGTTATGTCTCAGCTTAGTGTGTATGTGTGTTACACCACACCCTGGGATAAGAGAGAGTATCAGGACACACTTTGTCCTCCATCCACACCCAGCCCCTGATGGGTTTTAGGAGATCAAGGGCTCAAAATGCCGGGGTGTGTGTGTGTGTGTGTGTGTGTGTGTGTGTGTGTGTGTGTGTGTCTCTTGACGTCCTCACCACGTTGACTTTATCAGAAGTTTGATAGCTCAGGGCTCTATCTGAACTCGGAAGAGCGCGTCTCCAAGAACACTCGTGTTATCAACGAGTCGAGAGGGGACTGTATGTTGCCCTGCAGGGATGCTACACCGTCACGTCCTTAATGTCCCAGAATGCTCGTCTCCAGGCTAGGACGCGCCACTCTGTGGTGATTGACTAATCCCCGGCGCCCTTTCTGCTTGTTTCCTCCATCTGCTTTATTTCGGAACTAATTGCTGTTATTTGATCATTTTGCTTTACATCTCGTTTCATAAGTTCAGCCATTAGATGTGGTTAGGATGTGTTACATTCCTGTCCTGTGTTGGTGTGTACAGTGTGTATGTGTGTGCTAATCCCTTCATGGTGTGTACTGTCCCAAGGGTTTGGTTGACTTGTTTGTTTTGTGGTCAGTTGTTTATGTTCAGAGTGAAATCAAGGGCATTCCTGGCATTGTATAGCATTCGTAATGATAGCCAGAAGGGGAGACTGGGTGAGAAAATGAGAGTTCGTGTCTTTTCATTTAAGTGACATCAAAAAGATGAGATTAACTCCTGTTGTGCACTTTGTTTAACTGTCCTGGTACAAATGACATGACGCAACTCATAACCTTCGTAGTCTTTGATACCTAATCCTTAAGGCTCAATGCCGGTCGAAAGTTAAAAGACAGAGAAAGGGCATTCTCAAGCTCATTTTATCCCATGACTAGTAAAGTTTCCTTTTTATAACTCAATGCTCTCGAAGACATTATTCTTTTCTTTTTTTTTTTACGACCTGGCACTACTGAGTCACTCAATGACAAATCCGCCACAGGCCACAATTCTTAGGATCGACAGCATCCTATTCCATGAGAACGTGTTCGTATGCTTTATTTATGTGTTTGTTTTTAATTCCTCTATGCATACTACTGTTTATTTTAGCCATAGGAATGGCAAGTATCCGCAAGTCAGCAGTTAAAATAACTCGGAGGTTTAGGTTAGAATATCCCTCGGTTTTCCCTGGCTGTAAGCGAAACAGGGCGGTTTGTACGAGCAACAACATGCAGTAAAGCTTTGGTCAAATTTGTGGATTTATAAACATGAGATATTTGGTGTTTATGGGAAATCACAGGTTCGATAATGGTAGTGGAATAGTTTGAAGCAATAAAATTGTTCACGTAAGAACACATTTAATTAGATCCAGTAAGTACTGAAATAATCTATGTTCATGTTTGTTCAGTTAAATAAAAACAAAAAGTGTTTCATATTGAAACTGGCCTTTTGTAGAAACTGGCTTTCTTTGAAAGAAAAGCAATCCAGGAAAGCAATGCTTGGATGGTGTTTTTCCCCAAATGCTGAGTCAGGATACCGTAATACATGCTTTAACAAGACTGTGTAATAGCTTAGTGCCCACACACATCCTCAATCACTTTTATCTTTTTATCACCATTTTGCCCAGAGCTGTTTGTGAATGCGGAATTAGCAGACCCGCTTAGGAGATTAGACTCATAGAGTCTACTGTTTTCAGTATGCGGAATCCTCTTGTGACATTTTAGCCGGAAGTAAATATTGTCAACTCGTTTAACACCATTGAAAAACTACCAAACAAAAAATGAACGAATGAACAAAAAACTATTTATTTTTAGGCTACGGGTTACCGTCTGGCTAGCGGCGAGCGGCGAGCTCCACCCATCCTACAAGCAGCGAGGAAACCTCATTTCCAAACATCCGTAGGGAGTGATCCTTTCCTTCTGGTGCGCATACAATGGCAGCGATGTGAACTGCAAATCGTTCAGGAAGACAAAACCGACCTCGTCCACACCTTAGCTGGCAATCCTAATGTTCCTGCGCTGCTGTTTGTTTTGTCTGACACTTTGGTCTTCAGTCTTTTATTGTGTGGGTGTAACAGGAGTCACAGTAACAGCTCACCTAAATGCCTTGCATATTGCTGGCGAATACAGGAAATGAATGGTGTTCACACTCACCCGTCCGTGAGACCCGTCTGCTTTTAACATCACACTGCGTCATCCAGTTGCTGGCCCCCACCTGCTACTTCCTCATCATCTCTCGCTCTCAACTGACTGCTGGTGTTTTCTTGATCCAGAGGTCCTTCCTGTTCCCAGAAAATGCATTCTTTCTCAAGGTCTTTGGGTCAAGGAGGCTAGAAACCATGAAGAACATCCCTCTGTAATCTGTGATGTTCCACTGACCCATCCAAGCTTCAGACACATGGACAAGTCTAATTGATCAAGAAGTAAAAAAAAAAATTTGTAAGATTTAATCATTTCTAAAAATGTATAGTTCATAGTTAAAGTATAAAGTGTATAGTAATGTAGTATAGCGTAGCATTTGTTCAATATGAGTGTTTGTATGTAGCTGTTTGTACAGCTGTCTGAGAGAATTATTTATGGAAACCATCACATGGTTGCTGTTCTTAGCCATTTAGTGTAACCCACTGACATTTAACTGTGTGCTTTCAAACTGACACATATCGTAGAATCTACTAACAAAAATACAGCCCTGTTTTAACGTGGAGGCTTCCGTCTTCTTTCTCTCTGTCTCTTCTTCCAGTTCTACCTGCAGTCTCGGTTTACGTGGCGTGGCGCTCGCCTCCTGAGGCCGCTGGTGCAGTTCACCCTTCTGATGATGGCCTTTTACACCGGTCTGTCTCGTGTTTCGGACCATAAGCACCATCCCACCGATGTGCTTGCCGGCTTTGTACAAGGAGCTCTGGTGGCATACTGCATAGTAAGTACATGACATCGACTTTGATGCTTTTCCTTATCTAATTATATACTCTAATAAGAGCCGCTTTTAGTTGCTATATTAATAACCACTACTCACCAGTGGATTGTTGGTAAATATACACTGATCAGCTATAACATTAAAACCACATAAGATTAACACATGAACGTTAATTATCAATTATATAACAGTAAATTAGTCACAGGATCATGGGCACCCATAAGGCTGGCCCATACCCTTGGGGTCCAAAGGCCAGCACGTTTGGTCTGATTCCACAGAAAAGCCAATGCTGCACAGCTCACTGGAAAAAGTCAATGCTGTCCCCCTAGAAAGTCACCAGAACACCCAGTGCACCCCACTGTGCATGGGGCCCAATAGGCAAAGAACCCAAGGCTGCTAACCTAGCCTCCAAACTCGACAGATCCCAATATGATCAAGCACCCACGGGTCCTCAATCTGCTGTCGACATCCTGGTGCCAGACACCACAGCAGACCCCCCAAAAGAGGCCAGAGCCATGGCCCTAGGTGGAAATAATGTTAAGAGGTTTAATGTTATGGCTGATCTGTGTATTTTAAATACTAGTTTATTATATCCAATACACCAAATACCACAAGGTCACATGTTGATCTCAGTCACAAAGTCATTTCACGTGCTCGGGTATCCAGTCGTGTTTTAACAGAGTTAAGTGTAAAAACAGATGCTGTGAATGTGACAAGGAAGAAAGTGACCTTTGTTGTTTTGTCGCAGAGATACATTTTCAATCGAGCACTGTTACGAAATAATCCCAAGCAATATTTCACATTTAAATGAGATCTCTAGCTATAAAATTTAAGGGTTAAGGCTACTCATGTTGCGACGACGGCGCCGAGTTTCCACCAGCTTCAACTCACATTCACTTACACACGCTGTTTGCAGCAGCAGCCTCAAACAGCAGACGTCGCGCCCACAAACACAAACCACGTGCTGAGAACAGCCATGCAAAGGCTCCGTTCTTCTTTTCTGCTCGTTCTAGAGCTGTTATTTTAACCATAAGTTTATAACTAGACATGCTCACCCCAAACACGATTCCCGCTGAGAAATCTTTTCTTGTAGAATTCTCTTTGTCTTCCAATAGACCGGAAGTGTTGTGTGGTAAGGTTTGTGCTGGCCACAATGAGAGACATTCAAGAGCTGCATTATCATTGGCTGTTTTTCTCTTCATGTCAAAGTGAGGACAGAGACCATTTGGAGTCTGGAAACCAAACCACCGGAGACAGACCAGGACATTCCCCAGATCATACCCTCTCCTCCATTTAACCCCTCTTTGTCTCTTTTTCTCTGTTAACAAACCTGTCCAACTGTGAAGATTTTTTATATTCGACTCATTCAACACGAAAACCCAATTCTTTGGAAACCAGCAGGGCATGAGACCATGAAAGCACTATTACCCCACATCATCTTCAACCCTAAAACCACTTTGCCCAGCTCATAACTGCCTCAGTATTGCCTCTGAACAGGGGGCCAAAGACAAACATGGAAATTGTTAGTGGCGTTTAAATGAAAAGTGCTTTCACAGAGCCTACCGTGGTGATTACAAAGTCCTGGCAGGGTTTCTATGCTCCAAATGTACCAGGTCGTTTGTCAGTGGTTGCCGCATGTTGGCAAATTTCTGCTGGACTACATTACCCAGAAAGCACACTTTTACTCTGACTGTTTTCTTTTTTCCCCTACATTTGGTAGTACCCAAGTAGTTAACACACATCCTTTCCAATTATTTGTGCAACACTGAGGTCATCACAAATATGTTTTCGAGAACGATTCCAAATGGTTCTCAGGCTCATATCGCACATGAAGACAACCCTTTTTATCTAACAAATAGTTTTCCTATTTAACTAATGTAAAATAAAGCTCATTCATTAAAATGGAGCTCAACTTAACTTTTACAGCATCGTGTCCTCTCTAAGAGTCAATGTGCATGTCTGTGACAACCGATGCACCACTAAAACAATGTTAAAAGAAAGAGTGAGTGCGCAGTCTTGAAGATTAAGGCTGTGTCCGTGCGATTGTTTTATGACCGTGCTGGAATCTTTCCCGTTCTCCTTTCTCCCCTCTGCCTGTTCCACTGCGCTCACACGCACACATCTGCGAACACTTTGGAAAGCCCAATTAGAGTATCTCTAACAGCAAGAGTTCAGTGGGAACATATGGGAAATACATACAGTGCACGTGGCTGCTGAACAAATGAAAACATAACCAAAACCTAATGTTATAATTTAATACAAACACATGCTGGAGCGTTTCACACCATATTGAGGCTTGACTGAAGCTTCATAGCGTCTAAAACAACCACTCCTTCCATGTTCGTGTCGGTGTTTATTCTGAAGTGAAGCCGGATTTTTTCTTACGTAGGTAGACGAAATCTTTTATTCCTGATAAGATACCAAGGACTTTACAGCGGCGAGTTTAAGCTTTAAAGTGGAGAGTCCTGGCTTTTAAGTGGTGTGTTCTGGTGAGCTCTGGCAGTGGTGCAGGGCTGCCGACAGGCTTCGCGTCTGCTCCTCATTAACTCGGACCAGCTCATAAGGCTTACGGAGACGGAAGCTAACAAAGTTCCACTTAGAGTATCGTCAATCTGCGAAGTTTCATCTGGGAAGAAAGTAGGACCAAAGGATCTCCAGAACCTAACAAATACACCCTGTGCTCACACCAACACAGAGTCTGTATTTTCACAAGCCAAGCAAGAGGATGTGTGGTTTGTGTTTTGTCTGACAAACCAATGAAAAAACCCACAGTAGTCTGCTTTCTTTGGAGAGCCATCACATCCTCCTCACCCATGAGGTGTTTGCATCAAGACATTAAAGCTTTTCCAAATTTCTCCCTGCATACTAAGCATACTGGAAGTCAATGGTAGATGAAAGAGGAAACAGCTTGAAAGGAACGCACCAACTGCCTTTTCCTTTCTGCTTTTCTCCATTTCTTCGCTCACGCTATACATACTCCTCCTCTTCTTTCTTCACTTCCTGACTTCCAGTATTCCACTAGAGCGCTTAGGGTCATGGTCAATGTTCCGGAATGGTGTTCCTCCATTGATAAGACTTAATTCTTCTTTGCTGCGTTGCATGCCAAGATAGATATCCTGATATCCTATCATTTTCTTCCATACGTCTGCCTGTTTTGCTTTCCATCTTTTACAGCACTCTTTTGAGCCGTGACAGGCGGGGGATGCAGTGGGGAGCCAAAAATAATGTATGTGTTTATGTAAAGCCAAGGAAATCCTAACAGCGTCATTAAAGTCAGCCCAAGTTAAGTCGGGATTAAATATGTGCCAAACATTGATCCTGTCTTTTCAGTCTTTATGTTGATGCACTTTCTCCAAAAACATATAATATAGGCTGCACCTATACACTAATATTCACACAAGCAGAGCCTGTACTCTAAATTAAACACTTAGAAGACCACCCACACTATTAGTTTATTATTAGTCTGTTAACACTAAACCCATAGTTAAGAGCGCTGTTTGTTTTTGTATACTCCTTTTCTGTAATGTATTGGTAAAAAAAAAAAAAAAAAACTCTTAGACGCGCTAACATCCAAAATATATTCTATTGCAACAGATTCTCTTTCTAAAATTGCCACAATTCCCTGGCACAATGGTTGGATTGTTATAAATTCCCGTAACAAATTTTTATATGGTATGTACTGTACTGTACTATACTATACCCATAGCATTACTATGGTACTAAAGTCCTTAGCATGGTAGGTGCCATAGGACCAGGCCAGGTACTGTGGCACCTCATTGAGTTTCATGGTAGCACTATGTTGTGTACCACAGTAATTTGCTGAATACCATGGTACTTACTGTTTGCCACATTGGCTACCAAAGCTCAGCAGGTATCTAGGATGTCTAGTATAGTACAGTCTGTCAATAAAATACTACCGGTACTGCATGCAGTATTAAGAGTTTGAATATACACTATGGTATTTACTTAACCATACCATATGAATGCATAAAATATTTTCAACAGCATTATGGTATATGTTCCATTATACCATACTGCTGTGTATATAGAACCATGTACCATACAATAGTACATGTAACATTGTACCAAAGTACGTACCATAGTACAACCTTGTACCAAAGTGTCGCGCATGTACTATATTAGCACAAATTACCTTAAAAAATACCATGGTACAAGTATCAGACTATCATCTTACCTATACGATGGTAAAATATTTGTGTTAATTTTTCCAGTTGCTGTCCGTCTATGTGCATGTGTGAGTCAGATGCTGTACAGTCTGGGCTCCTAATGGCTCCATCTCACCACCATGTGGTCGAATTTCACCAGCATGGAATTTATTAGTTTTAATCAAAGATTAAGCAAAAAAAAAAAAAAAAAGGCATGTGTGACTGCACGTACTTATTGTATATCTTATATACTTAAATCACACAGTCTAAACCAGGAACCAAACAGACTTGGGTCCTTTGAATTGAGGCTTACAAAACTGTACTCATGCCATCATTTTTCCATAGAAGAAACCCTAAAGCAGCATTTCATAGGGTTTCAGATTGGCCAGATGAAAGAGTGGAAAATTTTCTTTTGCCAACTTGCAAATCAAATCTTTTACGCCAATACACGCTTGAAAGCGTGACTGACTTCAGAACCTACAGACTTCACAGACATACAACACATACTTTAATTGATTCTAAAAATCTCCTAAAGCTCCATTTCCATACCATTTGTAAGAGCATTAGCAGTTATTATTATTATTATTATTTTGATTATTGGTGATTATTTCTCTGCGATTGTATTGAAGACACACTCATCCAAGCCAGTCTGGTTCCTGTTGCTGATGAGGCATTTCGAACACAATGGGCTACCAGTGCAGAGGAAGAGCACTTTCACATGTGAGGGTCTTGCCGCAGGAAGCACTCCCTCCATGATAAAGCTTCATTACCGCCTAGGGTCAAAGGGTAGAGGTCATCGTGTTCGTCATTTGTGTAAAAGGATGGCTCGTCTGCCGCAGAGCTGGTACATACCCACGGGCTCATTATAATCATGTAGTCTATTGAGGAATAATGACATAGACGTACAATTAGTGAGTGGGCTTATGTTCCAGTGTTCTGATGTCATTTGTACTTGTGTCGAAAGGTCACACAGAAAATGTCATGATCTAATCATGAACACTTGTACACCCGCACTGCGAACACTGGATCCGGCTGCCCTTTCTCAAACTATGGCAAGGCGCTCTTTGTGTGTGCATGTGTGTGTGTGTGTGTGGGTTTGGAGGGGGGAAGCGAGAGAGAGAGAGGGCAGACGGCAGGGGACTGGCTCCAATATTCCACTGTTGTAAAAGTGTTTTTTCTGTTAATGATGGCACCGAACTCTCATTTTTTAAAATGTAAGGCTGGCAGAGTTGAGAGCTCATGCTATCAGTCATTGACTCAGAAAAGGACCCCCCCCCCCCCCCCCCCCCCCTTTATTTTAGCTGTGACATGCGTTTCCCCTACCATTTCTGAGCAATGATATGGCATGACCGATAGCATGGCAGGAAGTGTAAAAAAAAAAAAGAAAAAAAAGAAAAAAGCTGTTGGTTGAACCATGCCAACCTTTATTATATTATGCAGTCTTTAATATAGTGTGTGTGTGTGTGTGTGTGTGTGTGTGTGTGTGTGTGTGTGTGTGTGCATGTGATGGCAGGCTTGTTGGAATCTGTTACTCCATGCTATTAGCATTTCACTCAGCTGTAGCCCGGGCTTTAGTCAAACACATGGGTGTGTAAGATCAAACCTGTTGAAAGTCTGCTTCGTCTACCAGATCTCATGGAAATTTAAAAGAATTCTAATGAAAACGAACGATTTTCTTGGATTTCATGCAGGTTTTCGAGTCACTAAAAAAATAATCACCAATTCATGTTGCACACCATCCTCACCTCAACTGTATCCTCTCAGCAGCTATGTTGAAATGGCAGTAATATTCACTTTTGACTTTGTGTACTGTAACCTGGCTTATATGAATTGTGAAAGTGCGTTGGCTTCATTTTTACATCAGCTCTGCCAGAAACACTAAATAATCTTTCTCCAAGCCCAAGATGTCAGAGATTCGCACTTCGATCAATTTGGTCTTATACGCCAGTCCAGGTGGAGATGTAAATCACCAATTTGACCTCCCAGACTGCGTGAGAATCCTCCTAGATGTGCCTGGCTTGTTGCCGCATGCACACTTATTATCCTGTTTTCGCTCTTAAACCAGTGATGTCATCATTAGACCATACAACCATGCCTGGCGGATGATATCTGTTCCTTTCTCGGTGCCTCCGACACACAGTTCACTCTGTCTTAACTTTCTTAAAGGGGCCCAGGGAAACAAGTGGAAGCATTTGTCTTCCCTTCTGAGTCAGTGATTTTGAAAGACTGTTGTTGTTGGACGGTCGTTATCAGAGTGTGAGCTCAGACAAGGAAGTAGCAGAGTTCAAGCTGCTCAGGTCAATGGGGTGAATGACGACATTAATGATGTAATCGTTTCCCTATTAATCACAGAGTTTTTAGGCAGCCGTGCTTTACAAGTCATGTTGCAAAACCGCGTGAATTTTAAAACATACAATATGAGTGGACTATATGTACAAGTCTAACCTGCTTGTCTTTCCTCTTGTCTCCTCTGTAGGTCTTCTATGTGTCGGACCTGTTTAAGCCCAAAAGCAAGAGCGTCAGTCCCCCACCATCGCCGATTAAGAAAGAACTCCTGCCCCCCGCTGACATCATAGACAGAAACAACCATCACAACATGGTGTGAGAGGAGGATTCGGGAGGAAACATCCCTAGAATTCCATCATACCTTTGAAGAACCCGAAGAGCCACCTGTGAATGAAGAGGCGCAGCATTTTACCTGTTGTTGTCTCTTTCTCTCATCTGACAGTAGAATGTAGAGGCAGGAAATGGAGACTTTTTTTTGTTTGTTTTTTGTTTTTGAGACTCTATATTTTTGTACTATTACAAACCTTGCTGTTTCTTTTTTGAGCCCAATTTATGAAAGCTAAACAATCATAAGAAAAGTCATTCATTTTTGGGAGGTTGTTCCCAAAGCAGCAGGAACTGATTGAGCCTTTGCAGTACTTTAAGGCGCCATATTAATAATGGGACAGATGGAAAGCAAACCAAGTACTAATGAATGAATGGATGCATGGTAAATGAATGAAAAGTGCAACTGTGAGGCTGACCTCTCTTTCAGTTTCTCTCTCTCTCTCACTCTTTTCTTTTCCCCCTTTTCCTCTGTCTCGTCTCCAAGGCCTTTCGCCAGTATAAGAAAACAAATTCCTTAGTTATAGGAATGATACTTTATTACCTGCAATGTTACTAGCACAGATATTTTAACAGTATAAAGAAGAATAACTTATAGCACTATATCCGATCATTATAAATCGTCACCACTCGCTGTCTGGGCGGTATAGCTCTGAGGACGCTCGATGAGGTTTAGTGTGTGGTAGACTGAATACCAGTGAACTCTTACGCTGTGGTATGTGAGGGTCCTGTAGAATCAAGTTGTGGCCTTCACATACCATTAGGATATGCTGACACTCCAAAGCACTAGACCCATCCCTGCTGTCCTAAGCTATCCACACAGAAGCCTAGCTCCAAGGGATGTTGCATTTGACTGGGATTTGATGGGGGAGGGATGGGGGATGGGTTGTAGATAAAAGATGATAGTCACATTTTTAATAGTGAAATAGTGAACTGAAGATGGCCACCCAGCTGCAAGAGCATGGCAGAGCCGTGCACCTGGATCCAGTGGTTGTGAATTGTCCTGGGAAGGATGGAATGGGGACGGGATGGGACACGATAGGATGGAGAGTCCTATCGACTGCACTGGCTTGGCACATTTCATTTTGGATGGCTGAACGAGTCTCTTCTGCTGGCTGGTATGGATTCTTCTCCCATCCAAGCACATAATCACTCAACGGCAGTGCCAACTGTATCTAAAGCCAGGGATGGCGTTAATTACATCGCCTGCCAGGACTCCCATCCAACCCATCATGTTCAAGGTGTGGGGTCCCACCACAGTGCCACATTTTTGTGTATGTGTATGAGTGTGTGTGAGTGAGATACTTTGTATGCATGTGTCTCGTTGTGTTTCTGCACCTAGTCCATGTCTCTGTGCCAAGGACTGTTACCATGTGAAGAAAAAAAAAAAGGAAGAAAACTGTGGATTTTTTTTTTGTTTTTTTCTTATCTAAAATAATGTCTACTGTTCTCACTAACACCTGTACAGTGTTATATACACAAATAAACAGATTAGTTTACATGCCATAGAGAGCATCTACACAATGCCACACATCCAACATGTTGCACATCCCTCACATTGTTTAGTCCGTCCGTATCATTTCATCATTTTCTTTTAAATATATAAATAATGTATAGATTACTAAAATTAACTATGTAAAATATTATTTCTGAACATATTTAGATATATCCACTATAAATAAAAAACAGTGTCATGACCTGTGTTATTTACAAATTGCTGCTTCATCAAGCATTGATTGACAGATTGTTTTGTATTTAGCTTACTAAACTATTGTAGATTTGTCATATTAATTTTTTTTAAAAAGAACTGCATCTACAAATGTATTAAAGTTCACTATTAGTATTTTTGTATTGTCTCATTTTGTACAAAAGAAATAATAGCATTTTTTTTCTGCTAATGTACCTAGATTTAATACATGTGTTATGGAATAAAAAAAATGCTCAATATAAACAGAAACTCTTACGTGATTGTTTTAGTAATAAGGGTCGTAATGTTCAATCTACCATAACACACTTTGAAAGAGTGCATGACTTCACTTTTTGGCAGTGTGCTAAAGTGGCACAAGTGTGCGGCTACCAGCGTTATAGTTTCTGAGAGCAGCTTAAATGCAATAAATCTGCTTTCAGATCTGTTACAGCATGAGGCCGGGACTGTGAAATAAATTCTCTGTTTACACCTCTAAAACCTATCCCCAGGATGGACATAAGAATGGATCAAAACACAGGACCATGGCGAGTCATAAATGTGTGTCAAAACTGCAGCCAAAAGCACAAATGTGCCAGAGCTGGCAAATCGAACGCACAGCTAGATCTTAGCAGTGGTATCTGGAGGAGTTCTGTACAAAAAAGCTGGCACTGATGCCATGCCTGGCACTGCTTGCGTATAGGAAGGAGACCAAAAAGAAGGCGTGCAAATGAGTCTGAAATTGTATGTTTGTTATGGATACCATGTTGGTGCTTTGGAAAGGGTGTTTTAGAAGTTTCAATCTCTGCCTCTCCCACTTACAGGGACTGGCACGTCTATGTATAGTAAATGCCAGGAATAGAGGTTTGGCCACTAACATGCATTGTCTAGATCAGTGGTTCTCAATGCGTGTGAAGCTTTGCCAGCATAGAGTCTGGGATTTTTAAAATCATGGCAGAAATAATGACCCGCCATTATCAGAGTTGTATTTATTATTGAGTTCTTATAGTTATTAGTGTGTCTGACTGGCCTCTTAAATTGAATGGACTTACTGAGGTTTTAATATTAAGTCATGAACATGTAGGGTTGTAAATAATGCCATCTTGGACGTCTTCTGCTCTGTGGCTGAAGAGTCTCGGAATAAAAAGCTGTATAGTTGGTTTTAAATAGCCAGGATTTTATTGTACACCATTTGTCAATGAGACTAAAATTGGAATGGTTCATGATATAAATCTGTCCTGAATGGGAGTGACACACACACGTGTCACACTATGAGCTGAGAGACAAGTTACCGGTGAACATACAGAAATGAGCCATAACAATAACGGTAAAATCATATACGATGTCAAGGAAAAGTAAGTGAACCATTTTCAATTGCATAAATTGACCTGATTTTCAATAAAGTCACAAAACAAAAGCCTTTTTTTTCTAAGCTGAAAAAACACATAATCATGATTTTTTTTTCTCTTTCTTGAGCACAGCCATCAAACCTACAAAGTGATGATGGAAAAGTACGTGTGTGACACTTTCACTCACTCATCGTCTATACCGCTTTATCTAGTATAGGGTCGCGGGGGGTGTCAAGGAAGACGTTACAGTAGGACCACATATACAGTATAGTGTAAAAATTCATCTAGGGACAAAAGATGGTGCAAAGCAACATTGCTAACCACTAAGTTCCGTCTGTAAGTGAGACAGTGTTGTACTATTTGGTTGAAACACCTTTGGTGACAAACACCTCAAGCAAGCAATTGCTGTAACTGTGGGTTAGACCTGTACGACGTTCAGGATGGATTATGAATCATTCTTCCTTATAGAACTGCCTGAGCTCAGCGATATTCTTAGAATACCTGGTGTGAACGGCTCTCTTCAAGTCATTCCACATCATCTCTATTGATTTGAGGTCTGGGTTCTCGCTTACTGTAGCTGCTCCAAAAGGCAGGTTTTATGTTTCTGAAGCCACTCTGTAGTAGATATACTTCAGTTTTTAGCGTCATTGTTTTGCTGCATCACCCAGCACGTTATGAGTTTCAGCTTGCAGACAGCCACGCTGACATTATCCAGTAGGATGCCTTTTTAATGAACTAATAAAGTCATTCATTTTCCCTTCGACAATGACAAGCTGTCCAGGTCCAGAGGCAGCAAATCAGCCCTAAATCATGATGCTCATGCTGCCATATTTCAGTGTTGGGATAATGTTTTCATGTTGGTATGCAGTTCTATTTTTATGCCACACAGTGCTGTGTGTCCTTCCCGAACAATTCTATCTACGTTTCGCCTGTCCTCAAGGCATTTTCCCAATATAGTTGTTGTGGAGTGTCAAGGTGGTCTTATGCAAACTTCATGGATGACGTGCCTGCTCAGTGTTTTGCATATGGTTGACTCATGAACAGTGATGTTATCCAGCGCTATAGATTCCTTAAAAATGTTACGCTAGGGTCTTATTTTCTTACTTCATTGAGCATTCCGTTTTGTGAATTGGTTGTGATCTTGGTTGGGCAGCCACATCTATGGAGAGTAGCTACTGTACAAAATTGTTTGTCTAACTGTGGACTGCTGCATATCTAAACTTTGTTTCATTGCTTTCTAACCCTTTCTATCTACATACAAATCAGCAACTCTTGATTGTAGGTCTTCTGGGATCTTCTGGGTGCTACCCTAAGCAGGATTGACCCCCCTAGAGGTATGTATGACTCCACAAGACCTACAGGGGTGTGCAGTGGTGTCTGGCACCAGGACATTAGCAGCAGATCCCCTGAGGGTGCGAGGTGATCCCCTATAAGGTGCGAGGTAGGGGATCCATGGATCAGGCTTGTTTGTCCAGCACATGGATGCTCAGTTGGATTGACATCTGAGGAATTTGGGGAATATTTGCTTGTTAAACCAAATGCACTGCAAGCTGTTTTAAAAAAAAATATCTTTCTATCAGAGGCCGGCATTAACATTTTTCAGCAATTTGTGCATCAACAGTTTTCTGAAGGATCAGACCAAATGGGCCAGCCTTTGGTCCCCACAGGCATGAATGAGCATTGAATGCCCATGCTCCTGTCTCACCAGTATACCAGTATACCAGTTACTGGTATATAATAAATAACCATCTGGCAGTGGCATGTTATAGCTGTTCGGTGAGTTTGAATTTGTGTCAAAAATTTTTTTTTTAATGTTTCATGTTAAAAGTCAAGGTGCATGACAGAGCTGACTGTCATGAAAAAGCACTATTCTAAAGCACTCTCTATTAGAGAGAGAAAGAGAGAGCGAGAGAAGGAAAGTGTGTGGCATTGTAAGAAAAGAAAGCACATACTTATCACCTGCAGGTCTCGATTTTAGCTTAGAGGGAATATTTAATATCAGAATCCATTCTTTGTGATAGACAAGGACACATTTATTCTCTCTCTCTCTCAGGATTGAAGTTTGTCTTTGACGGCCATCACTAGGCTCAATTGAATCCACTTATCTGAAACTCTGCAAATCTGGACCCTGAATATATAATATAATAAATATTATAATAATATTAATAAAAAACAAAACAATATATAATATCCATTGATATAATTTGTAGCACATGATGTTAATTGTATTAAACATTAAATATCCCAGATTGAAATGAAACATTTAAACAAACTGAATGCAAGTGGTACAGAATAACAAC
Source organism: Clarias fuscus (assembly GCA_030347435.1). NCBI lineage: Eukaryota > Metazoa > Chordata > Actinopteri > Siluriformes > Clariidae > Clarias > Clarias fuscus. Next base: position 18,629,358 of record CM059229.1, on the reverse strand, counting down.
ACAGAAGGGTGCTTGGACTTTGGGGAGATGGAACTGTTGCCATACAGTAGAACCACATATACAATATAGTGTAAAAATTCATCTAGGGACAAGAGGGGCACTGTGGTGGTGGTGGTGATGGGGGGAACTATCCAGCTGTGGCAGGGATGGGAATGAGGCCAGATCGAGGGTGGGACCTGCAGGAAGGGGGTCCGTGGCTCACAGGAGCTTTTCAGCTCACTGTAACCTAAAAAAAAAAAGGAGGGGGATCCTGGGCAGGGCTGAGTTCCTCACTTCCTATGGGGAAATAGACAGCATTCCTAAGAGCTGTGCTAGGGAAAAGAGAGAGACAGAGAGGAAAAGAGACGGATTTATGGCGATGGGTGTGTGCATGGGTGTGTTGGGTGGGTTAGGAGGACGATAAAAAAAATTAAAAAAAGGGATGAAGGGGAATTTAGGTAGTGTGCTTATACCTGTAAGATTATTTGAAAGTATGCCCTGTTTAAAGGCTTTCTTATGACACTATTCTACTTTATTATAGATTTATTTTTCATTTGTCGTCTTCTGACAAATGTGTGTCCTCTTAATTAATCATGTTCTTTACATAGGATTCTTCTGATGATGAAGTATAGGCTTTAACCAATAGTAATCGCCAACCTTCACATATAAGAAATTAAGCCAAGGACATCAATGAGCTTTTAAATGTGAAAGTTGTCCCAGTCATATCTTGGATTATGGTGGGTTTTTATTGGAGTGTAGTGAGAATACAGAGAGAGGAGGAGCGTCCAACGGTCAGATTCATGCTGTATTATAGCTGGGTACAGGTGCCTCAACTTACCTGGGCAATAGATGACTCCAGGATGGAAAGAGTATGATGCTCTGGGTGTGTTCTGAAAAACCCTGGGTCTTGATGTTCATGTGGATGTTACTTTGACATGTAACATCTACCAAAAAGTGTTGTATTCCCTGATGGCCTTGGCCTCTTTAAGTGCGATAATGTGCCCTGTCGGAGTAAAAATTCATTTAGGAATGATTTGAGGAACATGACAAAGGTGTTGACTTGGCCTCCAAATTCTTTATCTGATTGAACATCTTTGGGATGTGCTGGACTGGCAAGTCTGATCCATCATTATGCCACCTTGCAATTTACAGGGCTTACATATTGGTGCAAGATACCACAGCACACCTTCAGGGGTCTTGCGGAGTCCATGCCTTGAAAGGTAGATGATGGAGTTGATTTGTGGGACCTAGACAATATTAGACAAATGATTTTATTGTTATTGTGATTGGTTTTATATATATAAATTAAAATAAATATTTCCCTTTCCGGTGATACAGTCCTGATGGCCTCCTTGCCTTTATGTGACATGGAACCTCCCTGCCTGCCTACTATTGACTATGGAGGGCCTTTAATGACAAGGGATATGTTTGGACATACGGCGGACCTACAGGTTATAAAAATTCTGGTACCCCATGCCAGCAAGCTGTAGATCACTTCAGGTCACATTGCCACACCCAGGTAAGCCATAATCCTACTGTATGACTGTCCATGGCTCATCACAATGTCTGACATTGTAGTGATCTATAACTTAAACTTTGAAATTGGGAACTGGGATTCAGGGCGAAGCTGTGGCATAGGCAACATAGGTGGTCACATGGTGGCGGGTACGCATGTGTGTGTGTGTGTGTGTGTGTGTGTGTGTGTGTGTGTTGTGGGAGAGGTTTGGTGGGGTTAGGCACTACAAGAGCATTTTGTTTATTTAGTTATTTATTTTTGCTCTGCTGAGGTGATTTTTTTTCTAAATAGTACTGCTGCTATGCAATATGAATTTAAAACAGTTTATTTCAGTTTTTTTTTCTTCAGACCATGTTTACCGGCACTTGCACAGTATGTGAATGATTCACCTCAGTTGTGAATCACGTTAAATGATAGTGTGTTCATTTTTTATTCAGAAACATGATTGAGCTAGGTTTTCTCACATTCCCTTTTCAGTTAATACTGTGCCTTGTTGTCATTTTTTTAGTGCATTAATATTTCTGTTTAACAAAATGCTATGTTATTATATCAAATCACCATAACTTCTGCTTATAGAGTCATTCTTTATAGTTTAGGTAATTATCTTTATTTTCTTTTGCCAAGGTCACATTTGGGGTGGAGGTTGTGATGACGAGATTGGAGTGGCACCAGTGCAACAACTCTTCTAGCGTGTCAACAGACCCAGCCTGGCCTTGCTGGACTTTAACAGGGTAAGTGACTTTGTAGCTTGTGCCTGGAAATGTCGGTTCAATGACAAGTCATCTGAAGATGAGACTACATTGTTTTATAGAATCAGCTTCTAGCAGTGCCAGGCTCGATTCCCGTCTCTGTGTGCATAGAATTTGCATGTTCTCCCCGTGCTTGGTGGGTTTTCTCCGGGTACTCCGGTTTCCTCCTACAGTCCAAAGACATGTAGGTTAGGTTAATTGACATTCCCAAATTGCCCGTAGTGTGTGAATGAGGGTGTGAGTGTGGGTATGTGTGTGTGCCCTGTGATGGACTGGCACCCTGCCCAGGGTGTGAGTCTCCTGGGATAGGCTCCAGCCCCTCTGCAACCCTGAATACAGGATTAAGCGGTATGGACGATTAGTGAGTGAGTGAGTGAGCTTCTAGCAGTGCTGTTTAAATACTGTAGGTGTCTCATCAATAAATAAGGAGGAAAAATATAAACCGAAGGGCGCTGAGGCTCAGCTGGCTGAGTTGGGCAGCATAGCACCACATGACTACCATGTTAAGACTATTAGCCAGAAGTGGATTTCATCTCTGTGCATGCCAAACACTTGTGCAGATCTCGTTCTGGTGATGTACAGGCTCCGGGGACGAGCACTATTTATTTTTACCCATAATGTTGCGTGTCCTCAAAGGCGTTCATGTTGACTTATGAGACTGTCAGAAGAGGCTCATATGGTAGGTGTATCATGTGTATTTGGGACATTGCCACACATGTTGTTTGATGTGTATTCAACCTGTGCTTTTGTAGGTAGAATCACTGTTTGCTGATCACTGTAAAGCCAGCCAACATGAATTATGATGAAAAACACTGGAAGCTTGCTCATGGTTTAAGTAGATATAAAGGTGGAAAAAGAGTTTTGAAAAAGACGTACTGTTTTAGACGTCTGCAGCTCAATGGTAAGGACCTGTAGTTCTCTTTGCCCCAAATCTTCATAGGCTGAGGCCCATTTTCAAATCCTAGGCTACTTGACTCCCATACCACCTCGGCTGTGTGATACGTGTAGATATGAAACAGCAGACACTGCAGATTCTGTGTACGTCTGTAATAGTCATTAGTTAATCCCAGTCCAATGGTCCATGTGCTTCTGAACCCCCTTGTTCCCTTTCCACCAATTTACTGCCATATGCGATTCGTGTGAGAGGGGATAATAAGAAAACGATAAGGTCATCGTGGGGAGTTCAGCCAACTACAAAAAGTAAATATTAGTCCCTTTGTATTTAAAGATTTCATCAAATGCGATTGCAGGAAGTAAATCTGAGTAAATATTTGTTAATAATTCACAGTAAGAATGGCTGTTCTTGAGTAGCTCTGGCTGTCATAGCTGACATTTTATACACAACCTAATTGAGTTTGTGTGCACAATTTACGTACACTCCTGACTAAGTACAATGTCAAACAACTGCCAGTTTCAACATTCTGTGAGCTAAACTTAACAATTAGTGAAAGAAAAACAGGCAGAGATTCTAAGCGGTGGAGAAGCCAGATCAGTGGAGCCTGTCTAAGAGCATCCGCTGCACAGAACAGTTTTTAACATGAATAAACATTCAGCCTGCTCATGGGAAGCTGAAGTGTTGGTGTTTGATTAAAATCTTTTTAAAGAAGCTTCATTTATAAAAGGCAGATTTTCCTTTGCTGGAAAGTTTCCTGCAGTGCAATGTTTATGTTTTGTCACTTATATACATTAATAACTTGACAGTGCCACATGTTTAATCTGGCACTCTCCAGTAGCACTTTGGAACCAGTAGGGTATCAGGAGCACAGATCAGGAGCATCTGAGTTAAACACTATATCATTATAAAATTATTTATACTATTAGTATTTTTTAAATGCAATTTATGCAGAATTGTTCAAAACATCCAGGCAAACAACATAACACAAATCTATCATTATGACATTGTAATCTCCAGCATTGTAGAATGAAAAACGTATTGTTTTTTACATCAACATTTTTTTATTGCTTTTTAAAATATTATATCTTTTAAAAATATGTATTACCATCTAAGTGAGGTGGTCTCGTTCCATGTTCCAGAACAGACTCTGGCTTGCATCAATTTCAGTCATGTAATCAAACTGCACAAAGTGAACCTAACATACTGTGTGTTTTGAATATTTGGCAACATTTTGCAATGGATGTTAGATGTTAGATTTACAAATGCTTTCAGTGAGGGATTTAGTAGCTCTGGAATTAGATTTATTCAATTAATTATGAAACTTTAAATAGTTGATAAACATCGGGATTAAAAGGGATATTCAAAATTAAAAATACGAAATCAAAAAAGTAAGTGTTCAACATCTTAAATATTTAGTGTTCCACAAGGGACGTTCAGATCAAACTGGGACCTGAAAAAGTTTTAGTTAATGAAGGCATAAAACCGATTGACATTTACAGAAGACTTCAAGCACAGTATGTTGATGAGACTCTTAGCTGAAGTAAAACATTATACGGTGGAAACATTTTTAAAGAAGGCCGAACATCTGTGAACGATCCAGGCCACGGTGGCTCGGAGCCACTGCAGTTGCTCCCATGAACATTCAGTGAGTGTCTCGCCTGATACTTGAAAATCTGTGGGAACTGAACACACATTCATTCACCAACACCACTTGCACATTACAGGAACTCATCTGGGAGTCAATCCTGACCTCACTTCTGTCACGAGCAACCAGAGGATAGACACAACAGCCTTAGCAGTTAGCCCGTGTAGCGTGGATGGTAAATCCAAACGCGGAAGTAGCGCGAGTAGGCAGGATAACCACGCGTTTAGTCTAAGAACTCTCTTACGCAAAGAGCAAGGATCTACACAAATAAACCCGCGTTCTAGCAACACACACTCAATCAAAGAAGCAACCCGAATTGGTGAGTACTCACAGAATAGTTGGCGAAGCGTCGGCAAAGGCATGGGCGAACTCAATGACTGAGCAATGTGAAGCGCCATTTTGTCTCCTTTTATGCTTCCTGGTTCACGACCGTCCTACTTCCGGGTCCTAGTGCCGGTCGTGTTACGAGTGTGCATGACAACTTCAAGCTATTTCCACATATTTGGGCCGTTAAAGGTGTTCCTGGGAGGGCAGTGTTTCAGGCAGTTCAATCATGGCTCCTGCGTACTGAGAAAACTTTCTACCTTGATGGTATCCAAGCCCTAGTGAAATAAGTAGTATAGTAGGAGATTATATACAGGAATAAAGGATGTTTTTAAATGTGTTTTGTTATTTTGTACAATCAAAAGTGACTTGAACATCCTCCATAAATTTTGTACTATATCTTGTCCTTTATTTGTAAACAAATGCATGATATTGACCACATTATCCCCTTTGTTCATTTTTTCATGACCCATCACCTTCCAAACCCAACCCATCACCGTGACCATCGATCAACATCAGGAACAACTTCAATTCTACCTTACCCCTCATCCTCGGACATCCCTGGCTACTTCGTCACGACCCGCTTATATCTTGGACACAAAATCGGATCCTACAATGGGGGCCGACTTGTACTGAACTCTACCTACAGGCCCGGGCTGGGACGTGTTCTAGGGAGTTCGAAGCCCCCGAGGCCGACACAGATAACATCCCGGCAGCCTATCGGGACCTGGCTGAGGTGTTCTGTAAAAGACGGCCACCCATCTACCTCCTCATCGTCCCTACGACCTTGCCATCGACCTTCAGCCAGGTTCCGTTTTACCCCTCGGCCACCTCTACTCACGATCTGCCACCGAGATGCAAGCGATGGAGGAATACATTTCCAGTGGATTTCGGCAAGGTACCATCTGGCCTTCCTCCTTCCCTGCAGACACGGGGTTCTTCTTTGTGAAGAAGCCTGATGGTAGCTTACATCCCTGTGTCAATTATCGGGGGCTCAACAACATCACCATCAAGAACCGACATACACTGCCTCTTACCAACACTGCCCTGGACGCCCTCTCTGGTGCCACAATCTTCACTAAGTTGGACCTCCGGAGCGCCTACAACTTGGTGCGCATCAGGGAGGGCGATGAGTGGAAGACAGCCTTCATCACCCCCACTGGACATTATGAAAGTCTAGTGATACCGTTTGGACTTTGCAACGCACCTGCTGTCTTTCAACAATTTATCAATGACGTCCTTAGAGACATTAGGCCGCTGAGTGTTCGTCTATCTAGACAACATCCTCATATACTCTCGAAACGTCAACAAACATGTCCAACACGTCAGAGCGGTTCTAAAGAGATTGCTCGCCCACCAGCTGTACTGTAAGTTAGAGAAGTGCGCTTTTCACGAGCGCTCCACCACGTTCATGGGCTTTGTCATCTCGCCCCAGGGTGTGGCCACGGACCCGCAGAAGCTGGAAGTTGTGAGTCATTGGCCCCTACCCAAGACTCTCAAGCATCTCCGTTAACTGCTCTGACTCGCCCATCATCTCACCCCTTCCACCTCACCTCAACTGCCATCGCCGCCTTCCATGAACTCTGCCGCCGCTTCACCACGGCTCCCATCCTGCTTTATCCAGAGGTCGACAAACCATTTGTTGTGGAGATGGACGCGTCGGACGTGTGCGCCGGGGCCATTCTCTCCCAGCGAGGTCCAGACCAAAAGCTGCATCCCTGCAGCTTCTTCTCCAAGAAATTTGACCCCACTCAACAGCAATACGGAGTAGGGGACCGGGAGCTACTGGCCATAAAGTGGGCTTTGGAGGAATGGCGACACTGGCTCCAGGGCACCAGAAAGCCGTTCATCGTCTAGACCGATCACCAGAATCTCATCACCATCCGCACGCGGAAACAGCTCAACTCCAGAACACCAAAGCCGACGCCCGCTCACGACAGCATGAGGAAGACGTCCCCCGGGCGGACCCTGCGCCTGTCCTACCACCCACCAAAATACTCGCACCACTCCATTGGAACATAGAGATGAGGGTTCACCAGGCACAGACAGCGGAGACCGAACCGGCAGGTGTGCCACCTGGCCGACTCTATGTACCCGACTTTGTTAAGACTGATGTTCTCCAATGGGGGCACTCCTCCCTCTTCTCTGGCTATCCCGAAAGGCGACGCACTCTACAGTTCATCCAACGCGTCTTCTGGTGGCCAAACATGAGGAGGGAGTCCAGGCGTGCCCAGAGTGCGCCAGGGCCAAGGACAGCAACCAACCATCGCCAGGTGAACTTCAGCCCCTTCCTGTTCCCCGTTGGCCCTGGATGCACATTGCCATTGACTTCATCACGGGCCTGCCGGCTTCTGAAGGGAAAAACACCATCCTCACTATCGTCAACCGGTTCTCCAAAGCTGTCCATCTGGTGGCCCTCCCAGGACTCCCGTCAACCAAAAGCACAGCCGAACTGATATTAGAACATGTAGTCCGCCTGCATGGGTTCCCAAAGGACATTGTCTCGGACAGGGGGCCCCAGTTCACATCGCGGTTCTGGAAGGCCTTCTGCCGTCTGATCAATTCCATCTGTAGTCTGTCTTCCGGATACCACCCACAGACTGTCAGACGGAGTCGACCAACCATAACTGGAGCGCTACCTGAGGTGCTTTGTCGCCTGATCGCCAGTTCTCCTGGACCCGCTACCTCATTTGAGCATAACTGTCACACAACCTCCACATCTTGGATTCCGGCACGATTCATTCTCGACCCCGAGCTCATCCGGGACTACCGTCTTCATGTATCCTCCACCCCAGGTGAACAGGGGGGTACTGTCATGCGCACTTCTAACGCGAGCGGCACGAGGACCCGGAAGTAGTACGGTCGTGATTGAGAAAGCATAAAAGGAGACAAGATGCCGTTTCACATCACTCAGTCATTGAGTTTGCCCATGTTATCACCGACGCTACGTCCGTCTAATCGTGAGTACTCACGTTCTTGGATTTCGCTGCTGTTCTTTGTCTTCTCACTGAACCTCAGCAAAGATGTATCAGGTAAAAACAAACAACTTCATTTAATAATTTATTATTATTTTTTTAATACTTGATCTGTTAAAAAAGAAAAAAAACTTGGTCTAGATTATTTCTAGTCTCTTAGCCATCAACAGAACTGGAGTGATTGTTGCCGTATAGAGGTTGGGATTGATACTGGAATTTGTAGTCTTTGATGTTCTTCTACTGGACCATCTTTTTCTGTCTCTGTGTTTCAAAGATCTGTCATATCTGATATACTGACTTCTTTGTGTCTAAGCCAGAGAGTGCAATAGAGCTATACTGTATTAGGAGCTAATGTATGTGCTGCACTGTTGAGGTACATTGTGTTTGATCCCCAGCCATGACTCCTGACCTCGTGCTTGTTTGAATTGCTTCTGTGGTTAATGTATATTTAAGGCTTTATTATTATAATTATTTTCCTTTGTTGGAAGTATGATCAGCAATTAGTAAAGACCTTTATAAGGATTTAATACTGTATAAAACTAGTTCATGTAGAGAATGAATTATACAGTATTAGTCATTTCTGTGGAATGAACAGAATGAAATTTGGTGTCTGTTTAAGAGGAATTTTATTAAAGGTCAGTTTTTTTTTAAATGAAATATGGAGTCATCAGCTGAACAGTCGTGAGTAATTCCTCCCTCTGGAGTCCCGGTGTTTTTTTTTTTTGTGGCTAAGAAGAATTCAGTACTTCTTCAGTTACGTCAAGTTAGTGGTCAGCTCAGGGGGGGGTTCAAGTCACACTACGTCATGTCTGTTGCACGTGCTGACTTGGACAGAACTTGTGCGATTTTCCAGTAACAAGAGGGAGAATGCTCAGAATCTGGAACTAATGCTGACTTAAGGGAAATGTGGACTTAGTCACTGGTGGACACCTGTCTCCCTTCTTGTGCACTCTCAGTTGTGGGAGGATGATCTGGAAAACATAAACTCCACTGGAGATGCTCTTTCTCACTTGCTCTCATTGTCTCTGAACAGAAGATGTCATGTCCCAACACTATATTTTATCTTTAGACAAGATGAACGATGTGCCTATAGAGCGTTGGTCATAAATGTATCATAACGGGGAGACTGTCTGTAGATGATTGTGTGCGAGGTTGTGTGCATGTGATTGCTGTAATTGGTTTTGTATGTGATTGTACGGGATTTGTGGTTTGTCGACCTGCTTGGAGCTGGATAGATGAGAAATAGTAATGTCTCTGAAGAATTCTTAAGGCTTCTGGTTTTTGCCTAAGAGTGCATTGGAAAGGATTCAGTGCAATCAAAGTAAATGTAGGGAAATGTAGCTTTGTGAGATCCGCTGCTGGATTTCATAAGAGGTTTTCAATCGTTTTCACCTTCCTAAAGTAATTCTAATTGAATCACACCCTGATGGTCATTACACAATATTTAAAGATCATCATTCTTTGTTTCTAAATGCTTCTTTATTTAAGCTTCAAGCATGTATCTCTTGTCCATCAGTCTGCACCCTCCCTCCTTTTAACTCCAGTATAAACACAGATAGCTTGAGGCTGCTGTTGCATTCCACAAGTACGTCTGCTTCTCGTCTGCCTCGTTCTATGCCTTTCTTGCTTTTAACCCTATGCAGGAACAATTAACAATTATCCGGGTTCATCGGGACACTTGAGGTTTTCCTTTACTACTCAGTAGTAAAAAACAGCCGGCTTGTACCAGATTCGAAAGTGAATATCACTTGACCAGTGTTATTGATAAAGGCACTTTATATGTAATTTGAGTCATGGATTATTTAACCTATAATCTCCTATTCAAAAAAAAAAAAAGCAGATCTATATGACATCTAACCAACCATCTCCATTTCCGCTGGCTGAAAGATTGGCTGAAAGCTCTGAAGCTGGTGTGTGGAGTCACCGTTATTCCTGCCGTGCGAATGCACTGTTCCTTGAGGTCTTGTTTAAGTCCATGCAGCTGCTGGGCCTCCAGCTGTAAGTGTGATATCGAGATCTGCAACTAGTTTAAAGCCTGAATAAATCACACAGGTTTATTGATCCCTGTGTGTTTCCTTCTGTCTTTCTCCCCTTCCTCTTTTTCCCCTCTGATGCCAAATCTGATGTCATTTTGGCACGGTTCTCCGTTGGGATGAATCACACACAAGCATTTTCATGTTATAAAATGACCTGTTGCATTGATATAACTTACAATGACAGGATATAAAAGTTAAAAGAATTAAATAAGGGGTGTAATATTTCTGCTGTAGCGTAGATTAATAGATTAATGATGATGCTTTTATGTGGATATAATCAAATACAATGTTTTTGCTATTTTAATATATTAAGTGAGAGAGGGAGAGAGAGAGAGTGAGACAGAGCAATGTTGCATTTTGAAGGACATCCTTCTTTTGAAACATGACTTTATGGTACATTTGCAGAGTGAAAGTCACTGTTTCCTTTGCCTATGGCAGTGTGCACGTGCATTTGAGTGTATGAGAACCAGAATGTTGCGATGCCTGATTTCCACAGCTGTTTATTTCCAGGCCCTATTGTTACTTGGAAAATATTAACTCATTTCTAATCCCTTCCAGAGAGCCATGGTTTACAAGTGAAATAATCCAGATTCAGATTCTGTCTGTGATTTAGTTCAGTCCTCTGATAATTGGTGATTGGTATGATCTTGGATTAGTTGTGTTGTCTCCATGCTAGTGCTTGGGTACCATCATGGTAGTTTTCTCAGTACGCCAGTACGCCAGAGCCATGATCACACTGCCTGCTTCACGTCTAATGAACCCCTTCACGGCCTCCCAGGAACCCCTTTAATGTCCCAAACATGTGGAATGGTCCCAAACATGTGGAATGGTACTAACTCCCGACCGAGTTCTTGTAATGCGGTAATGTATGTAAGTGGTGTTGGTGAATGATTGTGTATACAGTTCCCACAGACATATGCATCTCTTCTGCAAAGTTATTAGTCGATTTCTAAGGATCAGGCATTTCACACTCTGAATTTTTACGGGAATGACTGCAGTGTTATCCATGCAGGTTCAGTTTTGTCCCTTCATTAACAAGAAATTTTATAAAATGTCCCGATTTGACTTGAACACCCCTTATAAAACAAGATATAGCCATATGGTGCAAAATACCAAAGATGACAACAAGATACAGTAATTTTAAAATGCAATTCTTCTTGAAGTGTTCTTGTCTGAGAGACTTTAAGTTTCCAGAAGTGTATTGGTAATTAAATTACAGTAAACATGACTCTAATCTCTTTATTACAGTATCAACCTTCTAAATCTAGTTCTAATCCTTGTTTGTAAAAATCCTAGCAATGCCTCAGACATCCATAGATAGGAGGCAGGGGAGTTAAATTTTCCATGCTGTCTGGCTATACTCATTCTACATGTCAATCACAGTAACACTGGCCATTTGTGGACAGCTGGGCGCTCATGCATGTAGAAAAGAGTTGATGCAATGCCTGGCCAATAGTCACCACCTGGATTTAACTAAGCAAATAGTTGCGCACCTTCCATTGGATAATTAATGCAGTGATTAATATGGTTTACAAGTTGCAACAATATATTTAACCTTAACCATGTTTAATAGCTTTTCCACATGAACAATGAGAAGAGAACTCAAAGGATTAGGATGAAACCTTTGTGTAGCCTTAAGAAAACCATTTATCAATGAGGCTAATCAGAAATAAATGGCTTCAATTTGCTAGAGAGCATAAAGAGTGGACTTTGAACCACTGAAAAGGTCATGTGGTCTGATGAGTCCAGATTTACCCTCTTTGAATTAGAGTAAGAAGAGGCGCATGTGGGGGCAGTGTTATGATCTGGGGTTGCTTCTGTTGCTCAGGTCTAGGTTCAGCAATGGTATGTGCCCAAAATGAGGTAAGCTGGATTAATTGGGCTCAAATTGTGAAATTCTGTTTCAGGAAGCATGGGACGTCATTTTCTCATAAGGACTGGCCAGACCTTTACCCCACTGAGAATCTTTGGGATGTGCTGGAGAAGACTTTACATAGTGATCCTACTCTCCCATTGTCAGTAAAACATATTGGAGAGACATTAATGTGATTCTGGGAAAATACTGCTGTAACATTGCGTAAGCTTATCTAAGTGATGTCACAGTGAATGCGTGCCATAATCAAAGCAAAAGGCATTCCAATATAATGTTAGTGTGTGAGGCTTTTTCTGGCCACAAGCACTGTGGAAACTTGGAAAAAAAAAAGTGGTTGGCTGGCTTCCTGTGGCTTGGACAAATCATGTCATCCTTCACCCCGCCTGCTTGATAACTGTGTAGGTGTCCTGCACTATAATACAGAATCCAAAGCTTATTGAAATTGATGATAATTAAAGTCATTATACTCACTGGCCATTTCATTAATCAATATCAACCACTCACATTGCAGCTCTGCTAATTAGGAAGGAAGGGTGATTTAAGTGACTTTGAACATGGCATGGTTGTTGATGCCAGATGGGCTGGTTTGAGATTTTCATGTACAACCAAAAAAAAAATACAAATTTACAAAAAATTATCTGAAAAAGAGAAAATATCCAGTGAGTTTCTGTTCTCCGGGGTAAAATGCCTTGTTGATGCCAGAAGTCCTAGGGGAATGGCCAGACTAGTCTAAGCTGATAGAAAGGCAACTGTAGCTCATATAAAATCTTGTTACAACCGACATATGCTAAAGAGCATCTCTGAATGTGGAACATTGCGAACCTTGAAACAGATGGGCTACAGCAGCAGAAGACTACACTGGATGCCATACTTGTCAGCTAAAAACAAAAACAAAAACCTGAGGCTACAATTTGCATGGGGTCACCAAAATTGGACAGCAGAAGACTGGAAAAACATTGGTCTGGTGAGTCTTGATTTCTGTTGCAGCATTTGGACGCTAGGGTCAGAAATTGGTGTAACAGCAAGAATGGATCCATCCTACCTTGTATCAATATTCAAGCTGGAGGTGTAATGATGTGTGGGGAAGATTTTCTTGCAACACTTTGGGCCCCTTAGGATCAATTGAGTATTGTTTAAATGTCATAGCCTACCTGAGTATTTTTCCTGTCCATGTCTTTTATGTCCCAAAGCAAAATTTATCTCAAATTTGTTTTTTGAACATGACAGTGAGTTCACTGAACTCAAAGGTCTCCGCAGTTACCAAATGTCATCACATGAATAAACCTTTATAAGGAGATGCTTGATAAAAAAAAAAAAAAACTAAAGTCATTGGCAGTATCCCCTACTGTAGAATATGGAAAACATACATATTCATGATAAACATCATACTAAAATTATAATGCTGAAAGAAAATCTACAACCAAATTATATTAAACACTTAAAATTTAGCCCATGCAGCTTTTCAAGAATTTGCATTTAGTAAATGGCCAAAACGGCTGGTACACCCTGGACTCGTACATCTTCGTACTGTGGGAGAAAACCGGAGAACCCGGAGGGGAACATGCAAACTCCATGCATGCAGAGATGGGAATCAAACCTGGCCAAGATTTGAACCCGGACCACCACGAGCTTTATAGTACGATTAAAAGGCATTATAGTGAGGTTAAAAACTGGTCTTGTGCAGGGAGTCCTGCGGTACAGTCTGTGTTCCAGTTCATTCAACGTGAGGCACCCTGTGAGTCGGGGCTCTGCATAGGCTCCCTGAGTTCTTGCACACTAATCTTTGCAAACATTGTCTTTATGAAGCTCACTTTTGTTCATGGTGGCATTGACATGCTGGAACAGGCTTGGGCCTCTTAGTTTTTGGTGATGAAAATCTCTACAGCTTGCATATGATATTCTATACAATTGTGTGTTTTAAACTGAAGGGCAACAATTTGGAGAAGGCCTGCATGTACATGTGATGGTCAGGTGTCTTCATGCTTTCAGTCACGTAGCATACATTTGTTCCATTTCTGAAACAGCAGGAAGTTTATTCTGTTTGCCGAACCCTATCATAGGACATCTTTATAATGTTGGATAATGTTTAGCCTTTTTTATTTTGACGCTCAAATGGAGTCAACTTTTTGTCAATTATTTTCTAAGATCTGCGTACACTAGGAAAATTACTTTGGGGGGAGAGAGTCAAAATACTGAATAAATAAATGTCATTACACAAATCTTTTACAATGAAATAAATATGTCATTAAATAATTCAAATGTAATGACTCCCTTGGCTAGTTGACTCCTCCTAACTACATTTTAATATTCTGAAACTACATAAGCATAATGCTTTGAGACGCCTTCTCTGTCGGTGTGCATGAGTCTGCTTGTTTCTGTTTCACTCTGAGATGGAGTGGCATGTAGGCAAACAACAGAGATGCCAGTCCTCACAGTGCTCAGACTCTTGTTGAACCCTCGAGGTCAAGGGTCACAGCAAAGGTCAAAATGTCACCAGGTTGTGAAAGATTGTTGTGGAAGATGAAAGGCAGACAATGCACGCCATTGTCTCTGTGGCTGTTATATATTAGGTGGACAAAACCAGGAATCTTTTTTTTTTTTTCCTGACAATTATTTCCTACACAAGTTTTTATCTTTCAGTTTTCTGGACCAGATGTGCGTTTATGGCACCTAGGTGCAGAAATGAAATGTTGTAATACATTGGGGAAATTGAAGTTATGAATCACATTAATAATGGCTCCCATCTCGGTGTGTATGTAAGGTTCTTGTGGCACTAGAACATCTCGGATTTCTCGCGTGTTCTTCTGCATACTGTAAATTGTCCCAATGGCATAGAGAAACGTGTAGTAATTCTCAATTTGCAGATTCATGGTACCAGATGACATTAGTGGGTGTCCAGTTTTTCTGCATAATACTGTTATAAAGATGTCTAGGAAACTTTACCAGTGTTAAAAATACACTATGTCATAGAATTGCTTCAAAACTATTTGATTGAGGTAAGACTAATATCTATTATATGGCCAAAAGTTTGCGGACACCCGATCGTAACCCATTTATGCATTTGTTGAGTATAACTCTTATATGTATTTGTTGAACGTGAACTGGTATCATGCAAGGAATCCTGAGGTACAGCCTGTGTTCCAGTTCATTCGATTCCAAGGCAGTCAGTGGGTCAGGGCTGTGAGTAGGCCCCTAATCTTTGCAAACATTGTCTTCATGCAGCTGACTTTCATTCATGGTGGCACTGACATGCTGGGACGGGTTTGGGCCTCTTAGTTTTGGTGATGCAAATCTCTAGAGCAAACATAAGATATCTTATACAATTGTGCGCTTCAAACTTAGTATCAACAATTTAGACAAGGCCCTCATGTATGTGTGATGGTCAGGTGTCCTCAGTCACGTAGTGTACTTTTGTTCTCATTACTGACTTCGAATGAGAGAAATGGAAGCAGACACTGTTTCAGGGTGCAGCTCGGTATTGTGTAGTTTGGTCTTTTCATTTAGACCCTAAATGCAGTCAAAGCTGAAATAATTTTCTAAGATTTGTGAAGGACATGTAATTGAATATGTCATGAAATTATTCAGATTTCATGTTTCCATTTAAATATTTGTTGTAATGTTTATTTGTTTAGTAAACACAAAGGGAAACATGGTATTTTTGTAAATACTGTAGCATATTACATTACTATTGGTAATGCTGTATATTACATACTACTGGTATGGTATGGTACAGATAATACTATGCTATTGTATGTAATATTAAGATTGTGAACATGCGCTATGGTATTTAATGAATGCTACATACAATGGTGCCCTAGTATATAAATATTACCATTATAGTACATAAACATGCATAACAAATGTTTGGTAATATCATGGTATGTGTTCCACAGTACCATGCTACCATGCTACTGTACATAAGTATGTACCATGATAGAACCATGTACCATAGTGTGATGCATGTACTGTATCAGTATCGTCAAAAATAGCATGGTACAGGCACCATCGAACTACCATGGTACCTGTAACATGGTAAAAAATTTATTATGGAGAAAGTGTTGTGTAATGCAATACACCTAAATCCTGTTGGTCTCATGTATATTTAGATTTTTTCTCTCTCTCTCTCTCTCTCTCTCTCTCTCTCTCTTTCTGTGCACTGAGCTGAGAATGTGTGTGGCCATGAGCAGAGTAAACCCAAAGCCAAGCAGAAAGGAGTTCACAAGCTGGGAAGCTGCAACATGATTTGTTTTGAAAGTTTTATGTTACTATTTTTCTACCATGCCAAGGACACGCACACAAATAAAAAGGTTCATGTGAGCCCTTACTTCTGGTCGGCTGGTGAGTGTCAGAAGTCATGTGCGGATACAAGTGCAGGTAAACATTTAATAGGTAAAACACATGCATGGAAATCACCTCTACCTTGGTAAACCAGGAAAAATGACATGAAACAAAAATGTAGGTGACAAAAGCTACATAATGAGTGCGCCAAAAGACAGAAAGAGAACAGCTGTGCTCATTAGATTTCAACATGACTGGTGCACATTAAAGTGAAGTGCCAGAGCTCTCGGCAAATGCAGTTGTGCAACTTTCAGCCTTGACCTGACTCAACTTGCCCATAGTTGGCTAGTCCAAAGTTCTTACAAATACTCTGGTTTGGTAAGCTGTTTATTTTACCAAATGGTAACAAGCAGAATGAATCATGTTTGTTGGAAGACAAAGAAATCATTATGGAGTTCAATGTAAAATGAAAAAATGTTCACAGTACTATTGTTAACAATGTTGGTGGATGAAGATATCCTGTAGCTTCTATAGTATCTACTGTGAAAGACCTTGTACAGTGTGGATTCTGTAAATACTATCTGTGACAGACATTTATGTATTAAACACGTCTTTGTGTTGGTGTCTTTGACCTTCTACCATGCTAGGCAAACATGTTGCAAGCCTGGTACACAGTATCCCATGAGTCGAGGCCAATGGAGCAGGAAGCAACTAGTGAGGCGGCAATGACAGACTGATTTAAAGCAGGAAAGGGCAGGTAGGTGAAGGGAATGGGTCATGGAGAAATAGGCATGGAGCATAGGCAGGAAGGATTCATGGATACAGGATTTAGTCAGGGTGTTAGAGTAAAAACAATCAGTATATCATAAGGTACTTGTTGGTTACATTTATATGGAATTTATTTAATTGCTTAAATTGATCTTTTAGCAAGACATTAAAAACCAAATTGGTATAAAAAAATTGTTTGCAGGATAAGCACATATTTAATACAAGTAGTAAAACTGAATTATGTGATTGTGTTGAACCTTTAAAATGACTCGTTGGAAAACCAACCCACATAGTGTAAAAAGTTTGCTGTCAGATTGTAGTACATGAACAGTTTGTAAGAACAACCCTAGTGAGTAAAGTTTCATGGGCCCATTTATCCAGCTTCACTCCAGCTGCGCTGCTATTTGACTATATGTTCACTGACAATCATTTTTACTCATCCAGGTGGTGTTTGCCCCATGTTGGCCTCAGCATCTGCACAGGGTCACTTACAACAGCAATTTGCTTGCGAGACTGTCTACATGCTCTACCAGACCCAGCAGTGCAAGAGACAAGGTAAGTACAAGATCTATGGGTGTTGTTTTTGGTGGGTATGTCAGTGTGTCTGCATTCACACTTTTCTTAGACACCATGGCTCATATCCAAAGCTGAGTTATATGATTACTCCCATCGGTATGCAGACCTCGGGCATAACAGTTCAACGTTCAGCACAACAATGCCTACTGATTTAGACCTGACTTGATATAAATACAATACTGAAATACTGAAGATCATAAATACACCTATTGAATCCCATTCGTGGTCAATATTAAATATAATATATAACACCTAATTGTTTTGCAGACTGATAACATTGGAGGTATAGGCATATTCTCTTACAGGGCCCATATTTAGCCATTTCTTTAACAAGTTAACACAGGTCTAAGAGCTACGCCAGGGTGTGTGTGTTTACGTGTGCGTTAATGCTCCAGCTGAAATACCCCCAGATAATGCATGTTTTCATACTTCAAATGCCTTTATTTCACACCTCCTCCAAATGCACCATGTGTCAGTGTCTATGTCAGAGGTTCTCAAACTTATTATATTCAAAGGTCTGAATCTGAATTCGATTCAAGGTCAAAGGTCCAGAACGATTGGTGATAAGAAAATTACTTTTATGAAACTTGCTTATAACTTACAAGCAATATACAATTACATTTACAGTAAGACAGTCGGAGACAAAATATCTTCAAGCCTAGGGGAAGAAAGTTGCCACAGGTTGACTGATATAAACTAAATCGACTAACTCTTTAAAGCAACTTGCATTCAAGTGTCAGAAAGGTTCAAAATATGTTCCACGTTAGTGCGAAAGAAATGCCACTGTTTGCTGGAAAATTGTTAAACCTTAATTGAATTAACTTTTTAAAAAATTATTTTACAGTTGTTTTATGCCTTTTGCTTTCTCCATTTTTCCAAAGTATTCTGGGGTTTGCGTTGTCATGCACCCAAAATCCCTTGTAGTAGCTCTGCTACTAGATGTACGTATTTCTGCACAAGACGTGGAGAATACACAGTGCTTGGGTGTACCCTATCCTTTAACCAGGAACAAAATGGATCATTTCATCTTCTGATTTAGGGGGCCAAAAGAGCGGAGCCAATCCGTTGGTTTTGTCACATCTGTGGTTCACTGAAAAGTTGAGTTTTTGCCATCTTGCTGCACTGTAGACGGGCATGGAAAAGATGGGCGTGTCACAACTTATCCATTAAAAAGAAGAAAATTTAGTGTGCAAAAATCATGACATGACAATCGAGTCTGCCTTCACTAATTATTATACATTGGCACAAAAACGGTGTGGTCACTTGATGGAGACACTGAACTTTTCCTTGTATATTTGACATCCTCACTGTGGAGGGGACGTAATGTACACTGACAGAACACACCGAAGTCGCGCTGTCCCATGCCCGCAGGACGGATTATGAATGGATGTTAGTCGTTAGCCAACTGTTGTACCTGTTACCCAAACCTTGCACTCACTTATTGACATTAAACACCATACAGTTGCTGCCTACACCTGCGGTCAACGTTACCATGACAACGAGTTCAAACAGGAACCTGATTATGTTTAGCCTTAATTTCAGGCCAGGATAGCTGTAACGATCCGCAAATGGACTACAAAGCTAATCATCTATTAATGGGTAGTCCGGACTTTGAGAAGACCTGTTTTTTGTTTGTACATGCACATTTGTACATTTGTACATCATATGTGTTATTTTATACTTTTGAAATCTCCAGTATTGTTTTAGAATGTAGAAAATTATATGCAAACTTGTCTCCAAACTTTTGACAGAGAATGATATGCACTTTAGCCTTGTAAATGTAATGCCAACTCAACCTGCTAGAACAATACAATTTGTTTCACCTGCATTGTTTTCTGCTATTTAGAGACAAAGCCAATGTACGTAGGAGATCATACAAGCAGTATTGCACTCAATGCCTATTAGTGATCTGAATTACTGACACTATCAGGTGAAGTTTTCAAGGCTGCAAAGGTCATTTAGCTCTCTCCTGACTTGATTACACCGTGCAAGCCAGTACCCCATTTTCTATTATAGGGGAAGTCAATCTCTACAGGTCAAATGTTTTAACCCCCACAAACAAAAGCTGAAAATCCCTGCATTTGGAAGGTAGCATTGTTTTTTTTGTGTTTTTTTTACAAACTCCTGAGAGTTGTTCTTGTAGAGTCATGTGAGGATGCATTCCATAGGCCTGTGTGTGTATATGTGTGTGTGTGTCTGAGAGCTTGTGGTCTAAGTGTATAATGCCATAGTGGCTAGACAACCACGATTTGTCCTTAGTGCATCCATTCGCTTGGCTCTTTCAGCTTAAAACTCTTGACCTCCAGTAAGAAAGATCTATTACATCTTAACTAATGGCTCTCAGCCTCACAGAGCACACCCCAACACTGTTACGTAAACCAGGACTGTCTCCATCTACCTTTAGAATCAGACCACACAAAGAAACCTTAATGCTGTTCAGATATGAATGTCACAGTGTAATAACCTTTTAGAAAGGGCAATGCTGTGAGAATTATATTCACTCTACTTGATGAGATCTTTTAAAGCTTGGTGCAATCAAAGTCTCTGATGAAAAAAATATCGACGTTTTAGGATTGTACAGAGTGATTAACAGCAGCACAGTGGTGCAGACAGCTCCAGGGTTCTGGGTTTGATCCTGAGCTCTGGTTAATGTCTGTGAGGGGTTTTACATGTAGGCCTCATGGTTATTTAAAACCTGTGTCATGACACAGACATGGTTATGACATAAATATGTCATGCATGATGTCATAAGCTGTCATGAGTTCATCAAAATAATTGATGTCCAGTAATATAACACATAATGGGTCTTATTTTGTCATTATCGCTGTGTGTTTTTGATGTTAATGATTTATACGGTGGCTGTGAAGTGCAAAACAAATTAACAAAACCGAAAACATAATAACATTCAAAGACAAAATAACAATTCAAACCAAATGAACAAATCCAAAAACTAAATAGCAAATTCAAAACCAAATTAACAAATCCGAAAACAAAATAACAAAACCCGAAACTAATTGTTAATTTGGTTTTGAATTTGTTATTTTGTTTTGGGTTTTGTTAATTTGTATTGCACTTCTCGGCCAGTCAGATACGAACCGGAAAAGGTAGGTATAGTTTGCGAATTAAATTCTTACCGCTGACTGGACGAGACACCTGTCACTCAAGATAAACAGGAAGTAGGAAATTGTGTCTCTAACTTTGTTTCTTGTGTGTTCTGCTTCATTTTAAAACCAAACTAAGAAAATAATTAAGTTTTTCATTAGAAAACAAGGAAATGGAATTTATTCAACGTTACTTTGAGGACGGACATTCGTATGCCGTGATTTTGGATATGCTGATGACATATCACAGTATAAAGAATAGTTTGCGAACTGCTGTGTCTCTTTTAAAAGCAAAAGATTTTTTCCACAAGAACAGCAAAAATTTGGCAGAATGTTTGCACATTCATACACACACGAATCTACCACCGCTACAGTACTTCCTGTATATCTTGAGTGACAGAGGTCTCGTCCAATCAGGGGTAAGAATTTCATTCGCAAACTATACCTACCTTTTTCGGTTAATTTCTGAACGGCCGAGAGGTGCAAACCAAATTAACAAAACCGAAAACTAAATAACAAATTCAAAATCAAAATATCAAAAACAAAAACAAAATAACAAACTAAAAATCAAAATAGCAAAACCGAAAACAAATTAACAAAACGCAAAACAAAATAACAAATTAGTTTTGGGTTTTGTTATTTTGTTTTGGGTTTTGTTATTTTGTTTTTGAATTTGCTATTTTGTTTTGGGTTTTGTTATTTTGTTTTTGAATGTTTTATTTTGTTTTGGGTTTTATTATTGTGGTTTTTAATTTGTTATTTTGTTTTCATTTTGTTAACTTGTTTTGCACTTCTGGGCCACCGTAGATTTATGGTGATGCAAGACTGCTGAACTGTGCAATAAGTTGCAATAGCAACATGCTCATTATATTTGAAGCTTTACTTATGTATAGATAACATCAGATGTTTGACAGCCACAAATGCTATCTATCTATCTATCTATCTATCTATCTATCTATCTATCTATCTATCTATCTATCTATCTATCTATCTATATCTATCTATCTATCTATCTATATATATATATATATATATATATATATGACATATTCTAATCATATGAAAGTAAAAAGGTTCACATAGATTAATTTAACTTTACTGTTAAATTCTAAAGTATATTTTACTGAGGTAGTGGCAAATACGCCCATCCTCATCTTCAACAGTGTAGTTTCCTGGCTTAAACTGTACATAAGTACTGGACAACTTTAGCCAAACTACATGGTGTAGCAAGAGATCTCAGTTGACAGAATTATTCTTAACTTTTCTACATTGATAAACTTGATGTGAAACTGATGAAACTTTTTGCCAAACAGCCCGTCTGACTGATGTAATGTACTATTTTATGAAGAGCAAGCAGATAGCTGTCAACATTTTATTTTTAAATGGAGAGTACAGTTCTTCAATTTCAATAATCTTGTGTAAATAATACAGGAATGCAAGCAAATTTCACCCCTGCCTGGCATAACATCAAGTATTATGACATTTATCATGAAGATTACTGATTACACACACACACACACTCTTGGATATGAACCACATATGATGATATCATGCCTGACATGTTTTATGTGTGCTAATAAATCTTATAAGAAAAACAATATTAAATTCATGATGTTTTATATTAAAGGGCTAGAAAAAAAAAGTGCGTTTTAGTGTGATGACCCTTTATTATTTTTTTAACAGTTTCAACTATTGCCAGGACACACTGCAGGCTTCTCTTTGTTAAATTTTCCAGTGCACTTCATCATTATTTTGCTTACATTAGTAAATTGAGCTAAAATTTAGTTGACAGTCAAAGTCTGTTCTAATATAATTGACTTCTGCAATTTATCCCAGAAAGTGTCATAACACATTTTTAGATGTAATCAAATATGTGTCATATAGCCGAGGAAATGCCCGAATTTATACCAATCTCTTGGATACTCGAAGTTCACTAAGCAACAAAGTCAGATTAACATGACTTTGTGGATGAAAGCAGTGTTTTTGATAAGGTTTCATGGTATTATTAAGCCTGTATTAATGAAATAAATTACACAAATAATTTACGAATTTTTTGTCATTTATGCGATTATTTTGTGGATCAACCCTGTAAACAGTGCCTTTAAGTAAATTCTCATCCCTTTTAATTAATAAGTTAAGTGTAATTTAATAACTGAATACCAGACACAATTCAGTTTTGAGAACATTGTGGAGAATTAATTTTAAAAAGACTAGACGATGCAGAGCAGAGAGCTTGTGTAGGAATGCGAGTGTAATGCGGAAAAAAAAAGTGTAATGAAATGAAATGTGGAGTGAAAAAATGGCATTGTAAAAATGGTATTGTGGTGGAATTGGACAGGAAGAGAGGAATTGGTCTGGTGTTTGACCTCTGTCCTGTCTTCATCAGTCCCTTTGTTTTTTGACCAAGTGGTGAGAAAAGTCCCTGAGAAAACCACAGCATTTTACTTTGTTCCTTGCATTCCCTGCACCACTGTTATTTATTTCCTCATCTGGTTCTTCTCTCTTTCTTTCTGGTCCTTGATTGGGGTTTGGCCTGCTTTGTTGTCATCAAAATTAAAGATGACAGAAACAAGCCTTGTAAATGTTGTGTGCTCATTAACAGCATAGAGCATTGTTTCCTTCATGTGGGCTAATATTTTGTATTCCTCTTGCCATAATTTCTTCATAATTATTGAGGGATATAATGGGTTTCCCCTTTAAAGTGATATGGTTCAGTGCTTTGTCTTGTCTTTTTGCAAAATTGTGTATGCTTTAAACATTTACTTTTAAAGTATGTAATGTAGTGGATGTAGACTACATGTAATGTAGTGGAGCTGTTTTTAAATTATAGATATGATTGGTCAGGCAATTTGGTACAGTATATTTGCTATTTACATTTAAACCTACAATATATTCTGTTTAAATGCACTTTGTAAGTAGACTGGAAACCCTAATGCTCACCGTAATTAAACATATTGAGTACTGTTAACTTATATAATTACAGTTAGTTCAAATTAATAGACCTTGATAAGTATTAAGAACCTTTTGGTATTTACGAGTTTGTAGAAATGACACTTTTCAAGTTAGCTGAACAAATTTGATATCTGAAGTAACTGTAAGTACTTAAGTAAAAGTAACTGTCACCTTAAAGTTTCAACAACTTTACATCCTGACCACTGGACGAAGTGTCTGTCCCAAGCCCAGATAAAATGGGAGGGTTGCGTCAGGAAGGGCATCTGCCGTTAAACCTGTGCCAAGCTTATGTGTGGACCGGATTATCTGCTGTGGCGACCCATTGCCAGGAGCAGCCAAAAGACCAACAGCACTTTATTTGATTTGCAAAAAAAAAAAAAGATAATTGCTATTAAATAGTATGAGTTAGGCTACTCAATAATGCAAGTAAAGAACTATTAATATAAATGAGTACAACAAACTCAAAAACTGATAGTTCTGTTTACTTTAAATTGTAAACATCGTTACTTAAAAAATTATGTATCTGATTACCTCAAATTTTTTTAGATTTGCCAACTTATTTGAGTTTACAGTAGGCTTACAGTGGCTTATTTGGGTTTAACCACTTTAGCAATGGTTATAACAATTTGCAATAGCTACACCAGTCCACTCAAAGCTAGCACTACTGGCTAAATATTGTATGAATGATGGATCATTAACACAGGGCACGGGCAATGAGATGTTCATTGGTTATATAATAATACCATGTTTAAGGCATTTGTGATAATAATGGTCCTCTAATTTGCAGTTGGTGCTAGTTTGAAGTGTTTGTTGGTTTATATTAAATGTGTTTTATTCCTTCTTTTACCCCTTTGTCAGTCCTGGGTTCTAATCAGAGCACTGCTGCTGGATTGATTGAGTTTTCCTAAGTGGTCTGTTTCTCGGTCCAGCATCAACACTGAGGTGTGAAAAAAAAAACCCTCAGTAACGCAGGCCCCTAAAACCATGACAACACCCAGTAACATTCCACGTCCAAGTCACAATGAGCCACCACCCAGTTAAGATGTGGTCAGAAGTGGGCTCTGACGGTATACTGTATATCCACAGATGGACAGAGAGACAAATGTTACATCACAACAGATGGGCAGCACCTGTAACTTCCTTCTCTGATATACAGTATATGAAAGGTAAACCTTATAGTATGTGTAAACTTAAGATCAATGAATATGACCATAATGACCATGATTAAAGATAACAATACGGGAATGTTGCCATATGGTAGGTGGTAGCCCAGTGGTTGAGACGCTGCAGTGATGATTGGAAAATTGTGAGCAGAGGCACTGCTTGTCAACAGTCAAGGCCGGCAAATGCAGAATGGGGCCCCAGGCCAGTAGGGCGCCCCTGAGGGGTGACAAATTATTTATTATTTATAAGATAATGGTGATGAATGCTGGATGAATGCTGGTTGGAGAGGCCCCCTGCAAATATTTGCCTAGGCCCCCAACAGACTCTAGAATTGCTTCTGATAGTGAGTTCAGATCCCAGCACTGCCAAACTGCCTCTGCTGTGCCATTGAACAGTTTTAGAATTGAATTAATGTAAGGATAAGGGCATCTGCCAAATGCCACAAATGTAATTAGGAAACTTTCTGGTTAGTCAAATATGCCATTAACTTAGCACAAATACACTAAATAGCCAAAGCTTGTGTAATATTGAACATTCTATTATAAAAGCATGGTGGCATTTATATTACTTTTCTTTCCCAATTTGTTGAAATAATAGAAGTTTTAGGTATCCACAAGTGTGGATAACTTAGTATAGAGCTTAGTATAACTGACCTTATGGGACAGTGACAATAGGGCTTCCCATGACCTACCACAGCACTGTTTGTTTTACTTTTTCCCCCTACCATAATCATCCTTCATTTATATTTTCTCTTCTAAGCTAGTGTGAATGCCACTTAAGTACTCAAACCATTTAAGTATTATAGAAGTGAATGACTAAACTCCAGGGATAAGATGAGGCTTATGTTGGATAAACCCCCTAAATCTATCTTTTCCACTGCGCTCAACAAAAGACAGTGGAGATATTTTAATGCATCTTTCCCACTCTTTTTTTTAATGCCTTTCCAATAAGAGATATTTTTATTTCCCAATATATGGTTTGTGCTAATGAGATTAGTACAAAGTGATTGAGAAATTAATTGATGTACTTGCTGTATAATTTTTTTTGCCTGGGATGTAATCATAATGTAAGTTACTTTTACCACTTCTTATATACTGCCCTACCCTACTGAAAAAAATGTAATTGTTTCGAGTTAAACAAGCAAATACCAAAGAGCCTTTAATTGGATAATTACTAAAGTGATTAATATGTTTCAGCTGGCAACACTTATTTTAACCCTAACTGATGCAATAAGTACCTTCTCATTTCTTAAACAACCATGTCAGAAGATGTACCATGGAAAAGATGTTACTCTGTTTCAGAAGTGTCACATTATTGTACTGTATTAAGCTAAAAAAAAAAAAAAAACTTAAAATAGGTTAAGAACTGTAAAGGCCATTAACAAAATCAGAGCTATGTACAATAGTGAAAGTAACACACACACACATTTCCACACACACGCACACACAATGTGATGGGAACTCACAGGATTGGGTCTAACCAGCTGTGTGGTCATAAGAAAACACTTGTTAATGAGACTAATCAAAAGAAAGAATTCAGATTGCAATGAAGCATAAAGATCAGACTTTAGAGCAACACAAAAGGTCATGTCCAGAGCGACGGGTGTGTTAGGGTAAGAAAGGAAGGTCATGAAATGTTGCAACTATTTTGGAGCTTTTGGAGGCACCGTTATGATCTTGGGTTGCTTCAGTCGGTCAGGTTTAGGCTCAGCAACATTAGGTGGCACTAAAATGCTGAATTTACTGAATGTCTAGGTTATCACATACAGTATATAGATTTTTTTCTTCCCAGATGGCATTTCAGGACTCAAATTGTGAAAGATTGTTCTGGGAGCATGAGGAATCATTTTCACACATGAACTGGTTTCCATTTAGAGTAGAGATTTATGTTCTGGAGAAGACTTTATGTAGTGGCTGAACTATCACGTCAAATTTGGATCTTGGCCAAAACACAGATGTGGACTGTAATCAAAGCTAAAGGTGATCCAAAGAAATATTAGTGTGTGCGTGTGTGAGTGACCTTTCTTTGGCCAGGCAGTGTATATTTGTCATTGACATTGCCTGTCAAACACTTGTCATTCAAGTTGCTCACCAAACACTTATCCACTCTTACACACCTGTAATTTTTAGCTTGCCCGTGTGCCGACATTTGACCCCTGAGTAGACCAGATGTGAGAGTGCTTTGATATTGCATATTTACACTGCCCTTTGACTTCACAGTTGAGGTCAAGTCTGAGCATTCACTGGCATGCAGCTGGATGCACAGTCAATCGAGGACAGCAGATGAGCTAACTGCAGTGAGGACAATCAAATCTATCAGTCTTGTGAAGTAGTGTAAAGCTGTAGGGCTGTGTATTAATGTGCACTGTGGAAATAGTATATATTCAATCAACATTTCTGTGAAAACCAACATTCTGTCTGCAGGAATATGATATATGGTTTGTTGTGAATCCTGAGGCTTCGCACTAGTTCTGTGGATTTGTTTATTCATGTGGAAATTGTGAAGAGACAGAGACAGATACCTACACACACACATACAGCGAGAGAGAGAGAGTTTTGTGGATAGTGCCTTAAAGCTTAAAATTGCTATTTGGGTTTTTTTCTGGCACACTGGAGCCCTGGGTTCTGTGTTTGTGACAGCCAGGGAAACCCTTACACAAAAATACACACATGTACGTGCGCACACAGACACTCTCTCATTGCTATCTAAATAAACTCCGCTAATGTTTACAGCAAGGAACTGCTGACAGGGAAGAAATAAGGTGGTATAAAAAGCGCTAGAAAATAAGGAGACGATCGACTTCTCCCTACATCTAACTCTTACATGTACTGCTATTTATTTTCTCCGAATTCTATTCTTATCATTTTATTTATTTCTAGTTATTTTTAACCATTTTTTCTCTTTTGTTTTTTCTTTCCCAGTCAGTTTATTCTCTCCCACTCTCTCTGTATCTGGCTGACTCCCTGACCCTGTTAGCTGGTCAGTAATTATGGTCAGCTTTAAGGGAAGTGGTTAAAAGTCACCCGCAGTGTCAGTGCGGTCCTATAACTCAGAGCTGTCCATATTGCAGACTTCTTTCCAGGGAAAGTTTAGAAAAGTCAAGGACTTCATGAAAGAGCGAATTAGACACAGACATACTGTAAAATAGCAGCTGACGGAGCTTTTTTAGTGCAGTTATCAGCAGATACTACCAGTCACAAGCGTTTCCAAAACCATGGCCTTCTCAAAAGACTACATTCCACATGTACTGTAATTGGACGACTGAAAGTGTAAACTTCACTTTGTCTTAGAGCCACAAATCCCAGCAGTTTTGACACAATTCCGTGAAGTTAAAAAATGTCTTTTAAAAAAACACACAGACATTCTCAAGGGTTTCTCTGACTGGAATGATTGAGTCTGAGCCAGATTTGTGGTGTATTTGTGTGTTCGTCTTCACACACTGAAATGCCATAATTACAGTTTGAGACTGCTATGAGGCAAAGGCTCATTCATGAATGCCAGCTTTTGCTTCGAGCTGTTAGTCAGAACCACACACACACACACACACACACACACACACACACACGGGAGAAGTGAGAAAGAGTGTCGTAACCCCTACTCTTTAACCTGTCTGATGAGATACTGGAGTATTATATCAAATTATGTTATAATTTACTAAAATGCCTTTGAAAAAGGAACAGACAGTATCAGGTGACTGGTAACTCTTCCAGTAATATGTATTACTCTTTCCATTTCCTTTCACCTGTTTATCCTCAATCCATTCAGTGCTATCAAGTGGCTCCATCACGTACTCACAGTTCCACTTCATATTATAGCTCGATGGTGGTGTCGTTTTACAGTATGCAGTGATTATTGCTCGCACTGTCATTGGCGTCTCTGCTCCTCATTTCTGTGCCATTCGGACTATTTGTGGAACCTCTTACGGCTCTATCTTGTATTTCCTTCGTTGTCAGTCATCCCAGAAACAATGATAGCTTGCGTGTTTTACTTTGGCAGGAAAACCAGCATTTTCTCTCCAGTTCTGGAAAAAAAGAAAGAAAGTGTGAACTCAGACACTCCATGCACCAAACTGTGATTGTTTGGTATTAAGTGCTGGTGAATCTGTAGACAGAAGTAAATTAATGACTGTTAAAGGTTCTCTATTGCTGGTAAATAAACAAGAATACTAATAAGACTTGTGGATAGTTGGCGTGAGTTTCTCCACATGTTAGAGATGACCTCTTCACTTCAAATATTTTCTGAATCATTTTTACACAGCTGTGTCTGAAACGTTGCCTACTCAAAATAATCTACCCTCTAAGACAATAGTTCTCAATGTTTTTATAGTTATTAACCTGGTTAACTGATACCTTAAATTGATGGGCCTTACACCAAACCTCTCTCTGTCTCTCTCACTCATTCTCTATAGCCATTATCCTGTACCCTGTCACGAACCAGCTAGATCAACCAAGCACATCCAGATCCTAAGACTCCACTCCAGCTCTTCTTCCTGCACACCTACCTGTCACTAGCGCACACCTGAACCTGATCACTAATCATTCCCCAGCTTTATAA
Organism: Clarias fuscus; assembly: GCA_030347435.1. Classification (NCBI taxonomy): domain Eukaryota; kingdom Metazoa; phylum Chordata; class Actinopteri; order Siluriformes; family Clariidae; genus Clarias; species Clarias fuscus. Next base: position 18,599,973 of record CM059229.1, on the reverse strand, counting down.
GCACTCTCAGAAAACCGTTCAGCGCCGCAGTATCTTACTCGTGTGCCTCGCGTTCTGTTTTTTCTGTGAAGTGATTATCCTAGTGATTAGTTTATCCTAGCCTGTTTTCGACCCTGCCTGTTCCACGGATTTCTCTCTCTCGTCTACATCCCCTGGTACTTCTGTTGTGATCGGACTGATTAATGTCTATGACCTCGCATGCTCTCAAGACTTCGGATTTGGACTCACGATTTGGATTTGTTTGCCCTCGTGGCTGGATCACCGGATACCAACCCTTGCATGGTAAAGACGATCCTTCTAGTCTTTTGCTTCTCCTTCTTCGCAAGTCGGCTTTTTCCGCGGCACGAGCACTTCCGCGGCAAGAGCACTTCCGCGTTTGAGCTCTTCCGCATTTACGGAGCTCCGGACAGAACGTCTGCGCAGCGCACCGACTTCTGTTGTCACAAGGGAAATCAGCCACTACATTCCACTTTACAACCACTTCGTGCTAAGTGGATTAGAAGCAAAGATTCGATAGCAAGAACCCGAGAGACTTCCTCGCGCACAGCTTCCAGGATTGTGGAGATTCCTTCGCGTCATAGCCCCGCCCCCTTTCTCGTCACTAGGAGTCTCCTCACTCTCAGTCACCAAGCACATACACTCACTGCTTCTCTCCTCTGCTCCTGCTGCGCCTGTTCAACCAAGCCACAGTGTGTCCAATAAAAATTCTACACAGCTTAATCACCGATTGTCTGCTATTGGGTTCACTCCAGTTCAGTCACTCAGGCCTCTGACAGTATACTGCAGCCATGACGGACCCAGCAGACACTTCTCACTCCAGGCCTAGCCTCCAAACAAGGCTCCAGCTCAGGTCCAGTACCCGTTCTGACACCTGGCTGCGTCAGACTGTCGCCCAGCAAGGCGCTCTGATTAGTTATCATCAACAAGACCTCCAGCAGATATCCCAGTCACTATCTCAGCTGTCAACACAGTTTCAACAATTGTGCTCCGCTCTCCCCACTGCTCTTCCTTCCACTCTGACACCTTCGGCTCGGCATGAACCCCGTCTGCCCAACCCTCAACCATACAATGGTGACCCTGGAACTTGTCGTTCGTTCTTGTCTCAGTGCTCCCTGTCACTCGAGCTTCAGCCCCACCGAGCACTCTAAGGTGGCTTATGTCATCACTCTCCTGACGGATAGGGAATGGGGAACTGCCGTCTGGGACGCCAATGACCCGTGCTGCGCTACCTTTAGCACATTTACCGAAGAGATGAGGAGGGTCTTTGACCACTCCCATGTTGGTAGGGAGGCCGCGAGACACCTACTGGAGCTTCATCAGGGCCTTAGATCTGCTTATGACTATGCCATCGAGTTCCGAACCTTGGCAGCCGCTACTCAGTGGGATACCCAGGCCCTGTACGACACCTTCCTGAATGGATCCAGTCAAGGATCAGTTAGTTTCCCAGCAACTCCCGGAGGACTTAAACGCTTTGATGGATCTTGCAGGGCGAGTAGACGCACGCCTCAGAGAAAGGCGCCGTGCACCCACCCAACCCCAGCTCAGAGCCAGCACCTCTCCAAGGCCAACCACTTCTGTTAATCCCCCGGTTGAATCCATGCGGATCGGGCGAACCCGGATCTCGTCGGAGGAGCGACAGCGTCGGGTTCAGGCTGGTGCATGTTTCTACGGTGGACAGACCACCACTGTCAGTCCGGGCCCTCGATGGGACGCTTCTTCCTCCAATTACGCGGCGAACCGCTCCAGTCACCCTGCGCACCTCTGGGAACCATTCGGAGGAGATATCTTTTCTGGTCATGCAGAAGGCTCAATCCCAGCTGGTTCTTGGACGTCCGTGGCTCATCCGACATACCCCACAGATTGACTGGCGGAACAATGCCATTCTCGGTTGGAGTCCCCTCTGCCTGGCTTCTTGCCTCAAGTCTGCGCTCTGTCCCCCTCCAGAAATAACAGCCTCTGAGGAATTTCCAGATCTTTCTGCAGTCCCACATGATTACGCCAATCTCAGGACGGTGTTCAGTAAGTCCCGCGCTACCTCTCTCCCCCCCCACCGACCGTGCAATTGACCTCCTCCCTGGCACAGCGCCACCCAAGGGACGTCTCTACTCACTTTCTCAGCACGAACGACAAGCCATGGATAAATACATCTCTGAATCGTTAGCAGCCGGCATCATCAGACCGTCATCGTCACCCGCAGGGACGGGCTTTTTATCTTTGTGGCCAAAAAGGACGGGTCCCTCCGTCCCTGTATTGATTACAGAGGACTTAATGACATCACCATAAAGAACCGCTATCCTCTGCCACTGATGTCCTCCGCCTTTGACCTCCGGCAGGGGGCCCAAATATTCACCAAGTTGGACCTCCGGAGTGCTTACCACCTAGTTAGGATCAGAGAGGGAGACGAGTGGAAGACCACCTTCAATACGCCCTCAGGTCACTATGAATATCAAGTCATGCCCTTTGGGCTAGCTAATGCCCTGGCAGTCTTCCAGGCTCTGATCAATGATGTCCTCAGGAACTTCGTCAACGTCTTTGCATTCGTATACCTAGACGACATACTCATCTTCTCCCGCTCCCTAGAAGAGCATACAATACATGTCCGCCAGGTACTTCAGCGACTCCTTGAAAATCAGCTCTTTGTCAAAACCGAGAAATGTGAGTTTCACCAAAGTACAATTTCATTCCTGGGTTTCATCTCGCCCCGTCTAGCATCCAGATGGATCCCGTCAAGCTCAGAGCAGTAACTGACTGGCCTGTTCCCACCACCCGAAAGGACCTCCAGCGTTTCCTGGGTTTCGCTAATTTTTACAGACGGTTCATTCATAATTATAGCTCGGTAGCCGCCCCACTCACTTCCCTGACCTCAGTTAAGACGCCATTTTCCTGGACTGCGCAGGCAGCTAGGGCGTTCTGTGAACTAAAGAAACAGTTTACCTCGGCCCCTATTCTCCAACAGCCTGACCCTTCCCTCCAGTTCGTAGTCGAGGGACGCTTCAGACTCGGGAGTAGGGGCGATACTTTCACAGAGGTCAACGAAGGATAACAAGCTACACCCGTGCTGCTTTCTCTCTCACCGACTCTCGTCCGCAGAAAGAAATTACAACATTGGCGATCGAGAGCTATTGGCAGTTAAGCTCGCGCTGGAGGAGTGGAGACATTGGCTAGAGGGGACTGAGGTCCCGTTCCTGGTCTGGACAGATCATAAAAACCTGGAGTAAGTCAGAACAGCTAAGCATCTCAATTCCCAACAAGCGAGGTGGTCACTATTCTTTTCACGCTTTAATTTCTCCCTGTCCTATCGCCCGGGCTCCAAGAATGGCAAACCGGACGCGCTTTCTCGTCAGTTCTCCCCAGCCCAGGATCAAGCGCCTGAGTCCAATATCCTGCCTCCTCAATGTCTGGTGGGGGCGGCACTGCTGGACGTCGAATCACGAGTCAAGACGGCACTCAATCAGGAACCTGAACCTCCAGAGACGCCTACTGGCAAACTCTTTGTCCCGGAGACTGAACAACCCTACGTCCTGGAATGGGGGCATGGCTCGAGGTTGGCCTGCCACCCAGGGGCGGCACGCACCTTAACCCTTGTCCAGCAGCGTTTCTGGTGGCCCACCATGAGTAATGACACCCGCCACTTTGTGAGTGCCTGCGATGTCTGCGCCAAGAATAAGAGCAGCAATAAGCCACCTGCTGGTCACCTTAGACCTCTTCCTGTTCCGCACAGACCCTGGTCGCATATATCCCTTGATTTAGTCACCGGACTTCCTGACTCCGAGGGTCACACCTGCGTCCTCACGGTAGTAGACCGCTTTTCCAAGGCAGCTCACTTCGTTCCCCTGCCTAGTCTCCCCACTGCCAAGGGAACCGCAGAGCTGCTAATCACCCATGTTTTCTGGCTCCATGGGCTCCCGATAGACATCGTGTCGGATCGCGGACCCCAGTTTGCTGCGCAATTCTGGACAACCTTCTGTAGATTGATTGGCGCAATGCCCAGCCTTTCTTCGGGTTATCATTTCCAGACTAATGGCCCTAGAGGACCTAGAGACAGCCATTCATTGTATGACCTCTAAGGATCTCCATTCCTGGAGCCGGACGCTTCCGTGGATCGAATACGCCCACAACTCGTTACCCACGGCAGCCACCGGCCTCTCTCCTTTTCAGTGCTGCCAAGGATACCAGCCTCCCCTGTTCTCTCCACAAGAATAAGAGGTCTCGGTCCCTTCCTCCCAAGCCTTCATTCATCGATGCCGGAGAACATGGCAGAGCGCAAGGTTAAAGATCCGCCAGACTGTTTCGGCGTTCAAACTGCAAGCCGAACGCCGCCGCTCCAGAGCACCACCCTACCGAGTAGGCCAAAGGGTTATGTTATCCGCCCGGAATATCGCCCTCAAGACCGTCTCTCGCAAACTGTCCCCCAGGTTCCTTGGCCCATTCACGATTATTAAAATCATCAACCCCTGCACCGTCAGACTTCGTCTTCCTTCCACCATGCGCCGGATAAATCCCTCTTTTCACGTCTCCCAGATCAAACCGCTGGTCTCTTGCCCACTGAATACACCCGCCCACCCAGCTCCACCTCCCCAAATTGTCAACGGTGGTGAGGCATTCACTGTACGCAGTCTCTTAAAGGCGCGACAACGAGGTCGAGGACTCCAGTACCTAGTAGACTGGGAGGGCTATGGTCCAGAGGAGAGAAGTTGGATTCCTTCCAGATTAATTTTGGATCCATCCCTCATGGACGACTTCCACCGACAACATCCTAACGCACCAGCAAGAATGCCAGGTGGCGTCCGTAGGAGGGGGGGTACTGTCACGAACCAGCTAGATCAACCAAGCACATCCAGATCCTAAGACTCCACTCCAGCTCTTCTTCCTGCACACCTACCTGTCACTAGCGCACACCTGAACCTGATCACTAATCATTCCCCAGCTTTATAAGCACTCTGAGAAAACCGTTCAGCGCTGCAGTATCTTACTCGTGTGCCTCGCGTTCTGTTTTTTCTGTGAAGTGATTAATTGTTTATCCTAGCCTGTTTTTGACCCTGCCTGTTCCACGGATTTCTCTCTCTTGTCTTCATCCCCTGGTACTTCTGTTGTGATCGGACTGATTAATGTGTATGACCTCGCATGCTCTCAAGACTTCGGATTTGGACTCACGATTTGGATTTGTTTGCCCTCGTCGATGGATCACCGGATATCGACCCTTGCATGGTAAAGACGATCCTTCTAGTCTTTTGCTTCTCCTTCTTCACAAGTCGGCTTTTTCCGTGGTACGAGCACTTCCTCGGCATGAGCACTTCCGGGTTTGAGCTCTTCCGCTACATTCCACCTTACAACCACTGCGTGCTAAGTGGATTAGAAGCAAAGATTCGATAGCAAGAACCCGAGAGACTTCCTCGCGCACAGCTTCCAGGATTGTGGAGATTCCTTCGCGTCATAGCCCCGCCCCCTTTCTCGTCACTAGGAGTCTCCCCACTCTCAGTCACCAAGCACATACACTCACTGCTTCTCTCCTCTGATCCTGCTGCGCCTGTTCAACCAAGCCACAGTGTGTCCAATAAAAATTCTACACAGCTTAATCACCAATTGTCTGCTATTGGGTTCACTCCAGTTCAGTCACTCAGGCCTCTGACATACAGGTCCTGCCGCGTATTTGTTCCATCCCTTAACTAAGCCAGTACAAAACAGGTGATTTCACTAATTACTTCAAGCCTTTTGGGTGTTCACTTTCTGTAGCTGAGGTTGCCACCTTTGGTCATAGGAGGCCTGGAACCTACAGTATGCCATGGGACTTGGGGCACTACGATAGGTATATCCATCACACAGTTGCACAAGCATGCAAATGCTCACTCCAGGCAATTTAGAAATGCTAATTAGTCTAATCTGCATGTCTTTGGACTGTAGAAGGAAACCCACTAAGCACGGAGAGAACATGAAACTCCACACACAGACACGAAGGCAGGACTCAGATGCTTAAACCAGGAGGTGTGAGAGTACAGTGCAAACCACTATGCCATCGTGTCTCACGCCAAACCTCAAAAATTCAAAAACAAGTAAATGATGACCCTAATATATTCTGTCGAAAACAAGCTGGGACACAGAAACCTTTATAGCTCCAATAAATTATTCGTAAAATTATTGGGCACATGTTTTTAAGATAAATCTGAACTAAAGGGTTATGTGGAACTTTCTAAGCCTTATCCCTTCTTCTGCACCATATACACACGTGGACAAAATTGTTGGTACCCTTCGGTCAATGAAAGAAAAACTCACAATGGTCACAGAAATAACTTTAATCTGACAAAAGTAATAACAAATAAGAATTCTATGAATGTTATCCAATGAAACTCAGACATTGCTTTTCAACCATGCTTCAACGGAATTATAAAAAAAAAATGAACTCATGGAACAGGCCTGGACAAAAATGATGGTGCCCCTAACTTAATAGTTTGTTGCACAACCTTTTGAGGCAATCACTGCAATCAAACGATTCCTGTAACTGTCAATGAGACTTCTGCACCTCTCTGCAGGTATTTTGGCCCACTCCTCATGAGCAAGCTGCTCCAGTTGTTTCCGGTTTGAAGGGTGCCTTTTCCAGACAGCATGTTTCAGCTCCTTCCAAAGATGCTCAATAGGATTGAGGTCAGGGCTCATAGAAGGCCACTTTAGAATAGTCCAATGTTTTCCTCTTAGCCATTCTTGGGTGTTTTTAGCTGTGTGTTTTGGGTCATTGTCCTGTTGCAAGACCCATGACCTGCGACTGAGACCCAGCTTTCTGACACTGGCCAGCACATTTCTCTCTAGAATCCCTAGATAGTCTTGAGATTTCATTGTACCCTGCACAGATTCAAGACACCCTGTGCCAGATGCAGCAAAGCAGCCCCAGAACATAAAAGAGCCTCCTCCATGTTTCACAGTAGGGACAGTGTTCTTTTCTTGATATGCTTCATTTTTCCATCTGTGAACATAGAGCTAATGTGCCTTGGCAAAAAGTTCCAGTTTTGTCTCATCTGTCCATAGGACATTCTCCCAGAAGCTTTGTGGCTTGTCAACATGTAGTTTGGCATATTCCAGTCTGGCTTTTTTATGATTTGTTTTCAACAATGGTGTCCTCCTTGGTCGTCTCCCATGTAGTCCACTTTGGCTCAAACAACGACGGATGGTGCTATCTGACACTGATGTTCCTTGAGCATGAAGTTCACCTTTGATCTCTTTAGAAGTCTTTCTGGGCTCTTTTGTTACCATTCGGATTATCCGTCTCTTTGATTTGTCATCAATTTTCCTTCTGCGGCCACATCCAGGGAGGTTGGCTACAGTCTCATGGATCTTAAATTTCTGAATAATATGTAATAACTGTAGTCACAGGAACATCTAGCTGCTTGGAAATGGTCTTATAGCCTTTACCTTTAACATGCTTGTCTATAATTTTCTTTCGAATCTCCTGAGACAACTCATTCCTTCGCTTCCTCTGGTCCATGTTGAGTGTGGTACATACCATGTCATCAAACAACACAGTGACTACCTGGAGCCCTATATATAGGCCCACTGACTGATTACAAGATTGTAGACACCTGTGATGCTAATTAGTGGACACACCTTGAATTAACATGTCCCTTTGGTCACATTATTTTCAGTATTTTCTAGGGGTACCATCATTTTTGTCCAGGCCTGTTCCATGAGTTTTTTTTTTTTTTAATAATTCTGTTGAAGCATGGTTGAAAAGCAATGTCTGACTTTCATTGGTTAACATTCATAGAAGTTTTTTTTTTAATTATTACTTTTGTCAGATTAAAGTTATTTCTGTGACCATTGTGAGTTTTTCTTTCATTGACCGAAGGGTACCAACAATTTTGTCCACGTGTGTTATTTTCACTGTAGGATGCTTTTAGATTTTTTAAAGATTGCATAATTACCAGTGTCGTAATACACACATATAATATAGTACCAATATAGTAACATACATATAGTAATACAAAACATATAATACAGTTATAGATGTAAATTTAGTCCCACAGAAATCAAAACATATTCAAATATTTATAAGTATGTATAATTATAAATATTTATAATATTTATAAATGCATAATTTGAAAATGTATCATTTATGGAAAATGGCAATAAAATACAACATACATACAGATGCTTTATATTAAAATCACTTGTACACTAAACATTTTATGGCTTATGTTGTTAAATTTTTGGACACAGAGCATCTTAGTTCTACCCTAGAAAATGATTTTCAATGGAGATTCCTCTATGACAATGTAATGTCGGCCTCGATCCAAAGCTGAGCTCAAACCTTGAGTGGAAAATTGTACAAGAGATACAGATAGCAGGAAATATTTGGCAGTAAAATTGTATGCTGACATACTCATACACCACCTGCCACCCTGACACATCACTTAAGTATTTACTTTCTCTTTTTTTCTATACAGCATGGCCTGCACATGTACTTTTAATGCTTTCACAACCTTAAGGAAAACAAGAGACACATCTATTTAACTTATTTCTTTTTAGTATATTTCTTTTTTCATTTATTTAATTTTAGGGCTTTAGACTGGCCATGGACCACTTGGTGTGAGGTAGGAATACATTCTTCAATTGTCTTGGTATTGTGTCATATTGCAGTGCATTTATGTCAACAATGACAATATGCTCTGTCTTACAATTTTTAATTTTTCCAAAATAGAATATTTCTTGGCCTGGAACCTATCCCAGGACGCTTATGGCACAAGGTGGAGGAAACCCTGGAATGGGTGCTAACCGATAGTAGAGCAAACAAACTCTTTGTCATGCACTGTGGACAATTTGGAAACAGCATCTGACCTACAACACATGTCTTTCCACTGTGTTAGGAAATCGTGTACAAAAAGGAAACAAAGTGCTGGGAAGAACATGCAAATTCCACGACCACAGCTCAGAGGCAAAATTTATCCCCCAACCTTGTAGGTCTGAGGCAACACTGCTAACCATTTATTTATTTTATTGGACCTTTCCCACCAGTATGTACAAAATAATTCAATATAACAGGATAAATACACTAATATAACCAATATTTGAATATCTACATAGAATAATGAATAAACAATAGATGTTTATTTGGTTACTCAGATGTAAATTAATGCAAAAATTGCACAAAATATGGTGATGCAGTTAGCTAGGTTACACCTCTAATGACAGCACTGCAACCGAGTGGTCTTAAATACATGTCAAAGTGAGCAAGATAGAGAAAGTATTTTTCCTCCCATCTGCCTGTCTGGGTTTTTCTTTTGAGCTCAGCAGGAACAGTTCAGCCCGTCTACTAATCCACATTTCACACATTCCAACAGGGGGGCTCTCAGAGAAAGACAGGACATCCAGAGACGGCGTCTGGTACAGGGAAAGTACTGTGCCATTAATTAGCACAAAGAAAAGTGATAAACACACAGTTTTTCTGGTTGTTATTAATATTGAAATGTATTAGTAAAGTATTGGATTTGGGTTGGTATGGAGATGCCAGGCGAGATACCATTTACTGTACTGTAAGTGTGAGATCACTCATTTACAGTAGCAAAGCTACACTAAGACTTGTTCCGACCAAAGAGTTTCTTCAGGCCAATTTGTGATTATGGAGAAATACTGGAAAAGTACTGTTGCTCTATAGTGGGAAATAACCAACAGTTTTTGTGGATGGCTTCATAAATGTTCTTCTGAACGCACATAGTGACTATCAGTGAATGACTGCTGCTTGGTTTTTGTTCTTTTCCATCACTTTCTACAAGATACATGACTGACCTATTGCATTCAGATGCCAGTATAGGAATAGTTCAACTGAAAGAACTAAAGCAATGAGGGATTTCTTATAGGCTGTAAATACCACCCAAGAATGAACTTGTTTTTTTCTGTCCAGAAGAAAGTCTGTCTTAAAAAGAAAGTTGATCAGTGGGCTGTTTAAGTAATTTGCTGCTAAATGCCTTGCAGTGCAATTTATTTAGGTATGTGTGATCAAATCTATTTTTTTTCCTTTTCTTTTGTTTTTCTTTCATACATTTTGAGAGACCAGTGAGAGGAAGGAGATATAGAACTCATATACTCATATACTTTCATACAGTTTATGTGCAAGAGATTGTTTCAAAGGTTGCACTTAGTAATCGAGGGCAGCATGTTAAACAGGGAAAGCATTCATTAATTTTCCGTACTGTTATTCAATGTAGGATCTCAAGGGGTGTGGCGATTATACCAGGGTGCTTAGGGCATCAAGCAGGGGAAACCCTGGACGGGGTGCCAAACCCATCATTGTGACACACCCATATCCAATCATAGATTACAGGTGACTTGGAAATTCCAGTAGATCCACGCATGTCTTTAGACTGTGGGAGAAAAATGGAATAACTGGAGGAAACCCACAAAGCATGGGGAGAGCACACAAACATTATGCGCGTACACTGGAGGTCAGATTTGATTAAAAACCCTAGCCGTTGTGGTGTGAGGTATCAGTGTTCACCACCACTGAGCAACTGCAATAGGAAATGTGTATATTAGGGCTGTCAATTAATACTTTTTGTTTTTAATTAATCACACAGTGTGACCAGGTTTGACCCTAATGGCTTAATAATTGCAGCGCAGTTACCAGGCTGTGTGTGATAATAGCATGTTTAGCCACGGATAATAAGATGCCTGAGGAAACATCACCAGGTGTGCGGATGGCAAGTTTTATTATAAAAAGCTTCAACATGGGAGTATGAATAAAACTAAAATTGTGTGCTCTAGCTACATTCAAGGAGAACTATTCTTACAAGAATACATTAGCTTTAAGATGTGGGAGTGGTGGTCGAGGTGACTAAGGCTCCAAGTTGTTAATTTTTGGATCTGAGGATCCTGGTTCGAGCCCTGAAATATTTTTAAAACTGCATAATCTGTTTATAATGCAAGTAAATCTTAGTATTTTGATAATGGTATTGCAGGTTGTCTGGTGCTACTGGTGGTTATTTTTGCTGCAAATGAATATATTATGGCCTCAAGCTAATCATCTCATGACTGCATGAAATAAAAATTAGGATCCGCAAACTTTGCAACTTGAGCCCATGAACAAAGAAGTCATCTCGATTAATTGCTAAAGGTGACACGGGCTAATAACAGCCATGTCATAATGTTAGTGACTCCAATATGCCTTTATACATTAATGCAAGGTAGAAATTATCAGGGCGCATGCATAGTTTATTGATGTAGTACAAATGATTTCTCTGTGCATCACTCAATTTAAAATAAATATCAATAAAGAACATTAGTTGCGATAAGGGGCTTTGTACAGTTTGTTTGTGCACTCGTTAAGGAAATAAAAAACAGTAAATTAAATAAGTCAGCTGAAATGCAGTAAGAAAAGGTAGGAAGACGAACTAGTACTAAGGCCTGACCGTATGACTAGACTGGTTTGTAGCAGACTTGAGAATAAGCATGGGAGAAAATGTGTCTCTATTACAGCAAATGTATATAGTCTTAGTAATACATCACAGAATTACATCATACTGTAATGAATTTTGCATTTTTATCTGAAGCCCTGAAATGATCATCATGTTAAAATATTAAAACTCCAGATCTCTCTTCTGTAAACCTACTCCTCACTCCTGAACTGCTTCTGTGGAATATTCCACTAGGGTTATGCTAACTCATGCATGAGGTCCCCTTTGTCCATCTGGAAAACATTTGCAGAAACGTACCTTCTTGGACAACGGAATTAAGTGCATTATTTATAGTAAGAAGTAAATGTGTCTAGGTATAGGCTTAGAATTATTGGCACCCGTTTTGAGACTGACCAGAAAGGAGTACATAAAATGTCAAGCATATGCAGACATTGAGAACAGAATATGTCCTCAAAAGTTTTCTTAGCTCAGTTACATTTTCCTCTGTAAAACATGGGTGATCAGAATTACTGGCACCCCACAGTAGTTAAAGTAATGTAATGAGTTAATATCTGTAATGAGGTGGGGGACGCTTGTTGAGGGATGTTGGTCAATGCTTATTTCCTTTGACTTAGTCAAGCATATCTACTGTAATTCAAACTTTCACTAAGTACTTTGTATTAGATGTTCTGCACCGACAAACTGTTACCACGCTAACCACAACCACAAAACTGTTTGAATATGATTGCTATATGATCAATAATTTGATTCTGTTTTAACATGTTATGCATTGCTCACATCATGTGTAATGACTGTGTGAGTCTTTTCCAAACATGGGTACAGCAGTGTTAGTTATTCCACTACTCCAGTAACTCCAGTTAGTTATTCATGCTACTCATAGAATAAAGACTTTCGAATGGTTTGAAAATACTGGCATCAACATGTGACTTCCTGTCTGTTTGCAGTTTCTTCAAATGAAATGATACATCATATCATTTCCTGACCGCACTATGCCGGAAATTAGTTTTTTTTTTTTAATGAAAAAGACGTGAAATATTACACACACTGATGCCATATTAATATCCATAATAAATAGCTAAAAAAAAAAATGGTGAGACAGGTTATTATTTTACACTAGGCATGATGGATTTCCAATTGTTCCCTATATATTAAACTTGCTAGCCCTGTTTGTACTTGACCTGGTATCTGAGATGCTTTTCTTCTGACCAGTGCTTATAAAGAGTGATTATGTAATATGTGTTTCTTCAGTATTATTTTTTTCTGGAAGCTAGAATCAGCTATTTTTCTTTTTTAATGTTAATCCCAGGAGATTAACTAGCAAATAATGAAACACTGAAACCAGCCCTAGCAAACCATCAATGCCATGATCAAATCACAGAAATAATGCTTTTTCTTCATTCTGATGTTTGATGTGAACATTACCAGACCTCCTGACCTCTAGTAACACTTTTTTTAAATTGAAATTAATTTTTTTACATTTCTGCCCCACTATTGTCTGATTAGATAAATGCACAGATGTTCCTTATTATGCGGACAGTAAATAGAGATCTCTAGTGTGCAAGGACAGTGGCAAGGAAAAGCTCCCTAAAATGACAAGAGGAAGAAACCTTGATAGGAACCAGATTCAACAGGGAATCTGATTTCACTGAAATCACTGATTTCCTACTCAGTGATAGTGGATAGTGCTATATACTCGATAGTATTATAGTAAAATATTACTGAGTATTATGAGTATGTATACAGTACTATAGAGTCAAGCATGTGAGAAGAAGTATGTTGAAACCTGTTTGGCTTTCCCCGTGGTACAGGATCACATATGGATTTTACTGTTCATGTGCTCTTTTTTCGCATAATTTTGCACAGATGATAATGAGTCTACTCTATTTCCTTAAGCTCTCTTTTGGTATGTTAATATTTTGAGAGGAAATAACATAATCGCCCCACCCATTAGAATAACAGAATAACAGGACACAGTTATGAGAGTAAAAACTCCCTTTATTTCTCTCTATAACCCCCTGCTACACTAATGCACTTATCCCAGTGTTTCACTAGTGATAGGACACCATCAAGGTAGAAAGTTTTCTCAGTACACCGAAGACATGATCAGACTGCCTGCTTCACGTCTGAAATGCTGGCCTCCCAGGGACCATTCATATGTTGTACTATGGCTACTAGTCCCTCTTTGGCTTGAACGCCTGGGTAAATATTATTTTTTGAAAAAAAAAAGAGAGAAAGAGGGTAAACAACCTCCTGAGTAGTTTAACTACTAGGACAAGTATGTGCAATTTCTTTTATTCATATAATATTTTTTGATCCTTATCTTAAAGGGTGCAAATAGTTCTATAGTAAAAGAAAAGTGCTTGCAGTATTGTGCATTCATTCCTGCGTATGTGGTGAGTGAAATATGCAGATGTGGGCAAGAGTGGTAAATGACTTCCTGCTATTTTATTCAGAGGTACACAGACATAAAGGTTAAGTTGTGCGTCATGGTCCGTGTCTTATTTTCATTCACACACACACACACACACACACACACACACACACACACACACACACACACACACACACACACACACACACACACACACACACACACACACCATATCTAATTTCACTGTCATGATTTCTTCAGAAACATATAATGGCCTTCCTTTACACAACAATTAAAATAGAAATCATCACCATGTGTCTGCCTGAGAGGAAATAGCAACCGTATCTGCAGCATGCAGTAGTTAGTGATGTAAGGCAATATACTTTGATGCATTCAGACACAGCAGAAATACTGTATGCACATAGTATTCACCTAGTCTTTTCCACTCACCTGGTTTCACCTTAATCTTACAGTAATTGATTTGATCCTTATTCCATGTAAGCTTTTATCGTAATTACATCTAAAGATTTTCTTTTTTTTTCTTTTGGAGGAAATGAATGAATCAGTAGAGAAGGCATTATCTGTGCATGCTGCTCTGACCTTGTTGTGGTTTTTTTGGATGCGTGACAAACTAAACACACACGCTAGGCATGACTAACCAGCAAGTGATCTGTGTGTACAAGTATGTGAGTGTGAGAGTGCATGCATGTGTGTGTGGGCACCCTCTTTTTGTGATATGCCCCCAAGATTACAAATACTGTAAATCCTTCACCCCAACAGTGATAATGCAACTTATAAAGAAAGAAAGCTGCCAGTTACACTTACTGGAAATTCTCAGTTAAAACCTCATTGATTATTATTATTATTTTATACAAATCCTTTGATGTTCATAGAAAAGCAGAAGCAAAACAGATACACACGTGGACAAAATTGTTGGTACCCTTCGGTCAATGAAAGAAAAACTCACAATGGTCACAGAAATAACTTTAATCTGACAAAAGTAATAATAAATAAGAATTCTATGAATGTTAACCAATGAAAGTCAGACATTGCTTTTCAACCATGCTTCAACGGAATTATAAAAAAAAAAATGAACTCATGGAACAGGCCTGGACAAAAATGATGGTGCCCCTAACTTAATAGTTTGTTGCACAACCTTTTGAGGCAATCACTGCAATCAAACAATTCCTGTAACTGTCAATGAGACTTCTGCACCTCTCTGCAGGTATTTTGGCCCACTCCTCATGAGCAAGCTGCTCCAGTTGTTTCCGGTTTGAAGGGTGCCTTTTCCAGACAGCATGTTTCAGCTCCTTCCAAAGATGCTCAATAGGATTGAGGTCAGGGCTCATAGAAGGCCACTTTAGAATAGTCCAATGTTTTCCTCTTAGCCATTCTTGGGTGTTTTTAGCTGTGTTTTGGGTCATTGTCCTGTTGCAAGACCCATGACCTGCAACTGAGACCCAGCTTTCTGACACTGGCCAGCACATTTCTCTCTAGAATCCCTTGATAGTCTTGAGATTTCATTGTACCCTGCACAGATTCAAGACACCCTGTGCCAGATGCAGCAAAGCAGCCCCAGAACATAACAGAGCCTCCTCCATGTTTCACAGTAGGGACAGTGTTCTTTTCTTGATATGCTTCATTTTTCCATCTGTGAACATAGAGCTGATGTGCCTTGGCAAAAAGTTCAATTTTTGTCTCATCTGTCCATAGGACATTCTCCCAGAAGCTTTGTGGCTTGTCAACATGTAGTTTGGCATATTCCAGTCTGGCTTTTTTATGATTTGTTTTCAACAATGGTGTCCTCCTTGGTCGTCTCCCATGTAGTCCACTTTGGCTCAAACAAGGACGGATGGTGCGATCTGACACTGATGTTCCTTGAGCATGAAGTTCACCTTGGATCTCTTTACAAGGCTTTCTGGGCTCTTTTGTTACCATTCGGATTATCCGTCTCTTTGATTTGTCATCAATTTTCCTCCTGCGGCCACGTCCAGGGAGGTTGGCTACAGTCCCATGGATCTTAAATTTCTGAATAATATGTGCAACTGTAGTCACAGGAACATCTAGCTTCTTGGAAATGGTCTTATAGACTTTTCCTTTTAACATGCGTTTCTATAATTTTCTTTCGAATCTCCTGAGACAACTCATTCCTTCGCTTCCTCTGGTCCATGTTGAGTGTGGTACATACCATGTCACCAAACAACACAGTGACTACCTGGAGCCCTTTATATAGGCCCACTGACTGATTACAAGATTGTAGACACCTGTGATGCTAATTAGTGGACACACCTTGAATTAACATGTCCCTTTGGTCACATTATTTCATTATTTTCTAGGGGTACCATCATTTTTGTCCAGGCCTGTTCCATGAGTTCTTTTTTTTTTATAATTCCGTTGAAGCATGGTTGAAAAGCAATGTCTGACTTTCATTGGTTAACATTCATAGAATTTTTTTTTTAATTATTACTTTTGTCAGATTAAAGTTATTTCTGTGACCATTGTGAGTTTTTCTTTCATTGACCAAAGGGTACCAACAATTTTGTCCACGTGTGTGTGTGTATGTATATATATATATATATATATATATATATATATATATATATATATATATATATATATATATATATATATATATAGCAGGCGGGTAATCTTACACAAACAGACAGCATATTTACTGGTCTTCTGCAAGTATTTTACCCGGGTCCGTGTCACTTCCATGCAGTATTCATTTTCTTGACAAAAATCGGAGCAAAGACATTCGCAAACCACATTTTTTCCGTGATGAAAACCAGCAGCGGTTTGTGACCATGATTTTTTTGTTGTTGTTGTTGTTGCAACAAGATGACATTAATAATGAAATAACTTCAGACAGAATTTTGCCAAAAGGTTATGCCACATGACTTGTGCTATGGTCTAGTAGATTTTTAGAGTAACGATATAATAAGCAATTGACAGCTGAGAGCATACAGCCATCCAGCATCCGACAGGTGTGCATCCAGAACGCAAGATGATCACTGATGAGATAATATCATTTCAAATGGATTTGCCAGGATCTGATTCTATATATAGCCCAAATCCATTTCAAAACCTGAAAAAAAAAACCTTTACACAATGTGATTACACAGCCCAGACTTTTAGCAGCAGAAATGGGAGACACAGATGTTCTGTACATCACA
Source organism: Clarias fuscus (assembly GCA_030347435.1). Taxonomy (NCBI): domain Eukaryota; kingdom Metazoa; phylum Chordata; class Actinopteri; order Siluriformes; family Clariidae; genus Clarias; species Clarias fuscus. The sequence continues at coordinate 18,583,030 of CM059229.1, read as the reverse complement.
GCCATAATAGTTTGCACTTAATTAGATTAGAGTTTCATTTAAATAACCATTTTCTATAAAACAAAATTTAGGGGTTTGAATTTCCTTCAATCACAGTCTCTCTCTCTCTCTCTCTCTCTCTCTCTCTCTCTCTCTCTGTGTGTGTGTGTGTGTGTGTGTGTGTGTGTGTGTGTGTGTGTGTGTGTGTGTGTGTGGAGTTTGCATGTTCTCCCTGTGTTTGAAGGGTTCCCTCCAGGTACTCCAGTTTCATCCAACAGTCGATATAAATGCAGTGTAAATGAACTAGTGTATCCAAATTGCCTGTATATTGCATGACTGAGTGTGTGCTTGTGCTATGTGATACTGTAGATTGGCACCGTATCCAACGAGCAGCCCACCCTTAGGCTTCAGACCACTTACCTAGGATAAACAGTATAGACAACAGTTGGATGGATTGGTATTTAACTTCCCCCTTCCTCCTTTACTGACAATACTCACACAGCAAGCATTGGTCAGCATTATTCTTTGTCTAATGGTCCTCTACAAGCAGTTGTAGTTCAAAGTGATGCAGTGGGAATACCTTAGACAGCAAAGTTCTTAAACCATTGGTCACTCAGAAGAGATAATCAACAGAATATCAACACCATTTTTAATATTATCAACAAGAAAACGTATTATTTTCTGAAAGGGTCAGGTATTGGTAGTACTTCCCTAACTGTCAAAACTAAATCTTTAACAGTCAGCCAGAACAGTAACACCACCACCAGGTGAATTGAATAACATTAATCAATTATATACCAGTAAACTGGTGACAAGATAGTGAGCGCCAAAGGCTCATCTATGCCTGTGGGGATCAAAGGCCAGCACGTTTGGTCCAGTCCCACAGGTAAGCTAATATAGCACAAATTACAAAAACAACAACAAAAAAAAGGTCATGCTCCCTACAATAGAAAAGTGTCAGAACACTCAGTGCATCACAGACTGCTGTGTATGCGGCTTAGCAGAGTTAAATGTTGATGATCCAGCCTCCAAATTCCCAAAACTTCGACCAATCCGACCGAGCTCATGTAACAGCCGAGAGCTGAAACCAGTGATGCAGATTAAAGCACAGTGACACAGTGCTGTTTAACACACGCCGGTTTCCCCGTGTTCCCCAACACATTTCTCTGGCCTTGGAAGCAACTCAGGACAACCTGGCATATCTCATTCAATTTCTTCACTTACGTATATAAACATTCTGTTTTCTTCATGTATTTTGTTATCTCATCATTTGTAACCTGATCTGATTTGTTTTCTCTGACCTGTCAAACACTTTCCCTTAACCACTAGACTCGAGATGTCAAACTCATTTTAGGTAACGAGCGCCATTAAAGTCCAATGTCAACTGGACTGGACCAGATAACTCAGCTTAGTATGCAATTATATATCAACAACAACTCCTCTTACATGTGCTCTAGGTTTGTCTGAAGACTCGCGTAGGCTCGAGGATGGATCATTCCAGAGTATTTTGTTTTTAATAAACATGCCCTGATACAGGGGGTGAAATGGTTCTAACCACTATTGACTCGTAATTTGTGTCCCTCCTTCCTTCTCTGTGTGTTTTCAGAAAGGGGAACAGAATTTGGTAGTGGTCCTGGAATAAATTCATCATATTATGTGTATGGTTGATCATGAGAAGCCCATAAGCTGTAAAAAAAAAAAAAAAAAAAAAAAATCTGATGGTTTTATAGTGAATGCACAAACATAAAATCTACATATGCAGACGTTATCATCGTGTACAATATCTATATATTGCTTTTACCCTATAAAGTTTCCTGGAACATGTGGATGCTGTTAATATGGCATTAATTAAAAATCTTGTTCGGGGCGTTCCCAGTGCAGAAGTCATCTAAAACGTATACGTCTTTCTCTGTCTTTTCATAAAGGACTTTATTTTGTTCATATATTGATGCTCTTTTACTAATGATCATAATGCTTTATATTCTGTTTCTGCATGACTTGAATCCAGCATCAGGAAACAAAATGAATTAAAAACAGACAGGTGCCCTCATGTGGCTAAAGGAAGTACTGCAGTTAAAAGTATGCTTCTTCATTAGTTCCGAAAATTGTATAAAGTTTCTAAAACGTGCAAGCCTGTTGTAATTTTTCTGTAGTCACATCCTGTACATGCAACCGACGAAGACCAATTTTTTGTTTATACTGGTGTCAGGCTCAGTGAGATGTGTACAGGACGCGACTGCTCCTGAAGAGTTTGTCATGTCCTGTACATTCAGATAAGCTAAGCACCCATGTCTTTATCCTGTGTAAGTACAGTGCTGAGTATGGGAAGATAGTTCAGGAACAATAGTGTAATCCGGCTAGATAAATATAGCTGCAGGAATGTGTGTGCAGGTCTGCTGGTGTGGGAGAGAATGTCATTGGCAACGCGTGTCGAGGAAAAAAGATGACAAATATAACTACGAACACCATTCTTAGCTTGGATGTGTCCAGATAAGCGGACGAGACTGTATGAGGCGTCTACCATCCCCTTCCTCGTTCCTCTTCCTTCATCTCTTGGCAGGTCACTCTTCCTGAATTCTCAGTGTTCCCATCTCCTACCCATTCCCAATTTAAGGAATGGCACGTTTTTGAATTGATTCCCGGCAATCAGAGCATCTCTCACATACTTAAAATGCTTATAAACATTCCTGTGTGTATGTGTCTGATGTACTGTATACTGCCGGACGGAGTAACCCTTTGACCCACATTTTGGCTCTCAGCCCCTTCATGTCTTTGCAATCACTTACCACACTTCTTTATCACTTTGGCTTATGGGAACACTCTTTCTAGACACGCTAGCTGCCTGGCAGCTGGCAACATGTGACGTAACCCCAGTCTCTTTTTTGGCATGGTGCTGACTTTTTATACTTACATCTCCAGAATTATAGGCACCACTTTAAAAACTGATTACATAAAATAAAATTACACAGGCTAAAATGAATGTTCCATTTATTCAAAAGGAGGAACATCCATCTTTGTTCTCACAAAAAAGTAATTGCAACATTTAAAAAGAAAGAAAGACATTTATTTATAAAATAGTGTATGATCCATTCTAGTGTATGATAAATTCTCGAGCCTATGCGAGTATATTATAGACAATAATAAAAAATCATAACATTAAAGATTTTTTCAAGAAAATTTCATGATTATAAGATTTCTGCCCTATCCGCAGAAACGTTATCCTTTAACTATGTCCTCTTTCTCTGAGGTATAAATGTGAGATGCACATGCACAAAAAATAAGATAATGGTGATATAAAAAAAAAAAAAAGGTATTGCATTGTACAATTCCTATTATGCAAAATTACTGCAATAAGGAAAAAAAAGTTAATAATTCTGGAAGATACTGGAGTTTGCATATAACTCATGACATTCCCAGCAACTGTGCAAGGAAAAAAATTATAATTTGCAAAATAGTTTAAACCAAAAAAAAAATTGACTTTTCTGCCAAGCAATCATTCATCTATCATCTCCATCCTGTCCCCCTTGGAGATAAAATACTCTCCATAAACGTCATTATAAATTGGCTTGAGATATTGGGACCATATGTTTTATATCCATACTTTATGGATAGGTTGAGGCAGCCAAATGTATGCTTATGTTCAGTATGCATTGACGTGGATGCCAAGCAAGAGCATGATAAAGCTTGATTTTGGTCTGAGTGTCATGAACTAGATTCATGAAGTTATCTAATGAACCAGAGTATACAGATATATACCGATCATCCATAACATTAAAACCATTAAAATTAAATCCACCTAGGTTTTAGGTTTCCCTTGTGCCAGCAGTGTGGCTCCACAGGGGCTATGGAGGTGTGCTGTCTGGCCTGTCAAGTTGTTGGGGCCTCTGTGGATCGGATTTCTTTGTCTGGTGCATCCTATGGGTGCTTGATCCAGTTAGGGTCTGGGGAGCACTAGGTGTTCTGGTCCTTTTCTATCATGGCCAGCATTGACGTTTTTGGCAATTTGTACTGCATTAGCTTTTTTGTGGGATCGGACCGGGTGGGTGGCCTTTGGTCTTCGTCGGCATAGGTGAGTCTTGGGTGCTCATGATCCTGTCATCAGTTTGCTGATGTATAGTTGGTGATCGATGTTCAGTTTACCTGGTGGTGGTGGTGGTGGCGTCAATGTTATGGCTAATTAGTTTATACCAGTTGCACACAGCCTGTGAAAACCACACAAGTCAGCGGGTTGTTATTATGACATAATAAGAACTGAGTGGCCAACAAAGCGGAATGTTTGTAAAACTGAGCTAGTCTTTCTTTTTTCCTCTGTCTTTGATCAACTTGTTCTGAACAGTGTGATGCAACAATGTTCCAACACAATATGTACTGTCTCAATATTAGCATTGTTTTAAAATGATATGTTCCAAAAGCTGAGATTCTTCCTTTCCATCTTGTTATTTTTCTTATTCATTAATTGTAATGTTTATTAATCTATCCATAATCTATTCATATACCCTCCTTCTGTATTTGTTTTTCAAGCAAGACCCTTCCTTGCAAAAGCTTGTCGTGTAGATATTTCCAGATGTTAGGTCGTTAGCTCTACCCTCAGCAGCAATGTTCCTGTGGTCCAGCCAGTGTATGTGTGAATGTGCGTGCACTGTTGGTGGGTCCTCTCACTCGTTACCCCCTGGACTGTTTGAAGCCGTGAGTGGAGCCAAGTCATGGTCATGGAGATCTCCCTAAGGATTACATCACTAGGGCTTTAATCGGCATCATATACAATGCAACGCTGGCTAAGATCCAGGCACGGGGGGCCCTCTATCTGCTCTAATAAATAACATTCACTGGCGTCGGCTGGGAGTACTCTTTATTATTAGGGGACATGCATGCGAGGCTCCAGTTAAGCACAGAATGGCTAGGTCACATGAAACAAGAGTGAGAGAGATGATTGGAACATGATGTCTTATTTAAAAAAAAAAGATTTGCCTGGAAAAAGCGAAATATTTGATGTAAGGAAACATTCCTATCTTTCAAGGGTATATAAAGTGTTTCTTTTTACCGATTTAGCATTTACCAATGTTTTTCTGCATAAATAGTGCACATGATATCATGAAGATCCATTCATATCAGAGCATTACTGACTTTCATCTGTCTGTCACTTAAAGAGCTGACAGAAATTAGCACATACACATTATGCACTACCATAAAACCTGCGGTTGAACCTCCATGTTTACCTTTATAAGTTTTACGGGACGCTTGCAGATTCCCTCGGCGAAGCCTTGAGCTTTTGAAGGTGAAATGACTTTGTTTACACAAGAAAACCATCCAAGCCGCTCTGGACCGAAAAAAAAAAAAACCTTTTAACCTCATATTTTCACAAGACTCTTATATGCATTTTCCACCACCTTTAAGGTCAGAACGAGGGAGAGAGGATTGCTGAAATGAACTGACTGGAAAGCTAAACGAGCTGCTTATGATGTGACTGCTCTACTCTCTGGGCCAGATTGGCCAGATGTGTTCACTGAGCAATGCGGTGTGTATTCCTAAAAGTAAATATGACAGATACTGTAAGTCTTTGCGTAACAAATAGCTGGAGATATATATTTTTTTGTTTTTCATAATAGAGGTCCTTATTTGCATTAAACAACTGGAAATGGAAAAGTGAGAAAAAGTGTGACTGTGTTCTTCTTTAATTGCAATTTGCCAGTGATTATACATTTCATTTATTAATTAACAATACATATTTTGATATGCTTATATATAGTAACACCGTTCCGCAAGTCAAGTCATGTCCTGCTATCACTATATCTTACATCAGCTTTAAACAATTGTTGTCTCACCAGTCTGCCTTCCTTCTCTTTTGAAGTAAATAAGACAAACCAGAATGCAAAAAAAGTAAACAAAATGAACCAAACTTCCCGTAGTGGAGAACTTACTGATCATTATAATTTGCTGACAACAAAAGACTTTAACAAATGTTAATATCTCCTTATTAAAGCCTCCCTATATTAAACTACAGTCATTTGTATACGTCAGTGCCCCCCTGACTTAATTTTATGGGTTTAAATATAATTAAAATTGTGCGATCATAGCAGGTCTTAATATTAGGCAAGTACAACCTCGGTGGAACAACAACATACAGTATAACATTTTTTTCACCGTGCCATTATGTATTTATCAAAAATGAAGACAAAATGGAAAAAACATGCGGGCAATACTTAATACCCCCTTACTGCTTCCACAGGATTTAAGAGGGTAAGCTGCAGCCATGTGCTGCTAATCATCAGCCCATGATTAACTGATCATCAGCAGGTGTGCAGACCTCTATAAAAGAAGACATTTTGACAGTTTGCTGGTCTGGAGCATTCAGACGTAACACAATGCCAAGAGGGAAATTCATAAGCAGTTGTTGCTGCACATCAATCTGGAAAGGGTTATAAAAACCATTTACAAACAATTTGAAGTTCAACATTCTACTGTATAGTGAGAAAGATTATTCACAGGTGGAAAACAGGCAATTCATTTGCCAATCTTTCCAGGAGTGGACATCCCAGTACGTTCACCCCAAGGTCAGATCATAAAAACGCTCATTAAAAACAAACAAACAAACAAACAAACAAACAAACAAACAAAAAGTTACATCTCAGGCCCTACAGGCCTCACTGAGCATGACAGCACAATTAGAAGAAGACTGAACAATTATGGTTCACCTTTCAGTCATTGAATCAACGCTGAACTCATCTTTATAGCAGGGTATTCAAGAAGGAAATGTGTGGTAATATCTGTGACAGCTAAAACTTGGTGAACATTTGGTTATGCAACAGGATAATGATCCAAAGCACACTAGTAAATGTACACCAAAATGGCTTAAAATAAAAGAATCATGGTTTCCAACTGAAATGCTGTGGCATGACCTTAACAGAACTGTGCATAAGTGAATGCCCAAAAACTTCAATGAATAAAATCAATGCTGTAAAGAAGAATGGACCAAAATGATGTGAGGGACTAATAAAGTCATACAGGAAACGATTACTTCAAGTTATTGCTGCTAAATGTGGATCTACAAGCTATTGAATCATGGGGTTTTAGTATTGGCCACACGTTTTATACCTTTTTTTATTTACCATTGTGGGATCAGATGATTTTTATTATGTTTTTACACACGCACACACACAAAAACATGGAAATAAAAGACAGGTCACTAACTTCTACACAAACCTGTATGTACTATGTTTTTCTACTTCATATTTGTTTTTGTATCCATTTATTATAAGAATTAGATTATTTTGGAGTGAGCACAAATCCAGCGAGTCACACCTCTTATGTTATGTAGGGTTTGGGGGGGGGGGCCCTGCTCTATCCCGTGAAACTTAAGGCACAAGGCTGGACACCCTGGATGGCACAAGCACACAGATTCTCACATGTACTATTAGAAGTTCCCTATCAGAAAAGGGTTAGATGTTTATGTTGCACAGATATGAAGCGAATAGTTTAAAATATTAAAATCCTTACAATATTAAACTTTTCATGGGTCAACCGTATTAACATATGTGTTTTGATAATGTTTGCATATGTTATACTGGGAACCTAAACTATGTTTTATGTTTATGTTTTGAACTGGAAAAAGCTGCATGGTCCCTTTAAGGACTCCGCTAAACGTGGACAGGGACAAGTGACTGGAAACAGGAAGAGGAAGTGGAGAAAAAGATTGGTGAAAAGGAAGTATGGAGTGTTTTGTTTGGAAGAGGAAGATGAAACTCTCAAAGTCACTGTCAAAATGCCCAAGGTCATTTCTTTGTATTTTGTGCACTTTAAGGGAGCATGACAAAGATGACGGTGCTGTGGAACTATTTTCAACCTTAAACTGGAAATGGAACTGCCTTATTGGTGAGATCAATCATGGATTTTTTTTTTCTTTTTGTTTCTGCAAGGACTTTTAATATTTTTCATTTTTAATATTGCTGATTTTTTTTTTTGTTTGTTTTTTTTGGTTGGGGTCCGACTAATGGACTAATTCACATGGAGCTTTGTAGGACATTGTATATATTGCTTATTTGTTGAGTGTTGAATGTGTTTGGTTGCGGGAACGTCTTTGCTTTGCTGAATATATAGTTAGAATGGTTTGTGGGTGACAGTAATCTAATCAGATTAGTTTCTTATTAAAATGAAATGGTCTAGTTCGAACATACTGTTGCATTTTCCTGGTAGTATTTTCAGGTGGTGGCCTATATTGAGAGGTATACATCATTAGAGTTGGGTTACTAACAACCTCCATTTTGTGACCGATCATGAAAATGCAAATGGTTGCCAGCAGGGAGCTCAGGTTAGAGGATAGACGGGTTAGTATTTCCTGGACTTTTCAGAAGTATAATGAACTGCAAACCAGCCCAAGTTAATTGCCTGAGGGGAACAATCCACATTGTGAAACAACTGGTCAAGATCAGGTCCATGATGGAGTACGACTGGCCTTCCAAGGAAGTTTGTTGGGTAGAGAAAGGAAGCCCACAAAGAGGCAGTGATCCCCTGACCTTTGTATTAATAAACAGAAATGGAAGCTTCAGGTGCCTGGCATGGCTGTCTGGACCTTAGTTCTAATTTAATTTAGGTGAACATGTTGATTCATGGAAAGAGGTCTTTTATGTCAGCCAACCTGACATGGTAACCATTAGAAGAACAAGGACAGGTTGTAAATTTGTATGTGGCTATGGTTCCTCCTCTTTGTACTATTTGGTGGCAACAGATGTATCCCTGGCCCAGCAAGCTCTTCTGAGAACCCATCCTCCTTAGAAGCAGGAGCTGTTCCAAGCTTGGGCCTTAAAGTGTTCATGAAAAATAGGAAGGACCACCATAATTCAGCATCACGTACATGAAATTCCCATTCATATATCAGGTTTATCAGATATCCCCACTGAAAGAAATATTATGGAGGAACACGTAAGACAGATGTTGGAAGATGACATCATGGAACCCTCACAGTGTGCATGGGCCTCTCGAGTGGTGCTGGTGGGGAAACCAGATGGGCCCTACTGTTTTTGCATAGATTATAGAAGACTGAATTCTAAGACTGAAGATGCCTATCCAATGCCAATGACATACTGGAATCTCTATACAGGGCAAAGTGTTTTAGCTTGTTAGATGGGAGTGAAGTTTCTGTGGCTTATGGAAACAGTTTTGGATGAACTATGTGGCCACAAATGCTTTGTATAGTACATTGATAATGTCATTGTTTCTCTCCCCACCCTGAGCAGCACTTGAAAGATGTCTATGCTGTACTTTCCAAACTGTACCCTGCAAATCACACTTTGAACTTGAAAATAAGGCTCAAGTTTTTGGGACATGTTGTCTTAGACAAGAGAGTAGTGATCGATGTAGGAACGCCCAGCATAATGACCAATTAGGCTATTCCACAGGACATCAAAAAAAAATATTGGGCTTTGTAGGGTGGCATCATAAATTCATCCCCTCACTTTGCAGACCTTGCCACTTCATTGAACAACTTGAAGCAAAAGACGGTGGAGTGGGTTTGAGTGCCAGAAGAGTTTTGATCTACCAAAACAACCACTGAAAAGAACAGCCTGATGCCACCCTGCCCTCCCAGTGATGTGAGGCTAGGAGCAGTTCTAATCCAGCAGCATCCAGATGGGAAGAAAGTGATGACCTGTGGCTCCTGAGCTCTCTATGGGGCAGAACACAACTACTTCACATCAGAGAAGGATTATTTGGCAGTTATTTGGGCTGTGAAGAAATGGCCTTATTATCTTGACGGATGCAAGAATGAGGTCTCCACTAATTATTATGCCTTCTCCTGGGCATTCAACTGAACTATTGAGCGACTGCAGTCACAAGTCCTCAGAGAAATGCTTTCTGCATGACCTGAGGCCAGGACTGTCTTGATGGTAAAGTGTCCCCAGTCACCACACACATCAGAAGCAGACAACACAGGGCATCCAAGCAACGACGTCTCCAACCAGAAGGGGGGCACAAGGATGAGTCTGACAGGTCCGGAGGGCAGAGGGGGTCTGGATTACTGGCAGCTCAGGAGCAACATGTGTAGCTCGACAGAGAGAGACAAGGAGAGGGAAGAGAAGAGGGAGAATAGGAGAGGGAACAGGAAAGGGCAGAAGAGAAGGAGAGAGAGCTTCTGGTTGGAGATCTCGTCGCATGGATGCTCCGTGTGGTCTGCCTGGGATGTGTGTGGTGGCTGGGGATGGTTTCCACGAAGACTGTCCTGTCCCCTGACTGGAATCCTACAGTCTACCTGAGCCTCCAGGAACAAACTGGACTCAATTTAATTTAAATACATCTCCTGTTACTCTGAACTTCCAGTTTTACACATTATTATGCTGATCAATCCCTGCTATCCGTTATCACCCAGATGAGGATGGGTTTCCTGTTGAGTCTGGTTCCTCTCAAGGTTTCTTCCTATTACCATCTCAGGGAGTTTTTCCTTGCCACCGTCGCCCTCGGCTTGCTCATCAGGGACAATCTTATCATTTTGATTCATACACATTCACATTTCATACAAACTTACTTCTTTTGATTGTGTAAAGCTGCTTTGCGACAATGTCAATTGTTAAAAGTGCTATACAAATGAAATGGAATTGAATAGATAAGTTGGGTATGGTCACAGTCATGTAATATAAAAGGTGAATGTATACTTAGTGCAGAGTGCAAGCAGATACTCTGGCAGAACTATGACAGTATAATTAAAAAAGGAAAGCCAGAAGGAAACACAGACATGAGGGCTCCCTGGGATGTAAAGCAATCAATCATGTCACCGTCAACAAACCTAATTGATTAGAGTAGGGGAAGACAGCATCTAAAAAATGGATACAAATTCACCACAATACTCTAAGCTTCATGAGTCCCCCAAACCCTATAGTACATAGAAAAAAATACTGTCACAGAAGCACTTTCAGCAAAAAAACATATCTGATATTGTTGTCATCATAAACAGCACTTTGTCTCCTTAATAATAGCTTCTAAGTCATTCCAAGTCCATGTTATTTTATTTACAGTACAGCTACAAAGTTAGCATCTAGTTGATTGTACTCTCTAAATAGTGCACTAGCTTTCCATTTAACTCTATTCGTGATTCAACCCGGAACCTAAACCTTAATGAAGTGAATATTCTAAAGTGGAATCTTTTACTCCCCTCACCTTTTGGCTACGTAGTAGCTGTAAGAATTCCCCCTGCTGATTACATTAACTGTCGTTCGCCAGCTCTGCCGGTCACGGAAGGATATGTGTCGGTGAAGCAGAATAACTGGTTAAGCAAACAAATAAATCATAATCTGTTGATAATGATTTGTGGAACTGATGTATAAGAGCAATATTGCACTCGAGGTTTTGCTGTTGTGCTGGTTATCATCACAGCTATGATGTCTTCAGTACTCGGGCTACGCCTTTGTGCCTACGACCACATCACTCCCAAGATGATAACCATCACATCAACAACCCCTTCATGTGAAATGCTTACCAGAGAACATTTTGAAACCAGAGAACCCACACTGACGTGGAAAACATTGAACTTAATAAGTGTCAATAGTGCGAGGAAATAACATTAGAAAATGAGAATTTTAGGAAAACCTGCATTTTACAGGTAGTATTTAAATGGAAAATTTTAATTTTATGTGTAATATATCGTACAGTATATATTAACTTCTTTGAATTTCTCTGACGGATTATATCTAATTCAGAGTTCATGTTCCCGGTACCTTTGAAGCAAATATAAAACATTGCTGCAGGATTACAGCCGTACCCAAATATTTTTGTTCGGGTTAAAATATTACATTTGATATAATATAATATATATAATAATAATAATATATTTATTTTGGTTTAAATGTACATTGTTGTGATATGACGGCAATTAATACAATTAACTATCGCTGTAAATTTAGCATTTTAGAATAACTGTTAAGACTTTGGAATAAACTCACGAACATTTACATAAAAAGCCTCAGAGGACACTCTCAGGAGCTCGAAAAACCATCTCAACTAAGCGTCTCTGGTGTGTGGAATCATTAAGTACCAGAAAGTGTAATAACATACCTAATGCAGAAAATGGTGTGTGTCATGAAGCCCATTTGCCTTACAGATGAAACGGAGCTATTAATGGTACCAGATTTTTTTTTCTTCAGTATCTTAGCCTGTAGTTAATCTTCACATATACTGTAATCTCTTTAACATTTATGTTGACAGTGTGAATAAAGTACAAGCGAGTGGAAAGGGTCCATACAGGAGAGAGGAAATTGGAAACATGTTTATGACTTGGCTCTTGTACAAAAAGACAAGAGGAAAAGAAAAAAGAATATTCTTCTTGGCTTGTAAGTATGTGTGCTTGTGTTGGTAAATGATGAGAGATATTTATCTGGATTTGTTTGATTGTGTTTAGAAATGCTGATCATTAACAACTTACAGCATGCCAATTAAACATTTTTCTCTGTGATCCATAATCATGTTTAGGTCCTTTTGTTTTCTCTCCCAAACATCAAATAGATTAGTTCAGGTGGGTGGGAATTAATCCATGTACGAGATGCGCCAAAACCTACAAACTAAATAGTGCGTGCTGTGTGGTAAACAGGCCTTGAATTATTCCCTGTGCCAATTCTAGTGAAGTTTCCTCAGTCCGTGGTCCAGTTGAGCTCAGCCTGCCCTCTGTTTTATGAGAACTGCACGCTCTTTGATTGCAGCAAACACATACACGGATAAAACAAAATGACATTTTGTGCTCTACAAGCGCATGCCCAGTTTTAGCTGTTTGGTTTGTATGGACGTGCGGATAGTACGTCTGTTTCGTACTCTAATTCTATACGGATTAATTAAAAAAATAATGGCTAAACAACTTTTGTTTTTCATTTCTTTGAGTGATGAAAACTTTGTTTATACAGTTCATCCCCCAGGTCATATGATTAGACGGAGCTGGGGCCTGAGAGCAGTGCCTTCTTTTTTCCAAAGCAGACTAGATCTGGCATCTCCCTCTATGTTTAGCAAGAGGGACACTTATGTCATACTTGGCCAAAAGTTTGAGAACTCTTGACAGGATTTAAAATGCAATTCATTCTTTTCATTCTGTTTAGTTTAGGGATTTGTCCTTAAATAGTAAAAGCCTGAGACACTGACTCTGATGCATCTAATTTTTTTATTTGCTTTCTTCAAAACTGCATATCTAATTAAATATCTTACCAATATAGCTAGCTTTATTTAAGCGGTTATGCTGAGATTAGAGTAAGTACCTGTCTACAGTAGACAGAAACTCTACAGTATTAGAGTTTCTAATTAGAGTTTGTAGTATGGACCAATAAACTATAACATTAGAAGCAGGTGAAAGGTGAAGTGAATAACCTTGATAATATCTCTATATTGACAACTCCCAAGGGATGTTAGATATATTAGGCGGCAAGTTAACAGTCGGTTCTTGAAGTTGATCTGGGAGATTTTAACAAAGGCCACATTGTGTTCCTGGTATGCAAGAGTTACAGTAATACCTACCAAAAGTAATCCATGGAAGGACAACTGGTAAACTGGTGACAGTCATGGATAGTCAAGGCTCATTAATTTGCATGGGAAGCAAAGTGGAAGACGGTGGCCTGGTTTGATGAATGATGTTTTCTTTTATATCATGTGGACGCAGGGTATGTTCACCTCAATTACCTGGGCAATAGATGGCTAAAGGATGCATTATGGAAAGAAGGCATGCCAATAAAGACAGCTTGATGCTTTGGGCAGTGTTCTGCTGAGAAACCATGGGTCCTGGCATTCATGTAATTGTTACTTTGACATGTAACATAAAATACCAACAATTGTTGCAGACTATGTATTCCCTGATGGCAGTGACCTCTTTCAGCAAGGTAAAGTTTCCCACCTCATTGCAGAATCATTTAGGTTTGAGAAACATGACCAGTTCAAGGTGTTGACTCCAGATTCCACAGACCGCAATCTGATTGCATTAATGGGATGTGCTGGACTAACAAGTCTGACCCATTGATGCCAAACCTCACAGCCTACAGGACTCTACTGCTAACTGCATGATGCTGAGGTCACCACCACCTTCAGAGGTCTTGTGGAGGATCTTTAAACGACCACTCAAGACGTATCTGTTTCTCCAATACCCGGTCCCCCCCCCCCCCCCCCCCCACCCCCCCCCCCCCAAAAAAAAAAACTCTTCCCAGTTGTGTTTGCCTAATAGCACTTAGTTATTAAGCTAGTAACCCAGTGTAAGTATCTATCCAGTGATGTAAACTTTAAAGCACTTTTTGTAAGTCGCTCTGGATAAGACCTTCTGCCAAATGCCTAAATGTAAATGTTGTGGAGTCCAGGTCTTGATGGATCAGAATTGTCAGTGCTACAAAATTACACCATATTAAGCAGATGATTTTATTGTTATGACTGATCAGTGTATGACAGAGACTATTTCCCTCAAGTGAGCATGTTTCATATTTGTATCCCACTTTAATCAACATACTGAAATGACATTAATAATAATAATAAAAAACTCTTATTCCATGTAGACAAACTGTGTTTGTAAAGCTGTTTCCATGTTTTGTGTACACTGGAAAGCACTTGCATTGTAACATGTCTAACAGTGTTGATTGATAACAGTTCTTTACTTTCCAGCCCGTTATCCTTCTCTTTTGTTCCATATTATCACATTTTGCACATTTAAAAAAAAAACTACAACAAATCATATAAAATCTGAAATCATAATTGGGTGATGTAATAGGTAGGACATGTTGCTCTCAACCCAAACCTCCCTATAGGAGAGAGCAATAAAGGAAGAAGGCAGTACTTTACTGGTTCTGGGGTACTTCATCTTTGCCTGGAACAATGTTCTCCTTCCCTCTCGCACACTGAAGCTTAATTTATATCCTTATAAAATAAAACCCAGAATGTAGCTCTGCCTCTGGGGGTAATACTGCTTGCCATGATCTTCCTCCTTTTTTTTCTTTTTTCCTCCAAAATGAATAGCACATTTCCAGTTCCATGTGTTTCAGCTTTGGTTTAAGATGAAGATGTACAGAAGAGAAATGGTAGTTGTTAAGTTCTGTACAATCTCTACAAGCATTTCTCTTTGTTGCACTTAATTTGGGGTGAAATGTCTTGCTTCTCATGGAGTCATTTAAAGATGCTGGGATTGATTGACAAAAAGGAAAGATAAAATAAAGTGTAACTGGGTGTCCATTTGTATGGAAAGATGTGGATCTCATCAACGTTTGTATACAAATGACTGTAATGATTGGAGATGAAAAGTGATAGTGGGACATGATAAAGAGACCTAATATAATGCTTGTGTTATGTATGTTTAACAATGACAATTTAGCCTATCAGCAACACAGTGGTGTAGTGGTTAGCACTGTCGCCTTTCACCTCCAGGGTCCAAGTTCGATTCCCGGCCAGGTTCAATTCCCATCTCTGTGTGCCTGGAGTTTTCATGTTCTCCCCGTGCTTGGTGGGTTTCCTCCGGGTCCTCCGGTTTCCTCCCACAGTCCCATTACATGCAGATTAGGCTAACTGACGTTCCCAAATTGCCCATAGTGTGTGAATGAGTGCGTGAGTGAGTGTATGTTAGTGTGCCTTGCGATGAATTGGCACCCTGTCCAGGGTGTACCCTGCCTCGTGCCCTAAGCCTCCTCGGATATGCTCCAGGCCCCCGCGACCCTGAATACAGGATTAATATAGACGAGTGAGTTTAGTGAATTTAGGGTATCTCAGGGTATAAGACCTGACTTTGATTGTGGCACAGGCTCCAGATCCATCACAACAATTCTTGTTTAATGTTAAAATATGTAAAGGGTGTTGTTCATTTGACACACCCAATTTCTGAAATACAATAATTACAATAAAAATGTTCATTATTTTTGTAATAGAAAATAAAGAAAATACAATTATTGACATTTTTATTTTACCTGAAATTTTTTCACAATTTTAATCTTATTAAGGGTGCCAATATTTTTGGAGTACTTGATAGAAAGTAATAAGACTGGAAGCATCGAGACCTTATGAACTTGAGTTTTTTTCCCCCCAACTTTTATCTCATCTGTGTCCAGTGCCTTCCACTGAATGAATGAGAAAACAATTCGGAGCTCTTTTCCACATCTTTTCCATCTTTTCCTCACCTCTGATGATCTTTGCACGTGGCTTGAATCAGAATTAATTAGCTATGAGCACTGCTCCAAACCGCAACAGATGAAATGAGAACATTTCCTACTGAAACTCTTTTTTGGTACGCTAGGGTTAAATTTAGCCAGTTCGAATATCGCGGAACTCGCGCTCGTCAAAGCACCAGGACATTACAACACTAAGGTCATGCTGGCCCCTTCAGACTAAAACGTTTCTGGGAAGCTACGTCACCAGTGTGGATGTTTTCTTCCTGTTAGGTTTTCTTTATTTCTTTGTTTGTTGAGTCACTCAGTGCATAGTGTTTCTCCCCGGTGAGTGGGTGGACAAGCTGGAACCACTTTAATTGTGTTTCTCTGTGCTGGCTTTTCTGGGTCAGTTGATCTGACTGAGGGAATTAATTTGAAAATAATTCAGAAGCAAGAACATATTTTGAGAGAACAATACATATAGTAGTAGTTGATCTCCTACTTAATTTTCCATTTCTTGTGCAATCAGGCACTTAGATGTTTGATGACTAAATAATGAAGTTCCATGACCGAATTAATATACAGTATTTATCCAGTTCATTAAAGGTTAAGACATGGCTTATAGTCAGCATGCTGTGGTATGAAGCTTTAATAAAGTGGAACATTCCTACATTTTGATCTCACTTTGATGTTAAATTGATTCATCTGCTCTTCTCTGATTGTGAGAGTTCACCAAACTGGCATGCGACTCCACTAGCATGAATGAAACCTGCAATGAATGGTCAGTAAGTGTTTACATATAAACCCAGCTTACTAAAATACCCCACCCTTCTTATGAATGCCACATTCTGCAGAATAAAGTGCGAGGCCGAGTTCCATAGGACGCTTCACTTCATGTGTGCTTTAATAAAAATAACTCGGTAGTGCTTTTCTGCTACTTTTTACCAGCAGTCAATCCCATATCCACCCAAGCGTACAACTCAATTGCAGTAATTACTTCCACCAAAATAGACTGCTTTCACAGTTGGCAGCTGTCATATATTAAAACACGTGGCATGAGCTTGTTACTAACATTCATGTGACATGTCTGTGAAATTATTTTCATCACTGAACCAAGTTGCTAGATATATGGATAAAGATCCCCTTCCTTATGTAGTCACTGAATACATTTCATGCATGGCTTAAGTACTGAAATACTAGGGAAAAAGTGCTAGTTTGTGTGTGTGTGCCTGAAAGAGAGAGTAAAATGAGTGTGATGGCAAGGCAAGGTCTTATTTACTCATTGCCCCCTGGGTACTAAAGCAGTTGGATCGTATTTCTTATTGCAGGAGGCCTCTTTTTTAAAACATGCCAAACAGAGAAACAGAAACAAGGCATGTGTCCACAGGAGCCCCCTGGCCCCAGTCCCATACACATGCACACACTGCAGGAGGTCATGCAGATGCACATATATATCCAAATATGACCAGTACACAAATAAGAAATTTGCATGTAAACTTTGACCACCTCTGAATGCCAAATAATGTAATCTGGTATGTCTAAATGCCTTCCTATAAATAATACCAGGTGCTTGTCTATCTGCTAGACACACTGACTCTGTCATGATTGACACCTCCTTGTGTGTGGCGTTAAATCTCTCTTACTCTTGCTTTCAGTATTACCACCTTCCAGAGAGTGGTAAACAGGTGCAGGTTCATATAATCTTTCTGCACTCTCTCTCTCGTTCCTAACACTTGGGGTCATGCCATGGCAGTGTCCCAGGGCTTCTTTCTTAGCTCAGCTCTTCCCCAGAAGAGAATCTCACAGCATTGAAGAAATAGTGTAATGTGATAATGTAATAACAGCTCATGTCCCTCAGATATAGATGGGAAAGTTAATAATAATAATAACTTCTCGGCTATTAGCCAGATTCGTAATACCATAACGTCCTTTCTAAGTCATTATTGTCAGCCATATTTTAGATTTTTTTTAAAGTTTACACCGGCACCTCCGTGAGCAAAGATTGGCAAAGCAATCTAATTAACTCTATTCACCACTGTAATGTTACCATAGAAATAATGCAATGTTCTAAAATATATATATATAATATACTAAGCCATCTTTTTTAACATCCTGAACTTTCAACTGAAAGTATTGAAGCAATGTTCGGGTCTATAATACTTTTTTTTTTTTTTTATGATCTCAGAACATGATGACATGATGAAACAATACTAGAACTGTATGTTCTGAATTCATTCAGAGTGTTCAGAACATGTATCAAAAGTCATACATCTGACTGGTTTCATGAAACAGGAGCTACACTTTTAGTATTATACTTATAGTATTTCTATACTATGAACTGTATTGTTTTTATTGTTCTTCTAAAAATCTTTTTCACACTTTTAAATAGTGGAAGATGTAAAAAAAAAAAATTTATAGTGATTCCTTGCTAAGTGTAAACTAGTGGAGTCAGTATGAAAGCATTTTTAACAATGCACATTGTCGCAAAGCAGCTTTACAGAAGTAGAATTTCTGGATTCTGGACCTGACCGACTGAGGCAGCCCCGGATCATAAAACTGCCTCCAGAGACTTTTACAGGGGGCACTATACATTAGGGTGCATCACTTCATGCACTTCCCTTCTTACCCTGATCTGGATCCATTAGGCCTCCTGAAACATGAAGCATTTGTATGATCACCCAATTGTTTAGTCCTACTCCTGTAAGCTCATGTCAAATTGTGATTGTGGAAATGCAATATTTACAATATTAAACATAGCTGTTGATTTTTATTATTATTTTTTCCCCCTGATCACATTTCTTCCAGGAAGTTATCAGTTCAGCACTATCCTTTCAGGTTGAAATAATGTGTTGGTCTGGACTCCTGAGGACTCTCTCCACTTACAGTCCCTAGGTACTGTAGTCATTTCCACTCGTGCACTTTCAGTAATTGAAATTACTATGCAATGGGGCATTACAAACAATTGATGAGGCATTAAGACAGAACTGGTTGCCATATTTGAATGGCAAGGAATGGTTACTGAGGCTTTGAGGTCCCTGATTTCCATTAGTCCATTAGTTTCATCATGGGTAGTGGTGAACCATTAGCCAAGACATCGGCAAAAGTCGCTCTGAATAAGGTCGTCTGCAAAATGACATAAAAGTAAATGTAAATGTCAAACCTCATGAATGTAAATGTAATCGAAAATCAGCCATACTTGTGATGACATCAGGTATAATTGAATCTAAAAATCTTTTATTTTGTTCTGAATTACAATCTACTGTAGTATATCTTGTTTTGGATCCAGTGGCGTAGTAGTAAGCCCTGTCACCTCGCACATCCAGAGTTACATTAAATTAGATTTAATGACCCTTCAAGGGCAATAAAATACTGTTCGCTTAAATGCTTATGGACACCAGCATGTTCTTTTGTTAAATTAGTATGGGGTATGTAGGGGTTTGTTAGTGGTTCACATGATTTTCTTGATTAATATAATCTTCCAGTTTTACACGTCCATTTCCCAGAACACTTCCTCTTCTTCTTTAACTCCCTCTGTTCTGCAGCAGACCTGAATGATTGCATATACATGAGGAATGAGGAAAAATTGAGGAAAGATTTTGTGTCCACAGTCTGTGAGTGAAACCTTCTCTACTCACCCCAACACTTCCAGTTTAGAAGGAACATACTGTACGTGTTAGTCAAACCTGCGCACTCGCTTTGGTCTCAGTGTTGTGGTAATAATTCTGTGGGGTCTTAGAATAACTGCAGAGTGAGTAAGCCTGATGAGTGCTGTTGCAGTTAATGGGTACGTAAATGCATTTCCCATAACAACTATGTTCTCAGTGTTGGGCAAATGTTCATAGGAAGTTTGAGAGACTGACATTGATTGATATTTATATTGCGTAGGGGTAATCTGTCATATTCCCCTTAAAATAGATTATTGCCCTAACACACTAAACACAACAAGTAAAACAACCACACATTGCAGCCTCTTTCTCAACTACATTGTGCAAGAGTCTAATTTACTTTTCCCGAGCGAATCTTTTTCGTTGTCTTTGGCGAATTTAGTAACTGATATGATTTCTGTACCGAGTTCTGTAATTGAACTCGGCATTCAAGCCTGAGCTTGAGAATGCAAACGTAAATGTTTGGTTTATTTTTCTGGGCTTGTGTGATTAGATCCATGTTTTGTCTCCTAAATAGACCCGGTTTCACTATTATGCCCACAATAACACCCAGGCAATACACATAATTCAAAGTCATTATGTGTGTCAGGACAAATCTTTCATTCTCCATAGTTTTGAGATCCCTTTGCAAAAACAGAATCGCGAAGCTGCAATTAACCGACCTAAACATTTTGCATAATTTATGTTTTCGGCTTCCTCTATGACGTTTCTCATAATCACCCTGTAAAACCAGGAACAGAGTATCTCAACCAACCATTTTTTAACTTAACAAAGACAAGCTGCAAGATGATAACTGCTGTTTTGGGAACTTGCATCAAGACAGAAATACTGTCAGTATTTGTTCAAAGAGACAAATCAGTCTTGGGAGCTTGGAAGACTTTGCTAATGTGCTCTGTGTGCGTGCTTTTATCATCAAACTGTTCATCTGGGTCAGATTGCGTATATTTCTTTATCAAATGAACCGAGTGTTCTTTCAACACAGCCTAAAAAACATCGCTTCCCACCCAAGATAGTCAGTCATGATTAAAACAACCTGTGTAAGCATGGGCGGGTTCCTTTCCTCTCTTCTTAACTGAACTATTAAAGCACAGCTAATCATTTATTGCTGTAGAAACTTCAGCACATATAATTCGTCATTTTGGTAACTACAGTATAAAAGGTTCTATATCGCTGAGGTTTTGTTTCTGTCAAAGTTCTACTATATACAGGTGCATTTCAAAAAATGAGAAAGGGTTGACTTGAGTTTAGAGCTGATTAATTCAATACAAAAGGTGAAACATGTATATTATATAGATGAACATGTGCAACACTCAATACTTGGTCGGGGCGATTAGTCTGTGGCATATATGCTTTGTATGATGCTTTGAGAAACTTAAGGAGGTATGTGCAGTGCTATATTCGGAATTTATGAAATAAAAAGCTGTACTTTAATAATGCTCGAAGCTAAGTGAATACCAAAGGTACCATCAGTATATCTCACAATATCCTTTTGGACAAAACTTTATCATATAGAAATATAGTATATATATATGTTGTAGTGGTTTGCACTATGACTTCAAGGTTTGAGTCCCGCTGGGTCCATTGAGTCCAAAGACATGTAAAGGAAGATAACTGGCATAGATTGGCACCCCCCTCCACGGTGTACACGGCCTAGTACCTCTACCTCCTTGGAATAGGCTTCAGGTTCCCCGCAACCCTGCACTGGATAAGTGGCATAGAGAATGAGTTAGTGAGGTTACTGTGTGTAGTTTTATTCAAGTGAAACTTTCCTATACATACATGCATTGTGGGTACTAAGTGCAAGCACTACATCTTAGCCTTCCAAAATGTATCTCTTACTATCAATTTCTTTTTTCCTTTATTTTCATTTTCATTTGTCTAATTAAACATTTACCCACATTGTAAATTACTTCACATTTGATTACCTGCTGAACAGTTGCATATATTACATCACTTATAAGGAGCCAGCTACAGTAAACTTATTACATCACTTCCTGAGCACTTTTTTAAAATTCTCCCCTGCATATTTCTACATCATGCTCTAGTTTTATAACAATATTTTTGATCCACAGAAGCACATCAGCTCATAAGGAGGAACTTTCATGGAACCATGTACCAGAAATTAAATCAGATCCTGGCTCCTATACTAGAAACATGTTTAAAGTTCTTGAGTCCTGGACACCATTCCTGTAGTGGAAACATAACTTTTGATATATGCTGTTTGATGTGATGTGCTTTGATGGGTTTGGATTTCTTCTTTTTTGCATGCAGGCAGAAGCATTTGGACCTTGTAAAATGGAAGCTCTGCAACAGTCTATGGAAACGGTCTATTAGTACCTTTGGAACAATATCTGTCATTCATCCGTCATATGTTATATTTTGTTTGTAGTTAATACCATGTTGTGAATATACCTGTATGCAGGGTTACAGTTTTAACTGAGCAAGAGTGAGCCTCAAGAGACACTGATGGCACTGAGAAGAAACTCCTGACAGCCCAATAGCACAGTTTCTCCAGAGGCTGGATTAGACAAGGTCAACTAAACATGAGGCAAGTGTTTTTCTGCTGTGTATGGTGAACATCAGGCACTACAAAGTTAATTTGTCCTTGAACCACTATAATAACTCTAACAGCCTGACTGAAGCTGAAGAACACACTTCACAGTATAAATGCTTCAGATTGGGATAACATGTTAATGTGAGTCTGTGTGTATGTTAAGTATGCATCTGTGATACATTATTTCACCAGGAGAGAAACATACACATATGCATACTCAAAAGAACCAAATGACATCCAGTTTAAAGAGAAAATGCTGAATGAAATGAGTTTTACCATAGGAAATGTCGATGGTTATTCCTTGCTGTCTTTCTGATGCACTCACTCGGACGTTTAAGAAAAAATTCTTTACCATTTATTTAAGAGCACAGGGTAAACATGACAGTTGAGCCTGGCATTCCCTGTACATTCTGGGGGTCAAACATAAATTTTCACCCATCCTGATTGCGTAATTGCTATCTTCCCTGGAGGGAAGAAAGGAATGAAAGGTTAATGGCCTTCAGAGAAAACATGGAAGTGACTAAACTCTGGATAATCAAGGAGGTTGGAAAAAAACATCATCGTTCTCCTTATTCTTGAGCCAGGGTTCTCTACTGTAACTAATTAAAAATGAAAAACAATGGAGGGAAACCTTAAACAAGCACAACGACAACTGAAAGATTAAAGTGTGGATCTGTTTCTAATAAAGAATGATTGTATGCTATATGGAACAATGATTGTAGTAAAACAGCAGTCTACTATTTTTACTATTTCACTCAGTACTAGTGCGTAGTTCCAGAGAAGCAGATGATGTAGTTCGTAATGTAATAGCTGCTGTAAATGTATCATTTCTAGTTATCCATAAGTTTCCTCAGTTTATTGCTGAAAATGAAAGTAATGAAAGAATGGTTCCAGGAATCTGGTCCTGATTCCTATGGTGGAAAGTTGCTTGAAGCCAATGTCTAAGTACATACACTGCATACCCAAAATCTGTTACAATTTCATCAAGCAAAGACAACAACTAAGTAGATTGCTGAAATTATGGAAATTGGAAAGTTATTGCAACCTTGAAGTAAAGTACTGAACTGTGGAAGAAATTTGTTAAAAAAATAAATAAATGACTATGATCAGAGACCACTTAAACACATGTGGTGGAGTTGCATTATAAAACATGAATGTAGAAATCCTAGCTATCATAGGATTGTGACTAAACAGCGTCTAATTCAAATCTATTCCAGAGTGATGTGTGTGTCAGTGTAAGAAGGGAACGCCACCCATCATGCAAATGTTATGATCTGACGTTGTGTCAGTTGGTCAGGTCTAGACTCGGCAATGTTATGTGGCAATAAATTCAGCTGATGACCCGAATGTACTGAATGACCAGGTTATCACATCTGTGGATTACTTCCTCCCTGTTGGCACAGGCATATTCCAAGACTCAAATTGTGATCATCATTTTGTGGGCCATAATCAAAGCAAAAGGCAGCTAATAATAATAATAATAATAATAATAATAATAATAATGCATTTTATTTATATAGGCACCTTTGTGGTCACACTAGGTCGCCTTCCAGATCAAACAAGAATAAATTAAACAATATGTGGCGAGGTGGAGGGTTCTGGCACAAACTCCGCCGATCCCTCGATTTAACCCAATGCAGATGCTCTGTCACGCATCGCAATGCAGATGCTCTGTCACGGCAACTTCATGTGGGTTCACCAGTGGAGGCTATGGTTCCTGGAATGCCACTCCCTGTGTCTTTCCAGCATCTTCCACCGCCGGAGGTGTCTACTGCATCCGTAGCAGTTCTGAAAGCGCTGCATTGTCAGATAGCTGATTTGCGAGTCCTCCAGGAGTCTGATTCAATGCTCAGAGGTCCTTGTGTTCTGGAGACGCAATCAGCGGCCGTAAGCAGTTCTCGCGGCCTGCCCTGGTACTCCTACGACAGTGGGATCGTTTGGTAGAGAAAGGTGTATTGTCTATCGTCAGGTATTCCATCCTAGTGGTGGTGAATCTGTGGACCAGCTGCTGTTGCCACAGGCATTAAAACAGGAGGTGCTGACAGGGTTACATCAGGAGCATGGCCATCAGGGAGTTGAGCGGACACTGGCGCTCCTACGGTGCTACTGGCCAGGTATGTCGGTGGATGTAGCTGAATGGTGTAAGGCATGTGAGCGTTGCCAAGTGTCCAAGGACTGTTATCCCACCATCCATAGCTTTATGGGACACCTTTTGGTGCAGTACTTGGGTCATGTCATCTCTGACCAGGGTGTATCCAGTGACCCGGGTAAAATCCAGGTGGTAGCTGACTGGCGACCTCCTTCCACTGTCTCAAAGCTGCGCTCATTTCTTGGGTTTGCTAGCTATTACAGACGTTTAATACATGGTTTTGCAAAGTTGGCAGCCCGTTTACATAGGCTGGTGGCAGACCTGGGTGGTGCTGGATCTAAGAACAAGAGGAGATCCTGTGCAATTGAGGCATGGACAGAGGAGTGTAGTGCCAGTTTTGAGGCACTAAAGACCAAACTCACTACTGCACCCGTGTTGGCGTATGCTGACTTTGCATTACCTTTTGTTTTGGAGGTAGATGCAAGTCATTCTGGGCTGGGAGCTGTTCTTTCCCAAGAGCAAGGTGGAAAGAACGCACATTTGGAAAGTTTGACCTTCAGGCCCTCATGCTGCAGCCGACCCAGCACCACCTCAAGTCTCTGCAGATGCTGTTCTACAGTGGAAGAAAACACAATGATGTCGTCAAGATACAGCAGCAAAGACTGACACTGCTGGTCACCAAATATCCGCTGCGTTAATCTCTGAAAGATGCTGGGAGCATTACAGAGGCCAAAAGGCATACGATTCCATTCAAACAATTCAAACAACGGGGACCTGGTTGTACCCACTAGCCAGATCCATGGTGGAAAACCAACACGCTCCAGTCATGGCATCCAAGGATTCCTCGATACGGGGCAGAGGAAATGCATCTTTCCTTGACACACATACGTAAGGTACCGTCTTTCTTTCGAGCAAGGACTATAGGAGAGGCATAAGGGCTACTGCTCTCTCAAATGACCTGCGCCGCCAACAACTGATTAATATGTTGTTTCACTACTTCATACTCTGATGGAGGAATACGCCTATAGCGTTGCCTAACAGGAATGTCATCCAAGACCGGGATGTCATGCGCCACCAGCGTAGTACAGCCAAGCTCCATCTCATGAACAGAGAAAACAGAGCTGTACTGATGAAGGAGGGCTCTCACCTGCTTCTGGGCTACTGCTGGCAAAAGGGACAAATCCAAGGCCTCTATCTGACTCCAAACCGTAGGAGCAGCAGACTGTGAATTGACAGTCACGGTACAAGAAGGAACTTCTGTGATGCCAGCAGGCAAGCTAACAATATGAACTGGATGGAGGGTACCTACCATCACACGAGGATACAGCACCACCTCAGTAGAACTCACATTAACAACCGGTACCGAAACCGTACCTCTCGTCACCTGTACTATGGCAGGAGATGCCAAAAGTCCAGCCGGCAAACCAGAATCCGGTGGCTCAAATAGCACAGTACAACCCGAGTACTGGTCAGAGCAGGTGGCCGCTACCAACTTCATAGCTCCTGCTGGGATCCAACAAGTCCTGCTACCTTGAACCCTTACCCTACCAGAAAGCTCATAGGTAGACGAAGCACGGGACTCATGACACTGCTGCAGCGCCTGTATAACAGATGCTGGAGCCTCTGAAACAGAGGGCAAATCAAACAAAGCCAAACCATGCTCCCCAAAAAGCTCTTTATAGCACCGGCGGATGATGTTCATCCCCAGAACACCGGGCACTTGAGGTTGGCTACCACCAGAAGGATCTTTAACTACCAGCACTCCACATTGCTGCATTACCTTACCACACAGCTCCCCGTCCAATTCCAAATAACCAATATATGGAATAGATAACCCTTTAGCAGCCCTAAGCTGCAGCCAATGGCATGACTGAAGATGCTCCTGACCCCAAGGCTGGATATTTTCATGAAAGAAGCTCTCCGTAATTGTGGACACCATAGAACCTGTGTCTAGCAAGCACGATACTTTAACTCCACCCAAGATTATATCAAGGTGTGGACAGGATGACACCAAGGCGGAAGTACCGCCTAAACTTCTAGGGGCGTCCTGTGAGCCAATTAAGTACCCGTCCGAACTGTGGCTCTGCAGCGTGGAGGGTGCTAGTTTTCCTACGCCGGTGTTGGAAGGGACTGTCTCTCAGCTGCGGTAGGGACATGGGATGAATAAGACCGAGGGGGAGCACGCTCCATCACACTCTCTTGCAAAGTGGCCAGGTTGTTGACAACGCCTCTGCGGGGAGAATGGCTACGCTGATGAGAAGGCTGTAACCGAGCAATGCTATGGGCAAGCTGCTGTAGCTGCTTTTGCTGACTTTTCAATTGCTCCTGCTGACATTTCAACAACTCCTTTAACTCATCCAGTTCTGCTGGAGGAGCATGCGCCACACTACTAGGCCTATTCTGAATCCCATACTAAAGACCCAACACTGATGGAACGGAATGACTGCGACCTCGCACGCCGCTAGGGAGACCTTCCGATTCCCACCTAATTGCTTCACCTCTAACCTCCAGTAGAGTAGCACCAGGCTGTCGGCCACCATCTGCTTCAACTCACGACGCAAAGCACCATCCAGAACATGCTCTACAAATTGATCCCTCAACAGGACATCAGCATTAGACATGGTAGTCGGGGCACACTGCTTTACCCTTGCCATAAGGCTCATTAATGCTAGTGAAAACTCCTGTAAGGTCTCCACTTCTAGCTGTCTTCTAGAAAAGAAGGCCTCCTGCAGAGTTACATAAGACTGAGAACACCCATACAGCTCTTGCGGTATTGAAATAACCTTCTCGGGGTCCTCTCTATCAACAGTGGAACGATACTTTATCTAGTCGCGGGCTTCCCCCTCTAAGTGATCGAATAGGAAAAATGCTTGATCTCTAACGGACAAATGGCGAACCCTCATACAAGCTCGTACCTCCTCAAGCCATTCATCTAACCCAACACCGCATTTTCCCCTAAACATCGGACACCATCTATCCCGAGGTACGAAAACCAATCGCTCCGTTATAGGGACACTAGGGAGTGAAGAAACATTAACTGTTTGAGGAAGAGATTGCGAAGTAGAAGGCACAACATTGGACTCTGGAGTGGCAGAAACTTGTTCCTGGCGGAGCTGTTCATTATCAGCCCTCAACTGGGCAACCAAACTCCTCAGCTCCTGCAAGTCGTCCTCCATGGCCGGAATCCAATCAAAATTTAAGCCTCTAACACACTCACACAAGAAGATCTCACCCCACTACTTAGAGGTCCCCTGCTGAACACTGCTGCTTTGCCTCCCAATAGAATAAATTTCACAAAAAAAAGAATTTAATAAGTACAGGACAGGAGAAAATAAACGAACATGAACGAACCACGCCTTTGCTCAAAAACAGTGATCCTGTCGATTACGCCAGATTGTGGCGAGGTGGAGGGGTCTGGCACAAACAACTGTAGCCAATTACGCCACCTTGGGAATTGCACCCAAGGAAATAGACAACCCTAGTTATTAAATTAACTAAGGCACCCAGGTTCGTTCACTGAACAGGCAAGAGGCGTGGATTTCGTACACAAACATTTATTCACACAGACAATCATACACAATATGGTAATTCAAAATTTATTTATAACAATAGTAAAAATAGTTGCAACATCAAGGATATACTACACAAAGAATGATGCACATTAAAATATACAATCAACAACTTGGAGCTGGAGCTTACCAGTGGATGGCAGACTAGAAGAGACAAGGGGATGAATATCCCAGCAAGAGTCACCCCAAACACATGTGAATCACACCCCCACACACAATTCACTGTGACAATCGACACAAGCGGGTGACCAACACGCATACGGGAAAGGGAAACAAACCTCCAACACGTCACACTGCCACCAACTTTAGCTCACAGCTCTACATGTAATTCAAATACATACAACCAGCAAAATAGAAAGAAGAGAGAGAGACAGAAACAACTTACAATTTGAAAAGTTCTCAGCCAGAAATGCATGCACAGCAGCAATATGGCAAAGCAACCCGCCAACAAAGCAGCAGTCATGCAACATAGCAGTGAGGCATAATGCATATATTTACCCACTAACAGTAGAGCAAAAACAAACCAATAAAACAAAAGTAGCAGTACTCATGCAAAGCAATATTCATGCGAAGCAGAGTTAATACAAAGAAAAGGCAAGCAAAGCAAAATTAATATAGCCAAGCAAATGAAGCAAAACAAGGCAACATTCAGGCAAAGCAAAGCAAAACAAGGGAAAACAAAGCAAGGCGAAGCAAAACAGCAGTGTTCATGCACATATCTGCAGCACCCACAGTTTCTGTCCCAAAACGTTAAATGAACAACCACTAGCAATCCCGGTTACCACCAGGAAGTACAGGAAACGAGCCACTTACCGACACCAGTAGGGCAATGTTGTTCAAACGGGAACCCAAAACTCTAAGTGAAAACTGAAACGAAACCGGAAGTTCGGCGTGCAGCAAAAAGGCATGCGCTCTGAGACGGAAGAGGAAGTCAGACGTGCAACAAAGCGATGTGCACTCTATTCGAAGGAGAGTCAGCAGTAAGGGAAATCACTGACATGAAAGTGAAAGTCAGGCGCACTAAACAGTGCGCGTGCACTCTACAAAGGAGGATTAGTAGGAGAAGACCTCACCATTAACGAGTCCAGAGGAAACCTGTGGCAAACCGGAAGTCAGGTACACAACAAAAAGGGGCGTGCGCTCTACGTGAGAGAAAGCACTCTTCCACCACCTTTATAGCAGCCCACAGGCGAGCTGATTGGCTAGTGCTAAAATGATCTGAGACACTAACCAGGTGACCCGGAAGTCCTTATGGCAGTATATATAAAACAGTTCAACCTGTTGTGAATAAGGCATCCCTCTAACAAAGATAATCCACATGATGAAGCCACAGCTCATCCGGCTACAAATAAAACAAGATAACATTGATAACAGAGATAATGTTGATTAGTAAGAGACATTTAAAAACAAATGATTCAGAAGGAGGTATAAATGGACATTTAAGACATTTATGATTTGAGTCCAGTTGACTGCAGTTGAAGGAAATAGTACATGGAAGATGTTTTTTACACTCAGAACTTTAGTTCTCAAGGGTATTGATTTCATGGTTTGACATCAGGCATCAAAACTGTACATATTTTTCTGGTTTAACATCCTGTAGACCTAAAAGCTTTCACAATTAATAAAGGCCTTTTGTCTGAAGCATTCTCTTTTTACTTTTTACTATAATTGTACTGCATCTAGAACTATATGTTTGGTCTGCTCTTGGAGTGCATTACAGTCTGGAGTGTTTGGAGGCCACTGTGTGTGCCCGTGGGACATGATTAATTGGTAAAACATGTACTGTCGGTACCACTGACATCTCCCTCAATACTCTCTATCACTTCACAACCAGTTTGACATAATGTACAATTGTACTAAATAGATAGAACTATAAGATGCACTTTAGCGAACTCAGGAGATCTTTATACACCTCCTGTCTCAAAGATAAGCATTTTAAAAGAGGTGGGATTTTATTCTGATCAGTGGGATTTTATGCTGAATCAGTTTTTTTGTTAATTATATTAGTTCTATGATCTCTACGAACAAATAACTGGTCAACTGGGGATTGACAGGCTGGAGGGAAACTTACGTGAGAACGTTTAATCAAATCAGTTGTTTTGCGCCTGGCATAAATATAGAACATAATCTATTTTGTTATATCCCTAATGAAGCCACTGTTATCTCTGTCTTCCAGACAACCGTTACAGACATTTTCTGTTTCTGGGGCTCCCTGTAAGACTAAACCACTGCACCCAGCAGGGTGTGTTTTGGTTCAACCCAAGCAGACCCAAAGATAAACAGGAAAGACCTCGAATGCTGTCATAAATCTGAACATCACCATGACATCAAGGTCACTGAACTCTTCAACTTGACATGGCATAGGTCATTCAGAAGCATTGGGTTGAAGGGAGGGGAAACTTGACAAGTTTGGAAACTTGTTTAACATCAATATTTAAAGTCACGGTTGAGGCATTCTCTCTCAAGCTAAGCAGCAGAACAACTACCAGAGGACAAGAATTCTGGAGAGAGAAAAAAAAAAACAGTGAAATGTACAGGATATGGAGTTGCATTATATTAGTCAATTTTAAATGATAATACAGATGATATTTGATTAATGTTCTGTTTATCTTCTTGCACTTATACATGGTCTTGACATGGGCATAATTTCAGAGAAATGATAGTGGTTGTAACCACCTATACTCTGCATGCAGCAGTTGCTACAATAGCATGCACAGTAACCACAATGGACAATAGCAAGCACATGCACAATAAAAGAGCAAGAGAAAACGACCAACAAACTATTTATAAGAATCATAATATTGGAACAACCAATACAAATTTTTATACATATTTAGTGCTTTTGTACAAAGGGAATGGTTTTATGCTATTTTACTGCATCAGTTGGGATATGTAGAGTACGTTGATTTGTTATTTTTTATTATTCTAAAGTGAAATTAATTATTGAGGACTATAAATTTTTTTTTTAAAACCCTAAATTTTTTTTGGTAGAACTCTCAACCCCAAATGGTAAAGCCCAAAGTTACGTCGTTGACCAAGACAATATATCTAAAATGTAACAATCCCATCTATGTTAACCTTAATATGTTTACACCAATGCATACTCTTTATAATATTGTTGTTTTAATAGTACTGGCTCATTCTTGGGGAATTGTATGGCGGAGGATCCACATAACCAAAACCTAATAATAAACAGATAGAAAAAAATGTGTTCCTTATTAATAAAGAAAATGGTATATAAGCACTGATGTGGTGAAGACTTTTGTTATTGTTGTTAGGAGACATTTTTGTAAAAAAAAAAATATGGAAAGAGTCTCGGGTGTCAGTGGTTTGTAAAAGTCCCAGTACAATTTCTTATTAGGCCAACTGGTTGAATTTGACTAATATATGAATACAATAGACCTCAAGTTGAAAATAAATGAGGCAGTGCATCTCACTGCAAAAAAAAAAGGTCTCATTTCTTAAATATAATTAGACTTATATATAAGTAAGTGACACTGACATGGAATGTAAATTATCCTACTAAAAATATAGGCAAAATTTCCTTTCACTGGAACTTAAGGGCCCACACATCTTCCAGCATGACAAAGCCCCTGTGCCCTCTTTAAGATGAATTAGATTGCAGACTGCACCCCAGGCCTTCTGACGTGACATCAGTGCCTGACCTCGTTAATGCTCTTGTAGGCTGGGAGAACATAAATCCCAACAGCAACACTAAAAAGTATAATAGAAAGCCTCCCCAGAAGAATGGAAGTCATTATAAATTTCCCTTGGTGTTTTTTTTTTTTTTTTTTTTTAAGCACAGTCAGCATTTATCATTCCATCTGACTTGGTGACTCCATGATTCATATGAACCACAATGTTAATATGCTACATTTTGTTAGTTTTTTTTTTCTTATAAAGTGCTTGGTCCTAAACAAATGTCTAAAAAGCATGCTAGGTCACGGTGGATATGTAGATTGCGGTAAATTTGATTATACTGAAATGTTAACCAAATGAAATCAACTGATGCATTCTATACTTAAGGACTGCAGAGAACAAGCAGAAATATGAACACCCTAAAGACTCAGTAGTTTCCTAGGAAGAAGCAATTCAGTTTTACTAGAAATTTAATTGTATGCTTGCAAGATATGACCTGTTTAACATTTCCTAGAAAAGGATCATATCAAAATTGCCTTTTAATTGGACACAGCTCTATCTATCCAAACTTACCCTACACTTTCTCTTCCTCCTGTCTTTAACTTGTGTATACACAGGGTCAAAAGCCATCTGTTTTTCCTCTTTTTTTTTCAACAATTCTCTGAAAACTAAAAAAAGAAATGACAGGAGATGACATGAATGACAGACTCATAACAGAGAGGCTGTTATAGAGGGTGCTTTTCAGAGAGTAAAATTATAAAGATTTGGCAGCATGTTTCGTACTGATTTTTGATACACTATACAGAAAACGCTATGGTGTAATTACTGGTATAATTTGTTGTAGTGTATGAGTGTTGCTTATAAACCTTTTGATCGCTACTTTGATTAGATTGGGGCGGCTTTGGCTTTGGAGGTGTGCTGTGGTGCCTGGCACCTGGATGTTGGCCTGGATCTTTTTGGTGCTGTAGGCTGTGGGGTGGAGCTTCTGTGGATTCGGCTTGTTTGTTCCATGGGTGCTCAATATGATTGGGATCTATGGACTTCTTTGCCCGCTGGGACCCATGTTCAGTGGGCTGTGGACACTAGATTTTGTGGTGCCTTTCTGTCATGTCCAGCCTTGTTTTTTTTGTTTTGTTTTGGTGATTTAAGGAAAATCACAGGAGGAAAGTCTCAACTCAGAAGTGTTCCAGAGCATTATTTATACAGAAATATGTCTTTATTTTTCTTCCTGTAAATACTTTTTTATGAGATCTTCAAATAATTATGACGTATGGATAAATTATTGGAATGTAGTTACTCTCCTCCTCTTCGCATTAATTTCTTTGGGAACCCATGACTCATTATGCCGGTACAGTCTGGTATTACATAACTCCGAAATGCAGACCTGGAAAGAGGGGAGAGCAACTGCCTGCCAAAAAACACATTCAAAACCATTCACGGTAGCACTTCTGAAATGTCCCGAAAACACTGTCACATTAAACAACACATTGTGTACTTAGTAACTGCTTGTAAGTCTTTTCATATTGCCTCCGAACCATCTTTGTTGTGTTTTGATCTTTCATTACTGCTACAGGTTCATGACATGACATTCTTGTGACATATACTGTAGCAGCTGTGAGACTAATTTGTGAAAGCAAACATTTTTCGTGAAAGAATAATCAAGACAAGGTATGTTTTTTTTTTCTCCCTCCCCATTTATTTATTTATTGAATGTTCTCCCTGTACTTGGTAGGTTTCCTCCTGGCACTCAGGTTTCCTCCCACAGTCCAAAGACAAGGAGATTAGGCTAATTGATGTTCCCGCAGTGTGTGAATGAGTGTGTGAGTATGTGTGTGTGCCCTGCAATGGATTGGCACCCTCCTCACCAACCCCGCCTCATGCCCCAAGTCTCCCTGGATAGGCTTCAAGCCCCTGTGGCCCTGAATATGAGTGAGTGAGTGAGTGAATACTTCTTTTTGTTTTGACACTGTTTAAATGTTTAGATCTTTAATGTTGCTGATGTGCCAATAGGCCAGCATCCTGCATCTATATACAATAGTCACACTTTTTAATAGGGCCTGCAGTGATTGGGGAGACACTGCAGCCAGGCAACATTTGAAGCCTAAGGCTAAAACTCTAAATAGAACAATGTATACCCTATGTAAAAGTGCTAAGGTTTTGCATTGGATAACTACAGCCTATTATCTAAGCTGCTGATTCAGAAGAGCCACCCGGTAATGCTGCCGACGGTCCAACACAACAGCTGTGCTCCACCAGACACAGACATGTCCCATGAACCTCATTTAACCCATAAACCCAATTGACTTGACTTACCTCAGGTATGTGAGCTGGCAGTTAATAGGACACAGTTGGGAATTTCTGCAGTCTTTAATTTTGTAAATTTACTAGAAATAGTGTTTTGTCTTCTGTAAAATAAAGAAAAAGAATGTGCTTTAAGAAATGGTTCATGAGAAACAAAATAGATAGCTTTTGTATATACTGTATATATAAAAGATGTTATGTTTTATGGTCCATTACCTTGTTTCGCCCAAAAGTGTAAACAACCTACTTACACGGGTCTATGGATTCCTCATTCTGCATGTTGGCTAATGGTTCTTTGGGTTAACACAAACCAGATCTTTAACTCTTACAGCAGCAGAAGTCCCTAGGTTCTCTGATCGTTTGTCTAAAAGTGACATAAGGGTTGGATCCAGGCCAGACATGCTGTTGTAAGAGTGTTTGTGTGAGAGATGGAAGGCATGCAGGAGGTGATCATCAAGCAAAGAGCACCCTCAGGAATAAGTCCATTTCTTATTCTGGCTGTCTTATCAAAGGTGAGGGAATGAATGAGAGGAAAATTTGCCGTGTCATTTTGCACTCCAGATCTCTTTAGGGTTACTGTAGTCGTGTAGAAAATCTCATAGAAGTGCAAATGTGTTACTATTACTATATATAGTACCATTTATACATACTTGGACAGTGATGCAATTTATGTTATGGTAAAGTGTAGAATGTCAGCAATGCAGTAATTTAAGCTTCACAGGCTTTACAGCAATTTACTATTATACATACATACCCTATACAGTATGCACTATAATATACTACATAAGCAATTTACGAGACCAGTTGTTATAAGGATAAATTTTAGTCATTTTGCCAGGAATATGTCACATGCGCATTGTATAAACATTGTAATTATAAAAATAATAATAAATCATGGACATACAGTCACCAAAATATTAGGTGTGTTAAATATGTTAATAAGAATGTATTTGTTAAGTTAGCACAGAAACTCATGAGATACAGGACCAAGAAAAATAAAGCCTTATCCAATACCAGAGATGTGAAATGACTAAGGTGTGGAGAAAAAAATAGGATGCTAAATCAGGTGAAATATCATCTGACTACCAGTGGAACTATGTCAATTTGCATTTAATTTAGAGTCACGTTCATAAGTGACATTAATATTTGCTTGAGGAAAGTTCCGCTCATGTAGAGTCAGCCAAGTCTACGCAGAACCTATGCAAGTGGCCTATGGGATTGTGAGCATTTATTCTGTATTTGTGCGCTGTTGTGTCTGCGTACCTCTGCATTTATACTAGCAAACCACTACTATATGTGGTGGGGTTTCTATGCCACTGCTGGGTTTCTTCAACATAGCATAGATAGAGTTGATAGATGTTGAGTAAGAGTTACTTTTACTGAAATTATTAGTATTTCAGTATATTAGTATTTCTAAATTTGGTGATCTTGTAACATTAAAATAATGCATTTGTTGCTCAAAAAATGCATCACAACCCACTGGCATGCGATTTATTGAGCTTTTCAAGCCCCGGTTTTATTTATGGCACACGTAAACAGATGGCATTTTAGGTTTGCTGCAGGTGGATAATAAAAAGTTCAGCTTTTTATTTCATAAATGCAAGGAGGAGTCAAATAGACATTGAGTATTTTATTTTTTAATATCACTAGACACTACCACCTGGTTCACTTTGGTGGAAAAGGGCTATTTGACATTCTTGGAAATTGTTGAGGTCATCAATAAATTAATCGATTCAGGGGAAATTATCATGCAAAGAATTTTCAACCATGCTTACTAATTTGAAATGTATTTATAGAGTAAATAGACATCTTATCAGTTTACCAAGTTATTCTAAGGTGGCTTGTAGCAATCTGTATGTGGGTTTGTAGATTTTGTATGTGGTTTGCATCTGTAACAGATCCTGGAGTCCAAAAATAGAGTCAGAGTGCCAGAGTTTCCAGAGTGCTGTCGATATCCAGGGACCTGAGAAAGTGTGACATTGCTTTCAGTGTGGGTAAATTTCAGTGTGATTTCCCCGTGCAATCGCTTTCCTTGAGACAGCTCACCATAGAAGAGCTGTTTGGGGTGTGGCATCCTTGCAACATGGCCTGACCAACGTGTCTGGACTTTCATCAGCAAGGTGTGAACTGACCTCCCATCGAATCCTCAAAAGTCTGTGGAGGCAAGTCATGTGAAAGTGGTTCAGTTGCTTAGCATGCCTCCTGTATACAGTCCATGTTTCACTAGCATACATCAGGGTAGTTAGCACTACTGCCCAGTAGACTTTGAGCTGGTGGCAACATTTATTCCACGGTGGTCCCACACGTTGTTCCGCAGTTTGCCGAATGCAGAGCTTGCCTTGGCGATTCTGCAGTTTCTGTCATTGATCATTGCACGGGAGTGGGTGCTGCCAAGGTATGTAAATTGGTCCACAGCTTGCAGCTTTTGTCCCTTCACTGTAATGGTGGGGTCTTGATGTTGGGCTTTCGGAGCTAACTGGTGCATCACTTCAGTTTTTTTTTTTTTTTGTATTGATGTGGAGGCTGAAATTGTCGCATGCTGCTGTGAATTTGTCCAGCAGGCTTGCATTTCCTGCTCTGATCCAGCATTAAGGTCGTCAGTAAAAAGGAAGTCTCGTAGCACCGTCTCCTTTATCTTGGTGACAGCCTGTCTTTGCAGGTTGAACAGTTTCCCATCAGTCCTGTATCTCTGGCAGATTCCCAAGGAACTGTTCTGAAAGGCATCTGACAGCATGGCTGAAAACATCATACTGAACAGGGTCGGTGCCAGCACACAACCTTGCTTGATGCCATTTGTGACGGGAAAGGCCTCTGAAGCTTCTGAAGCAGGTAATAGACCCTGTTCCAGATGGTCAGTCAGGTGTTTCAGCAACACTCATGCAAGGATATTCCCTCTGACGGAGAGCAGTGATATTCCTCTATGATTATCACAGACTTGTCGATTTCCTTTCCTCTTCCTGAGGAATACATCCTTGATTCTAAAAGGACTGGAACAACTGAGTGAGTTTGTCGACAAGCACTGCACTACCAGCTTTATAGACTTCTGCTAGAATTGCGTCAGGTCCTGGGGCCTTGCCGCTGGACAGCTGGCTGATGGCCTGTAAGGTTTCAACGTCTGATGGTGGAACGGGCAGGCTGTGGTTGATATCCACTTGGGGTGTTCTGTCAATCGCCTCATTATTGATGGAAGATGGGCAGTTCAGCACAGACTAAAAGTGCGCAGCCCAACGTTATATAATCAGAGTCTTATCAGTAATGAGAGTTGTACCATCCAAGTCTAGTAGAGAGGAGCTTCCTAAAGGCTCCATACAAGGATCTAAGGTCTTCGTAGCACTGAAATTCTGGATTTCATCTGCTTTGGCACTCAACCAGGAGTCCTGCAGCTTACGAAGCTTGCTCTGTATGATCCTGCGAGTGTTGTTGAAAGCATTTTTCTTAGCTGTTGATGAGCACGGTGAAGGCAGTGTTCTTCAGCAAGTAGGGCCTTGATCTCTTCATCGTTTTCATAAAACCAGTCTTGCTGTTTCCCGTGTGAAGGTCCAAGAATCTTTAATGCAGAAGGGTGTTAAATGTCCCGGAAGTTTTCCCAGTTCTTCTCAGTATTTTCTTCTAACTGCAGATCTGAGAGTTAATATCTTCTGCTAGTAAAGCGGCTGTGTTTGTGTTCCTCAGTTTACTGATGTTTACTGATTATATAGTTTCCCTGTGGCTGCCTCTTTGGCTGGATGTGAAGGCTTAACCTGGAGATGATGAGTCTGTGGTCAGTCCAGCAGTCAGCACTCGGCAAGGCCTTAGTTTCCCTTACATCCTGTATGGCTTTCCTCTGCACAATGACATAATTAATGAGATGCCAATTCTTGGAGTGTTGGTGAATCCAGAGCATCTTCTTGCGAGTAGGCAGGCAGGAGATGGTATTGGTGATGATCTTGTCATGAGCAGCACGTGTCTTAGTTGTAGTTGTAGGCCATTGCTGTTGCATTTACAGATTCCATTTTTTTTCTAATGACGCCGTCCCAGGCAGAGTCATCAGACCCAACTCTCGATGAGTTTCACTCAGGGCTACAATATTGATGTTAAATCTTGCAAGCTCCCTGGCTACCAGAGCTGTTCTTCTTTCTGGTCAGTCTGCTACAGGGTTGTCTTGAAGATTGAGACCATTCCCTGTACCTTGTCCCTTGTTTTCTGTTTAAAGTTTTTTTATTCGACTGCATAAATGAGATCCCATTCAGCCGCGGTAAGCTGGCCAGGGTTCTGTGAAACAAACAAAGTTTAGGGCACCTTTTCTAGCCCCTTCCTCTTACTATGGAGATTAGCAGTGCGATCCTAAAGAGGGCTGCTTAATTACTTGGGTAGATGCCGAATCCAGCTGTTGCTTTGGTCAGCAAGAAGACGACAATTAGACCTGAGCCGCCTGTGTGCAGGTCCGCGGCTACAGCTCCCAGTAAATCCACACCTGCTGCTTTGTCACTCGCCTATTGCCACAGTGATTTTTTCAGAAGTTCAGGATGTCAAGACGTGTGTGAATTGAATTATAGTGAGGGAGAGATGCGCATAGTCAGCCTCACTCTCTCTTCCCAGGTTCCATCTTACTCCAATAGCAGGATCAAATCCAGTTGAGATGGTTGGGCATAGTGGTTGACCAGGGCTCTTCCGTGTCATACAGTGCGCTTAGCATACCACGTCACTTGAAGAAACCACCTTCATGACCGTTGGTCCTATTGGTAGGTCTCATCTGCTCAATCTCAATTGGATTCTGTCTTTCATAGGGTCTAGTTCGACATACTGTGTAGGTGTTAGCACTGTCGCCTTGGTTCAATTCCCGGCCAGGGTCTATTCTACTGACTTGATTAAATGCTTTGTCCTATGATGGAGATATCCTCTGTTTCCACTATCATGTGGAAGTAGGTGTAAGTAACCACACTTGGTAGAAGAGTGAGGCTCCATGTCCAGTGCTCATTAGAACACATAAAAAATAACCCAATCAAGCAAGCAATCCAAAGTGTGTATTTAAGATTTACAAAATAGTCGAAAAACCCAAAAAATTGCTCAGAATTTAAACAATGCAAGATATTGGCAAGACTCCATGAACTGAAAACCATGCCATTATAAAGCTTGAAACCACAAAGTAACCAGGGAATGAACAACTGCACAGCAAAAAAAAAATCTATGTCTTATCAAGTGAAAATATCTTGAAAATATCTTAGTTACATTTATTTACACTTTCTAAAAAATAAGATTACAACAATTGAAATATAAGATTATATAATTTTTTCTAATCAAATTTTACAGAAATTCTAAGCATTGTTTTTTTCTATTTGCAGATAATTTTGCTAGCTTTCAGAATTAATTTTGTTAAAAAAAGATTCTCTATCAATAGAACAAGCAATTTTCACTTAAATTTTTCGGCGGTGTAGTGGTTAGCACATTTAGCACGGTCTCCTTGCCCCTCCAGGATCAGAGGTTCAATTCCCACCATAGGTCTTTGTGCATGGAGTTTGCTCATGCTTGGTATGTTTCCTTTGGGTACTCCGGTTTCCTCCCACAATCCAAAGGCCTGCAGATTAGGCTAGTTCCCAAATTTAATTGGCACCTACAGTAGTCCAGGGTGTACCCCGCCTGATGTCCTAAGTCTACAAGACCTAGCATGTAATCAAATGTGCATATTTTGAATCTGTTCCATATTACATTGCACCTTGTTTGTTTCTGGCAAATCACTCTATTTATGTTCCAGGTTTTCAGGGTGTCTTTGACTTGCAGCTATTATGTTATCAACGCTAACATGTGTTAATACTTACACACGTGGACAAAATTGTTGGTACCCTTTGGTCAATGGAAGAAAAACTCACAATGGTCACAGAAATAACTTTAATCTGACAAAAGTAATAATTAAAAAAAATTCTATGAATGTTAACCAATGAAAGTCAGACATTGCTTTTCAACCATGCTTCAACAGAATTATTTAAAAAAATAAACTCATGGAACAGGCCTGGACAAAAATGATGGTACCCCTAGAAAATACTGAAAATAATGTGACCAAAGGGACATGTTAATTCAAGGTGTGTCCACTAAATAGCATCACAGGTGTCTACAATCTTGTAATCAGTCAGTGGGCCTATATATACAGTAGGGCTCCAGGTAGTCACTGTGTTGTTTGGTGACATGGTATGTACCACACTCAACATGGACCAGAGCAAGCGAATTAAAGAGTTGTCTCAGGAGATTCGAAAGAAAATTATAGACAAGCATGTTAAAGGTAAAGGCTATAAGACCATTTCCAAGCAGCTAGATGTTCCTGTGACTACAAGTTGCACATATTATTCAGAAATTTAAGATTCATGGGACTGTAGCCAACCTCCCTGGACCTGGCCGCAGAATGAAAACTGATGACAAATCAAAGAGACGGATAATCCGAATGGTAACAAAAGAGCCCAGAAAGACTTCTAAAGAGATCCAAGGTGAACTTCATGCTCAAGGAACATCAGTGTCAGATCGCACCATCCGTCGTTGTTTGAGCCAAAGTGGACTACATGGGAGACGACCAAGGAGGGCACCATTGTTGAAAAGAAATCATAAGAAAGCCAGACTGGAATATGCCAAACTACATGTTGACAAGCCACAAAGCTTCTGGGAGAATGTCCTATGGACAGATGAGACAAAAATGAAACTTTTTGCCAAGGCACATCAGCTCTATGTTCACAGACTGAAAAATGAAGCATATTAAGAAAAGAACACTGTCCCTACTGTGAAACATGGAGGAGGCTCTGTTATGTTCTGGGGCTGCTTTGCTGCATCTCGCACAGGGTGTCTTGAATCTGTGCAGGGTACAATGAAATCTCAAGACTATCAAGGGATTCTAGAGAGAAATGTGCTGGCCAGTGTCAGAAAGCTGGGTCTCAGTCGCAGGTCATGGGTCTCGCAACAGGACAATGACCCAAAACACACAGCTAAAAACATCTAAGAATGGCTAAGAGGAAAACATTGGACTATTCTAAAGTGGCCTTCTATGAGCCCTGACCTCAATCCTATTGAGCATCTTTGGAAGGAGCTGAAACATGCTGTCTGGAAAAGGCACCCTTCAAACCGGAAACAACTGGAGCAGCTTGCTCATGAGGAGTGGGCCAAAATACCTGCAGAGAGGTGCAGAAGTCTCATTGACAGTTACAGGAATCGTTTGATTGCAGTGATTGCCTCAAAAGGTTGTGCAACAAACTATTAAGTTAGGGGTACCATCATTTTTGTCCAGGCCTGTTCCATGAGTTAATTTTTTTTATAATTCCGTTGAAGCATGGTTGAAAAGCAATGTCTGACTTTCATTGGTTAACATTCATAGAATTCTTATGTATTATTACTTTTGTCAGATTAAAGTTATTTCTGTGACCATTGTGGGTTTTTCTTTCATTGACCGAAGGGTACCAACAATTTTGTCCACGTGTGTATATCAAGTTCATAGTTCCTATTTACAGTCTTGACTTTCTTTGCTTTGTTGTTTGGTTTTTGCAGTGTCTATTAAAGGAGATCTGCACTTGATTTCACCTGCACCTTTTTATCCTCACACTTATAGAAAGGACTGTTTTTATGTACAAGTCTGGAGTTAATGCTTTAAATGTACGTAAGCTCAGAATATTCAGGTTGAACGTGTCATGACTCGGTGAAAAAACACAATTACAATGATGTTTTTTGATGTTTTAAAGAGAAACAGAGCTTGTCAGCTTGAATAATATTAGTGTGCATGCACTTCATAAACATTTTGCCTAATGTTACATAAGTTATGGCAGGCGAGTGTGTAAATAATTGTGCTCACACTAGTCTTGCTCTCATGTGCATCCAAAGTCATGCATCAAATATAAACCAGGATCTGCTTCCAGTCAGGAGGTATCACACCATCACATTGGTGTGGATAATTTTCCCATAAACAAATGCCTGTCATGGTTTACTCCTTATGGGTCTTTTGAAGCTGGAAGCGGGAGTAGGAGTATATATGTATGTCCATAGAGGATAATAAGGTATAAGAAATAAAGGAAAAATAATAGCTTCAGAGAATATTGTGCAGTTGTACTGCAATCATGTGCATTTTTCTGAATTACATTTGTTTCATGGAACTTACATTTTTAGAATGTTATAAAAATAGTGATTTCTTAATTATTAATTTAATATTCATTTAATAACATCAAAGAGAAGGGCTAATAACAAATAACTTAAATAATGTATGGCATATGGCTATGTAAAACATATTATCATATAATAATAAAATATAATAAAATGTATAATTAACATTATAACTTGTATAATAGAATTTAAGCAATCTAACACAATTACTTGCCTTTAAGGTCAGAAAAAAAGAAATAGATTTTTTTTAAATGCATTACATTATTCTTCTTTGCAGTTAAAAAATGTGAGTATGTATTGCATACTGCAAGCACTTGATCCAACACATAGTCAGGTTGATAGATTTTGAAATATTTTTAAGATAGGTTTTTGGCATTTGAAATGAAATACTCAAGATATCAGTGAAGTCGCGACTTCCAGCTTTAATTGAAGTGGTTTGATAAACGTTCATTAACCATACAGGAATTAAAGCCATCTTCATACCCACATGAACATTTTACGGGGGCTGAAAAAATTATGAAACAACATAACCATTATAAACATAAGGATTGCCTTTACTATTTGGATAAAAATCTTTTGTGGGGGCAAATGCCCCAAATCTTATCTTTGTCTTAACATTAATTTAAAAAAATTACTAGAATTCTTTTGGGAGAAAGTGTGAAGCTTATAGGCAGGGGTGAAAAATACAGTATATGTTGAGATGTTAATAATGTTTATTTAATTTTTTGTTTGTTTTTGTTTATCGATCTATTTGCCTATCTATCATGTAGCAATAGGTAATTGTAATCATGAACTTGTTGAACTGTGTGCAAAGTAGGATGACCACTTTATCATGATTTTAATACAGCCTTAAAAGCAGTGCTTTAGAATTGATATAATAATGCTAATATTCAAAAAAAAAAATTCAAATTTTATTTGTCACATACACAATCCGATCTGTTTAAAACATTTTAAGGTCACATATTGTGATCAGAAACCATTAGACATTGGCACTGGAGCCAACATATTACAGGAAAAAATGGCCTTAAGTCAGATTTACTAAGACACAATTCTGTTAGGCAACCGCTGCCATCCAATAAATTCCCATCCAACTGTGTGAATAGTGCTTAAACTAGTAGTTAGGTACGAGGGTTGAACACAAATGTCTGCAATGTTTGCATTAACTCCTGATTACACCTACTATGCCACATGGCAAGTCAATCGCCTGACCTTAATTCCAACAAGGCCCTAATTCATTTTATTTTATTTGGAACTAAAGACATGGTAAGGCAAAAAAACAAACAAAAAACCATTAAGAATGTTCGACAGACCTCAATCTGAGCAGTCACCTGGTATGTGCTGATGGCAGTGATTTTCAGACTTCAGCTAGTCATCAGATGTCAAACATTTGCAACTGAGTGGGAAAAATATTCGGGCTTACTGTATTTCTGGCTATTGGTATAAAGTAAGGTTTTAGGGAAATTTTGAGAAGCCTGCTCCTCCATGCATATTAATATATTAAAAGCTTGCCAATATTATTTTCACATTTCCAGTGTTTGTATAATCTCATTATGGAATTTTCTAAAATGCATGCAGAGATGTTTAAATATAATACAAAAGTCAAAAATTATGCGCACTCCGGTTATATTAAAACGTCTGTTGGCCGCACTTAACAGCGCTTTCTGTTCAAGGCTACTGTCTCCCAGTCACTGCTGTGAGAACAGTGTGAACATGTTACATCAGTTCATTTGTAACTGCAGTGCGAGCAAAAATGGATGCCCTACTTGTAATTTGAGCAGTGTGCAGTGATGAGTTTTTGTGGTTTGATGGTGTACCAGGTGCAGAGCATAAACAGAAGCGTTTCGATATCTGTAAAAAAAAAAAAAAAAAAAAAAAAATTGGACTGATACTCTAAGGCAGGTGAACGTTTCTTAAAGAGAATTGTTACTGGTGATGAGACATGGATTCATAGAGAGTAAATGGCAGAGTATGGAACGAAAACATTCTCAATCAAAACCAAGAAAGTTAAATAATCAGCCAGCAGCTGGAAAATTGCTGCTTACAGTTTTCTCAAGTAACAGTTTTGGAACATTATCAGGAAAAAGGTTGAACAATCAACAGTGGTCAATGATAGATGCTTAATGAAAAGCTGGAGCCTAAACTTTGGATTAAGAGCAGAGAACTGCTGTCTAAGGATGTTGTGATCTTGCATTACGATCCATGTCAATGCAAAAACTTTGTTTTGAGTTGTTGAAGCATCTAGAGTAGACTAGACTAGAGTCCTGATCTTGGTCCATTGGACTTGATCTTGCTCCATTACCTTTTTGGTGCCGTAAAAGCAGCCCTATAAGGATAAAGAAGTGCCGTTCTGATAAAGAAGTAAAGACAGCGTTGCATTCTTGGCTTGCAGCTCAGTCTAAAACACGAATGCTCTACACAACATCTTTTAAATAAATAGCAAAGAGATTATGTTCAAAAATTATGTTCATAGTTTCTAAAAGTTAATGAAAAAAAATTCTACAGCTGAAGTAGCAGCATTTGTAATTGACCCTCACATGTAGTTGTACAGACAGAACCATAGAAATGGAAAAAGAAAGTTTTTGGCAACGTGTCAACATAAAATCCATGTCAAATCCTAAGAGCTTCAGGGAATAAGGGTTTTCATCTCTGAGGGCCTACTTCTGAGTGACAGCTCATCTGCCCTGGTAGTGACATATGAGAGAATAACCAGGAGGATGTTAACATAATGTCATGGTTGCAGTTAAGCTGCAGTTTCCAGTCAAATGGGAGAAATTATTCAGAGAAAATGATCCACCACGG
This sequence comes from Clarias fuscus, assembly GCA_030347435.1. Lineage (NCBI taxonomy): Eukaryota > Metazoa > Chordata > Actinopteri > Siluriformes > Clariidae > Clarias > Clarias fuscus. The sequence goes on along the minus strand of CM059229.1, from coordinate 18,538,259 downwards.
ACCCCTTACCAACAGCAGGGGAACCTTCCTTCCAATAAATCATCATTTAGCTTATCTTGCATTCTGTTACTTTTGCGGAGTGTATAAGAATGGATTCCAGCCCCTTACCTTGTGAACCTGTAGTTGATTTGTGGATTTGTTGCCTAATGCTTTCGTGCTTTTTTGTACTTTTATTGGACAAAGCCTTTGGTTTCGAAAGTAGATCTGTTGAAATATCTTTTAGTAATATTTCAGCTCAAAAGATTCACCAAAACAAACAAACAAAACAAAAAGTTGTTTACTAATCATTACCAAACTAATTAGAACAAGACTTTAGGCATACAGTAGGAATTGGTTCCTTTATGGTTCTGCTAAATACTGTATATTTTATAATGCGCTTATAGGCATATATAATATATGGGCTCAGTCCTTTGGCAATATTTATAAACGGCACACATCATATAACCTTTTTCACTGCAACGGGAACAAGGTTCAGCATGACACTGTTTTTAATTCCTTTGCAATGGTGCATGGATGACTGTAGTGCATGCTGCATATCACTCTTTTGTCAAGAAGAAAAAGTACCAGGACATTCAGTGTGTTCCCAGTTTGCCCGTTCAGTAAGTAACGCATTCCAGCTGTGTGTCTTCCCTGAACCCTTTGTAAAATGTCCTGACACAACCAAAGGCATTTGTGACAAACGTTTCATTAGGACTAGCGCTAGGAAGGGGGTTTCAGTGGCCGGATTTGCTTTGTATGCTTTCTCCACATAAGAGATCAAATACAGGATAACTTCAACAGACTCTTGTTGCCCTTTCACTCATGAGGCTTTAATTTTCATCTGTCAGTAACCAGCCAATGGACGTTCTCCGCAAAGTCTCGCCCATTCACCTCCATTCCACGCACTCTGGTTCTCACAGAGCGTTGCGAAACACCACTAGCTCTCCTGCCTGCAGGCACTGATGCAAGGCTGAGCTTGGGAAAGTTATAACCAAGCCAAAATGGCCTGCTAATTGCAACATCTTGCACCAGTCAGTGAGGATGAAAACCCAGCGGAAGTCTTGACATGGCCCAGCAGCGCTATAGCTGCCAAGCTTTGCCGTAGAATGAAGACTTTTAGAGGAAGCAATTGCTTAATGTCATAATTGTTCATCACACTGAAAATGTACAGGACATGCAAATGTGTACTATTTCTTTTTACTATGTATAAAAGATCTTGTAAGTTTCACTTTGAGTGTGTGTTCGCATTGGGGGGGCCCTTACTGAATAGCTGGCCTGCTCACAGGGATTACACTGGCTGTGAACTTGGCTATGGCCAGAAGTTCCCACTGCTCTGGCTATCTTAGCAGAAAATGCTTGTTTTTCGAAAGTACAAGATCTGGTCTTGATTTCCACGCAGTGTCATTACAAGATGGGAATACGTATCTCTGGCTTTAACTTGAAGTTAGTCATTACTTGTCCAGGATTATTACATCAGTCGTACAGCAACAACAACAAAAAAAGAACACTGGCAATGCCAAGGACTTTTAGCCGATCCAGAATGAGATCTGCTTTATGACTTGTTAGAAGAATCTGAAAACAGCTCCATAAAAATAAGCCAATAGTTTCTATAAAATTTTGACTTTCAAGCACATGTTCATGGTGGTCTGAGTAGTTTCTGGTAAAGGATATTGAAGTACCACAAATGAACCGCATTAATGTGTGGGAAGGCCTCTTTTAAAATTTTTACAAAATGTAAGCGACTAAATGAAAACCCAATGAAATTAGTCAGATCTCTAAACACTTGTATTTTTGTGCTTTTAAATATGAACACTAATTCATTCATGGTTAAACTATGATTCATTTTGAAATCATGTTCAAGCTTTATGAAACAGGGAACTTAGAATCGGCCACTAGCAGAAGTTTAAAAGTGAATTTCAGCTTATTATGTTTATTAACACATTTTAATATAATTTTTTGCATACAAACATGCCACACTCCCCCCATTGTACAGCCAATCTGCTTAGCTGGGATCTCCAGATGATGTGGCAAATGCTTTTCTGTTGCACCATTCAAGAGTTCATGTAGTGTACAGTATATGCTGAGGCTGATTAGCTGGTTTAAGGCAAAAAGAATTACATAAATAAATAACTTTCACTGTTGCAGTACTAAACTGGCCGATCAGGATCAGTACATGTGCTGTATGTAGTCCTGAGAGGTATAACAGAAAAGCATGAGTGTTCTCTCCCATAGATTGTGAGTTTAGATTCCAGGTGCAGCATCAAATCAGTTATTTAAACTGAACGAAAGTGATATGGAAATCATTTGAAAATATATTTTAAGGTTAAATAAGTCTTTTTTCTCTTTACTAGTGTGATAAGCCTGTCCACACACGTTTTCTGTGCCATATTGTCCCAAGGCCTGCTGTGAACAACTGCTGGACAACTTTAATTTGTTTCTTTTCTAGCTCCAGGAGCAGGAGTAGCTCTGTGGCTGGGGTGTTGGGCTGATCACATGGTTAGTGGTTCAAGCCCCAGTGCCACCACGCTGAAATTGTTGGGCCTTTGAGCCTTCCTCCAAATCTCAAAATCCTTTACCCTACCCTCTCAAACTTGAGCTTTAGGATAGAGCTTAAGAGCTTTCAAGAGTATTAACCTGCCCTGTGATATAGCATAAGGAGCAGTGGTGGTTTAAAAAGGGGGGAAAAAAAATTTAGATAGTACTGTAACTGGCAATTTACCAAAAACTAAACTTTATGCTCCAGTCTCATTTCCTCATATTGAGAATTAGTTTTCCTTTCTGTAAAGCATGATGGTCAGTGGTCTTTATCTGCCCAGTCTGACTTGTTCATCCCAATATTTCACATCTTCCCCTCTCTCACTTACCGTTCCCCACAGTACACCTCTTACTCTGTTTTCTATCCCTAAGTTATGACTCTTTTGAATCGCAGATCTATATGTTGAATCCAGCTGCCCCTTAAGTGACTTGATGGTCCAGGTGTCTATTCCTATACAAAGTACTGGGGCCACTGGACCTGTTGTTTTAGGAACTTGTTCTGTGTATTTGGAAAAAAAATGCATTGGAGCCCAACATACCCTTACTCTGCTGTATATGTCCTTACTAATGACTGTAGCAGAGGGATCTTTAAACTCAAAGCTCAATGGATCATAGTATCGGTGCCCAAAGTTTAGCAGTTTACCATATCCTTTTGGTTAGGTTAAAAGTTATTACGCCCTGCAGTTGGGGATTAAACCACCACCGTCACGTCCCTGGGAGCCTGTAAACTAGAGTTCGTTTTGGCTATAGTTTTAACAGGTCAGCAGGCTGCTTTAAGGTTGCTTCAAGGTGTTTCCCTCACTCCAGGAGCACTAGATTGAGTTTCACTCACAGCAGGCTTGGACCTCAGCACTGAGCCTGGAGCCCTAGAGTCAGCAGGGAGTTTGCGCTTGAAGGAGCGAGAAGACGTTTCAGCCAATATCAATTCCATGGTCAAGAATTGTAGTCATAGCTATTTCTGGCTAAGCAAATAGACGGAACACAACAAATCGGTGTAATACTGTAAGCAGTATCAAGGTGAATGGATTTCAACCATTTTTATTCATCTGGATGTTTGGACATCTACGTATACATTGAAACTTTCGTTGCATTTTATGTTAAAGCTTTGTTGCTTAAGCTTTGTTGTGTTAGTGTGCTATACAAAATACAATCATAAAAGCAATTTCAAATAAACATACACATACTGTACAGTACTTACTATCCTTATGAGAAAGTTCCATTAAAACAGTTTTAAAATGAATACAAAGCATTTTTCTTCCTATAGCCTCCACCAATTCATGTAATGTTTCTGGCTTATTTCTGTCTCTTGCTTCTCTCCCCTTACTGTTTCCCTGTCTCTGCTTATCCGAAGAATTTTGTGATGTCCATCTACACGAGTTACTGAATCTACTGCCCAATATTAGAGGCATGTTAAAACTTGAATGTTCGATTATTTCAGAGCCAATCAATACTGTGGGACACGTCCCTGTCTAGCGATGTCCATATCTTGCGCCATGCTTTGGAGGAAATATCTCTTCACTTGTCTCCTGTCTATTTGCAGTCATCTTTATTGGAAATGTAATCATTCTTTTGGACAGCCTCTTCCTGAGCTCTATAGCCTCCTAGTGCTGGCTGTAAGAAATGAATCTGTTTGGAAATCCTCTGGTCGTTAAATATAAATTTGCCGTGACCGTATGGGAAATTTTGCGCTGGAGCTTCTGTTTTTATTCTTTCCTAGAGTTTTAGGAACGTCGGGTGGAAAGAAAGAAAGGAAAAACTAATAAAGAAGTTGAAAGTAGTAGTGACGTAAGAATTGTAGACTAAATTTGATTGATTACATTGACATTATTTTCACAATAATTTAATTAATTGATTTATTAATTTGTTAATTAATTAAATAGATATGCAAAAACAGATGTATTTGATTAACAGAACTACCAACAATCAAGTAAAATCAACAAAATGTACAGTCGATCATGCATAGAAGTGTTGAATAAAAACAAATCTATTTGCACATTATGAATTATGCATATGCTGTACAGTGCTAGCCAGCATACTGTATGGCGGTTTAGCTCAGTTAGCCCTGCATGCTGTGCAAATGGGCCACTAATGTAAGCATCCCAGCAGACGGAAACCATTTAAACACAAATAATGAAACAGGGGTCAGATAAAGTAGACCTTAATAAAGTAAACACTAGTCTTGTGCTATATGGATAAAAATAAAATGTTAAATGGAAAAGTCTAGCAGAACAAAATAATGAACCTAATATGTCATGCCTGCATATACTGTATGGCTAACACTCACTTCATGTGTGATCCTCATTTGTAGTTGTTTTTTTCTTGGCAAGTGGTTTAGTGGCTTACGTTGTCTCCACATTTGTTTTGCAGTCCACTTACGAACAAAGCACCACAGGAATCCATGCAATCAATTTTGGGTGTGTTTTTTATGATGTTGGGCAATACATATACAGAATTGAACTTGTAGGGAGGAATGTAGACGTGCTTTTCTGGTTAGAAGTGTTTTACAGCATTCTTTGTTGAGGGAAGATGGGGGGAAATGAGTAATGGTTTTTCAATTTGCTCATTTGTTGTGATTCACAATCTGTTGGCCTTGCAACACTCTTTGCACAGATTCTTCTGTTTGTAAGTCAGCATGATCAAAATGGTCAAATTGAAAACATTATCTAGACAGAATCAGACATCCATATGTGCTGGAACCAATGCAGTAGAGAAATCCAAATCAGTTTAGTCTTATTTCTTACAATGTACATTCAATTTCATGCATCCAATCTGGCATTCTAAAATGGATTCTTGGGATCCTTTCCCTTTTCTTCAATGTGGGACTACAAGTGTTGCTTAATGTATCTAATTAAAACGTAATGTATCTAACTAAACACTACGACTAACTCTTCTATAAATCAAAGAGTCTACATGGCCTACAATCCATGATGTTTCGTGTCTGACTTTGGTGACATTTTAAATCATGTACAGATGTGAATACATAAGAGCACAGAGCGAACAAATTAATATATTGGCTGCTGTGGGCAGTATTTGTTAAAAGGGCTCGGAGAGTGTTTTTCAGAGCTTTATCACTTTTTTATTATAATAGTAATTATTATTATTATTATTATTAGTAGTAGTAGTAGTAGTAGCAGCATGTTGGCAAAGTGGTGACCACTGTGGCCTTGCACTTCTAGAGTCAAAGGTTCAGGTCCTGCCTTCGGGTCTGTGTGCATCAAATTTGCATGTTGCATGCTTGGTGGGTTTCTTCCAGGTTTCCTCACACAGTACCAAAACATGCAGCTTAAGCTAATTGGAATTTCCAAATGTGTGAGTGTATGGGTGTGCCCTGCAATGGATTGGGACCCCATTCAGGCTGTACCTCACCTCATACCCTAAGTCTCCTGTAATAGACTACCTCCTGTGACCCTACACAGAATAAACGTTATAGAGGGTGAGTAGATGAGTGAGTAGTAGTACAGGGTGATTCACTCGAGAGAGGCCCTGAATATTCTGTAATAATTCTCTCTAATAAATACGCTACATACCTTGACGTATGTGTAATCGAGTGCATTACATGCGATGCTGGAAATGATCTCCAACCCAGTGTTCCATGTTCCTGAGTTTACTAGAACCAGTGACGGATCTCTTTCTTTGAGCTCCTGAATGACGGTGATATAATGAAATTTTGCCCTTTTTGCAGCTCTCTAACATGTTGAATAAGACTTCCCAGGCTCCTGTGCAAGGCATCTCAGATATTTTGTAGGCGACTGCTATGGACGAAGTGGCATGTTACCAATTGTGTCCTGCAAAATCTTTGGATAGAGCTCACAGTTTCCTCACCATCCTCTGAATAACACTCTTTGAGGATGTGTCAGGAACATCATATTTCTTCCTAAATTCCCTCTGACACCTCTGAACATATTGGTGACTCAATAGGTTCGCACAGTGAAGATGTGCTGCCACCATCCTGATGAGAGATGGCTGTCTGACCTTAACAGTCCGACTCAGGGGCATCCTGGCATGTTTGAAGCTCCATAAACTGTGGAGCACATTGTATGTTGTTAAAATTGCTTTGTTCCAATGAGAGTTATTACAGAATATCCGGGGCCTATTTCGAGTGAATCACCCCGTAGTAGTATAGTTACTTTGCTTGTTTAATTTCATTATGAGCTCATATTTTAGTTAACCTATGTGGGTAGAATGTATAATGCATGTACAGTATAACCCCTATGTTTTGTTTTGTTCTTTTAAACAAACAAATAAAATAAAAAAAGATTTACAGTATACTGTATGTACAGTAAAGTGGTGGCATAGAGGCGTAGTTGTTAGCACTGTTGCCTTGCACCTCCTGGGTCCGGGTTCGATTCTCGCCTCGCGTCTGAGTGCGTGGAGTTTGCATGTTCTACACATGATTGGTGAGTTTCCTCCAGATGCTCAGGTTTCCTCCCACAGTCCAAAGACATGCAGATTAGGTTAATTGGCATTCCCAAATTGCCCCATTTTGTGTTTTTTGTGTGTATTTGTGTGTGCCCCATTTAGAGTGTACCCCACCTCATGCCCTAAGTGCCTGGAATAGGCTCCAGGCCCCAACAACCCTGTATACGGGATAAAGCGGTATAGACGTTACTTATTACTTCTAATAATTCTATTTTTAGGTGCTTTTCCACCTAGGGGTGCTCAAAGAGCTACATTGGCCCACTGCTACATACTGCCATGGATTTACACATATTAACACTATATAAAACAATACAAAGAGCAATAAATAAATACATGGATCATCCATAACATTAAAACATTAAGACCAATATTTTTTTTACATTCCACTTATGCCCCAGGTGCAGATCTGGCTCCTCTGGGAATGACTCCACAAGATCTTCTGGGGGTGTTTTGTGGTGTCTGCCACTGGGATATTGGCAGTAGATCAGATTGACTCTTTGTCTTCAAAGCTCTATACACAGCAGGCTACAGTGCACTGGGAGTTCTGATACCTTTCTATTATGGCCAGCAATTACTTTTTTGTCAGATTGTGCTGCATTGCCTTTTTTCTGTGGTATTGGACTGAACGGGCTGGCCTTCGGTCTCTGTGGGCATAGAGTAGGTGAGCCTTCGGTGCTCATGATCTCAACTCCAGTTTTCTGGTATATAGTTGATCATTATTCAAGTCACGTGTCAGTGCTCATAATGTTATGGCTGATTGGTATTAAGAAAACTTCCATGACTTCAGACTAAAATCATCACATGACTAAGAGTCATGTGTTAAAGGTGTGTAAGATGTTACTAAACCTGCAGATCAGGTTTTGTTTTGTGTCTCTCTGACTCGGGAAACATTTTAAATCACGTACAGAAGAGCACACAGCAGACAAACACAAGAAAACTAATGTTACTCTTGCTGCAGGTAAGTGAATGAAGAGCCCATTTTAATTAGATTTAACATTGCTTTAACTAATAATCCTAAAAATGACAATTTTACGTGGCAAGGCAGTCAAAGAAACAAAGCATTAGCAAATCATTTTCCAGCAAGCAATGGCTGATTGAAATTAGCTTAAACGAGACAAGAATTTTTACTTGAAACAGAACTAATGTAGTTTTTAGAAACAATGTAGATAGAATTATTTATCCTGAGGACAAGGTGTTGGGTAGTCTCTTAATGATGATCTAATGCTGTATTCAAAATGTGCTGATTGGATAAGATTACAGTGCCATTAAAGGTATTTACCCTTCCCCTATTTCCTCCAGTTTTGCATATTTTTCCACAGTATATGGTTTCAGTCAATAGCATGAGGTCATGTTATCCACTGAATAATGAATTAGATCTGAGAGTTGACTGAGATGGGGGTGGGATGAGGTTGAGAACAGTTTGTGAGGTATGCTCTTGTCCTATAGTGGTTTAAGGGCAATGTGCCAGTGGGGACTGTGACAGGGCAAATTTTGATTACAACAAAGAGCCAGAAGGTGGACACAGGCTTGCGAGCACCCTAGGATTGTCATGTGATAGAGTGGAGATGGATGCAAATGCAGTGTAAAGTGTTGTTAAAAAGACCAGTGAACAGATGAAACCAATTGCACCTGCTTTATCCCTCATTATTATAGGTCCCAATAAGTTGCTTGCATGTTTTAATTGTAGCAGGTGCTGCAGATCATAAAAGATCACCTATGCTGCATGGTAATTAAATGGTTTCTATGTGATTAGCCATATTTATTCATTAAAACCTCTGATTGCTCACCATTAAAACTGTAAGGTATTACAGTAGTTTAACCTAGAGGAAACAAAATATTGAATTATTCTGTGCATAATTTATATACAGGTATCCAACATTATGTATAATACTATTTCTTTGTGATTCGTTGTTTTCTATTTATTATTCTACATATGATTTTATGTGGGGAAACAGCCAATTAGAAAAAGTTTTTACAGACTTGGTCACATTATCTACTGTACATGAGCATAAAGTAAGAGGCAAGCTAATTATTACAACAAATTCTTTCAATGCTGAACACAATGATAACGAAAGGCCATCCAGAGTGAGAAATCATAAAGCTTACTCTTAGCTGCCTGTGGTCCTAGTATAAGTAATTCTGTCTTGTTGGAATTCATTTGAAGGGGAATTTAAGAGGAAATGTCTACTATCCCATACACATTCCTCAGTTTTATTAAGGTCAGTCATTTGGCTTTAGAACAGACCTTTGTGGAACCCCAGACTTTCCTTACTTTTGAAAGATGCTACAATAGTCTAATGACAATGATCACTCAAACAGCATCTAAGCTGGGAAAGAGACATTCTCTTAACTCCAACAACATTAACAGTGTAACTAGAAAATCATTACAATCTATTATATGAAATGCTGCACTAGGGTCGAGCTACAGGAGCCAATAGAAACAACCATGAGTCAACCATGCCAACAGTAAGGCATTTACCACTACAACCAGTGCCTTTTCTAAAGAACCGTTGTTGCACTTGTCAGTCTTGTACATAGTCACTGTGCAGATACACTCCCAGTACTAACTAGTCCATATCTCTTGCAAATAAAGCTATTACTAATGACAGAAAAAGAATGACTAGACACCCTGCACTGAACAAGCTCAGTGCCGGCCATTTCAAGTGTAGTAAATGTACCTTACTCATAGATTTCTGGTAAAAATTTCAGAGAGATAATTAATTTCAGATGAGTCAATGGGTGGGGGGGACAAATAATTAATTAAATCAATCAATAAAATAAATGTGGCTTTAAATAAAAAGAGAACAAGTAAAAGAGAAGAAGTGATAATCACAGTGTAGAAATTACTGGTGATAAAAATGGCCAATTTAGCCATTTGATTGGAAAATGGGACCTTAATACATTCAAAATATTCCACTAAAATTGAGTCATACTTTTAGTTAAAAGCTTAGCTTAATGAAAAGGGGAAAAAAACGTATACAGTAGTGTATATACTACAATATATTGTATTAACAATAGTATATACTAAGAGGTGCACAGGATAGCAATATTAATGGTTTGTGTAAGACAAGTCATTTTTCCTGCAGATATGCTGCTGCATTGTTTGTGTCATAGGCATGGCAAAAGGCGTTAGTCAGGTAAGTAGATTCATTGTGTATTTTAAAAAAAAAATGCTTTCTTGCTTTTTTCGTAACTGACATTTATTACTTACTGTCGGGTTCAAAAGTCTGAGACCACATTGAAAATTCTAAAACTAAAGTGTGCAATATATTTACAATTCCCTATTTAGCATGTCGTAAAAGTTTGTGATGCTCACATCTTTGTGCAAATGTTCAAATTCATGGGTCTTGTTTTAAATCATGTGTTTGAGCAATTGCACACTGCCTTTAAAAATAAAAAAAAGCGGGACCATACGAAATGCTAACAAATTCTGACATTTTTGTAAATATTTCTAAAAAGTTATTGCTGATCATGACATTTGTGGTAAATTGCAGTGTTGAACATAACGCATTTGTTTCTCAAATAAACTAAAAAAAAAAAAAGCCATTTACATCAATACAAATCAAAGCATGGTCTTTGTCAAACACTGCTGGCATGGTCCATGTGTAAGTCAAAATTCCAATCAGATTTCTCTCCACTGTTGTCATGTGGTTGTTGAACACAAGAGACTTTCTCTGAGGCTCCTTCAAATTTGGATTGAAGGATCCTGCCATGTAAGTGATGGAAGGGTACAGATTCAGATTGATTACCTAAACAGCCAAAGGGATTCTAGTGTACCATTTTTTGGAGTACTATTTCGTTAGATTTGTGTCACTACATCTTCACCAGGGGCATCTACAGTATGTGATTTAGCAAAGCAGGAGTTTTTGTAGTTAGCTGTGTTTTAGGTGCACCATTTCTTTTCAGGCTTGCTAGTATTTGATGGCTAAAGGAAGGAAATTTACGGATTCATTTGAATTGTTTGTTAGTTTATTCAGACATGTTTTGGACGTCCTTTAAACTTGTGATTATTATATTTATTAATTCGTATACTGTATGTTCATAGTCATTTGTTCTTTTATCAGGTGACTCTCATAGACACTATGCAGTGCAGTACACAGGAAACAGAATGAAGTGGTTCATCTCATAAGTCTTCTAGTCTGAGTCATTCATTCTTTTGTCATGTGACTACCATACAGTATAATATTGCACTGCATAGCATTTATGGCGATGACGTGAAAAACTTGGGCTGCAGAAATATACTCTATGTGTGGGAAACACTGTATACAGTACATACCCGAGTGCACCTATTATCGTTCTTGGGAAAAACTGTCTGCATCATAACACCTTCACCTTTTTCACTGCTTTTATGTTGTTCCAAAAGTTAAAAAACGTAAAGTGGACTTTTCATTATGTATTTCATTAACTAGCAACAGGGCTATATTCCCTGTGCTGCTGAGAGGCCAATGGCAGCTTTTAAGGTGGAATGTTTTCTTAGGTGTTACTCAATGCAGGAGTTGACATTGCAAATCAATCAACACATTAAACTTTACTACTCCAACTTATTATTTAGTTTATATTAGTTCTCTTGCATGGGATATATTTCATGATGATTGGATCTTCAAAAGCTTACAAAAATGTTTATGAATTTCAACCGGATTCTTTCTCCTCACTTAAAGGATGAACATGGTGGAACATTGTTTCTACATATGTTTCAAAATCTTGAATAATGACGACACTTTCTACAGTCAAATTACATGAATGGTTTAATTGCATACTCTCAGATTTCTGGACCCCACTGTACTAACTATTTTCTTCTTTCTATTTTTCCTTATTTATGCATGTTTGTATTCACAAGCCGTGTAAAACAGTAAAATATCTCAAACATCACACATGCATACTATAAAATTATAAATGAAGTGATTTTGAAATCTTTGTACCTTTGTACCTTTTCCGATATAATTATATGTAAATTGTATTATTAAAATTTTTAAATGGCATGTTTTTTCCTGGATGGATGACGAATAATTATTCTCCTCTTCTATTTTATTTTACTTCATTTTATTCATGTTTTATTGCTTCTCTATATCCTACTTTTTTATGGCAGAGATGGGACAAAGATAGCAGAGTCACTTCCCACAAAAAAAAGGTAATGAATTTTTTCTGAGTTTAGTCCAATAGGAGATTTGCCCCCCCCCCCCCCTTTTTTTTAATGCACTTTGCATTGTGTGTCATGTAGCATGGTGTCACATGTACAGTATCTAACAAATGCAATGTTATTGAACATCAGGAAATCTTGAACAGTTTCTTGTCACCAGGCAATGTACGAAGGCCTTTCAAGTCAAACTGGGACTTCTGATAAAGTTTCTTGTTTCTTGTGAATGAAGGCATAAAACCGATTAATATTAATAATAGATGACTTCAAGCACAGTACAGTGATGAGACTCAGTTTAGCATTTGAACATTGCACATTATAGAAACTCAGCTGGAAGTTTTTTCCTCATCCCTTGTACAGCCCTGACCTTACTGACCTCACGTCAAGCCATTTCAACATGTTTGGGCCGTTAAAGGAGTTCCTGGGAGGCCAGCATTTCAGATGGGAATGGCTCCAGCATCTTGAGAACACTTTTTACCTTGATGGCATCCAAGTACTAGTAAAATGCTGCGATAAGTGAAAAAAAATGTAGCAGGTTTGTTTTGACACCTCATACTTGTACATGTGGAGAATGAGTGGGCAGTCAGAGAAGGATCCTTGATGATGATAGTGTAAGTCCATCTGCAGATTTTCCTGTTGCAGATATTCTGCAATGAGAGCAGATATTTCACTATGATGTTCTTGGCTCTCCTGAGCATGTGCTCTTATAATTTCCGGCCCTGTACAGTTACCAAACCTCATGACAATACAGTGAGCTTGGAAAGTCTCCACTGTGCACCTACAGAAACTTCTAAAGATCTCTAGTGGCATGATGAATAAGCAATTTACTCCTCTTCCTCCGGATGTACAGCCTCTGCTGTGCTTTCTAAACCATCTGTGCTGTGTTCTCTGAGACCAGCGTAGGTCCTAACTGATAGGGACACCCAGAAACATGTGGTTACTTTCTCTGTCTGCATCACAACATGTGATCAGCAGGGTCATGGCTTGTGTTTTCAAGCATTTCATTTCCTTGGGCTTGGGGTCTTGCCGATGTGTAGGGTTACATTTCTATCCTGTGATCAGATAAATGACTGTTGTACACCCTGCAAATTTAATGATGGTGTTATTCCCATGGATGGGTGAAGAGGGTGCAAAGCATTAGCCTGCAGACACAACCTTTGGGGATGACTGTGTTCATGGATTGAATGAATGTTTAACTGTAGATTTACTTGTCAAGGCCTTGTCAAGTAAGGAAATCCTGTACTGTATCTAATTGTGCATGGCTATTGAGATTGCTAGATTACCTCATGAGATTGCATGAGGTCATCTATGGAGCTACTGTATTTATCATATACAATGTTGCAATGATACTTTAGTCACTATGTGCAAAGCCTTGCCACATTTTTCTTATGTTGTCCTTGGTATCTATGCTTATACAGCTTAATGGCATCTCCAGTACTCTTGGAAACATCATATGTAACTTGCTTGTAATCATCCACATCTCCAGATCTAAACTCCAGTGATATACCACGTATACTGTAAGCTGGACTGAACTTGAGGACTGATCCAAAGCTTCTGGCTGGGATAAGTGCAAATGGTTTTCCTTTACACAATGTTTTTTTATGCATGTGTTGATTTAGGTTGCCAGCATGCTTCCCAATGTTAACTCTAGAATCTTGTTGTGTGGCAGCTGTCCTAAAACCCCCCATTCATCATGCCCGAAGTATTCCTTCAGGTTTCTTTAGACCAAAATCCGATCACTTTACTCATAGGGTGGGTTGTTTCAGCATATGCTTGTATGATGGAAAGAAAAGAAGAGTGGAATGGTCTGAGCATCCAAGATGGGGTCATGCTTTAGCTTTGTATGCCACACAAATCGTTCTATATACATAATCGAAGCTTTTGTCCGTGGTGGAAATGTTGAAATGTTAAATGAACGTTGTGGAGTCCAGTCATTTTAAAAAACTCTCTTGATGATGAAAACAGCATTTGGGTGGGGGGTTTCATATGCACCGATGTTGTGTAATGAGCTGAGTGCCGCCTCAATGTCCAAATTAAGTGGAATGTAAACAGCAGCAATGAAAGCACTAACTTCCATTGGTAGATAAAAATGTTGGCAGGAAGTTAACCCAGTGTATCCTAATTAGGCCAGATTTCTGTCAAAATAATGGCATATTCCCATTGTGTCATGGTGAGGGTTTGTTTCTCATGCATTTCTTTCTCTTAAACCACTGTTACACTGAGCCATGTTTCCACTATGCCCTAAAAAATTGTGTGAATGCAGTAAGACCTTGGCAGGAATGGATTAGAAACTAGTAAGGACGTAGTATTGTCTCTCATGATGTGGAGCCGGTTGAGGTTATGGTCAATGTAAGATGCAGGCATAACGTAGGTAAGGACATAGTACCAATGGAAGTGACCAGTTAACAGTATAATGTGTTACACGCATCACACAGACGGTTGGATGGTGCAGTGTCAAAGGAGTTCTCACAACAACCTCTTCAGGCTTGTGCTATGGCCATGGTAGTGTCATGCCATGTTGTAGAAGACTGCATTATTAGACTTTCATATTATATTGTGGTAAAAAAAAAAAAAAACACACACACAAATCTTCAGTTCAGATGGGACTCAGATGGCATTTCAGAAACTTCACTTAAACCAGGTTTATAGACAAAACCTGCTCCTGTGTGTACAGTAGATACGTATATCTAACTAGCTCCATTATGACCTCTTCTTTTAAGCTGATGAACAGTGTATTTATTTTCAGGTCTACTGCTAGATGCGGACCATATGCCCAGTCTAATCATATTAGCACATTTTTGTATCCAAGTCTCTGCAAAAGCTACATCAATGGTTGCAGGTTGTGTGTGTTTACTATAGTGTTGCTCTAGCATTTTCAATTCAATTAATTATTATTCAGAAATGTAACACTATACTGTTTTCTTTTGTTTTTTAAATAGAAAGACCTCAGTGAAAAGGAGCTTCACTTCATTACCAGAATCCTGTCCATTGGATTGGTGGATGCTGACCCTGACATTCTGCACCACATGAAAGAGTACAGAGATGTGTACAGAGTTTCAGCTGGAGAATGACAACCTTATCCACAAGACATGCTGCCGTGCTAGGGAACAATCCTTCCTGTCTGAGGAATGGTTCCTGTCTGACACTTCCTGTCTGTCTTAAAAGGAGAGTATGCATGATTTTTACTGTATTATATCCATCTATGAGGGCCGTTTATGTCAAACCGTGACTTATGATTTTGCAAAGTAACAAAGTTATGAACTCCTAGGTTATTGGTCAGGACTGTTCGGGGGATGTGGCAATAACTCCCAGAGTTCTGGTAATGTGCAAATGTTGCTGTGGGCAATCTGAGATTGTGTATTCTCCTCCAAAAAAAAAAAAAAGATGCCTTTGGTGATCAAACAAGGTTGTTTTTTTTCCTGAGAGTGATCCACATGCTGAATGTTCACAGGAACGACTGAAATTAGGGCCAAGCCACCTCGGCCGGAATATATACGTTCACAGTCGTACAGATTTCTTTCAAGCATTTACACCTTTTCCAATGTTTTACAGCTAAGGGTCTCATCATCATATTGTGCTTGAAGTCTTCTGTAAATGTCTGTAACTGTTTTACACCTTCATTTCATCACAAGTCCCGGTTTGACTTGAACACCGATATGTTTGTCTAAAAATAAAGCAGCATGTTTCACTTCCTCTTGATTAATGTGATCCTTTAATTAAGAATAAAATAAGCAATATCATGCAAGAGACTTGCCATAAGATGTGCTGGAAAAGACTCGTTGAGAATGGTCCAATCATATGAGCCCAAATATTTAAAAACAATATTGATTTGCTAAGAACAAAAGTGGGAGGGTTTGGGTCGCACAGTGCTGCGCCCCAGTGATGATTTGAAAAGATCAGAGCTCAGCCTCAGGTCTCATGCTTTTCAAAAATTGATGTGCCTACATAGACACTCGTTTGTCCGGCGCCCCGTGTACACGAACACAAATGAACGTAATACAATTTAGATCTTTTTTAATTGCAAATAAATTATATTAAGAAATACAGAGGAATATTGTGACTAAATGACTTTATTTCATTATTAAAATAAATAATTATTATGTTAAATAATTACATGTTAAAGTAACATTCTTCTCTGGCTAACTTTAAGGGGGGCGGCGCCCCTGAGCCCCGTATTGACACAGGCCGCCCTGTGTGTGATATTGCTTTTATACAACAGTTCCACAAACACAGATTATGATTTGTTATTTTATTTAACCAGTTATTTTACTCTACCAACACACATCCTTATGCAGCTGACGGAACAACCTAATTGACAGCTGGCGCGAATGCAGTTTGAATTCTTACTGGGTACTATAAAGCAAAAAAGTTAAAGAGAATAACTTCACTTATGTTTTACTGTCTCCCCAGTTACTGCTGTGCAGGTGTGAACATTTGAAACATTTGTGTTCATTTGTAACTGTACTGCAAGACTTGTGATTTGCAGGAAAGAAGGGCAGCATGCATTGATTTGTTTAGTTTTTGTGGTCTAAAGGGTGTACCTGGTGCTGAAAAAATCTGGTGAATCACTACAAGCCTGAGAGTAAAAGGACCGAAAAAGTTCAAAAGTCAACCATCAGCTGGAAAATTGATGCTTACAGTTATCTAGGATTCTCAAGGGCCAGTATTGGAACAGTAACAATATTGTAGGTTCAGCAATCAACAGTGCTCGTTACAGTGAGATGCTTATTGAAATGCTGAGGACTGCAATCCAGAAGTGCCTAAAACATTTTTTAATGATGGAACACAAAAGCATGTTAACAATGTACATTGAGTGTATTGAAAATTAATAGTACTTAGTTAGTGCCGGTGAGCCTAATGACATGGATCTATGAGCTTTGTAATTACGTTGATACTTGAATAAATCATCCTGGTTTGGCCATCTGGCATCGTCATCAACTAGGACTGTAATAATCTCAGGCAGTCTGTAGCAAAAAGATTTTTTATAATAAAATAAAAAGAAAGAAAGGGGGGGGGGGGGGGGAAACACCTGTTTTTGTCATTACTCAGGTTAAATCCCTTACACAGTCCATTTATAAGAAACTCTTTTTGTTGCCTATGAATTCTTTAAAGAACTAGAAAATTATGTGTGAAGAACACTCCCATTTTCCAGCATAAATCCTTTAGGTAATTACTTGGATCTTTTTGGCAAGCTCTTTCATCATGAGAAGACGTAAGTTGATATTAGCTGACCTCCAAAAATTCTTGTAATTTGCTAGGCAGAACTGTAACATGATCTATATAGCCCCTAATCTAGGATGATATATAACATTAACATTTCTGAGTCGACTTTAAATGGGTAATTCCCCCCACCCCCCACCCTCCAGTAAAGCTAGCATGCCAAATTATAATGTACAGATTGCCATCAACGTAATATTATAATAATTGGATCACCTTTGCTTTGCTCATAGTTTATACAATGGAGTCTTTATATACACACAATATATGTTCCCACTGGTCCAATTTTGGTATCTTAGATCAGTGTTTATATTTAAACCTGCAAAGCTTTCCTTTCCAAAATGCAACCTTTAATTTAATTATCCTATGTAAGGTCAATCATTTACCAAAAAAAAAGTATGATAAATCTGAGTTCATTCAGCATAATGTTCCTTTGCCCCAGTTGTCATTTTTGATCGTTTAATTGAACGGGTGCGTGTCTACTGCAAAGTAAATTATGATTGATCAAGCAGTAACCAAATAAGTAAACACGCCCCTTGAATCTCAGCGAGCCCATTTGGAAGAAAACTCCGCTCAGGATTTACACTGAGGTAAGCCAGATAATGCATGCCTCGGGGAAAATGTTCATCTATTCAACATACTTGCGTGAACTAAAGTGAGTGGCAGAGAATGTTGGGTAGAAAACCAGACACTCATAACCAGAACCATATCCTGCATTCCAATAGTGTTTTAAGAAGCCCTGTTTTCACTATTAAAATAATTTATATTTGGATTCAGATTTTGCTAGAGAATCGTATTCTTAGCTTATTAAACAGTTATTTATCCATCCATCCATCCATCTTCAACCGCTTATCCGAAGTCGGGTCGGGCAGTTATTTATCTTACAGTAAAATACTGATCAACTACAGTTGACTTATTTAGCAACTTCAGTGCAACAGGTAGAAAAGAAGTAGTACACTGATCAACCAAAACATTATGACCGTTGACAGTTAAATCATAATATTATTGACTGTAAATTATATACTATTAAACCCATCCAGTCCAATCCCACAGAAAAGTTAATGCTGGCCATGATAGAAAGGCACCAGAACACCCAGTGCACCACAGCATGCCAAACAAGGGACCCAGCAGATAAAGAGCCCAAGGCCAATGACCTGGCCTCCTAATCCGATTGAGCCCCTATGGGTGGCACATGCCAGAAAACAATTCCAGGCCACAGACGCCTCAGCCTGCGACCCACAGCAACCAAAGGATCAGCTGCTAACGTCCTGGTGCCAGACACCACAGAGTCCTTGCAAAGAGGCCAAACAAACCCCTGTGGCACAAGGGAAACCCCAAACCTAGGTGGTTACAGTGGTATGGATGATTCTTGTATATAGTTGCAAGAATTAAGAATTTGTGTCCTTTCATCCCAATAGATTTATTTTATAAAGTTTATTTCTGTTGTAACTAGTTAGCACAACTAGCATTTAGCTAATCAGCAAGCTAGATATTTAAATAGCTACTAAGCCATCACATAATTTTTTCTATTGCAAATTAGATAATACCCTTGACGACTGTCCTGTAATTAGTCACTCATTCTCAATGTATTATAAACACAGTTTGATCCAGGGGATGAGAATTAAAAAAAAAAAAAAGCTTCACATTTGTTTGAGCTTAGAAAAAAAATTGTGTCCATAATGAGGAATGGTCAGTAGTCGTGCATTCAGAGATGCTTTTCTACTCATTGTGGTTGTAAAGAGTATTTGAGTTACTACAGCCCTCCTCGCAGCTTGAACCAGTTCCAGCTTTTCCCTCTGACCTCTGGAACGACATAGAGTGTGGATTAAAGTGCCCTCTGGTGTGAGTGTGAGCACTGTGGCTGCCTCATCTTTCTAAGCATGCCATGAGTCAGTGTGTCCTTTAACAGCAGGAACAACACTCACTGCCAGAACAGTCAATGACAAGAACAATCTGTGTTGTAACTCACAGGGATCTTACTTTCATATTCTAATCAGTGTTATTTTAGACCAGCTCTCAGTTCATCCTGTCATTGGGGTGGATTTGTTATGCTGGCCGGGGTCATGTGAAAGTGTGCCCAGTATACGTGCGGTGTGTGTGTGTGTGTGTTTCATTGCCTGGCCTCCTGTGGCTCCATGCTTTAGAGAGGGAAATGCGCTTTTCTTTTATCTGCTCTTTTGAAGTGCCCTGACTACCTACATTTGCCAACTTCACAAACACTGGCTATCATCTCATATCAAATGCCACACACATCTTAACCATTTATGTGGCAATAAATCACTGCTTGTAACTTTATTTCTAGTAGATTATTTAATCACCTGTCTTGCATCTTAAACAAACAAGCTGAAATTATTTAAGAAAAAGCAGCCACATACTGTAATTTGCCCCATCATTTGAACTAATAGATTTCTCAACAAAAAAAAAAAAAAACTGGTTTACAAAGTTAATGCTTCTTCATAATGAATGTACCGCACTTTAAAGCTTTAAAGTTGTAAAAAGTTATTTTTATGCAGCTACACCACAGGAGGGAAGAAAAGCTGTTACAAGCCAGACTTTGCCAGAGGTAGTTAATTGTGGCTCTTAAAGCAGATACTATACATTATTTAGTGTTCAGGGCGGTGTTGTGTGCCAGACACAAAGAAATGAGGCCGTCCCCTCCTTGTCCAAGCATCGCCCTGGATGCCTGCCATGAGCATGGCTGTTGTGAGTCTCCACGACTTAGGGAGACAAAGTGCTGAGTGAGGATCTAAGAAAAACCACAGATGATTGAGAGACAGTGCTCAATAACATGGTGAGGAATATGGAATGAGCTGTCAAGGCTTTAAATAAGAGGATCATGAGAGAAAACATGATGTAAATGTAGAAAGCATGCAGAGAGTAATAATAATAATAATAATAATGTAAAAAATATTTCCACTTTATATATTAACATGAACACACCTTGATGGAAAACTGTGGAATTAAAATTCCTTGAACTATGGCCAAAATGCTTAAAAGACACCCCTCCAGACCTTCTTACATGTATATTAACATGTGTATTAACAAAAATGAAAGAGTGATGAAAATGACTATTATCTCACACCAGGTTCGCTGTGGGGTTGCTGCCAAGGCCAACACTATATCATACTCACTATGGAGAAAAGTCAAACTCGTATATAAATCACATTGTCCAGCTCTGATTACACCAATGGTGATAAAACCTGCAATGTTCTTCTCTCCTGAGACCATTGCAGTAAAATAACTAACAATGGTGGAGACCTGTCAGTTTCTTCATGATTCTAACTTCCTTTGGTTATGTATTGTGTCTGCATATTTGCATTTTGCACAAGTTATAACATCTCAATTGGTGATTTCTGAGGCTGGTGACTCTAAATGAACTTCTCCTCTGTTTTAGTCTTGCTTTCCTGGGAAGGTCTTCAATGCACCTGACAATACTGTTCTAACAAGAACTATTCCAGAAAAGCCGACCTCTGTGTCTTAAAATAACAACGGACTGTTGTTATTGCTGCTTTATTACATAATGCCGTACGTGTTATTTTATGGCTCTGAAAATTCCAGTATCGTTCTAGAATGTAGAAAATAAATCACAAAACAAAAAAACATTGCATTAGAAAGTGGTGTCCAAACTTTTGACTTGTATGGTTACTGAGGATGAGGAACTCTCCAGAGTTAAAATGCACACACCATGCACATACAAAATGTACAGACCAAAAGTCCTGGCATTTCTATCAGTGTTTTTGTTTTATTTGTTATAAAAGGTCAGTGAAATAATTCAAATATGTTAACCACTCTAAGTATTAAATGAACGTGTCCATTAGCTGCTATGGTGAGGGCACAAAAAAAAGATTAACAAATTGTCTGTTTGCACACGATAAAATGTAATTACTAGTATATTGTTTCTTCTTCTGCATTTAGGACAACCTTAATGCCAGTCCCAAGTCTGGATTAAAATGGGAGATTTGCGTCAGGAAGGGCATCCAGTGTAAAAATCTGTGCCAAGTCAAATGTGCAGTGGGTTGCTGTGGCGAACTCTAATGCGAGCGCCTGAGAGAACCACAACTAGTATTTTGCTTCAATAATTTGTAATTGAGCTAGTAGTTGACGTTTGAAATCAGTTTGTCTACCAGTGCTTTTCGTGTTCTGTCCCTCATCTATTTAAAATTGCATGAGCAGATTCCCCTCATCAGGAAAATCATACTGTTAGGACATCTTTTAAGCAGTCATTGTACAGTATGTTCTAGCATTACAACTTCCCTTCACACCCTTGTGAAGACATCCAGGAAGACATTGGTTTGCTAATGTTGATATGCTCAGAGACCTGACCTCAACCGCAATCAACATCTTTGGGATGAACTGAAACACTGACTGCACCCCAGGCCTCCTCATTCAACATTATTTCCTGACTTCTCTAATGCTCATGTGACTAATTAAGCACAAATCCCCATAACCACATTCCAAGACCTATTAGAATGCCTTCCCGGAAAAGTGGAAGTTATTATAAGAGCAAAGTGGGACTACATTTAAAAAGGGGATATTCAATAATTGCATATGGTCTGGGGGTGTTATTCAGAAACTAGTTAGCCACAAACTATGGTGAAATTCTTATCCTGAATGAAACCCATTCACCCAATATTCAGTGATTCGTGTCTGCGGTCCACTATGAAACATGTTATCTGTTTTTAGAGAAAACCAGACGAATTTAATTCCACCAAAAATAAAATTAAATGTTTAATTCTGAAAGTAAAACCTTTTTTTTTTTTTTTGGATGTGTGTAATAAATGTGCAATGATGGTGTGACCAGCAATCAAAACAAGCTCCCTCAGGGTCTAATTCTGCCTCCATAGAATTTTTTTTTTATTTTTATTTTTTTATAAAATTAGGTGCACACTTGCATTTTTTTCTGAGCAGTTTAGACATCTCAAGCAATCTACCTCACTTTGATTTTCATAAATAAAATAATAATAACAACAACAACTACAATAATAATAATAACAATAATAATTATTATTATGATGATCATGATGATGATGATGATGATGATTATTATTTAGTAAGCCTTTTCTTTTATTTATGTTGAGACAAAAGCTAGTAGTTCCATGTCACTTATTTAAGGGTAGAAGGATTAAGGGGTGAACGAAGAGTTGTGTTGTTAAACCACACAGTAATTCATTCAATAATAGTTCAGACGGCGGTCTAATACAGCCTTGCTTTTAACAGGAAAACATGTTGATTCCTTGTAGCAATGGAGCAATCCAGAATGTATGTGACCTGAAGGTTGGTGAGTGGACAAAAGGAAATGAAATCTGGATGCAGCATTCTTAGGAAATCGAAAGCAGGTTGCCAGATGATCTGATAATGCGACTTATTGCAAGTGTGTTTGGCCATACACGTGTTTGTAAGGGTTGGTGTAGGAGCACTGTATGTGAATATGTAATGTAGGGAGTGCTTGGGTAGGGTGAATGATGAAAGTCGTGGTAGATAGAGAGGGAGAAACAGAGTTGTTTTAATGCAAGCCATATGTGCTCTAAATCTTCAGTATTGTTCACAACTCAAACCAGCTGGCCAGCTCTTGGCTCATCCATCTAAATAAACATTCTTCGCTTGGCCTGGAGCACCGAGGACCTGTTGTTCATTAGGAGCCCTTTTCTCCCCTGCACCTCTTTCAAGTATTCCTGAAACATCTCAAACGTGACATGAAGAGAAAATGAAAAGCCTGGCTTCACACAGCGGTTAAGGGGTTTATCCCACCTCTACGCCATGTGACTTTGTTTTGGTGGCCCTCTGCTGTCAGTACTAAGAGATCAGGGCCATTCTGCTGGGTGGGCGGCATCCAGATGGTCGGGCTAAGCAATTTTAGAATCAGCAATAACAACACTGTTTGTATAAACTGGCTCAAGTTCAAGAGCACCAAAAGATATAAGAGATAGGAGCAAAAACAACCAGCTGCAGAGAACGTTCGTCCTTCAGATGCAAATGTCACTTTGACCTGCAGGATGGCACAGAATCCTTCCAGATTTTTCAAGAGATAATCTCGTGAACCGCAGGGGATACATATACTATCCAGAAACGTTCAAGCAAAGACGTCAGGTCTGATCCTCATGAGATGATTGGTGTATTGAGCGAGATCTCTGATTCCTAGCCAAGATAGCTAATCACACACGGGTCTGAACACAGGGGAGAAACTTGAATCCTGCTCATCACTGCAGCGTTGCTAATAGGATTAGCTAATGTCGTTCTACACCATATGTGGTTTAAAATGTCTGTGTAACAGTTATTGCCAAGCCAGATTTCAGTCTGTTTGATGCCATTTTAAAAGACCTGACATGTGATTTTACAGCACTGAATAATTAGTGACGTAATGCAGCTTTAAGAGCATGAATCCTCCAGTCACAACAGACAAATTGTATTTACAGTAAATGGAGTCATGGCTACACTAATCTAGCATTTTACCTGAAACATTTAATGCTAGCAAATGTGTTGTCCAAGAGTAAGGATCATTCTGTAGATATTTCTCTATACCCTGAGGTTTTGCAGGCGTTTAGAACAGGTGAACAAGTCTGTACTGTTATTAACATACTTTGCTGAAGGAAGACACACTGAGAGAAGTCATTCATTTGTTAATTTACTCATTCATTCGACTTGATTAAATGCTTTGTCCACTGGGACAAAGCACTTAATCAAGTGCTTAAACTAGAATGATGGAGATAGTGGAAACTAAGGATATCATGGGCACGCTGTGTGTGAAGTAGGTGTAAGTAACAACACTTGGTAGAAGAGTGAGGCTCCATGTTCAGTGTTCATTAGAACACATAAAATAAATAACCCAATCAAGCAAGCAATCCAAAGTGTACTTAAGATTTACAAAATAGCCGAAAGACGGACCATGCCAAACAATTGCTGAGAATTTAAACAATGCAAGAGATTGGCAAGACTCCATGAACTGAAAACCATGTGCTTATGTACTGTAGCTTGAGACCACAAAGTAACCAGGGAATTTATTTACATTTATTTACACTTTCTAAAAAATAAGATTAGAACAATTGAAATATCGGATTATATATGTATATATATTTTTTTCTAATAAAGTTTTACCGAAATTTTAAGCCAATAATTTTTGGTTCTATTCGCAGATAATTCTGCTAGCTTTCAAAATTAATTTCTTGAAAAAAGCAAAATTCTCTACCAATAGAACAAGCCATTTTTGCTTACAATTTTAGTAATGGCAGTGTAGTGGTTAGCACTGTCGCCTCGCCCCTCCAGGGTCAAAGGTTCAATTCCCACCTTGGGTCTGTGTGTGTTGAGTTTGCATGGGGTTATTGCATATAACCCAGTGCTTGGTGGGTTCCCTCCCACAGTCCAAAGACACGCAGATTAGGTTAATGTTGTGTGTGTCCTGCGATAGATTGGAACCTTGTCCAGGATGTACCCCACCTTGTGCCAAAAGACTCCTGGGATTGGCACCAGTCCCCCAGTGTCCTTGTACAGGATAAATGGTATAGAGGATGGATGAATTAGGATGGATTCAAGAATATTTCACTTGCTGAGATGATAAGACTTTTTGCAGTGTGATCATTTACTTAGGATCTCAGACAACTCACCCAGGAGAAATAATCTTCAGAGTGAGGTAAATATGAGATGAGTGAGATACAGTATAATTTCTAGCATTTTTTAAGCACAAACATGCTTCTTTTCCATGCTCATCTTTTTACTTTTTTCTCCCTTCCCATTATCCTCTTTTTCCTTTCTTTACAGTATTTCTCAGATCATGCAAGGCATGCATTGACTCCCTTGGTGGTGAAGTTAACCTCACTCAGATGGTAATGTTTACTGAATCACTTTCTTAAAAGCTGCTTAGACATGCACATTCATTTTCTAGTAAAATGAGGTTTCCAATTGTCTCACGTTTAAGTGCTTTTTCATGGTTTGTCCAAATACAGAGAGGAATTCTTCATGAAGGCCTATAAAACATGTAAGTCTCTTTTGAATCAGCAGGGCTTTTGGAATTGACTCAAACACTAAGCATGATGACCAGCACTGGGAATGTCTAATGAGGTTGTATATGCTTCAGTTCTGCATTTCGGACTTTCTCAACTATAAAACCTTCCCATAAAATATTATGTTTGTCTTCGCTGGACTGTGTGTACTAATGCGCTGCCTCTGTTTCATATTAGATCCAAATGTGTTGCTTAGGTTCTGCCAGCCAGTTAGCTTCATTTGCTGTGGAGGATTTTTTTTTTTTTCCTGGGTGTATTGTCATTGGGTTACCGTCAGGTAATCAGTGTATTGTTCAGTTTGTATTACTAATAACATCTGGGTTACAGTAAATCATTCTCTGGTGTTTATTTTTATTTAATTAACCCAAGCTCCTGTTCCGTGTCATTTTCTTGGAAGGAATGTTGTTTCTGTTTTTTACAGGAAAGAGTATTCCGTATTTTAATAAAAAATGATTATTGATGAA
Organism: Clarias fuscus; assembly: GCA_030347435.1. Taxonomy (NCBI): domain Eukaryota; kingdom Metazoa; phylum Chordata; class Actinopteri; order Siluriformes; family Clariidae; genus Clarias; species Clarias fuscus. The sequence continues at coordinate 18,512,517 of CM059229.1, read as the reverse complement.
CACCAGAATATGTTTTTTGTTTTCATACTAAGGGAATTCACCATGGATTTTTATTTATTTATTTTTTTTTGCATAACAAACTCAGTCCAACTTATCATCTGACAGACAATTAATCATCTCTATTGATAATGATATCAGAAGCAGATAATATGTATGAGTTTATATTGCATATTTTCCACTATGGGGTCAAAAATAGTCTCTCTGACTTCAGCTGCACCTTTTCCTCCATAATGTTTACACTAGAATGCCAAGATCAACAGACTTGGCGCTTAGAAGAGGAACTCTCATATCCTGCTTTCTTGTTCCTAGGAGAAGGGCATAAGGTCTGAGTGAAGTAGCCAGCATTCTCTAAAGTAGCTGTTTGGTGCTGTGGTCGGAGGCTTTGTGCCCATTCAACTTGAGGGGGCACTCAAAATTTTTAGATTAGATGGCTATAAAAACTGTTAACTTCTAGATTTAATTAGAGTTTCTAATACAAATTTTTAAGCCAAATGTGATTTTCTCTATGTTTATATTCTCATTTGAAGTCTGAATGGTGTACACAGACACCCCGCTCTGTTGAGGGTATTTATCTCATTCCAATTGGACTATTAGAGTGGACCGCTCAGCAGTGTGCCTGTAGGAGCCAAGCAGAGATATTACTTAACTGAATGCATGATGCCTTATGATAATTGCTGATGATTGAGTTTTGGTCACCAAAACTACCTGTACAGTAACAAACTGTTTTAACTATTGAAAAGTATATTGTTAAAGACTACATGGTAGTCTGGTAGTGTTTCTCACTGGTTGTGTTTTAGTTGACTGTATATGGGGCAGTGGTGGATCAGTGTGTTAAGGCTCAGAGTCACTCATCAGAAGGTCAGTGATTTGAGTCCCAGCTCCACAAGATTGCTAATTTTGGGCCATTGAGCCTGTCTGTTTCAGGGGCGCTGTATAATGGCTGACGCAGGATACTAACAAGAACAGAAATATGCAAAGAAAAAAATAAAGAATTTCACTTTGCAGTAACATATACAGTAGGTGATGTATAAAGGCTGAACTTAATATGTTTTGTGGTTTGGCTAACAGCTGAAAGGTCTAGAGAGAGTAACAATGAAGCAGTTTTAATTTATTTTGGGTAATAATTTAGTCTTGGAAAGTTCTGAACCATAAATTGTTTTTTACTTTTTAGCAACACAATATTCATAGCTCAAATCCATTCGCAAGTAAAAAAAAAAAAACAAGAATATGATGTAGATTTATGTTGAATGAAAGATATTATTATTATTATTATTATTATTATTATTATTATTATTATGACAATTACTCCTTCCCTTCTTGACAAAGTAAACTTGTAGCCAGCGTCCCAAAACAAATCTGTGTAAACCGTTATTATTACATATTTCAAATATTCGTCATGCTGACCAGTCCTTTGGTTGAATGTACAGTAAATCACTGATTGTTAGAAAGAAAATGAGCTGTTTAAATGCAGATAATTTCTTTAAACTGACTGTTGCCGGGAGCAAAGATTTGCTTCGAGGTGAACCAGAGGTGACCAAGCACTGCTCCAGTATCCGAATGCTTTGCTTTATCTTCTGTCATTGCGCAATGTCCAGATATTTTAAATAATGCGGTCTTTGGTGTGTTGCCTTAACGAATGAGCACGAGATAATATCAGTGGTTCTAAAATCTCGCATGTGATGGAGAACTCATTTAGCATATACCCTCACGGTAGCTCGTTCTCTTGCTAGGTCAGAAGTGAGTCTTGTGATTGTACTAGAAACTGTAACTGTATACAGTTATATTTATCAACAAATTTTACATTTGGCTATATAAATAGTATACCATGTGTATAAAGTAAGTAACATCAGGTTCTCAAGAACCACAACAGTTTCTTTTCTAATGAATTTCGCAATTTGTTTAAAAAGCTAATATCATTACATTTTTTCCCCCAACCGTAACACTCACTGCTCAACTTCTCAGTCTAATTCCCTTGTGTAAATTCTTCTGAATTTGACATTGTGAAACCATTTTAAAACAAATATTACAAAACAGAATTTAGACTGCAGGCAAAGAAAACAAGATCGCTTAAAAAAATTAAACATAAATTCCAAATCTAACCCTATCTATTTGTAGCCACATTGAATATACATCTCTTTTTTCCTGAAGCACATGAGCTCTTCACTTCTTGCGTGCAAGTGAGTTTAGTGTGGCCCAAGTGAGAGACTCAGGAGATGAATGTGGTGTCTAGTGAAGGCTATGAACCTTATTTTTGCTGACATCCTCATTGCTTTAGTGGCCAGCAGGCTGCAATGTGTGGTTCAACCATTGTAATCATTATACTAAAGTCTACTCTTACAGCACACCCACCTGACATGGATGGAAAAAATGACAAAACTTATTAAGATAATTTGTGGGATCTCAATTTGCTCTAATTTGATAATGCATGCTTGGGCAAAGAGCTGTGTGGTGGCTTAGTACTGTTTACGCAGTACTGTACCCCCAGGGTTGATGGATTGGATCTCACCTTTGGTCTGTGTACATAAGTAAATTAAGTTGCCATGTTCTCAACATGCTTATTCAGTTTCCTCTGAATAGGCTGGTTTCCTTCCAAAGTAAGAAAGAATCCCTTGCCTGCCTTCTCCTATCATACCACAGACACCAATCAGGAAAGGTGAATGGAGAAAGACTATGCCATCCCTACCGCCCAGACAGGACCTCCATTTTTGGTCTATTTTTGGTAGTGTCACCAAGAAGGCTGTGGCATTATCAGGATTCATCAAATATTTCATTGATGGGGCGGATGTTCTTGATGCAGTATTCAATACAGTAAAGGGCTTGTTGTCGTGTTATCATGGAGCACTGGGTCATGTTTTGTTGTCAAAAGGCCCCTGGAATTCCAAAGAATAGCAGCAAATTTTTTACTGTACTAGTCAAGGACAAACTGTATTGGCTGCCAATTTAAGGTCTTGGTGAATAAACCAGGGCAAATTAATCAAATAATAAAAATCAGAAGGCAATCAAAGGATACTTAAACAACCGGCAAACATTGCAACTAGAGCAAAACAGGAACAAAGTCAAAACTAGAGTTCCAAAGCACAGGATTAAAGTTGCTTTGTTTCATTATTGAAATGAACATCACAAAGATGTCTTGCACGTCTGGTTATAATATATAAAGAATGTGACGAGTAGGAAGAACTGTACCTTATCATGTCTTGTGATTGCTCAGGTAACATAATTTGAGGATTATTGGTAGGGTTATAGCAGAGACAGATGTAGAGACACCCCAATATTGCAAAGGCAGCGATGGTTCATAGATATGACTAATTTAGGAATAAAATTGGAGGGAAAACATATACATACATCAAACTGAGGTATATTATCATTGTAAGTAAACTAGCATTTACCATTGTCCACATGATCCTTGTGACAGATTTGCAGATCCCACTCTTCATGTTTGCTTGTATAATTTTTCCTAAAACCCACATCTGGATGCCCACATCTGGGAGGTGCCTTTTTTTCGGACAGTTGTATATTTTTAGAAATTTTGAATGAATAAAATCAATAGAATTTTTTTTATTATTATTGGTTGCTTAAAAAGGTCAGGAAATTGAGTGAACATCCACTGTAATCGATGATCATCCCACAATAGTGAATATAATATTAATAGTATTTATAATATAATAAATCACTATGACCAAACTGAATGTTTTACTGCATATTTTAATGTTTTGAGAATAACTTTGCCAGATTAAATGAGAGGTACACTGGGTATTTTGTGTAACAATTTAGACTTGGAAGTTTATGAACCATGAATTGTTTTTTATTTTTTAGCAACACAATATTCATAGCTCAAATCCATTCACAAGTAAAAAACAATATGATGTACATTTATGTTTATTGAAATATATTATTATTATTATTATTATTATTATTATTATTATTATTATTATTATATTAACTACATATTTCAAATATTCGTCATGTTGACCAGTCCTTTGGCTGAATGCATAGTAAATCACTGATTGTTACAAAGAAAATGAGCTGCTTAAACGCGGGTAATTTCTATGGACTGACTGTTGCCTGAAGCAAAGATTTGCTTCGAGGTGAACCAGAGGTGACAGCACTGTTCCAGTATCAGAATGCTTTGCTTTATCCTCTGTCATTGCGCAATGTTCAAATCTGATATTTTAAATAATACGGTCTTTGGTGTGTTGCCTTAACGAATGAGCCCGAGAGAATATCAGTGGTCCTAAAATCTTGCATGTGATGGAGAACTCATTTAGCATATTCCCTCACGGTAGCTCTTTCGCTCTTGTTTAGATCAGTCAGCCGCCTCTGTGAGCTTCTGTTCAGGTCTGTAAAAGTGTTCAAGGCAAAAACACAAGGGAGCTTTTGCCTTCCAAATCGGCACATATATCTTGTTAGAAAAACACTAGTACCGCCCTCACACTCATAAGAACCTGATCACAATATGGTTCATATCCCATTTGAAAATAATTTTATCATCTTGTTTTTACAATCATAAATGGAAAATAATTTTACAAAGGTCATAGGGGAATCATTATGGATAAAAACATATGCAGACTATATAAAACGATGTAAGTATACAATTTTTATAAATGTATTGTAGTACAGTAAAGCCTTTGCATGATTTGTTTAACAGATTATACCTTGAGTTTCAACTCAAAGTCACAACTTTGTCCATATATCAAGCAAAAATGTTTTAGGCCAAAGACATGCTGGGTCTTTTAAAGCTAATCAAGGATGACACCAGCTTTTACTCTAGGTTCAGCCATGAGGTCAGTGTTACTTGTGTGTTCAGCCATAGAAGCCACAGTGTAATACAGCATGTTAAAGGGACCAATTATGAAAATTCTCTATTTTTATTTTTGGACAGTCACATGAGTCTCTAGAGTGTGTGAACATATAAAAAAATGTAAGAAGGACTCTCCAATATTTTTTTCTTTTCTTCATTATATTTGCATATATTTTCTTCATAAATACACCCTCCAGATCAGTACATTGGTTCTGACATTTCCGTTAATCTTGACGGGGTGGTAATTTGTTAAAAACCATGCTCTGGCTCAGCTCCACCCAAGAATCGCCATATTATTTGCCTACAACCGATAGGTGTTGTGAATTGAGTATTAGCGGGGTACCGCTCATCAGAAAGCAAGACATACTCTGTGGTTGGCTGTAAACAAGGACAAAACCCTCATTTTTATATCCATCAACTAAGTAAACAGTGGTTATGGATTATTTATGGTGTATATGTTCTTACAGTTATCTTCAAAGTTGTATGAGTGCTTTCCGAATTAGGGATCATTTTAGTGCTGGATTTGTATCAGTACTGAAGCTCAAAGTTATATCTGTTTCGATTGTCTGTGCTATGATGCTGTTTTTTTATTGCTTTAAATTTAGCATGTTAAGATTGCTTGTTGAATTTAAGCACACAATCAAACTAATATCATGAATGGTATTCATGATATTAGCTTGTATTATATGCAGAAGCAGGATAAATCTTTGGACTAGTAATTTTGAGGAATATTTCACATCTGTGAGGGGATCTGTGTAAATCCTTATGGGAACTTTAAGGGTTTTTTGTAGCAAAAGATGCCTTGTGTGTGGAAATATTAGAGTTATTTTGTGATGATATTCGTAAGATTCAAACTCTTTTAGCGATATAAAATTTAAAATGTGACTGATATAGAGCATATTCTCTGGTTGGTTTGTCTGTTAATAGCTAAAGATGGGCAGATTAGCCATTAGCTGCTAACTGCTAACAGAGAACCTAGCTCTTACTTGAGTTTTAACTTTTATATCACTAAACATTGAGGATGTCACAATGAATTAACACTCTTAGATATGTATATACACAAAAGAAAAAACTTTTTTTCCTCTTATTTTGTTCATCAGAAATGCAGGGTGGAAAAGCCCCCGAAAAAGAGGGAAAAGCCTGATAAGATCCTGAGAATGAGGGGGGTAATAAAGAAAGGGATTCTCTTCTCCAACCATATCCAATCCCTTTGGTTTTGACAATAAAAACCCTTTTCTTCATAAACCTTAAAAAAGATTAAAAAGTAAAAAGTAACTGTTACTAAGTTTCCAAGCAAAGAGAAAAGGGTGTGATCAACAACACAAATGAGGGAGTGAAATCTCATTACATAACAGTGGGATTGTAGTATACACATTATAATAGTGTCGCACTGAGCCCATATTACCTGGCTTAAGAAGCTCTAGCATTACATCCCTCTAGCATGAAGAGTCTCGTGCAGAAACCGCATTTGCATCACCTCTACGTGTGACCTAATTCTTTAATATGCTACACAGACATCATGATTACAGTATATGTGATGATAGGGAATTAGCTTGACTGTTAAACAGAAACTTTCATGACATACTGCTGATAGTGACGCAGTTTGTTTTTCAATCTAACATGACGGATAATATCTTTGGCTAACCAACATAATTATGGTATATTGTATGAGGGGTGTTCAACTCAAAATTTCTGATGAATGAAGGCATAGAATTGATTGGCATTTACATAGGGCATTTACAAGCACAGCACAGTACAGTGATGAGACTCTTAGGACTCTCGGTAAAACATTTGAATGGTGCAAGCATTTTAAAGAAGTGCATGTATCCATAAATGATGATCGTGGCCGGGGTAGCTCAGATCCCACTGCAGTCATTCCGATCAACATTCATGCAGGGGAACTCATGATCTTTAAAAATCATCAGATCACTTGTCACCATCTTGCAATAGAGACACGTACTGTATGTCTGTGTGGACTGAACAACAGTTGCACAACACAGGAACTTGGCTGGAAGTTACTGCCACATCCCCGTACAGTCCTGACCCCGCTGAGCCTTTTCCACATGTTTGGGCCATTAGAGAGGTTCCTGGGAGGCCAGTGTTTCTGACGTGAAGCAGGCAGTCCAATCCTGGCTCTGGCGTACTGACAAAACTTGATAGCCTCGATGGTATCTAAGCCCTATTGTAATGCTCAGTGCATTAGTGTAAGTGCATTAGTGCAGCAGGGGATTATACGAAGGAATAATGGGATTTTTACTCTGCTTACTGTGTCCTTTTATTTTGCACATTCCTTATAGTTTATGATTAACTTCAAGATTGAATTTCTGGATGCTAAAATTTTCGAGCTGTTATCGTTTAATGTGTCTCACTATAGAGAATCACAGGTGAAGTTTGGGTATTTCCTCAAATAAATACAAATGATCCTTACTTTGTAGATTTTTATAAGCTTTAGAGAATACAAAGAATTTTCAGAATTTTGAAAATGCTATTGTTCGAAATGACCCACATAAATTAGTTTGTAAATGCAGCCCCTGGTATGTTATTAGAGCGAACTAGCAAAGCTACAGTAGCTGTTCCATGTAAATTTACAAAGAATAATAATATTCTGGACAAAACTCTAAGGCACGTGGGTGTGTTTACACTATGCGCTATAAGTGATAAATCAAATTACACCGTCTTCATTTTGAGTTGATTATTATTTAGATGTTATTGTAATAATCATGTAATTACATTACAGAAACGATGTTGTTATCGTTCTGCAGTCGATACAGTTTAGTGCACTCCAGTGTAAGCATGCAGCATTGCTGAATCAGCATGTCCGAAACGTTTGGCTCTATCTGTTTCTCTCTTCTTCTTTCTATTCTTTTAGGCTGTTTGTGCCTCTTTTTCATTTGACTCTACTAAACCCCTGTAAAAACACTGCATGATTGATGACCTAGCAAATGTGTTGACAGAGAAGTTTAATTTGGGGAATTGATGTTTCTTTTTGACTTAAGATAAGAGTTTTAGGTTACCAGTTTTTGTGTGCAGAAAGTTGAGGGAAATGTGATACACTGCTTCTGGTGTTCATTTCTCTTTGCCTCACTGACTGAGCTTAAGGGGAATGATTAATTCAGTGGGTCATCCATAGTTCTGATGTAATGCTTACATTAAAAGACTTACCTGTACTTATTGAGCAAGGTCAAGTTAGTACAGCTTTAACCTCCTTTTAATATAATTTAAGATTTATTTTTATAGCCTGATATATGTTGGGGAAAAAATGAACGGCAGTCTTTTGGAACGCAGAAGTCTTTATATTGGAGAGCTCATGTAATCAGAGTTTGAGTTGCACTGCACAGAAGGGCATCTTAACTCATACGCAGCTCTCCCTACTTCTTTATTTTATCACCTTGGTTTTACTCACAATCTTATTTGCTGTCTTTTTCTGTCTAGGTTTTTTTTCCCCCCCATACATGCTTTCTTGCATATATTTTTGATATATTTCATGCATGCTGAACTTTGCAGGGAAAGGGGTACTTTTAACCACACACCTGCATCTAACCCCCCCTATACCCCCACACACAAGCACATATACGAACATGTCTTTCCTTTAAATGAAGGTGATCTTAAATTTCACGATCTCTGTTCAGCGGGGCTAGAAAAACATTTTGGTGGCCCAGGAGCATGGCCCAGGAGTGTCCCCTGGGGCAACAGGCCTTAACACGTCCAAGTCAAGCCCGACTTTGAGCCCAAAGTTTTCCTGCTGGCCATGGGCATTAGTCAGGGTAAAAGCAATAAACTATAGGGTGGAGTCCAGTTAGGATTTAATAAGGAGAAGAATGTTCTGTGTGTGTGTGTGTATTTTGATAAGTAACAAACAGACAAACTCAGAGCAGATTTCTCTTTTCATGCAGCTGTGTGTGTGTGTGTATGTATGTGTGTGTATGTGCGTGTGTGCGTGTGCGTGTGTGTGTGCGTGTGCGTGTGTGTGTGTGTGTGTGTGTGTGTGTGGCAGAGGGTGGGGTGGGGAAATGAAAACAGACAGTTATATGCCATAGTAAAATGGACCTAAACCTTTTTTTTTTTTTTTTTTTTTTTGGAATTACGTACCGGCTGTAATATACAAACACACACACACACACACACGACGATCAGGCATAACATTAAAAACACCAGCCTAACATTGTGTATTTCTCCCTTTTGTCATCAAAACAGCTCGGATTCATCAACTCTTGGACTCCACAAGGTGTGTGCTTGTATCTGGCATGAAGATGTAAGCAGCAGATTTTGTGTGGTGAGGTTGTGAGGTGGGGCCTCTATGGGTAGGTTGTGTTTGATTTTGGGAGATTTGGGGGAATTTCCAGGCCTTCATGTCTTCGTCATGCTCCTTAAGCTGTTCCTGAACAATTTCAGCAGAGTGGCAGAGCGTACACTAAAATCCTATCCCGGTAATACTGGTTCCATGAAGAGGTGTGCTTGGTTTGCATCAATGCTTAGGTAGGTGTTACATGTCGAAGAAACATCCACAGGACCAAAGGATTCCCATAAAATATTGTCCTGAGCACTTGCCTTTTTCCCCCACACTGCATCCTGGCGCCATCTCTGCCCAGATTAAACGAGGCACATGCACCAGTCTACATGATGTAAAAGAAAATGTGATTCATCAGATCAGCTTTTTCCATTGCTCCATGATCCCGTTCTGATGCTCACGTGTCCATTGTAGGCACTCTTGGTAGTGGACACATGTCAGCATGGACAACCTGACCAATCTGCAGCAACACAGTAACGTACACAACATACTACTGTATGAAGCACTGTGTGTCCTGACACCTTTTTAAGCAATTTGTGCTACATTTGTTGTCCTGTGGAATTGGACCAGACATTCCAAAAATGTCAATTACTATATTTGTTGTTATTTACAGCATTAGCAGTGCTTGCAATTTCACACCGGTAACTAGCTGGCTAGATGTCTCCTCTTCCACTTACCTGAAAATAAACAACAGTACCAGAAGAACTCTATTTACATTTTTCCTTAAAGAATGTATGCATAGTGTGGGTTTATTTTTTGCAAATTCCAGTCATTTGTCTCACATTATCACATGCCAGCACAGCACAGGGAGTAAAAGTGAGCTTTGATGCATTGCCAATGTATAATTACAAAATGCTGTCAATTATGCCTACTGTTATGATGTTAGAAAAAAAAGCCAAGCGTTTTTTGGGAGATCCTCCAAACATCATAAGGGATCCCTGTCTGGGCCAAGCCCATGGTTCATTGACTCCTAGTGAAACTGTGCTTCCAGAAGCAATGTAATTTATGCACTTTATCCAGTAAAAACGTCGAATATTCCCGAAGTCCCATTTCATTCCAGAGCTGCTGGTCTTTAATGGATTTAAAATGGGTGGGTTTCCACCATCTATCATGAAAAAAAAAATCGTCTGATAATGTTGATCTGCGAGATGTTACTGCTAACGACTGAGCCGTGAGCTGGAACAGTCCCAAACATTAATTTTGAAGTGTGTACTAAATGGATTAAAATATGACATTACATATGTACTGTAATGTGTGAAATCTTAGAGCAGGCAGCTCCAACTCCAGTCATGAAGGGCCAGTGTATAGCACATGTCATTGATGGTCTGCTTTAGATTCAACTCATCTGTAATGACCAGGTACAGTGGGTGTGTTTTAGGTGTTGGTGGATTGCAAACTGTGCTTAATGCTAGCTCTCAGCTAGAGCTGTATTGTAGATCCCTGTTTTAGAGGCTGAGCCGTCGCCTCTGTTGCAGACACGGCTGGGACAATTGCGTCTATCGATTTATTTTGCTGCAAGAAAACATGGTAACTTTGGAGGGCTGATTTGCACATGGACAATTTCATGGATTGTCTGAATAAACTGAGAAAATGACACACATGGCACAAATGTTAACTAACTTTCTTTGTGGAGCTATGGACATATTTCTTCAGCATATGCTGCTGATTTAAGTGGCTGGCCCTCAACATGACCCTCAGCTCAAATGACATTTAACTTTCATGTCAATACAATGGACAGAGGGTACACTTCAAAGATATGAAGACCAGAATATGCTGACTTCGATGACATGTCCAATCTACAGTATGGACATGATGATACAGTATACTGTACAGTACAGCCATGAAGGTGACTTTGTCATGGTGACAAATCGTGCCTTTTAATCAGCACTCATAAGCTTAGTGACTAACAAGAAAATTGATACCAGCCTAATAAAAGCTTATCTAAACTCTAGAGCAGACTGCAGATTGAATGTTTTGGCCTTCTTTGAGGTCTTGTTTATAGGCAAGGCCATGTATGCTGGGGACAATTACGTATCATATCATTGAATCATTAGTTGATTTATTCAGAGGATTTGTTGCACTCCATAGTTTTGACATCACATAACTTTGTTTTGAAGAATTGCTCTCATTAGGTTTGTGAATCTTCAAAGAAGACAACTTTATATAACCATAGCATGATCTGTACAAATAACAAGTCATGGAGAATATTATACATCTTGATCAGAACCAGGACATTAATAAAAGCTAGCAAAGCAGAACCTGTAGCTGGGAAACAAACAAACAAACAAACAAACAAGCAAACAAATGCACTTTAACATGGTGTTTGGGTCCCCTGCTATACCGATGATGCGCATATGCAGGTCTCAGCCAAACCAGATGACGCAAGTTGAATAAAGTTGATAAATGTTTAACGGACACTGTACACTGAGTAATGTCCTTGAAATGAATTCCAGCAAGGCCACAAGCAGCTAGAAATAAGCCTTTTGATATGGAGTAACTCTTGACAGATTGGATGCAGCAGTGGAAGGACTTGGTGTGATTATTGAAGGCAGTCTAGGATTTCTTTTTCGTTTGATCTCAGATACATCACAAAAAAAATATTTTAAATGTTTTTACATTAAAAACTGCTGTATGCGTTTTTTGCTACTCAGATTTCAATTCCCAGCATAATCTTGTTCATTGGCTCCATAAGTGTCTTCTTCAAATGTAGAATAATTTTAACCAGTACATTTGGCCTGCTTTCTTAACCATCGGCCTGCGTTTCCTTATCGTCAGTCTGACTGACTGACTGACTAGGTGATGTTCCTGCCATGGCGAGTAGTCTATGCAGAGGCATCACTTAATGCTTGAAGCATCACTATAAGACAGAGCACAGGCATTTGAGCAAATATGCATAGCTTCATCTTAGCAGCATGCAAATGAAGATTCACTAATGATTGACTAAAGTTATTTGTATTCTATATTGTATATTAAAATAGACAGAGCCTTCAAAGTTCAACCTAAAAATCTACAAATATTAATAGAAAACTATGGAAATTTAAATGTAATTTATTTTTTTATAGATGGCCTGTATAAAGATCTGAATCCTGACACAAACATGAAATTCGAACCTCAGCGAGACAAACATTTTATTGGCCCGACATTATTGAATCAGTTCGAGTTCAATTCAGTACATTTGCTTACTTAGTAATTATGCACTTCCTAATTCTTAGGGATGTTCTAACACTTATCCTTGACTGTAAAATACCCCAGGGTTTTTCTTTCTTTGTTAGTGTACTCTTACAAGTCCCCTAGACAGGGTCAAATAGTTTTAAGCACTTCCTCATTCTTTACATGGTCATACTTCATACAGCCTGTGTCCGGACAGATATTCATGCAACTTCCTCTGTCTTTGTTCTCCCCGGAACATCTTAATTGCCTTTGTACCTTTGTAACAGAAGTACGTGACACAGGGCATTTGGCTGAAACCTTAAATACTCTTTCTATTCTGTAGATAAACCAGAGAGACCATTCAGACACACCATACTGTTTGTTTGTCCTTCCCTTCGAGTTGGACAAGCATCCCAAGCTGGCCGGTAACATTAAGCATACACTTTTAAGAATAGCATACGCTGAAAAAAATAAATCTGAGATGTTGTAAATGTAGCATTATTAAATCTGTGTACTTAACAATAAATAATCAAGTTTGAACGTTTACATAAATATATCTAAGTTAGAAATTAATCTGCATTTGTTCAGAATACAAGACAATGTGCATTTTTTCCTTAACACATTTTTTTTTTTTACGTAATCCCTGACAATCTTTTTAAGTGCACACACACAACAAGCAATAATCTTGTTCATTTTACTCTGTTTAAATAAAACTGCCTCCCCATGGAAAAAGCGTGGGAAACCCCGTATCAAATTAAAAGTGTACCCAAGCTTCATTGCGGTAGGAAACAACTCTTTGGAGCATTCTGTTTCACCTCGTGCGCGAAAAGTTTTAACAAGCAGAAGACGACCTTGTGGATGTTGTGGATTCAGGACCAAGTGCACTTTGAAGGAACTGTGGATGTTCAGGAGTGTATGCACATAATAAAAAGTGTTCTTACTTCAAGTTTTGTGCTGGGTGAAGTTGCATTTCAAAGTACAAAATTACACAACTGGTATTTTAACTATAATATATAAGAAATGCCTATAGTTACTAACTAGATAATGTGAGTATATGTAACTTTAAAATGAGACTAGGTCATTTAATAAAACAAAGTAGGCCCCACTCCCAAGTAATCACTAATATGGAATAGGAATGGAATTTTAAGTAATATGGAAATAAAAAATAAAAAAAAGAGTTAAATTTCAATTAAAAATACATATTTGAAACTCTTAAAGTTAAGTAAATCATGGACACAAAACAATGACTAGGGAAATTTTTTGAATTAAGTACGGTTTACCTGCGAAATTACATAGAATTAACTATCAAAATTAAGTAGACTTTACTAGCGAAAAATATTTTTTACATAAAGAAATGTAAGTAGTAAATACAAAGAATAGTCTTGCTTGAACTACATAATAATCTGATGCAAAAAGTTACCTTAATTATTTTAAGTAGATCAGCCTGGATATTTTTATCAGTGTACAGTACAAGCAATTCTTCCATCTTTGTGATTATAATTTAACAACATATATTAAATTGCTGTGTTGAAATAAACCATAAGGACTTATTCTATTGGAAAACACTTTGTTATCTACAGTATATGTATTACTTTTGATAATGTTTATTAATTGTAATTTCTGGAAACATTAATGAATGATGATGAAGTATTTGCTTAATGATTAAGTATTTACTAGTACTGTTTATACTGTATAAACAGTACTAGTTATAAATTATATAGAAAACAAAATATTTAACTTAACAAAGTCATTATTGTTTATTTCTATGCAGTGATTTAATATTTGTTGCTATATTATACATATATCTCCATGTTGGATAATTAACATTTAAACACACATTTATTTTAGCAGTTATTGCAAACAAATGCATACATACTGTACATCAAATCTTTATCATTTAAGTACTTTGTTGTACTCAAATACTTACTAATAAGCTTAAGCTTGATGCTAGTGGGACTGTTCTGGCAACAGTGTGCAGAACTTGTAAAACTTGTAAATAAATAAATAAATCTAATAAGCTCAATTCTAGAACATTTCTTAGTTTTTTGCTAAGTATCTGCGACTTCCATTTATATAATTTGTCCAATCAGATGTGTCTCGCACCACATTGAGGAAGTTTATGAAATTTGAGCTTGTGTGTATTAATTCATTTAAGCATTTGATTTAACTACAAGGGTTAATGTGTTAATGCTGGCAGCATATGTTTTTACTTAACTTAGTGGGGGGAAAAAGTTGTCAGGTGTTTCCATATCATATATCTGTTACTGTAGCTTCTCCTGAATGCTATAAAATGCAATTCTAATAAAAGCATAATAATTTAGTACTAAATAATAACTAAAATATTTGACCTAGTCACTATGACAAAACTGACATGCATATATTGACAGTGTATGAGGCCAACAGATAACAGTTGGATAAGTCATTGTTTTGTCATCATAGTAACTTAATATTATAATTTTTTTTTTTAATCACTACATTTCTGTCAACATAATCTTTTAGTTTTTTATCTTTACCTAGCATGGTTATTTAATGCCAAGTTAAAAAGTACTTAAGCACTAATTAAGGAAAAATATTGTAGAGCAGTACTTTCTTTTCATTCACTAGGGAAATAAAGGTCGCTGTTTGCATTTACATAAGCAAATGCTTGTCCTTGATTGGATACTTTTTGCAGTGATTAATTAGTTTCAGCTGGAAACTATTCTGGCAACCCTAAAAGAAGCAGTAATTAGCTTCTCATTTCCTAAAGAGCCATGTCAGAAAATATATCCTGTAGTCATGGAAAAAATATTTCTGTGTTTCAGAAGAGTCAAATTATTGGCCTGTATTTACTGGAATTAGTAATGATATAAAAAAAAAATACTGGAATTGGGTTAAGAAGTGTCCAATGCATTATTAAAACTTGTATGAATAATGCTGAACCATCAACTTTCTGGAATAAATGTGATCGAGAAAAAAAGACGGACATGATCAGTAAGAAGTCAGAGCAGTTCCAGATGCACCATGTGGAATGATCTGGGGTTGCTTATGTTGGTCAGGTCTAGGATAAGCAACAGTATGTGGCAATAACCTAAAGTCAGCTGACTATCTAAATGTACCGAAAGGGTACATTTTCACACATGAACTTGTCACCAGTGTCCTGACCTTAACCCTATGAAAGTCTTTTGTGCTCGAGAAGACATTACAAAGTGGTTTGACTTCTGTTCCATCATCAATACAAGATCTTAGCTAAAGATGAGTACAACAGGATGAAAATAAATGTTATATTGTTGCATAAGGTTGGTGAAACAATGCTATGGTAAATGGGCAAGGTATGTAATAATCTGTTGGGTTTTTTTCCCTCAATCAAGCTGTACATTCCAAAAAAAAAAAAAAAAAAAGAAAGATTCTGGCTTCCTAAAGAAATATGAAATGAAGGATGGCCCTCATCCATCTAGCCCTTGCACCTCCAGAACCACCACGCATTGGCAAAACACTCTTACTGAGTTATGAAAGCACTGGGCAACGTTCATTCATAGAAAGGATTGCATCCAAACTGCTGATCTGTTTTACAGTAGGAAGCATATAATAGGGATTTACAGTGACATGTTATTACACCACATTTTTGCAGGATTAGCTCTCATGACTATAAAATGAGTAATGCACAGGTGTGTGGATTGCATCAGTGTGGTTTTACCCGGTGGTCAAGTAGTCCGGATGAGCACGGGGATCAAATAACATTAATGTTGGGGATTTAGGTATTGCAGCACGGTCGTGTTGAAATGTCAGATCACAGGCAATACACATAACAGTGTAAGGCAGCACATGGAAATCAGAAATCTGTTGTTTACTCATCCATAACTAGAGCAGAGGTAAAAGCTGTGTGCTCTGGACTGTGTAGCTGGTTGAAACATGGCTTGGCAGGGCTTTCTTTCCTCTTAAGGACTTGCTCTGCTTGGCTGCTCTCACTAAATCATATGGCATAAAGCCATAAAGCCCAAAGACGTTCTGTTTATTTTTCATCGGGATCATACTCCAGTTGCTGTTCCGCGAATAAACCGTTCAGACAGAAAGGTCTATGAGCCATGGATGTGTGTGCATGAGTGTGTGGGTTGTCTGTACAGTGAGTAATCTCAGGTAATCTTTTTGTGATGAATTATTTTGACATTTGATTCTGGTTAGTGAGTCTCTTTCGGAGATAAAACATGTTTGTCAGTACTTTTTAAGTATGACTTTGAGGACAATCTGAAACATGTTACAGATGACATGATGTTTTCAAGATGAGTTAACCAATGATAGGCCCACACTTTAATAGCAACAGTAGAAGCCATATATGGTTACAAATGCAATAAGAAATAAAGCATAAGTACATGATGCTTTATATATATATATATATATATATATATATATATATATATATATATATATATATATACAATTCTTTATATTTATTTATTTATTTATTTTTAATGTTGCATACGTTTTAATTATCTTTGGCATGCAATACCATTCAGTTCCTGTTTGCCTTCAAAATTAAATCCACTAACCAAATCAGAACAGCTGTACCTTTTTTTTTTTTAATATAATTACGTAACTGAAATACGGCAGCAGGCTTGCCCTGTGTGCATCTCGTGAATGATTATCCCCAGGCCGACATCCATGTTTTTCTCCAATTTTTTTCTATTAACCGTCAGTCTTACGACACACACAGCCTTCTGTGTCAGTGCACAGTCCCAAGGTGTTTAGATGTCCTCTTCATAAGTGCATATATGACAGCACGGTCTATCTTCACTGTTCTTCCACACCTAAACCATGTGTGAGGAAGCAGCGTCCTCTCAGAGCTGTTAAATGTTTGACCAGCAGACCCTGCTCAGGGTTAAAGGTCAGCAGGAAGTTGGTCATATATGTATACGTCAATACGCAGGTATTCACAAAGCATTTTTAAAGCTTTCGGGATTACTATCACACTTGTTGAGTTACCATAGTAAATCCATGCAGGGATATGGAAAGAACCTGGATTTGCTGAAAAGACAAACACACGGTGGTTATTAGAAGGGCCGTGGGAGATGTTTATGCATCGACTGGGTTCTAGGTGTTCATGTGGAGTGTGTTTGGGGAGTGGAGTAGATTTCTGGCTAAGCACAGCAGCTGAACTCAGCGTAGCACTGAGGGTCAGTGAGAGGCTTGCTCCCCGCTCTGATTCTTTCCCTTTTCCACTCTGTCAGTTTCTCTTTTTCTTGCTCTATGTTGCAGTACATGCTGCCAAGCCACCTTGCTCTGATTATTCCTAGTGGATGCGTCTGTGATGGTTTTATCCGAAGGCAATCAAGTTCAACAAATCAAACCATATTATGTTTAGGAGTGGAGAAATGTGCTGATATCTAGTATGACTTTTCGTTATGTAAGAAAAACAACAACAACTGTAAATATAAGTCTGTTTTACTTCATTATTATAAGTATCTTACCATACAGTGTCACATGATTGGCACTTTGTACATTGATTCACTGGTCCCAACCTTCAGGGTTGGGATTTAAATCTCTCCTCTGGTCGGTGTGCACATTCTTCCTAAACTTTGTAAGTTTCCTCACTGTACTCTGGTTTCCCCCCAGTCTCCAAAGACATGTGTTGCAGGCTGATTGACGTTTCCTAAATGGTGAGTAGTGCATGATTGGGTGTGTGAGTGAGTGTGCCAATCCAGAGTGTCCCCCACCTTGTGCCCTGAATTTTCTTGAATAGTCTCCAGGTCCCTCACGACCCCACACAGGATAAGCAGTATGACGAATGAATGAGTGAGCTAATTCTTCACATGCATGCCATGTGGTTTTGTTTTGACAACTGAAATTAAGTTCACATGGCAACAGTGTAAGTTGACACCCACTATCTCTCCCTTCTTTTCCTTCTTGTTTTTCCCCATTAGATTCACCTCATCTTTTCATGTCATTTTTTTTTCATAGGTTTTACATATGAATTCATCCTATTTTTATACTTTTTTAATATTTGAATTAATAATGCAAATGCATATACTGTAATGCAAAATACCGTATACAGTATTTACATACTGAATATTGGGTATTAATAATTAAGTAATATCACACAAGATGAAGTGCTGTTGTGCTGGTTATCATCACGTCTGTAATGTGGTTGAATGAATAAGTGCACAGCCAGAGTGTCGAAGCCATCACAGCTATGCTGAAATCCAGCACAACAGCATGACCTTGAGTGTGATATTGTGTAAGATAACTTACCTTGATCAGATGTGTTTTTTTTGCCGAAAGTGCTTCATTGACTGCTTTTGAATGTGTGTTTTGCAAGGCAGCTGCTCTCTCTCACCTGGGAGCAGAGTACTACATACAGTTAAACATCCCTGTGCTGTTACCGTCTATTATCACCACTTGCGGAACACATCTCATCCGATTGCTCAGTCTGAAATAACTGTTGTATCATTCAGTATATTAATTTAACTACTCTCTGAGAGCTTATCTCAGTTCTTTATTTTAGAACTGAGATAAGCCATTACTCTTCTCTTGGCCATATAAAAAAAATTAAGCATGTCATACATAATTATGATATTTCAGGGACAATATGATCAATATGAATGTTAGAGCAAAACAGGTTACAAATAAGACCGGTTTTTAATTGTTTATGACAATTGTACCACTGGCGTTAATGTGCATGTTGAAAGCATTTGTAGCACTCGCAGTTGCAAATAGCCTGCGTTTTCTTAATAATTGCATGTTTAGACCACTAAACATGCAAGTGTCACGCACATAGATCACTTAATTGCTACTGTAAATTCATCCTACCATTAATAAAAAAGGAAAAACAGAAAAGGTTTTTTATAAAGTAAAATTGTGACAATGAGGGTTGAACATGTCAGCATAGTCATAAAAAAAAAATCTTTAATTTAATGTATAGTCATATATAAAGGTCCACAAATTCATATATAATCATTCATATTTTGATATTTGTAAATATATTTAAAAAAAATTAATGTTGGGGCTAAAATATGTCACACAGTACGTAGATACAGTATGTTATTAATTAATTAATTAATTAATAGTGTTGTCCTTTTTGTACAGGGATCAGAGCAGACTTTTTTATGTAAAGGAGATTTACTTCGAACATACTGTATGATGCGCAGTTATTAAGAATTATAGCAACTCATTCCTGTAATTATAGCACTGTCATTATAGTTAATTATAGCAAATAAATCCTTGGTGAGCTCATTCTTTAAATAATTCGCATTGTTTTCCTTCTGGAGAGTTCATCAATTTAACAAAAGCATATATAACATCTATATTCTTGAATTGTTTAATTCTAGGGAGACAGTGTTTTCAGAGTCTAAAACCCCACCTTTAAACACAAGCACTCAACACTTCTGCTCAACTTCATGACAAAACGATATCAGACTATCAGGTGCATCATAGCCTGCTGTACAGGCAAAGACTTCATGGTTGTTCTCCAAATTCCCAAGATCCCAATCTGATTGAGCACCCATGGGCCCCATCCAGCAACCTACAGCACCCAAAGAATATGCCACTAACAGCCTGGTGCCAGACACGATGGACACCTCCAGAGGTCCTGCGGCGCCATGCCTCAGGGGGCCAGAATCACCCTGCTGTCATGAGGGGAAGCAAAATCCTAGGTGGTTTTAATGTTAATGGCTTTAATGTTGTAGCTCGCTGTAAATGTAAACAAAGTCTAAATTTAGCTGCATGAAAACATTGGTGGAACTTCTGGTATTAATTCAGTTGCTTGATTCACCAACTCTTGATCAATGCAGCATTACAGACAAGAATGCTTTTCTTTGCATTACAGATGCAAGAAAAGCTGAACTAGAAACACGGGACTTCGATTAAGATACTGATCAAGAATGAATAAGACACACCTGAATCAAATCAGACTCAACCAGGAAAACAGGAAATTAACCTTGAGATAAAACGCAGTGTGTTGAGAAACTAAAGCAGTGTGAAATTAAATGGAATTAAACTCCCAGGAAACACATATGAACACAACAAATAGTTTACCAATGTGTATTCCATATCCGCAGTACAGACCTGTTCCTGGTAAACCTTGAATATTTCCTTCTTTTAAAAAAATAAATAAATATCTGTGTACATAATTTATAACAAAGTATTTTCTTTCTAGTTTAATATTACTGGTGATATTCACATGCAGCCAAAATAAACTGTAACAGCGAACATGAAATGACTCAACAGAGGACTGTAATGCTTAATAACCAAGTGTCATAACACATAATGGTCATGACTCACGGGTGAAATCAATTGTTGTTTTTCCAGCTGGAATGAAATCTCATAGCCCTGCTTGATAACCCTATTCTAAAATATACATATAAAATATTAAATGCTGTATATAAGGACCTGAATGTGTAATCCCCCTGGACTGCATTTTACACAGTTTAATCCATTCTGCCAGCTCTGGCAACATCATATATTTTATGAATATCATATATTTTATCGCTATCTACATGACGTTGAGTGATAGCCCATTTGAGATATCATTGTATTCTATTTTTTTACGTAAACAGAAGAAATTGCGCCTCTTAAAGTCATTTAATTTCTTCAAAGCTCTTTTCTTTTTGTAATCTCCTACAGTTTAGATTTAAACTATGTCTGGATAGTTGGCAGGAGTCTCAGTGCATCTTGGGGGAGGAAAGAGACAAGCTGACAGAGTGCCCGAATCTAAGAGGAAGAATGGAAGACCAGGTAAGTGCCTGCTCAGGATGTCCTACAGTATCTGATAAAAAGCGATAAGAGGATGATCTCACTGTTTCACTGAAAAAGTTTTAGTCAAGCTAATGAACACATGGTGCCCATAGAAGAGGAAAATATCCAGCACTCTCACTTACTCCAGAATTTCCAAAAGTTTGGAAAAAAGAAGGTAGCACTTTCGGTTTATTTTTAATGTATGGAGTATTGTTTGTTTGTTTGTTTGTTTGTTTGTTTGTTAGCTTGGCCTATTATTTTGTATATACATTTTTTATCTTGTTAAATATGCATTTCCTGATTTGTAGAAATTGTCATAGATTTAAAGTCAGTTCATGTAATGGATAGGCACCCTGCCCAGTGATGATCTCCAAGCCTCCATGACCCATGTACACAGGACAAGTGGTATAGAAGATGAATTAATGAATAAAAGAATTAAAGTCAGTTCACTGTTACTGTAACTGTACATCTTACACTGCCTGGGCTTAAGCATGTCACACAGTTTTAATATTTATTTTGACCACCGCACCTTTAGCTGTGGTTAGGGTGCATAATGTGATGGTCAAGTCATATACAGTATGAGCATGATTCCTCATGCTCCCAGAACCATTCTTTCAAAATTGTATTTCTAAAATGCACCTGTTCCATCAGGGTAGACAAACGCCCATAGACGTGATAACCTGATCATTCAGTCCAATCAAGTCATCAGCTAGTGATATTTTATGGTATGAGCTGAGAAGTCAGCAACTCCAGATCATAAAACAGTACAGAGGGCACTATGCAGGATGGTTGTATTTCCCTTCTTACCCTGACACACACACAATGTGATTTCAATGCCACTTGACCAAGCGTTTAAGTGATCTCCATTCATAATATTTTTTCCAACAACATTTTTCTTCCTCAATGGTTCTCCACTATAATACCAAACTTTAATAGTGTTTGGGCAGTTCCAGTTTTAGCAATCTCCTTAGTTGTTTTCTTTGCTTGATGCGCACAGATAATTTGATCTTTCTAAAACTTTTTTTTTTTTGGATAGGCAGTGCATGGTATAAAGCTTTAAACGCAAAATTAATAATGCTTTATGAACATAAATCCATACAAAACTCTGACTATGTGTACATATGGAGAGTATATTTATATATGTTTATAATGTATATAGAAATGTTTTGCAGTTATGTTTATTGTGTTTGAAAGTAGGCCCTTCAGAAATGACTACAGTATGTTAGTCATTTCTGTCCTCAATGTTTGCCAAAAGAAGACAAACAGGAGTATTCCCATCATAAAGCCATTTGATAAATTGGATGTTACAGTTGGAGCTTTACATTCATTCCTTTCTATGTCATTTAACAGCTACTTTGTTCACAGCATGAAGTATTATTGTATCCATTCCAGTTAGCTTATTTAGTTCTCAGAAGTCTATGCTTGGTGTAACATCCATGTGCATACCTTGAAAGCAAGTGTGGCCAATAAAGCCAGATTTCCCAATCAGTTTGTTTATTTGGCCTGCTCTTCCGAGCATAAATTGTTTGCAGACTGACTTCTCAATCTAAAACTGAGAACAAAAGGAAAGGCAAAATCATGGTGCAAGTTGTGTTTCTGTAATTCATTTGCCTTTGTT
The DNA here is from genome assembly GCA_030347435.1 of Clarias fuscus. Lineage (NCBI taxonomy): Eukaryota > Metazoa > Chordata > Actinopteri > Siluriformes > Clariidae > Clarias > Clarias fuscus. Next base: position 18,489,960 of record CM059229.1, on the reverse strand, counting down.
TGTCTATATTGATGAAAGCCTCTGAGAGGTTTGACTGGTTTACTTTCATGGACCGAACGCCGGGGACAGAAAAAAGGCAGCATGCGAGATACGCACAATATTTTTACCAGATGCAGCTGAGCTGTTTGTTTTGCAGGCTTAGAGTGATGATATCCCGACATATTTATTTCTTCTAATCTTGTTCCAGTTTTTTGGGGGCCAAGCAGTTCTACCACGGTTAGGTAGTCTGATGTCCGTTTAAAGTTACAGTGAGTGTAAACATGCTTTACTGTCGCCTTGTCATGCTGTGAGAGCAAATTGAAAATGGGGTGGCATCTGGGAAACGTTCACAGCTTAATTGAATTACTCAATTATCGATCCTTACATGTTATGTATAGATGCCAATTTTTATTCAACATCGAGAACAGTAACTGACCGAGAAAGACTGAACCTTCCATTACATCAATTTCTACTATGGTTAATCAGAAATGTCTATGTTTCTAAATGTCTGCTCATTGTAACAAAAACGTTTAATAAGATAATGACCATGATACTAGTTCCATCCCGTTTCTGCAATGTACGCGGGCTGTTTGCATAAAATGCTTCCATGTTATGCACCCATGGATTGTGTTGCACATGCAAAATGATTCCCATATGCTTTAAGACGTCTGTTTATATAAGCATCACTATCTGGAAAGCTTCTAGTCCTAGTTCTTACAGTAGATCTGCTGAGTCATCTACTGGATGTGTATACTCCCTGTGCACTCTTGTGTACTCTCTCTGTAGGATTCCTCTGTCAGTCCAAAGTGATGCTTTTTCCTTTTTTGTCTATATCCTGTGCCAACACAAGCAAAGCCCAGGTGCTTCTGGGGCAAAGAGAGGACAAAGTGAGGATTAGAACTCACCACTAGCGCCTCTCTCTCTCGCTCTCTCTCTCTCGCTCTCTCTCTCTCTCTCTCTCACATTATCTCTTAAACCTCTCTCAATCTAACCTATGTCATCAGGCTTGCACATGCATGTTACTCCTACAGTACACACACATACACAATCACCCCCAGGTCCTTCTGAGAAGTGCTATCATATGTGAGGCCCTCCAACTGCGCCCTTGTACTCCATGAGCACATCGTTTCAGCTCATCTTTAAATAGCATGCTGGTGGCTGGCACTGTAGAAAGTGAATTTTCTGCTGTCCACCTCTATCCCTTTTGGCCCAAATCACTCTGAGGGAAGAGAGGGGTGGCTATGCCAAGGAATGGACAGGATCCCTGTTGGAGCAAGAGGCTCGAATGGAGCTCCAACAGCATCTGTATTCCTGAGCCTTCCTTAAATAAAACTTTGGCACTTTTCTCAAAAGTTCTCATCCTTTTTCCATAAGTTACCTGAGGCTGGCCAACAAGAATTAAGCAGACACTCACAGTTCTATGATAAAAATATATGCACAAAAAAAGTAAGATTAAGGTATTGGTATGCCATTAATATTTTTTTTATGTTAACCTGATGCCTATAGCTTATAATGAGAGGGTTGTTCACAACAGATCTTCTGAAAGACATCTTCAAACAGTGTGTAGATGTCTTTCAGAAGTCCCAGGTTGACCAAGTCATTATTCCATTAATATTTTATCCTTTGCTTTAAATTGAACCATTTCAAGATTGTTAGCTATTTGTCTCTGGAACATCCCACCAATTCATCTTCATTGGAACCTTCATTGAAAATTACACCTAATTTATAAACGGGTATGTTCCAATCAGAATGGAAACAAGTTCCAGGCAGTTACTCAATTCCCTTTGTGACACAGATCTAACTTATTCCAGGGTTGTCTGAACACAATCTTTCCAAATTCAAATTGCTCCTATATACCATAATAAATGATATCATAATAGGTCATACTAAAACCCGTCTTCCTACAACATTGTATGGTACTGTACAATATCTTGCCTGGATACCTTAGATCTCAACTTTCTAAGTTCTAGAGCATCTGACATGAAAACAACCCAGCATTGTCCTTCGTTTATTAGTTCACAATGTGAAGCTCCAAAATGAAATACGTACTTCTTCTTTTGTGCAGATACTGCTCCATAATACAAATGTACAAAACAGCATACAATTACACTGTTTTTAGCTAGCCAGTATATAATTTTAGTCATAAATCTAGAAAGGTATTAAAATGTTGGGAAAATATCTCTTGTGGTGATTTTCGAGAAAAAGTCTGTAATTGTTTGTTTGTAATGCCAGTCAAATGGCTCCTTCAGTAGATGTTTCTTGGCATGTTTACACACTGTTCAGACTTGGTATTAACATCTGTCTTGGCTTGTTGGATCACAAGTGGATAGAGCTAAGTACAGGGGTGAACTGGGTCAAATGAAACTAATGAGATTGCAAGTTCAAACCCTGATGATTGACTGAAGAGCGGGAAGAGGCAAGAGCACTAAATTGGCCGTGCTCTCTTGGTAGGAAGGATGGCATGCTCTTTCTCTCTGCTGCCAATCACAGCAGTTCTTAAAGATGTGGCTGGTGTGCTTCATATGCTTTAGAGGAAGCATATGTTAGCCTTCATCTTGCTGGCTTGGGAGGTTGATGGTGGATGTGGAAATCAATGGCTGCAGTAATACAAGATTTAAAAAAAAAATGTAACCTCTTGGACAGACAATCCTGGCTTCAGACGTACATTACAGTTTCTTTTTACTCAGTTCTGGGAACTTGAAACATAACAGCATGTAAATTTTTCAGCATTTTTAAAAAGATTCTGAGGTCCAGGAAATCGAATATCAAAGAAAGGTACCATGTGGGACAGCAAATGTGTGTGTTTGCAATCAGAAATCCAGGTTTCCCGTGGTACCGTGTGCAGGGGGTCTTATTGGCGCAAAGATATCTCTGTGCACATCTGGGAAGCACTGTCCAACTTCAGAAAGAGATTGCAACACACGATTGATACAGTTCTGCTATTACATTATGGAAACTGCTTATTTATCTGGAAAGTGTGAACATCCCAGTGCTATGTAGACTTCCACCTGGTCACAGCTTCAGCCAGGATGTAGGTACTGATAAAACCCTGGAGTCTCAATGACTTTAGCATTTACGGCAATGCTGCATAAACATGACTTTAAGTTCTGTAAAAGTCAGGAAGGGACAAGAAGGGCATTGGAGGGGGAGACATGTAATTCCAAAGTTTCATGCAAAATTTACAACCTCTGTTGTTTTATAGTTTTTTTATTTTTTTTATTTTTTTGCATTAAATCCTAGGAAACTTGAGTGTTATTACTTGTTGTGAAACACGATCAGGGAAGTATAGTAATAAATAAAGTAACCAAGGAAGTTAGCCACCCTTGAAGTAACTTAATTTGTATCTGCACAGGTTCCTGTTTGGATGACTAGCTTTAAAAAAGTCACAGTGGAGTGGCACAGCCAGCAAGAGGAAACCATAGCATTAAGTAAATTCAAACAAAAGGCCATTTTTAGAATGTTTCTTCTTAGCATGCAGACAATGGTGGGAAATAACAGAACATCACACAAGGGATAGAAAGAGCCAACTCTAGTCATGGACTCACCATCTCTTTCTCTGTACAAGACATTTCCACGTCCACTGCCATATAATTGTTTTTTCCTAGCACTAATTTTAGATTTGCTCCTGTGTTACTGATATGGAAAAAAATAATAATAATAACTTAACGAATTAGTATCCAGGGTGCGTCACATGACCATGGATATTCTGTACAGGACTTTGGGTGCATTAGGAGGATGACGGTGTTATTGCATGTCTAATCCCTGGTGTAATTGAATGAGACCGTGTTCTTACCTCAAATGTGTTGCTTTTTTTCTGTCTATTCATAGCAGCTAATTGGTGAATTGCAGAAAATTATTTGCGCCTACATTTCTTCCCAGTGAAGTAACATAATGCAGTTGGAAGTACAACTTAGACTCACAGGTATGTTATGGTTGGCCGAGAAGCTCATCTTCATGTTAACTCATGAGGACAGTTCACAAACAATTTAATGTTAACTCTACATGGATCAGTATGGGAGTGATTTTAAATTCAGTAGCCTTCGCACATTTACTTTCATACATACAGTACTGTGTAAATGTCTTGAGCCACCCATTATTTTTTCATCATTTGCTTCCAAAGAACCAGACTTTCTTTTATTTTTAATATCGTCATGAGGAATATTTCTCCAGGCTCCTTGAAGGACTTTTTTGACTCTCCTTTTCGTTCTTTGACCAGACCAGATTCCCGACCAGATTCAGAGGAATGTTTTTTGTATTGTATGAATTATTCAAGCATGAAAAAGTTCCTATCTTAATGCATGAAGCAGTGAGAAACAGATGCAGATGATCAGGCCGGTGATTAGTATACTGGTGATGCTGAATGCTGAGTGGTTGGAACAGACAAGAGGGGAAATGAGGTTGCTGCTGAGGTGGTTACATCAACAAACAATATTTAAATTATATTTTTAGGCACTTTTCATCTTGTTACTGTAAAATGTGTATTCCCGTTTCTTTAATTTAATCTACATTGTTTAATTGAATTTAATATAAAGAAATGGGTCAGATGCTTTTACACAGTACTGTACAAATTGGTTGATTTATTGAAGAATGCCATTATGTTGTACTCTAAGCACTTGCTTTCATATACTTTACAGCCATGCAGGAGCACAACCTTGAGAGTTACAGTATATTGATTTTGCACAACAGTTCCACAAACACCATTTATTATCATCAGATTATGATTTGTTTCTTCATTTACCCAACCAGCTGTGCTCCAGCAACACATATCCTACAGTACCACACCTGGTAGAATTATTTAGCTGTGACTGTCAGAGCTGGAGACTGACAGTAAGTGGAATAACCAGGAGTGAATGTAGTTTTAAAATCTTACTCGTATTAAGGTGAGGAGAATAAACCATGGAGGTGATGGACACTCCTGTAAATCTCACAAGGTTTTCTATATATTTCCACTTATATATCTCCTCTTTTAACTTCTAGGTTCCAGGCTTAAATCTATATACTGTAGCATTACATGGCAAGCTTGTGCACTAGGGTTACCATGCCTTGTTCCACACACTAAACAGTGCCCTTGATTAGGGGTTACAGAAAGATTTGTTATTCAGCCTTATGTTAGACACTAGTTAACTTTATATCCACAAATAAAAGCACACGGACATTTCAGAGGCAATTCTAAACTACTTAGAAGCTATTATTAAGGAGACAAGTTTTTTTTTTTTTTTTTCAGAAGTTTTTTCTTTCTGGAACTGATTCTGTGACTGGTTTTCAATGTGGGTTTTTTTTTTGCCAAATATTAAAGTCAAGCAAAGTAATAGCTAACATAATAATAGCCGAGTAATTTTTTCCCCCTCGATTGTGAACCAATGTTGTTTTAAGTAACATTCAAACTGCATGCACGGCAATGCTACATCAAGCAGGATTGATTAAGTGGAAGTGTGTAAGTGATATTTACAGTAGGTGTCTGTGTGGGTGTGGTCTGGAACAAACAGATTAAAAATCTAGTGTCTAGTGATGGGTCATTCTTGAACGATTTGTTCATTTTGAATACATTTTAAGTGAGACTCAGGAAGAACGAGTCGTCTCAGGGAATGATTCATTCAGTCACTTATGTGGAATATTATAGGTTCTGTTCAGGAATTATTTAATCTGTTTCGAGTCTTCAGGTTTCTCAAGTTATTAACCAATGCCGTCTGAGCTAGAACGAGAATTGATTCGTTCATCTCTTGAGTTTTCAAGTATTTCGAGCCCCATAGTCACATGAATGAATCATGAACGAGCTACTCAAACCTGGGAACGGTCAGAGAACAGGTGAGGTGTGCTAATTGTAGACTAAAGACTCTAGAAAATAATGACTTAATCGTTTTTTTTTTCTTATAGCATTATATTTTTTCTTGTTGGTTCTGTGATCTATGTTTGTGTAAGTAGTATCTGTTAGGAAAGTAACAAGTAACATTTTAAGTACATTTTGCCTAAATAAATAAAATGACTGGGAAAAGATTCGTTCAATTTTGCTGAACGAGACTCAAAGATCCGAGTCGGTAAAATGATCCAAACTTCCCATCGTAGAATGGTGTGTGTGTCTGTATGTCTGTCTGTCTGTTTGCCTGTGTGTGTGTGTGTGTGTGTGTGTGTGTGTGCATGTGTGTGTGTGTGTGTGTGTGTGTGTGTGTGTGTGTGTGTGTGTGTGTGTGTGTGTGTGTGTGTGCGCGCGTGTATATATGTGTGCGTGTGTGCGCGTGTGTGTGTGTGATCCATGGTTTTCCCTGTTCCCACAAGTGCAGGATGTCCTAGGCCATTTTTACACTTGACCTTGGCGCTGGTAAAGTTTACAAGTTTCTATCCTTTGTTTGTCTAGTGACTTGGTCACTAGATTTGGCAGCATTTTAGACCCATCAGCGATGAGCCAAAGAGCCTAGCCAAATATTGAGCAGACATTAGCAAATATCCTGTACTCAATATATCCTGCTTTGAGAGTGCAGATACTGGTAACAGCAATTTTGATTGAGGTGCACTTGCACATGCCTATGATCCCAATCTGCTTTTGATTTATTTATTCATTTATTTATTGCCTTTTGAAAACCACAATAATGGTAACTTTCCATACCATTTTCTGACAATAGATGCTTAGGTTAAGGAAATGAAATTTCTGAAGAGCGTGAGGTTCAAGATAACTGAGAAAAACACAGAAGGAATCTCAGTCACAATGAAAGGAAATGCTCTGAGGGAAGAGTTCTGTGACAAGGTCTTAGTGGGAGAAACTTATTCAATAAACTTTTCAGTAAGATTTCATTATAAAATTGTTGTTCCCGAACAGTTTTAAAAAAAAAAATGTCATGCTTTTCTGAAAAAAGTTCAGTTGTGACCGAAATATTTTTAAACAGGAGCTGCTTCATATAAGATTATATATGGGATATGTGCTGATGGTGTGATGCATTTATATATATATATATATATATATATATATATATATATATATATATATATATATATATATATATATATATATATATATATATATATATATATATATATATATATAGAATAAAAAAGCTAGGTATAAAACTATTTTAATTGGTAATATTAGTCAGAAAAGTGTGAACACTATCAATTACATTGTGATTTTAAATTATAGTCAAGAATTATCTAATACTAGTAATAATCTAATACTATCTAATAAAATTACTTTTATGCATAGTGTTTTTTTTTTCTTCCTTCATAGGGAGAGTGGATCTAAAATGGCCAAACAAAAACAGATTTCCTTAGAAATCTATACTTGTCTTGAGAAGGGAAGGTTATTATTTAGAAAATATAGCTATGAAATGTAAGATTTCGGAGTTCCATCACATTGACCTTAGAGAGTTGCCTTAGAGTTTAATTGTTTGTTTCCTGGATAAGAATAGTTGGATTTACTGGCTAGCAAATCAGACAGGCCTGGAAGAGGCTCCTCAGTAAGGAACAAGATGGTTGGTGATTTCTCAGGGCTCGGGATTTTCATCAAAGTCTCCATGAGTCTGAAGGTGGACATAAGTATGTTTCCTTTGTTGTCTTTACTTGTTCTTCATATGATGAGTTGAGAGTTGAACAGGCCAACAGTCTTTGGTGGAAAAGGGGCTCTGCTGATGACTCAATGGCCTGATTCATTAGCTCAGCACAAACCCTATCTCTCAAATGGAGAGTCTGACCAAGGTTCAGAGGCGCAAATTCTCAGTCAGGCTGTGGAGGGTGAAAAAGCAGTTTTAAATATAGGTTGTCCAGTTACCGCATACATCATGGGCAGGACTGTAAGCTTGTGTGTCCTAACTGTAAATGTTTTGATGCATAAACCAAATGAGTAATGCAGTCCTGCCCATGATGTGAAAAAAAGACAAAGAAAGGTACTGTCATTTATATTCCTTTGGGGAAAATTTGGGGAATATGTCAGAGTCAAACTCCTTTCAGACCTTCAGCACTTTTATTGTTATTATTTTATATATATATATATATATATATATATATTTTTTTTTTTTTTTTTTTTTTTTTTTTTACAAAGGTTAGAGAATACTGTTTACACTTGGTTTGTGATTTCTGGTTTGGCCTTTACTCCTTGCTCACCATAAACATTGGTGTGAATTTAGTTGTTTTCCTCATATGCCTGTTGATGTCATTTCAGGCTTAGTACATTAATTACAATTCACATGCAGTGATGTGTGTTTACAGGTAAAGTCAGATTGTAAATGTATTACAACCCTTGCTCTAAAATCCGAACCTGGACCTGCAAACCTGCTTACGACCAACACATCAAGGAAAAAGTAAAAGGATAAAAATATCTGCCAGGTAAGAAACTGTCATCTGCCTAACTCTGCCACTTGTGCTTAGCGTCGTGTGGATGATATTCATTCATATTTTCATATTTTTGAATCACAGTTGTTCACATTCTTGATATTATACAGGCATTTTGAACTAAGGTTGAATGATAAATCTAATCGCTGTCAGAAGTATCTCCTCAGTCCTGTTGCAAAGGCTGCGATGGGCTAACCATCATGCTTTGTTTAATCTTTGCACTTTGACTGTAACATGAACATTGAAATGAGAATTATGTGAGGTGGCATCACTACCCATTCGCACCACCATGCCATTAAAAAAAAGTACATAATAACAGTGCCACAATCATATGACACCATGTCATAAGCCATGCATAAGTCATGCAGGCAGTCCCACTTTTTTAACACAATTGCAATAATTTAGCAATAGCCTTAGTTGTTTTCGTTGTTTTTTTTTTTTTTTTTTTACCTTTTTGGGCGGCAATGTGCAGACTTTTTTCTATTACTCCATAAACAGCAGATTTGTGGTTGAACAGTGTGTCCTATCTGAGCTTTGGATCTCTCCAGTTCCTTCAGTTACCCTTGGCCTCTTAGTACCCTTGGATATATATAATAGACTTAATAGTGCTTTTGCAGGATGTTTTTTGCAGAAGGTTATACTGTATAATTTATTTTCTTAATAACCAAACCTTAACAATTACCTTTTCAAGAACTTTGCCACAGATTTGTTTTTATAGCCCTTTGGTCTTCATTGATGGTGTTTGTCTTAGGGATGGTTTTCAACATATGGCCATAGAAACAGGTGTATTTATATTGAGAACACTTAAGTGCACACAGGTTGACGCATATTCAAATAATTATGTGATTTTTGATTTCGAAAAATTGGTTGCAACGGAACTAATTGAGGGGTTAAATCATTGATGTGGGTGTTGCACAGAAAGCAGAGAGCTATACAGATTTCTAAGTTATGATTATTTGGTTGTTATTTGAATGATTAATTCTGTAAAAGAATACAAATTATAATCGATTTTATCAATTTATTCAAAGGTGTATAGTGTTTTACAAAACAGTGCCATATGGTTCAAATGGTGTAATCTAATATAATCTTACACTTTTTACGACTGTTATAAATAGAGCTCAGCTATAGAATCATGAAAAGCAGATTACATTTGTTTCTAATCAGAACTTTCTTTCATTTTCTCATCTCTCATCTACAAACCCTGAGGTTCCACAATTTCTGCGGCCAAAGACATTTGTTTAGTATTTACCATAGCTGCCCCCACCCACACACCCCACCAGGAAGAGCTGTCAAAACAAGGACTTTCACCAACTTGAACATTACATTTCAATGATCTAATTATAGCACTAAGCCTCGGTATTGTTGGGTTAAAAAATACTTCAAATCTGTTTACACTACCAGTTTGTTAAGCTATATTTATAGAATAGGGAAAGCATACAGTGTGGAGGATGATTCAGTATGACGTTGTAATTAAGGAATGTAGCTTTTCCCTATTCCCACACACATATTAAAGTGACTATTAGAGGACATGTACACAATTCCTAGTAAGGACGAGAACAGACTGTATGGAATGCAGGAAGGTGTGTTTAGTCAAAGGTTGTACATAATAATTGATTAAATGAGAATACATTACCACATAAGCAAACTAAGACCCTGTCTACGTGACATTAAAAAAAAAAGTCTCTATCAGGTCAAACCAGGGTGTTTGATTGTGCAGAATAACAGAACTATAGAATGTACTGTATAATCCTCTGCTACATTAATGCACTTATCCCAGCGGTTCACTAATGCTTGGATACCATCAGGGAAGGAAGTTTTCTTAGTATGCTGTAACCATGATCAGACTGCCTGCTTCATGTCTGAAACTCTGGAACTCCCAGGAACTCCTTTGATGGCCAACCCTTATGAAAGTGGCCTGGGGGCGAAGTCAGGTCGGTATCTGTTAATAACTCAAATGTACAAGCGGTGTTCGTGAATGATTGTACAGCTCCCACAGATAGATGCCACTACCATCTCAACCAACATGAAGTTTGCTGATGACACCGTGGTGGTGGGTCTGATCACTAAAGCAACGAGAACTTCTTCCTGGTGGAGATTAAAATCTTGCCATGGAAACACAAAGCAGGACTGGAACAACCAAGTCCATGTCATCAATGAGACACCAATGGAGAGAGTTGACAGCTTCCAGTACCTCTGTGTTCACATCATGCAGAACCTGTCATGGTCTTGTCACATCAACACTGGTGAAGACTGGCCTAACGACATCTCTACCAGCTTAGACACCTGAAAGACTTTGGACTGCCTTCCAAGGTGCTAAGGAACTTTTACTCCTGCACCACACACAACCTGGTTTGGAAACAGCACCATGCAGGACAAACATGCTCCACAGAGGGTCCTGATCCGTGACCTCCACTAAATCTACAGCAAACGGTGCTGGACCAAGGCCAGGACAATGGTGAAGAACCGCAGCGACCCCAACAATGGACTGCTCTCCCTGTTGCGGTCAGGAAAGTGCTTCTACTTCCTAAAGGCCAAAAGACTGAGGAAGAGCTTTTTCCGGCAGGCCATCCGTGCTCTCAACCAGAACACCACAAAAAAAGCAAAAAGTTAAAAAGTTATGCCTTTATTTGTTACATATACATTACAGTACAGTGAAATTCCTGGAGCAGATAGGGTTAAGGGGCTCGCTCAAGGGCCCAACAGTGGCAACCTGGGGGAGCAAACCACCAATCTTCTGATCAATAACTCAGTGCCTTAGCCCTCTGAGCCACCACATCAATTTAGCTAACCAGATAAAAAAAATTTTTTTACACACAATAAACACACACCCTATATTCCTGCTAACATATCAGAGTCATGATGTAGCACATTACTCGCATGTTGCTCATTTCTTGTTTGCTCACTGCTCATTTGCCATGAATGAGGACTAGCTTGCATTTTGGGACATGGACAACCACACTGCTGATGACGCATCTCATGTCTTACTCCAGGTTTCAATTATACTGCTGTTGTCATACCCACACACCATATTTTTTTTACACTTCTATAGATTTACATGTTTATACAACACAGTTTATACTTTTATTGTCTGTAATTTACACATTTCTATTTTAATTATATTTAAGTTTTAAATTTCCAGACTGCATTTGTAGTTTATTAAAAATTAGTTTCATATTTCTAGTACAATATTTTCATTCTACTGTAGTGAAATCTTCCAGGAGCGACATGTATAGCTCGACAGGGAGAGAGGGAAAGAGAGAGAGAAGAGGAGAGAGCGAAGAGAAGGAGAGATAACAGTTAGGTATTGTACAGGCAGGTCACTGTTACACAATGTATGAAGTGAATGTGAATTTAGTGCAGAGTGCAACCAGGGACTCCGGCAGGACTAACTATGAAAACATAACTACTGTAATTTACACCTTTCTATTTTAATTATATTTAAGTGTAAAATTTCCAGACTCTAAAAAGAAGAGCCAGAAGAAAACACAGACATGAGGGCTCAGTGAGATGTAAAGCGTCAACAAACCTGAGTGATCAGTGAGAGTGGGGAAGACAGCATCTAAACATACCAGTTCACCAGAATACTCTACGTCCATGAGTCCCCCAGATCTGCTCCTTTACCTAAGGCTAATCTATTTACAAGAATGCTCAGCTAAATAAATAGGTTTTTAGCCGAGACTTACACACTGAGACTGTGTCTGAGTCCTGAACATTAATTGGAAAGCTATTCCATAACTTTGGGGCTTTGTTAGAAAAAGCTCTGCCTCCTTCTGAAGCAATCTCCACGGCACCACTCCAAAATCTAACAATAAGCATTTCTAGTTCAGTAAAGGTTGTTATAGCTGAAACAGTAGCCCAACCTAATAATAAGTCAGTGGTTTTGCAATGGAATGTTCAACAGGAAATTGTATATGGGATGGTCAGGTATCTACATACTTTTGGTTATATGAAGTTTTGTAACACACCAACAGATGGCAGCACAAGGCTGCACACATATTCACAAGGAGCACCGACCTTCATAAGTCAGTGTGCCAAAAGACATGGTGCTGTGTAACTGGTGCTATTCTGACCATGTGCGTTACCTTGTCTGCTATTTCATCATGGACAGCAAGCTAGAACAACGAGCAAACGTGAAATTCTGTATGAAACTGGGCAAATCTGTCACAGTGCGGTTTGACATGAATCCAGCAAGTGTATGCCGATTCTGCAATGAACGTTTTAAGAGTGTAAGAACATCATCACTAAAATACGATGAGAGCTCAGGATGACCTTCAACGAGCTCAGCCCCCCCAAAATGTCGAAACCATTTGGCAACTTGTGCATGATGATTGTCGGAGAACAATCCACAACACTGCTGCCACTGTCGGTCTTTATCATCTCCACAATTGAAAAAGGCGAGGCAGGTCTGCAGCTTGACCAAGTGCATGCTCATTGTCTTTTTTCGACATCTGCGGCATTGTACATCGAGTAATCGTCTCCAGGTGCCAGAGCAAATTCTACTGCCAAGTTTTAAGGCGTCTGAGGGAGGATGTATAGCGAAAGTGACATGATCTGTGGCTTTTTGATACCCACTCATATAGAATAGTCTTTCCCCATCTGATTAAAGAAAAAATGATGATCACTTTCTTAAAAATGAAAACTCTGTCCACATTAAAATGCAAAAGTTGGTCTGAAATCACTTCAATCAAACTGAAGTTTGCGATGAAATTTCTCATGAATGCAAGCGTAAAACCAATTGTAAACCACCGTTCCAACCCTGTCCCTTATTTTCATTCCACGGAGTTGGCAACCCTACAGTAGTAAGTATAATCCCCACAAGCTATCATCTGTAAAGCTAAAATGCGCTGAATTCAATTGGAGTACAGAGCATATCATATTCTGGCACTTTGCTTAGGTGTGTGATAATAAAACACAATTAAATTAAATTGCAAATGTTATCAAGGAAAAAATAAAAGACTACTACCTAACAAACTAACTGTTCAGCAGTCATAAAAACATGGGTATACATGTATCTGCAACCACAAGAAGAATAAACAGGTTCATGCTGGATTTTCTAACATTCTCAACAATCCTCATTTTGGAAAACCAGTGGAGAGGCTAAAAAGCAGAGAAAAAGTTTATTTTTAAAGTAATATAAATAATAATCTTTTATCTTTATATAAATTCTCTAATTCAATTCGCAGGATTGCTAGTATCCCTTTAAACAACTCTTAGGCTTCATGTCCTGAGGCTGTCCTGATAGCGCCTCATCAAAGTTGTATCACATTGCCAGATCCAGTCTGACAGCCAGATTGGATATAAATAGCACTGCAATACATGAATTTGAGGAGTTCATCTGTTTGCACATGGCCTTTAATGGTAGGAGCAGAATGGATGCATTGGCAGATTGCAACTACACGTAATGGGTGCAATATTTTATTACTTCATCTTTCTAGGAAGGTTAAATGTAGTATTAGATTAGGAGAGCACGCATCTCCATAACCTTCTTAACCGCAGTGTTCTTCATATAGTTTAGAGGTGAACTAAAACATTAGTTATATCTGACAGTTATAGCGGATCTGAAATATATTATAGGAATCGAATATCCCTGTACAGACATCATAAAGCATTATATGATCTGTTCAGAAGTTGTCAGGATCCTTTAAGTTGCAGTTAGGCCGGACGCCCTGAGGCTGGTATCCAATATAGACTGTGGTGAAGCTAATTCCTTTGATAAGGTTGCCAAACGTCTCAGGTGTCAGGTTAAGTACATTAGAGGCATGAATAGAATTTATAGCATATAATGCCTCGTGTCTAATGTGGGAAAAAGCTGTTGTGCAGCAGATTTCCTTACACGCATGCCTGATTCTAATTTATGAACACCATCTTAAAATGTGTAACAGCTATTTACATTTCGCAGTTGGTTTTTTGTTAGTTTTTTAAATCAACCTGAAGATTTTGGATGTCATGATGTTTTGAATATGTTCAGATTTCTTTAACATCTGCTGTGCTTCTGTTGCCCTCGATTAAAATACAAAAAAGATAATGAAAAGTGAAAGTTTTTCTCCTAAGGAAGGTGTTGCTTAGCTGAATGTGTTCCGTGACAGGGAGTTCTTTAAATAGCACCTTCCCTTAGCAGGGGAATGCTGGAGTTCTGCTTATGCACTGCAGATACAATCGACAAACCATGGTGGCACTTTACAAATCTATACATCCATCCATTGGGTAAACCCTGGATGGGGTGTCAACCAATTGCAGATCAGAGGTGCACACATACAGTACTCACACACCCAATCACACACTACAGGCATTTTGGAAATGTCAGTCAACTAACTGTTGAGCTGTGGAAGGAAACCAGAGTACCCAGATGAAGCCCACCGTGCTCTGGAAAATCATGCAAGCAACATTAAAATGACCAGACTCTATTAATTATTATGCTAATGATGGCAATTTAACCTTTACGCGGCTTTAAAGAAAAATGCACAGAAGTAACAGCTACAATTATGAGGGCTGTTCAAATCAAACCAGGACTTCTGATGAATTTTCTTGTGGACGAAGGCATAAAACTGGTTAACTTAAGCACAGTATGGTGATAAGATCCTTTGCCACAGTAAACATTTTAAATGAAGCTCGTACATCGTGAATGACGATCTTGGCCAAGATGGCTCTTCTGCGGTCATTCCTGTGAGCGATCAATTCCCGATCCTTGAAAATTACCAAAGAACCTTTAGATGAAACGCATCTGTCTGTGGGAACTGACAACAACACCACTTGCCCAGTTACAGGAGCTCGGCTAGGAATTATTGCCACATCCCCGGTATTTTCTGACCTCGCTCCAAGTCATTTTCACCGTGTTTGGGCCATTAATCGTTCCCGGGAGGCCAGCAGTTCAGATGTGGAGCAGGCGGTGTGATCCTGCCCCCCGGTATACTGAGAATACTTTCTAACTTGACGGTATCCAAGTACTAGTGAAATGCAGAGGTAAGCACATTAGTGTAGAATTATTTAGAGAAATTAAGAGAGTTTTTAACTCTTCACATTGGTCTGAATGACCCTTAAAATATTCTAAAACTCTGTCTCTTATTTCTTTGCTGTGGGAAGTTGCAGGGACATGTCAGGGACTTTTGAGCACATGAAATATCTTTGCAAACAAAAACAAAAAAAAATGCCTCTCCATCATGGTGTCACAGTGACCACACATGAGTTTTGTTTTGCATGCTTTGTGGCTTTGAAACCCATTGTCTATTGTTGAATACTCTGTGGAACTCAAAGCATCCCGCAGTTCAACTAGTTTCACACAGACCCACAGAAGTGTGTCGGAAGTTTTCGTTGCTCTTGCACGTCTATTTTATTATCAGCAAACCGAACAAGAACCACATGTTCAGCTACAAATGCCACTCAAGTTGATCATTATTGATACGTAGAGGTTGTGTATAGGTTCGAGAGCTGATGAGTATGACCCAAAGTGGGGTGTTTTGTTTTTCAAGGCCAAGGGCTGGTGATAAGGCGAACTCTGCATATGGTCCACGTTAGTCCTGCTGCATTTATTGCCAGGGCTTGTAGAATGAAGGGGCCTCAGATTATTCATCTGGGGCATGAGGCCCTGCTTCTTCACTCAGTGTCTCAGTTACCACATACATATATGCTGGAAGCTACAAGTAGTAGCTATTGCATGCTCTTCAGAATTACCTGCTAGTGTAAATAATCCCGACAATTGAAATGAAGAGGGGAAAAAAGTACAGAACGGTTTTGTTTTAGTGATATGTAAATTAGGCTTTATTGTTCGTAAAAGGATGTAGTTAATGAAACATGCTTGTGAAAATAAAGGTAAAGTTACATGCTCAAGATGTAATATAAGTCTACAAGTTGTTCCTAATCTCTTTACGGTTTTATTGTCCTTGATATATGAGGATGATAAAATAGAATGGGAATCCATAAAAAACATTCTTGGAGCCACTGGGGTCTAAAGTAAATGTGCAATAGGCAAAGAAATCCTACCTCTCATTACTCTCTACATGGTCATGTATTAGTCTCATTATCATTTTGTTAATTATAGGGGGGGGGGGGAAGCTATCTTAGTTCTTGGGAAATTAGCATTTCAGACGTGAAGCAGGCTATCTGATCATGGCTCTGGTGTACTGAGAAAACGTTCTACCTTGATGGTATCCGAGCACTAATGAATCGCTGGGATAAGTGCATTCGTGTAGCAGGGGATTATATCGAGAAATAAAGGGAGTTTTTACTCACATAACGGTGTTCTGTTATTTCTGTAACAATCAAACGTCCCAGATTGACTTGAACATTCCTCGTATTATTTTAGTCAACCAGTGGCTTGATTTCCGCAGAGAAGGATAGCATTAATAACAACACACCCTGAGCCAAAATACAAAAGAATATCACACGGCATTGAAAAAGAAAAAACTGATTTTAATGATTTATTTTAAACCCTGCCATCATAATCCTGCTTTTCCTATCACAATCTCTTCAGTATAACTTACAATATAAATGGATCTGTATGTAACAGATCAACTTTAATCATACTGTACACTTTGTCATTGTTTATAGAATCTTATTAGATTCAATTCGAATAATTTGCTGCATAGCGAGAGAGGATTTTTAAACTAATCTAATTTGCCATGTAAAAATGCCGTCCTGGCCTGTCCACTGCTCCTCCGTTTTCTAATGGACACTAATGGACAATAAGCAGACTGCCCCAGGATTGCACAATTCGAACGAGGTACTATACAGCATTGTATATAATGGAGTATGAAGTCACGAAGGAGATCTTTATGAACGTATAGTATATCGGGTACGGCGGAGGTTCTGCCTCTATGGACAAGCAAAAAAATATGTAAATTGCACATTTATAAGAAATTCAGGGGGGTTTTCTCCTAGTTTATCTACTAACCAATGCCAAACTGCTTCATGTTTTCCGCTACCACATAGCTACCTATTCAGGAGAGTGTTTTTTTTTTCTCTCTGACACTGATGAAGTCGACCCTATTCATCCAGCTCCTATTTCTTATGTAATGTCATAAGGCAGCTAAGGTGCTACTGTACCAAACAGAAATGAAGGGACAGATGACCATAATTGAATATACTAACACAATAACTGCTACATAGGAAGAAGGAAATCAAGACTATCCTTTCCTTCGAGAAAGTCAAGCCTATTATGCACTTTTGCACGTCTGGCCACAGATGGCTGGAGTGTTTAGCACAGGATCATAAGTTGCAGTCTCCTTACAGAAACACAAAGTCTTAGCTAAACTGCTTAGGAGACACAGTTCCCACTTGTTTGATTCTTTTTTTATTATTATTCTGGTGAATGTCAACACTCACATAAAGACAAAGTGAGCCAGCAGGTATTCAGAACTACACGCTGTAAACCTGCTATGAAATTACATAAATGGTGGCAGCATGGTGGCTAAGTGGTTAGCACTGTCATCTTGCACCTTCAGGTTCTGGGATTGAATCTCACCTCAGGTCTGTGTGCATGATTAGGTACTAGATATGCAGATTAGGCTAACTGGCATTCCTAATTTACCTGTAATGTGTGAATGAGTATGTAAGTATGTGTGTATGCACTGTAATGGGTTGGCACCCCATTCAGCATGTACCCCGCTCTATGCCCTAAGTCTCCTGGGATAGGCTTCAGGCTCTTTTACATATCCTGGGAATAAATCAGAAATTTATATTCAGCAAGAAACAGGTAAAAGTGTTAATAAATTTGGTTTTTATTTCAAAAGAAGTAATCGGTGTGGAGGACATAAATACAGCTAATATACAGTATCCAACTGTTTCCCCTAAGAACAAACAGAGAAGCATGAAGCAGACAACCGTTCCAACATTATTTATTGATTTTTAGTATATATAAAAGTATATAAAATGTGTTATTTCACTTCAAATTGCCAAAAACAGATACTTATAAATCTATCATTTATTACAACTAAAACTACTACTGTCCAAGGCCTTCTGACCAATCAATAAAAGCTTTGAGGTCAGTCTAATGTATACTTTACAATACTATATTTTTCTTTTTATGTGCATTTGAAACATCTACAGTGCACACTATGATACATCAAGTGTTTTTTTTTTTGTTTGTTTGTTTTACCGTGATTCCTTCAGCTCGATACATCCAATTTTTGTCATGTTATTCATTCATTCCTTAATCAACCTCATGTTCACCTTCTTTATTTGACCTCAAATTTCCATTATGCATTTTCTTTATCTCTTGTGTGCATAAACTAACAATGCAAGATGAAGCAGCCCGAAAACAACATCCAGTTGTGCAAGGTTGGATTTCAGGGAAGCCTAAGTCTTCTTGGAAAATGCTTAAAAGAGTACACTATGTAATGATTCCTTAATAATCCAGCCAATTTAGTACTAACTGTTCCTAGAACAAATCCAACATTTTCGGACACTTTAACCTCAATACTACAGTTTTATGGCGTGTGAGAATACAGACAAAACATATGAGGTATATTCAAGTCAAGCCAGGACCTTTGATCAAAAGTCCCAGATTGACTTGAAGGACATTTGCTTATGTTCTTCACTTATCACTCTTTAAGAGGGCTTTGTGTTTCAAGACAGAGGGATGAATACCATGTTTGTCCCATCTATTCTTACCTTTGCAGTCAAGTACTGTACGTGTTCTGGCTTATTACTGTTGAGCATCAATTTTGATTCGTCTGGTTTTTATATATGTCACCTTCATGTTGTGTTAGTTTTTGGCTCACACTTATAATGTTCTCCATCACTTTTGGATTTTAAATTCACAATAATACATATACTGTACATTCCAGGTGTAACAAGTCTTCGCACCACATGCTGCCCATATCTTTATCTGCCCATGCTTATATGGTTTGTTTGGCATACTGTACACTGCTTAAATGGGCACCGTCCCCAAAATGCGACAAGATGCTTATTACAGGTTGTAAATGTATGGCATTCCCAGTTTGTCTCCTTGACTATGGGCTGCTCTTGAGTGGCGGTCATCAAAGCGAATCACACATGACAGGATATGGAAGGTCTGCAAAGACATTGTAATGTGAAAAATTGTCTGACCAATGTCCGTATTCCATAAGCTGGATGCAGATTTGTGTTTGAGAATTCCTCTTCCCCTCAGTGACTGCAAGCTGGCCAAGCCCTGATGCAGCAAAGCAGGCCCAAATCATGATGTTTCCTCCACCATACTTTACAGTTGGGATGATGTTTTTATGATGATATGTAGTGCCCTTTTTATGCTAGATGTGTGTTCAAATAGTTCAATCTTAGTTTTAGCAGTGCATAAAACATTTGGCCAATACTGCTGTGGAGTGTCAAACATCAGGCGTGCAGCAATGTTCTTTTTAGTAAGCAGCGGATTCCTTTGTGGTGTCCTGCCATGGACACTTTACTCGTTCAATGTTTTATATACGTACTGTAGACCGGTGGTTCTCAAACTGGGGGTTATTCAAGGGGTCGCGAGAGGGATTCAAAAATGATGTCTTTTTTTTGTGTGTGATTATAATACACAATTTTCAGTATTACAAGTAAATGCTATAAATAAATATTTTCTGATTTATAAAGATATTACTGCATGAGTGTGAGTGTTTAAAAAAAATACACTCGCGACTCAAAGATATGACACCACTGTGCAGCGACTGGCTCACTCGTTATTGCTACAGCGCACAACTGCACGTGAAAACCGAAACTGCCGAGATGGATAAATTTGTTATTCGCAAATAGGGCTGAAACGATTCCTCGAATAACTCGAGTAATTTGATTACAAAAAATGATTGAGGCAAAATCTTCTGCCTCGAAGCTTCTTTTAATGAATTTTAAAAGCTTGCGTTATGTTTATGTGCAATTATTTGTTTGGCGTGACACGGGGCGCTTCCGGATGCAAGCCGCCAGTAAACACCGCCGAAGAAGAAACGCTTACGTCACCCACAAAGCGGAAGGAGACGCAAACAGTTAGCTGTGTATTGATTTGAGGGAGCGTTCTGTTGCGGACTGCAAAATGGAAGGGAGCAATAAAAATATATTACAATTTATTTTAATGTGTGCCTTAGTTTTTTGATACTTAAAGTCATTTGAAATACCTTTTTTTTTTTTTTTAGTTTTTGCATCTGAGAAAATGCTTTAAAATAAGAATGTATGGCTGTAATGCACTTAATTCATCTCAGTCAACTTTAAGCTAGTCCTTGTATTGTGAATAATGACGATGTTTATTTTTGATCAAATGCTGTATGCATTTAAAAAATAAAAGTACATTTTTCTAAAAAGAAAACCAATTAATCTTTGTTTCTCATATATTTTACATTGCTGTTTGATTAAGCAAAAGTACATTTTATCCAATTAATCGATAAAATTTTTGGTAGAATACTCGATTAATAAAATATTCGATAGCTACAGCCGTATTCGCAAATCTAAAAATGTTGAGGAAATTGTGGACAGTTTGCCTGAGTCAACGGAACCACGTACATCGACCAAGCATACGAGCAAGACCCCGTCAGACCAAAGTAGGAAACGTCGGAAATATCAGGAGGAATTCATAAAGTATAGATTCAGTTGCTCTACTGTCGAAGCTTTTGTGCTGACAAAAACAAATACACCATTCCCATTGAAAGGTGAGCCAAACTTATTTTGATGTCTAGTAAATGTAGTTAAAATACTGTGAACAGCTTGTTATGTTTATTGCTTGTTTTTGATAGTCGGGGGTCGCGAGATCTTGTCGATCTTCAATTAGGGGTCGCTGGCTTGAAAGTTTGAGAACCACTGCTGTAGACTCATGAACCAAGATGTTAGCCAGTTTTAATGATGCCTTCAAATTGTTGCCTGTCCGTCAGGGTTGTTTCTTTACCTCATTGATGCGTCAGGTATGCTAACATCTAACTCCAACTAGCTTTTTTTGAGGTCATTAACTAAAGGCTTCACATTTTCCACTAGCACTATGAGGTTTTTATGGTTGTACATAATAAAGTTATGAAAGATATAAGATTTTTTTCTGTTATCATTTTAGGAACATTTTATTTTTTTATTAGTATTTGGCAGTACTCTTGACTTAAATGAAAAAAAATTAATTAAAAAACATGAAATTCTAAAAGGTTCAAATATTTTTTCTTGCCAATATGCATGTATGTGTACTGTATGTACATTGTTGGAATAAAGTACGTTATACGGACACCTGACCACTAAACCCATATGACTCAAATATTGTATCATGCATAGAATGTCCAAAGGATGTATAATGGAATGGTCATTGAAGAGTGCAGGTTTAACGATAACATCTTAAATAATTCCTATTGTGGAAGTTTTTATGCAACCTACCAAATTGTAAAGCATGCAGTTCTTTTTTTGGATGAACCCTCAATAGCTTAGTTCATCATCTGAGCCCTTTGCTTGGCCTCTCTCTTCCTTCAAAACACCACATAATAAGGAATCAGGACCTCTTCCTGAAACCTAGTTGAATGTGTCCAAGCTCTCTCGGCTAGAATGGAGCTCAGCGCTGCTGTGCAGGAAGAGCCAGGTGCAGCTCTGTTTACTCTCCCCTGCTAATTATGTCAAATATTATTCTAGCCTGTCCCCTATGTCCCTTGTAGCCCATTGCACAATGTAATGAAGGGAACAAAGACGGTGTGCATGTATCCATTGGAAAGAGAGAGAGAGAGTGTTTGGGGGGATTTCTAAATATTCAGTGTTTCCTAAGCACTAAAAGTAATGTCCCTGCTAATTCTCTAAATGTTGCTGTAAAGACAGATGCAGTGGTGGCATCTATCTGTCCATATATCTGAAAATTCATAACTGAAAACAGCTGTGGGGACATGATGCTATTGTTTTTTGTTCAAGATAGGTTCAATATGTAACAATTAACACAAGTATTAATTGAATGTACAGATCTGTCTCGTTTTGTATTTACAGGAAGTGTGAAAAATGACAGGATGTCGTACGTGTGAAAAACACCTGGTTCTATAGATATAATTTTTTTCTCATATGCTGTATGTGCGTGTCATTTTAAGGAATGTGCTGTTTCAGCAAGTTGTCTGAATGATTTTCAGCACATGCCATGGTTTCAGTATCGCAAAGTTATTTCAAACCAGGGAGGTGGTGAAATATTTCATGCTTGCAAAAGAGCATGAATAATAGTGTTAGTACATGGAGAGGTAAGAATATAAAAGAGGTCAGATGTTGCAAGGGTGTGTAATCAGGATAGATAGTCGGTCGTGTTGAAAGTCACTTTGAAGAAATGAAATAAATTTTCCTTTGGGCTTTTGTACAGGATACTAGGGTGAGCTATACAGAATTAGGTAATGTTATTGGTGTGTTGTATAAGAATAAACATATGACGTTCCATAAATGTTCTTCAGGATAACACGGAGGGATGCAAGGTTCATTACCAATATGAGATATTGATCTTTTAAACCTGGCATCACCACATCTGTCAGCCATGGTCTGGTCAACCTACTTCAGGGCGGAAAAAGGGATGTTGCTTACCGGATGCCAGTGCCAAAATCCATATCCCAAACTAGTCACTAAAGCACTTTCAGCAAGCAAGCACGACAGAAAAAGTTAAGTCATCTTAAAAAAAAAGTCTCCTTAGTAATTACCTCTAAATTGTTCCAAATTGCTTCTGAACCGTCTGTGTTGTGTTTCATGGGTTAACACGAGCTACAACACTACCTACAGTAGCTTGTAACACAAGGCTGAATCCCAAATCCCTCTATAGCCCCCTGATCAAGGGCACTACCTGATGTGTGGAACAAGAGATTCTACACCATACACAGTGCACTACCTTTCTACTTTATGCTATTAGGGATTTAACCCAACAGGCAATTTGGGAACGCTAATTAGCCTAATCTGCATGCACATAGACCTGAGGCAAGAACCCTGGAGGTGCAGCTACAACACCACTGTGCAGCCTATGTTTAGTGCATTTTTTCATCCATTTTCACATGCATTTTAAATATTTTGATTTATTTTGAAGCATTTATTATATGAAAATCAGCATAACTGACGCTAGCAATAGCTAAATAGATAAAACTGTTTTATCCGCATTAGGTAACCCTGTAGGTTTTCAGGTAAACATCAGGTAATCTTTCCGTTATTTGTATTTCTCCAAAATACACCTCAACCATAAGTATTCACCAAATTACATAGTAGCCTAATATCATTTAACGGTACAACTGCTGTCCGCTATTGGGTCTGGCATCAGAGGAGAAAACACGTTATGTCTACAAAAGGTCAGTAGTGTGTGTGTGTGTTTTTACATTACAAGATCTATTCATGCATATGCACTCTCTGTTAGGATCATGGTCTGTAGTTAAATAATCAAGTCAAATTCTTGGCTATGTCCAGAGCATTATTAGATCTAATGTTATGTTTTGTCATCTTTTATTGAACTCAATCACAAGGATAATATATGGCTTTTTCAAAATATGTTATCATTTACCATCTGTCCTTCCATTAGCTATCCTGTGCATGTTCAAAGGTAGCCTGGAGTCTATCACAGAGATCTTAGGGTTAGGAAATGTCTTCAGGATGTCTTTCACACTATGGATGAATAAATAGCATGCTTCAAAATGAATGAAATATTCCAATTGTTGTCAAAATTCCTATTTTGTATGAGGAATAAAAGACTTTAGAATGTGCTGTTTTTGGAAAATCAATCAATGTTAGTGTGATAATGCAACACATTGAGGCAAGATGGTGACATAGAGGTTAACACTGTGACGTCGCACCTCCAGGGTCGAGGGTTCAAGTCCTGCCTCGGGTCTATGTACGTGGAGGTTGCATTTGCACTCTGGTTTCCTCCCACAGTTCTAAGGCTGATTGGTGTTTTCAAATTCCCTAAGTGTGTGTGAGTGTGAGTACATATGTATTTGAGTGCCCTGCGATGGAGATGGATTGGTCATGCAGGGTGCACCCCATCTTGTGCTCCAAGTCCAGGCACCCTGTACAGAATAAACAGAATAGAGAGTATATAAGCGAGTGAATCAAATTCTTGTTTCATTTCCTGTAATAGCAGGTTCTGTCATATTTTATTCCTTACTCACGCAACAGTGAGTTAATCAGAGTGATTATAAACATATAAGGATAAACCCACTGACTAGAGTTAACATACCATTGCCTTTATTTCGTTCCAGACTCTGACGTTTATTTCTTATGTTTGTGTTGATTTTACTCTGAGCATTCGCATGGCTTTCTGTTTTATTCTTCTAACTTAAATGTAATATTAGCACTTGTTAATGGAATAATAATGATTTAAAAAAAATTTTAAACAGTTGCCACTTCCAATTTAATCAAACTGTATTCAATGCTTCGTGAAGCCAAATTTCCGAGTAAATATGTGGAAACCATTGTTCACTGTTTTTATAGTCTTGCACTGATCCTCTGTTGTCAATGATAATACACCACTGGGAACATACAATATTTGTTTTTCTATGGTTTTCTTTGGCATCCTTTGTCATGTGGTGAAGTTATGCTCTAGAGGGAAAAGTCTTCTTGATGCTCCATGCCTGTGTGTGTCTCCATGTCCTCAAGTCCACATGCACTCTGGGACATTTTAGGTATGCTGTAATGCTTAAAATCATCGCAGTCTTTTTAGATAAAGTAAGGCCTGGTGTGAAGACCAAAGAAATGCCAAACTTCAAAGAATCTCTCCCATCGTGCCGGTGAAAACATCTTGCAGAACATTTCCACGGAACATCACCACACGCATCAGAGGAGCCCACTGATTAAAAAGGAAGATCTGAGCTGAATGTACTGCTAATGAATAAAGGTGAGAATTAGACATCAAGCAATGACTAAAATATCTGTAAAATATGAATTATGAAAGACCTAAATCATGTGAAATTGAAATCTGTGATTTTTTTAGGCGAGTTTCAACACTATGTGGAATTCAATGGGCGTGAATGCAGAACTAATTTGGTAGAGGACCTTATTTTAACATTTTACATCTATACATTTTACATGTTTGGATAGATAATATAAGCAGAACATGTGGGGGGGGGGTTAACTGAACAAAACAGAAGATGGTATACTTCTTTATATTTGTAATTTATTATTTATGATAGCCTTGCAACGATTATTGAGATTAATTCCTGTACAGTGGAACCTTGGATTATGAGCATAATTCGTTCCGGAAGTGGGCTCGTGTTCCAAAGGTGAAAAGGTGAGAGAGTGACGCTCGGTGTCAAAATAAGAGTCGCATGCGTGATACATGATACTCGGCGCTCGTAAAATAATACTTGCTCGGTTTCCGATTAAAAATTTATTAAAAATCTTTGCTCGGTTTGCGGAACACTCGTAAACCACGTTACTCGCAATCCGAGGTTCCACTGTATATGGTAAAAATACAAAAACAGTACTATCAGCTTAAAAAATATTTTATCGAACAAAATGTTATCAATTTACTTGTATTTTCAGTGGCATCACAATCAAGTCATGTGATAACGAAGGAGGTTTGAAGCAGTTGTTCCCAGTGGAGAGTCCGGGGACAGCAGGGGTCATTTAATCATATGCATAAAGTCCATTATCTAGCCATCCATCCATCTACTGTATTTCTTATTGAGTTTTTATATTTATCCCTCAATTTGACTGTCCACTTGATTATATTGAGTATAATGCATCAATCTTTAATAGTAGATAATAAATAAGTCAATAGCTATAATGTTGTAGTATATAAAAGAAAACAATATACTGTATGTTGTAGTTCTGAATGTGAAACATTCAGGAAAAACGTTCCAAAAAATATCAAGATATTATCACTCTCATTTTACTAAAAGGTTTAATATTTGACTAGCTTGTGAAATTTGATTATCTCATGAAAAGAATTCTGTTATAAAAGTGTCTGTGGTTCCTGGCGGCATAAATCAGAAAATTCCTTCCTGCTCTGGGTCAAATGTCCTCCAGTAGTTAATCATAGCTCTTTTCAATAACCTACTTTTGAGTTTTTATTTTTTTATTTTATTTATTTATTTATTTCAGGTAATTTGAACTTAATATATTTTTTAAACCAGTTGTTCAAGTTTAGAACAATAGAGGATAGATTTGGCCGATTTGTTCCAAATAAATATCTCACAGAAACACAAAAAAACAGAAATACTGTATACCATTATCCAAGTCTAGACCCAGAGTGGGAAAGAAGAGAGAAAATCATTGTTTTTATTGCAGTTACTGATTTTGATTTAGCTTAAACCAATGATGCATGATGTACAGTATAAGAGATACAGTATGAAACATTATTTTAGGGTTATATTGTGTCTTTGAAGATAATAAAACTTTGAAGGTGTAAAACATATAACAGACTTTTAAAACATTAAGATGTTTCAGTTTGCAGTAAGCAGTTGGTCCATGAGCCACAAAATAAAAAGCATATACAGTAGCATCCAAAATATTCCAAAATACCGTTCTGGATGAAGGCATTTAACAGAACACTAGAAATGTGCCAGTAGGCGTGTTTTTGTCACAAAAATAAAAACATCCACATGGAGCATTAACAGGTGTCTCACAGTTCATGATCTGTGCGGGTGATTTTATTTCTTTCTCCGTTTCTTCCAACAGAAGACAAACCAACTACGTCTCTACCTCCACCTACTGTTTCTGGTTGTGTAAATACGCAAGTGTGCCCGGGATCGGAACCGATGTTACATTGTGCAATCAGACCCGGGAACAGTACGGAACAATCGTTCCCAGTCAGAAAACACCCTTACTGTGACAGGCTGCAAAGGGCCTAAAGATACAATTTTAAAATTGATTGTATATTTAACAACCTCAGCAGCAACCTCATTTCCCCTCTCGTCTGTTCCAACCACTCAGCATTCAGCATCGCCAGTACATTAATCACCGGCCTGATCATGTGTCATCATCTGCATCTGTTTCTCACTGCTTCGTGCCATATGTTAGATGGGTTTAATGCTTGAATGATTCATAGTTCAGTGTGTGGCTTAAGAAATAAAAATCATTCCTCTGAATCGGGCCAGGAACAGAGACTGGACTGAAAAAGAGAGCAAAGATAGTCCTTCACAAACCCTGGAGAACTATTAATTAAAGAATTCATTATAAATACAGTCAATTGTGGCTCTTTGGGAGCAAATGATGACATTTGAGGAGTGGCTCAGGATTTTTGCACAGTACTGTATGTGCGTGTATTAACTT
The DNA here is from genome assembly GCA_030347435.1 of Clarias fuscus. NCBI lineage: Eukaryota > Metazoa > Chordata > Actinopteri > Siluriformes > Clariidae > Clarias > Clarias fuscus. The sequence goes on along the minus strand of CM059229.1, from coordinate 18,462,549 downwards.
TTGAGTTTCGTTGCACTGATAAAATCCTGACTGTTGAAAAATCTGACTTCACCATGATACTCACCTTGGAGACATTTCAGGTTTCCTATCCTTTCTCAAGCATATCCCTGTCCTCTCTGTGGCCTCAGATTTGGCCGCTTTCTACAAGGATATCTTCTCCATGGTGGATTCTTGCCGCAAGCTGGTATTCACATTTTGTATTCAGCATGACATTTTTTACTGTAGTCTTTATAGAATTTGTCACCGTTAACAACTTTGGGAACCGGGCCATTATTGTCTTATATGCCCAAGGAGAGACATCTTTGTCCTGGAACCATCGAGAGAGCCTGACTCCCCTGATCCCCATAGACCTTAGCTCTTAGTCATAGTAATAAAACCAGTAACACACATGAACAAGCCCAGCTCCCTTTGTCCTAGTGCCATGTTCTATTTTCACTCGTTCTTTTCCTCTTCTGGTGTATTTTTTTTTTTTTCATTTCCTAAGGAGCCAGTGTGGCTGTTCCTCTTTGGTCACAGTGGACAGGGTAGTGTTTCAAAACAACTGGTACAAATATGCGCAAGGGAGCACTGAGCACTGTACTGTCTTATATTCCGCCATCATTCTGCGAGGAGGTTAACTTGATGATATATGATTGTATTTTATTTTATCCTCATTTACCATTTATTCTAATTACGTTTTGTTCTTTGGTTCGTTTTTTTTTTTCTCTCTCTTTGAATTATGCAACATGAGTTCGAAGGAGTGCTTTTATATTTAGTAGTCGTTCCTGAAAGCATGCCATTGTTTTCCCTACAGCGTGCTGAAATGACCCGAGTGGATTTCACATATAAATGACAGAAATCATATCGTTCACATAAGTAACTGGAGCAAAGACTCATTATTAAATATTATACACCCTTAAAAGCTTTTGCATGTGGGACTTGCAAGTATTTGGAGCTATGTATTCAGTTATACTATATCCCCATCAGCTATAACATTAAAAACCGCCTGGGTTTTGGAATGAGCTCTGGTGCAGCTTTTGCCCTACAGGGCATGACTCCACAACGATGTTGGCAGCAGATGTTTTGGGTGCTATGGGTTCATGGGTAGGGTTTCCGTGGATTGGTCTTCTTTGTTTGGTGCATCCCATGGGTGGTCAGTCGGATTGGGATCTGGGGAGTTTGAGGCCGGGTAAAAGGGATCTTTGAGATCTTTGCCTGCTGAGCCCTGTGTGTGGCTGGCTGTGGTGCGCTGGGTCTTCTGGTGCCTTTCTATTGTGGCCAGCATTTGGGCTTGGGATTTGCTGCAGTGGCGTCTCTTTGGGACCGTACCGAACGGGTTGACGTTTGATCCTCATGGGCATGGGTGAACCTTGGGTGCCCATGATCCTGTCACCAGTTTGCCGGCATAGTGTTGGTGATTAACTTGTTAGTTTGGTTCACCTGTCAGGGTGTTATTCTGGCTGATGAGTGTATTTTCCAGCTCTGCTGTTATACAAAGTATAAACACTTGTCTCCTATCAAACTTTGCATTTAAATGCATATTGAAGATCATTAACTTTATGGAAATTATTACTTTTTTCATGTCAGTATGAGTGGCATATTAGGCCTAAGCAAAAGTTGACTATAAACAAAATCTATATACTAAGTAAGGAGGTATGTTTTGCAGTGAAATGTATTGATTTTTTTTTTTTTTTTTTTTTTTGGCTGAAAGTTTGCTTCTGTCAGCGCTATGGTATGCAATGTGAGCTGACTATTCGGGGAAGACATGATTGATGACAGTGAAAATCACTAAATTCAGCCTGTCTGGGTAAATTCGCTCATGTTGCAAGACCTCCAGTGGTTTCCCAAAACATTGTTTTATTTTCTTTTTTTGTTTCTTTCCATGAACCCCCATATGCTTTGGCCAATTAAATGAATAATGGCATGTTTGTGCATTTTAACTACTGGCACGTTCACATTGTTTGGAAACAGCTATCAATTGCATTGAAAATTGAGCTGACCTTAATTAAGTCTCAGAGGCCTGAGCTAGGTAGTGTGCAATGATTGCATAACCTGTATGGTATTGTGTAATACTTACACAACATGCCATTGTGTTGAGATGCTGTATTCGTTTCGTTCTCTGTGGAGCACTACGATGTCTCAGTGGAGGAAGCTGGTAGAGGCGAACACGTCCGGCTGCATCTGAGGAACTTTTAGGCAGGTACTACGGTATATTACAACGCTAGAGGAAGAGTTGTCAGCATCATCATTGAATCTCTACAATCCTTCATCAGTCTATCGCCTCACACATTAATAAATCACTTTCATACTCATCCCGGCTTATTTCTTTAGTCCGCTCAAACTCGCTCTCGTATCTCTTGCCTCTTTCCTGTGTGACCTCCAGCTCCCCAATTCCTCTTTAAAACTCCTGGATGCATGCCTACACATCTGCCCTTGTACTGTAGTTCTGTTTAACCCTAGCCCTTGACATCTTTTTTTTTTCTGATTTAATCTCTGAAGGAGTTTAAAGAATTAAACAAAGATGCACTTTTTTGTGTAGATTATTTCATTTTGCTTTGCACTCCCCAGTTAGTGAATTACAATGCCTGGGGGTATTAAACAAAGGGAAGTAAATGAAAATCAGACGTGCAGTGTGCTCAGACACCAAGACAAACACGACATGTATCTAGGACAGCCTGTTCTGTTTTCTCTGAGTTTCATCCGCCCTTGGACCCACTAGCTTTCCCCACCGGTTTGATCTCCCAGGGAAATAATATTGTTTTAATCCCATACACATTGATAAGCTTGCTCGGAAGTGCAAAGTTATAAAAGCTCAGCAGATAAACCCTTTGCTTATAGATGCTTTGTATTGCAGATAACGTTATCATAACATTATTCCAGTACATTTCCCATCCCTAGCAGCAGAAGCCACAAGTAGCTGACTTCTGTCACGTGCTTTATTATTTCACATCCTTGTTACATAACATACATATATGCATAATACATATACTGCAATGCGGCTTTTCAGGCGCTTTTAACCTTTTTTTTTTTTTTTTTGCTCTGTTTCAGATTCATCTTTAAATGTGTTCAGGCTCTTTTTTCCTGATCATTTTGCACACAATACTGACAAAGTATGACAAAGTAAAAGCAAGTGTTTATAGCTTTTTATGAATCTATAAAAAAATATATGCATAAGAAATATCCATTTTACATAAGTATGCAGACTCATCACTTAGTACTTGGTCAAATCTCCTTTGGCAGCAATAACAGCATCAAGTCTGCTTGTGAATGATGCTACACCTTGGCAGCCCTCCGTACCCAGGATCTTAGAATAAACGGATTGACCATGCTCCCTGGTGATGGGATAGTGATTTCCTCCGAGTGTGTTACGCCATGCCCTAATGGTGTGTAAGTGACAGTTTGAAAAAAAGCAGTCAGTGGCTTCGTGTGCATCAGAGGAAGCACATGTTTGTCTCTTTGGTAGCTGTCACTAATGTGAATGCAAAAAAAAAAAAAAAAAAGTGAATCAAAGAGCATCAGGGAAGTTTCAGAATGAAGAGATGTTCATTAGTGATAAGTGTTTTGTAAATGAAAAATACCTTTGTGTGAAAATGCGTGACATTTATTGGTGAAACACAAAATACCTTTGTGGATCATGTTGTATTTACTGTATATGTAGATTACTTGGTCCATTTGTGAATTGTGTTACATTTATTTTTGAAAGATGACATTGACCATACTCCAGACTACTGCACTGGGCCCCAAGACACCTCAGGTGGGATCATCACTTTTTTGACGTACGGCTTTCTTTAAAACATTTGCACCGTTCAAATGTTTTACTGCGGCTAAGAGTCTCATCACCTCATACTGTGCTTGAAATCTTCAGGTAATGACAATCAGTTTTATACCTTCACTCACAAGAAATTTCATCAGCTACAGTTATAACTGTTTTGGGGGTTTACCTGAGGCCTTGTATCAAATTCCTGGGTTATAGTTTCTAGGTTATAGAACATTCCAGTGTGACTTTGGCAGTATACATGTCATCATATTCCTGTTGGAAGGTAAACTTCTGTCCAAGACTCAAGGTCCTTGCACACTGGAACAGGCTTCCTTCTAAGATTGCCCTGTAGTTTACTACATACCTGTACATCCTGCTGTACATCACCAGTTTTACAAAGTCAAGACAGTAAACTCACGGGGTTTGCCTTACTCAAGTGTGGCATTAACCATTCAGGAATTACAGCCATTTAAATACCCATGTTGAAGGCTCATAAATAATGGAACAAATGGCTGACAAGCACTTGCATGGCCTGTTATGGCCCGTTCCCTCGTTACTCCATGACTAACAAAGTTTGCAAGTGAAAGAGGTCATCATTAGGATCTGGATTTTTATTTCTTTCTACATTGCAAAACAATGCTGAAAGCATCTAAACTATCTTATAATCTCCTTTGAACTGCTGATATTGAGATGCGTCTGCTACTTTTATAACAGCTATAATCTTGGTGATTTTTAAGGGCTGGTGATTCTAAATGAACTTTTCCTCAGCAGCAGAGGTAAGTTTTGGTCTTACTTTCCCGGGAAGGTCTTCATGAAAGTCAGTTTCATCATGGTGCTTGATGAGTTTTGCAAATGCACTTGACAATACTGTTCTTGTAAGAACTATTCAAGAACAGCTGACCTTCATGTCTTAAAATAACAACTGGCTGTTGTTGTTGTTGTTGTTGTTGTTACTTAATTACATAATTCCGTATGTGGTATTTAATAGTTTTTTAAAAATCCAGTATTGTTCCAGAATGTAGAAAATAAATCACACAACAAAATACATTTACAAAGTGTGTTTAAACTTTTGACTGGGACTATATAATATCATACAGTACAGACCAAACGTTTAGACACACCTTCTCATTCAAAGAGGTTGAATTTGTATTATGGCAAGAAAAAGGCAGCTAAGTAAAGAAAAACGAGCGGCCATCATTACTTTAAGAAATGAAGGTCAGTCAGTCCAAAAAATTGGGAAAACTTTGAAAGTGTCCCCAAGTGCAGTCACAAAAACCATCAAGCGCTACAAAGAAACTGGCTCACATGCGGACCGCCCCAGGAAAGGAAGACCAAGAGTCACCTCTGCTGCGGAGGATAAGTTCATCCGAGTCACCAGCCTCAGAAATCGCAGGTTAACAGCAGCTCAGATCAGAGAGCAGGTCAATGCCACACAGAGTTCTAGCAGCAGACACATCTCTAGAGCAACTGTTAAGAGGAGACTGTGTGAATCAGGCCTTCATGGTAGAATATCTGCTAGGAAACCACTGCTAAGGACAGGCAACAAGCAGAAGAGACGCGTTTGGGCTAAAGAACACAATAAAGAACACTCTTTGAATGAGAAGGTGTGTCCAAACTTTTGGTCTGTACTGTATATTTATTTAATCATCAGTATCAGTATTTGGTCATGCAGTTTAGAGTCAAAGAGAATCTGGAGTTTATTCTGGAAGTATGAGATCGCAGTCCGTCGAACACGAAAAGGGGTTGTTTGGATTTGTCAGTTCACCTTCACAAACACTGATATGAGCGGAGAAATGCAACACAGAGAGTATCGGTGCTGGTTTATCTGTGCTGCAGATAAGAGTGTTAGTTGTTCCTTGGAGATGGGTTTTAATCCAAAATAAGATTTTTCATGGCTTGAATTTTGGTCAGGATCACATTCAGCATGCAATGCCATGTTAGCCACCCAAATACTGGCATGTTTGTGATGTTTTATATCCATCCATCCATCCATCCATCCATCCATCTTTCTATCTATTTAAATTCTGCTTCATTGGCCTTCTTAAATAACTGCATCACTGTCAAGGTTAAGAGAAATACAATACCACAGAAAAGAGCATGGCCAATAGTTCACTGATAATAACGACCATCTGGGTGAAATTTTGATTTAAGTGGTAATATGTGATAACAATAATGCCTTCCCGTCCTCCAGGCTCTTTGTAACTTGACCTCAGCACAGCTCTATGTTGGAATGAAATCGATAGGTAGAAAGGGAAGAAAACTCATGGTCAAGGTCAAGCCCCTTGTGTTGTCACCAGCCAACTTATGAAGAGAAAGCAGACGGGCTTCAGGTGGAACTGTCAGAACTTTTTATAACATTGGGTGGGACTCATACAGAGTGCTTCAAGGTTAGAAGTCATAGTTTCCAAGAGGTTTATGTACATAATGTGGATACGACTATCAAGAAATATGATGTACATAAAAATATATATAGTATGGTCTCTCTTAGGTTAAGTACAGTACATGTTGTTTTGATAGTTTCAGTTTCACTTAAAGGACAATTAAGGATTTAACTGAATATAAATGTTCTGGTTGAACAGATGACATATTCCAAAAGACATACAAATACAGATAAGAATGGGAGGTGCACTGTACTTTTTTCACTTTTGATTTATATTTAGAAAGCTAACAAGAAAGACTGTGTTTATTAACATGGACATGTATTTATAAAGATGCATTTGCAGTGTATAAACATGCAATACAGCATATTGTCATTTATCCTGCCACTGAAGGTTAGGGTCATGCTGAATTAAATTAGGCTAATAGTTTCTATACATTTTGTGGAACAAACTAATTTAATTAAAAATGTCACAGTGGAGTGGTTAGCACTGTGGCCTTGAACCTCCAGGGTCGAATGTTCAAGTGTTCATCTGTGTGTCTGAGTTTTCATGATCTCTCTGTGCCTTCGAGTTTCCTCCCACAGTCCAAAAACAAACAGATAAGGGTCATTGGCATGAGTGTGTGTGAGTGTGCCCTGCAATGAATTGGCACCCTGTCCAGGCCTTCCGTGACAGTCTACAGAACTGTATTAGCATTCAGTGCTTTCACTACCATTGCCCGGGTTCCATCTCTAGTCAGGGTACAAACAGCAGCCATCGGGGGGTTGCAAAGATTATTTGTTCAAGTGTCGGTCCAGTGCCCAAATAAATTGGTGGCATCATGAAGGGCATGAAGGGCATCCGGAATAAAAACATGTGCCATATTAAATATGTGAACACGGTAATCCACGAGGATAGCCACTATAGATAAAAAAGAATTAATTTAATTAATAATTAAATTAATTTAATATAACATACACTCACCTAAAGGATTATTAGGAACACCTGTTCAATTTCTCATTAATGCAATTATCTAATCAACCAATCACATGGCAGTTGCTTCAATGCATTTTGGTGTGTGGTCCTGGTCAAGACAATCTCCTGAACTCCAAACTGAATGTCAGAATGGGAAAGAAAGGTGATTTAAGCAATTTTGAGCGTGGCATGGTTGTTGGTGCCAGACGGGCCGGTCTGAGTATTTCACAATCTGCTCAGTTACTGGGATTTTCACGCACAACCATTTCTAGGGTTTACAAAGAATGGTGTGAAAAGGGAAAAACATCCAGTATGCAGCAGTCCTGTGGGCGAAAATGCCTTGTTGATGCTAGAGGTCAGAGGAGAATGGGCCGACTGATTCAAGCTGATAGAAGAGCAACTTTGACTGAAATAACCACTCGTTACAACCGAGGTATGCAGCAAAGCATTTGTGAAGCCACAACACGCACAACCTTGAGGCGGATGGGCTACAACAGCAGAAGACCCCACCGGATACCACTCATCTCCACTACAAATAGGAAAAAGAGGCTACATTTTGCATGAGCTCACCAAAATTGCACAGTTGCACACTGGAAAAATGTTGCCTGGTCTGATGAGTCTCGATTTCTGTTGAGACATTCAAATGGTAGAGTCAGAATTTGGCGTAAACAGAATGAGAACATGGATCCATCATGGCTTGTTACCACTGTGCAGGCTGGTGGTGGTGGTGTAATGGTGTGGGGGATCTTTTCTTGGCACACTTTAGGCCCTTTAGTGCCAATTGGGCATCATTTAAAGCTGCCCATCATTTTGAGCATTGTTTCTGACCATGTCCATCCCTTTATGACCACCATGTACCCATCTTCTGATGGCTACTTCCAGCAGGATAATGCACCATGTCACAAATCTCGAATCATTTCAAATTGGTTTCTTGAACATGACAATGAGTTCACTGTACTAAAATGGCCCCCACAGTCACCAGATCTCAACCCAATAGAGCATCTTTGGGATGTGGTGGAACGGCTGCTTCGTGCCCTGGATGTGCATCCCACAAATCTCCATCAACTGCAAGATGCTGTCCTATCAATATGGGCCAACGTGTCTAAAGAATGCTTTCAGCACCTTGTTGAATCAATGCCACGTAGAATTAAGGCAGTTCTGAAGGTGAAAGGGGATCAAACACTGTATTAGTATGGTGTTCCTAATAATCCTTTAGGTGAGTGTATATTAATACATTGAAATAATATAAAGTATCTAAAAGTTAATGATGTATTCCCTTAATGTCTCATATTTTTTGTATACAGTACACTGATGAATTTGATACTTTAAAGTGAAATGGAAATTAAAAATGGAAATTCTATTGATGTATAGCAAACAACTATTATTTATTTATTTATTTATTTATTTCTGAAAAATACACTACACTTATTTTGATGGTCTAAATAAGTTTGCACGAAATAAGAAATATGTTTTCAATGTGTTAAATTGTGTTTGAGTACAATAAAATTTTTAATAACACTGAGTAAAAACAGCATGAATTAAGTGTACAGGGAAGTTGAAAAACATTCAGATAATACCTAACCTTCGGAGACCTGAACTCTTCTGTTGTGTACGTTGCATTTTCTCCTCATTTCTTCTCTTTGTTCGTTCCGGAATTCCACCTATGAACTTAATTAAATAAAACTTTAAATAGAAAGATGTTTGGTAAAATAATTGTACTACTCGTATGAGGATCACACAAGGATATGTACACAATGTTCAAGTCAAACTGGGACTTGTGATGAAATTTCTCATGAATAATAGCATCAATTTAAAGCAGAGTACAGTGATGAGCCTTTTAGCTGCAGTTAAACGTATGAATGGTGCAAATATTTTAAAGAAGTCCGTACAGTATGTCTGTGTATGATGATTCTGGCTGAGGTAGCACACTGCAGTCATTCTCATGAACATTCAGCAAGTGCAACGTCTGAAAATCGTCAGATAACCTGTCACCAACATGCAGAAGCAACATGTATGTGTGAACTGTACACACTATTGCTCATCAACACCCCCTGCACATTACAGGACCTCGCTCCAGCCTGGTTTGGGCCATTTCAGCCACGAAGCAGGCAGTCCGATCATAGCTCCAGTGATGGTATCCAAGCACTAGTGAAACGCTGGAATAAGTGCATTAGTCTTGTAGGGGATTATATACAGAAATAAAGGGCGTTTTTACTCTCAGAACTGTGGTTCAATCAATGGTTTGACTTGAACGCCCCCCATGTCCTCGTATGAGGGGTCTCAAGAGGATAAGTCCAGAAACAATGTACAGTTACAATTATAAGGTTTTTCAACACCTTTGAAGAACAAACATGCAATAGTGTGGTTAAGGGGTCTTTTTGTTGTTGTTGTTGTTGTTGTTGTCATGGGGCATTGAAGATGATAATGATAGAAGAGTACAGTGGCCTAAAGTTTAATGTCACACTATTACTGCGGGTTTCTATGTAAAGTATAAATAATGCTTATACAATGGCAGTACGGCAGGTTTGTTGATTGGTCAACCTGAGACTCTTCTCCATTAGAGCATTTTGTTACAGGACATTTTATTTATTAATGTGTGGTCTTTGGCTTTGGCAGCAAAAAGCTGTGGCCATTGTGTAACTCTATGCACCCTGGCCCAAACTAGATAGACAACTAATCCAAATGCACTGCAGGAATTCTCCCTTCTGGACTATAGTGACTGAGTGTGCATTTCAGCAAGGACCCCATGGTATTACACAACTGTAATATAATAGTAATATTATAATCCTATGAATAACTCTCCACCTTGTGCTCTTGCTCCAGGCTTCGGTGAGGCTGATGCTTCTCTTCTCCGCCAGAACTCTATCAGGCATGTGACAGAATGAGAGACAGCTGCAAGTGTGTGTGTCTGTTTACTTCTTGGTGGGTTTTATATTCAGTAAAAGTGCGTAAAAGGGAACGAATGATTTCAAGAAAACTAGAAGACTAGTAGAGAAATGTACTTAGGGACATCTGTTCTGCTTTTGGTCTTGATGGAAAATCAGTAACCTTTGGGGGAAAAAAATTTATTTACACGTATTTTAATTTAGAATATTGCTTCCAGAATGTATCCCAGTACTTTTCAGCTCACATCAAAGGGCTTAGTTCCAGGACTGTGGTCAAGCTGGGGTACGATTCCCATGCTCACACTCTCCAACCATACGCACACACGGGTACACGCAAAGATGTAGCACAACCTGGAGGGTCTAAGCATTTAAACCACAGGCTGTCAAAACAAACTCTCTAGCAAGGGTCTGTTAAAATCAGATCTACCTCCACAATGTGTTTACTGGTTATGCCTTGCTTCCTTCATTTCCAGAGCAAACTAGCAGTCATCGCTGCAAAGTACATTGCATTTAAGTACTATGTGATTATCACACTCACACTGAAGAGCATGAGGGAGAAGATCATCTGGTCTGATAAGACAAAAATTAAACTCGTTAACACTGAACTCCAAAGTCTTTATTTGCTGAAAACCAGGTTCTGCTCATCAACAGGCTCATATCATCCACGTGGTGAAGCATAGTGGTGCAACACCTTATTTTCACTTTGTCATTATGGGTAAGTATATGCATTGCCAAGGTAAATAGTATGACGGGAATTCAAGTGAAACCAGGATTGGTGATGAAATTTCTCATGAACGAAGGAGTAAAACTAACTGATATTTACAAAAGACTTCAAGTAATGGTGCTAACATTTTACTGGAAGGCCGAAAGTCCCTGAATGTGGATCCTGGCAAAGGTGACTCAGAGCCCACTGCAGTCGTTCCCATGAATATTGAACAAGTGGAATGCCTGATCCTTGCAGATTGACCATTAACTTTGTCACTAACTTGTGGTAGAGACATACATTATCTGTCTGTGGGAACTGTACACACAATCATTCACCAACACCTCTTGCACATTACAGGAACTCAGCTGGGAGTTACTGCCACATCACATCTTACTGGCATGCCACATAATGCCAGTTAGCCTCCTCTGCATGTCTTTGCACTGTGGGAGGAAACCCAAGTACTCGGAGGAAACCCACCAAGCACAGGAAGAGCATGCAAAATCCACCGCTGAGCGTTGAATCAAACCCTTAAAGTGCAAGGCCACAGTTCTTACCACTATGCCATGGTGCCACCAGGTAACACTACACTGCATACAATCTTAAAAAGAACATTAAAAACATATTTTTTCAAGGGCATATAGTAACATTGGATGGATACGGACAAAAGATCCCACACAAATCCGTGAAGAGTTCCTCTTTTTAATATAATTTTCCTTTGGGATTAATAAATCTATCTATCTATCTATCTATCTATCTATCTATCTATCTATCTATCTATCTGTCTGTCTGTCTGTCTGCCTGTCTGTCTGCCTGTCTGTCTGCCTGTCTGTCTGTCTGTCTGTCTGCCTGTCTATCTGTCTGTCTGTCTGCCTGTCTATCTGTCTGTCTGTCTATCTATCTGTCTGTCTGTCTGTCTGCCTGTCTGTCTGCCTGTCTGTCTGCCTGTCTGTCTGTCTGTCTGTCTGCCTGTCTATCTGTCTGTCTGTCTATCTGTCTTGCTGGTTGTCTGTCTCAATTTCAGGTTCCTATACTATTCAAACTGTATATCCAGTACATTACACAGTTAGTGTCTTTAGCACTTTTATACTGTTTTTTTTTTTTTAACTGTTAGGTAGCTGTAGTAGTCTAGACAGCACAAAGTTATATTGTTCTGTTTTTGTTTTGTTTTTCTCAAAAAGTATGTTTTAATTGAAAAATAACAGGAATTCTTTGGTTTAACAAAATACACACACGGACAAAATTGTTGGGACCCTTCGGTCAATGAAAGAAAAACTCACAATGGTCACAGAAATAACTTTAATCTGACAAAAGTAATAATTTAAAAAGATTCTATGAATGTTAACCAATGAAAGTCAGACATTGCTTTTCAACCATGCTTCAACGGAATTATTTTAAAAAATAAACTCATGGAACAGGCCTGGACAAAAATGATGGTACCCTTAGAAAATACTGAAAATAATGTGACCAAAGGGACATGTTAATTCAAGGTGTGTCCACAAATTAGCATCACAGGTGTCTACAATCGTGTAATCAGTCAGTGGGCCTATATATAGGGCTCCAGGTAGTCACTGTGTGGTTTGGTGACATGGTATGTACCACACTCAACATGGACCAGAGGAAGCGAAGGAAAGAGTTGTCTCAGGAGATTCGAAAGAAAATTATAGACAAGCATGTTAAAGGTAAAGGCTATAAGACCATTTCCAAGCAGCTAGATGTTCCTGTGACTACAGTTGCACATATTATTCAGAAATTTAAGATCCATGGGACTGTAACCAACCTCCCTGGACGTAGCCGCAGGAGGAAAATTGATGACAAATCAAAGAGACGGATAATCCAAATGGTAACGAAAAAGCCCAGAAAGACTTCTAAAGAGATCCAAGGTGAACTTCATGCTCAAGGAACATCAGTGTCAGATCGCACCATCCATCGTTGTTTGAGCCAAAGTGGACTACATGGGAGACGACCAAGGAGGACACCATTGTTGAAAACAAATCATAAAAAATCCAGACTGGAATATGCCAAACTACATGTTGACAAGCCACAAAGCTTCTGGGAGAATGTCCTATGGACAGATGAGACAAAAATTGAACTTTTTGCCAAGGCAAATTTTGCTAATTATACTTGAAGCATATCAAGAAAAGAACACTGTCCCTACTGTGAAACATGGAGGAGGCTCTGTTATGTTCTGGGGCTGCTTTGCTGCATCTGGCACAGGGTGTCTTGAATCTGTGCAGGGTACAATGAAATCTCAAGACTGTCAAGGGATTCTAGAGAGAAATGTGCTGGCCAGTGTCAGAAAGCTGGGTGTCAGTCGCAGGTCATGGGTCTTGCAACAGGACAATGACCCAAAACACACAGCTAAAACCACCCAAGAATGGCTAAGAGGAAAACATTGGACTATTCTAAAGTGGCCTTCTATGAGCCCTGACCTCAATCCTGTTGAGCATCTTTGGAAGGAGCTGAAACATGCTGTCTGGAAAAAGCGCCCTTCAAACCGGAAACTTGCTCATGAGGAGTGGGCCAAAATACCTGCAGAGAGGTGCAGAAGTCTCATTGACAGTTACAGGAATAGTTTGATTGCAGTGATTGCCTCAAAAGGTTGTGCAACAAACTATTAAGTTAGGGGTACCATCATTTTTGTCCAGGCCTGTTCCATGAGTTATTTTTTTTTTATAATTCTGTTGAAGCATGGTTGAAAAGCAATGTCTGACTTTCATTGGTTAACATTCATAGAATTCTTATTTATTATTACTATTGTCAGATTAAAGTTATTTCTGTGACCATTGTGAGTTTTTCTTTCATTGACCGAAGGGTACCAACAATTTTGTCCACGTGTGTATATTTGACTTTGGGTAACACCCATAGTTATGTAATGATGTGTGTACATAGAGATCTCATTTAACAATGATGACAATTGGTTTAATGACTGCTATCTTCTGTTTCTTAGTCTGGTATAAGGCAAAGGATCAGCTATAATTATATCCAGACTGATTTGGAATTCGACTTTAAGGTATGGAAGTAATATCCATTTTTGTATAGAATGAAAGTGGCACACTTTACAGTATGTCATTTGGTACAGAAGATAGAAAACAGACTCAGAACTATTTTTTGAGATCAAAGCATCCAAAATGCCAGCTGTTTGATTGGTGAGATGCAGCAGTGTAGATTGGAATAAGGCCTCATCCTGGGAATCGTCTCAACAATTAGGATAAAATTCCCCAAAGAGGGACAGAACATATTTTCAAGAATGTTGCTTGAAATGATCATACATATGGACTTGGAAAATGACCTTGTATTTAATCCTGACTGCCCTACATTTCCCTCACTGACATACTTCATGTTTACCGTATGACAGATTGTGCGTCTTCTCTATATGCATGACTTTCGACACATTTGACAGTGATGAGCCACAGATTACTGGAACTTGTGTAACTGTTTGTATGTGACCACAGAATGATTCTGTTTACAACTCAGCAGGATAGAATGCAGTGAATTTACTCCTTCGAGACTGTATTGTTCATAGGCTTGATATGATACCATTTACATTTTTAGTGGCTTGTGTGGTTTGGCAGCAAAGAGTGTGTATTTTTTCTTTGCTACCACCTACCACTACAACTTGTGTGTGTGTGTGTGTGTGTGTGTGTGTGTGTGTGTGTGTGTGTGTGTGTGTGTGTGTGTGTGTGTGTGTGTGTGTGTGTGTGTGTGTGTGTGTGTGTGTGTAAAAGACTCCATATAAACCTTTTCCAAATGGTTAAGATGTCACTTCATAGCAAAAGTATAAATACATATAAAAACCCAAAATATAACCAGGAAATCTCACTAAGGTTTTTAGGCATTACATCCACTTTCTGAAAACAATAGCATACTATTTAAAGACCTGATGACATCCATCTCAACCAAGTGGTAGAGATAGCTCAATCAGGTTAAGGTTGATACATTATTAGTAAGATATAGTGAATATAAGAAATGTGCTCTTCTAAAACCTTGAGTAGAACAGTTTTAAAGGGTTGACTGTTGTTATTGTTATATTTGATGTTAATCACTATGTTTATTCGATGCGAACAGAACATGATATAAAAATATAATACTCATCAGACATATGGTTAGTGGGTTACAATACTGTAGAGGGTACTTTACTGGCAACTGCAGCAAGAAATGCATAAGAGAGTAAAGGTGAGTTAGTAAAGAGCATTAGAGAGCAAATTTCGAAATCAAATTTCTGTGTCAATTCACATAACATCGTACTGTATGCTCCTAAGTAATAACCTCTGGCATATTCCTCCTCGATGCAAAGAAAAAAAATATGTAATGTAAAATTTTTGCCTGATTCTGGGAGGCATGGCTCAGTGGTTGGGGGTTTGAATTTCACCTATGGTCTGTGTGCATGGAGTTCGCGTGTTCACTAAGCACTATGATGGCTTTCCTCCAGGTGCTCTGGTTTCCACTCAAAGTCCAAAAACATGTGGTGGAAGCTTATTGGTCTTTCCAAATTGCCCATACATATGATTGTGTGTGTGTGTGTTTATGATTGTGTGTGTGTTTATGATTGTGTGTGTGTGTGTGTGTGTGTGTGTGTGTGTGTGTGTGTGTGTGTGTGTGTGTGTGTGTGTGTGTGTGTGTGTGTATGTGTGTGTATGTATATGTGTGTGTATGTATATGTGTGTGTGTGTGTGTGTGTGTGTGTGTGTGTGTGTGTGTGTGTGTGTGTGTGTGTGTGTGTCTGTGTCTGTGTGTCTGTGTGTGTGTGTGTGTGTCTGTGTTTAACACCCCATTCAGTGTATCCCAGCCTCATATTCTAAGCTCACTGGGATACTCTCCAGGACTCCATTACCCTACACAGGATAAATGGTACAGATCATGAATGAGTGAATGTTGTTTGAATCCATATACTTACACTTATTAACCTAATAATACATACTGTATAAATAATGCTTAACATATACAGTTAAGCATTATTTATATAATTTATAAATAATGTAATAATTTATAAATGAAAAGTAAGTTACAATTTAGCCTAATGCTGCCACATGTGCTCTGATTCAGTTCGGTTAGGTTGCTGTATGCGTGTGAGTGTGTTTTCATGTCTGTGTGAGTCAGAGCAAAACAGGCTTTACTTATCCAGAAACTCCCTAGCCCATCTTTCACCCATATGCCTCTTCTTTATCCATCCGTAAGGCACTGCTCACTATCACCACCGAGACACACATGTTCTTCCAAAGTTGCAGGCACAGTACAATCTTTAATGCAATTATGTTCATTTATTCCTGAACTTGAAAGTCTAACAAAGCCTTTGAAACCTCTAAATTACATCCATTTGTTGTGCATTGCCTAAGCTCACATGCTGCAAATGGAGCATCCAGCGGGAACACTTTTCACGCCATAAACACATGCAGGATTCAACTTGGCTTTCCTCAGCCTATTGGATTTCAGACTTTGATCTCAGCCTCACTCATGACTAGACGATGCACATTTTTATAGATAACTCCTCTAATTGTTTAAGATAGTGATTAGTAGTTCGATAGCAGATTAGCGTACCCTCATTAATAGTCCTTGGCATGCTTAACAGAAGGCAGTGATGTCACTTATTTAAATAGTGCTAGTTCAAATAACCAGTTTATTTGTCTTTTGGTAAAAAAAAAATGAGGAAATGTGGAGACAGGGGCCACTGAAAGTCAATGAGCTCCACGTTACTAGCATTTAAGAAGAGTGTCTAGTAAGCAGTGAGCTAATGGTGTGTGACTTTGTTGATCAGTTGTCAGTAGCATATATCGGACAGCAACAGTTACACAAGAAAATAATTTCAAGGTGATTTTTTTATTGCTCACTGAGTTTTTCAAGTCATCATTCAAATCTGTTTGATGCACGGGGCACTTTGTTGTTGTTGTTTTTTCAACAAGCTTTTCATGAGTGGGAATATCCTGGCACAACATCACTCCTTGCAAATTAATGAACAAACAGCCTCTCAATCATCTTCACTAGCGGATAAAGATAGTTTAAAGAACATTTGACTCTAAACAGTGTATGGACTACTTTTTAAGTGGAGTTTGAAGAAACAGAATCGTGAAAGAATACACAAACCGAAAAACAAACTCTTCAAATGCTTCAAATGCATTTTGTTGGGAGTTAAAGAATTGTATACAAGCAATATGACACACTGAACAGGCAAGGTAGGCAACTGCTTGGAACCCCTAGCCTGTAGGGGGCCCCAAGGGCTGACAAACTTATTTATTATTTATGAGATAAAGTTGATGGATGCTCCATGGAGAGGCCCCTTGCACATTTTGCCTAGGGCCCCCAACAGACTCTAAAGTTGTTTCTGATGACATTTCTAGGGTTGTTGAAGGATATTCCCACCAAATATCCCTAATAATATATGGCATATTATTGCATATATATTATTATTATTGTTATTATTATTATTACAGATATAAGGATTATGCCTATATGAGTATGATAGTCAGGCAACAATAACCCTAAATCCTAAAACATTGTTTGTGGTAAAAGGAACTTGATGGTTGTGGAGTTGCAGGGTGGGGGAGTGGGGGTCAGTCATGGAGGGTGTGTGGTGGTCTGGGGGTGCAGTGGTTCTGCCACTTCCAAGATGCCTTAATCACCTACAAATTAGCTATACATTAGCTACAAAATATTGAAATGTACTTATTATTACAATGTAATCACCTTTGGCTTAAAAACTGAACAGTCACAAACAAATGATCTACAGTAGGTCTACAATTTATCTTCAAACCTCACATTTTGCTATGAATTGTCAAGGTTCATCAAGAACTGTTACCTGTTAACAGCAACCTGGATGCCCCTGTTTTGGATACATGTAAGTAGAGAAATTATGAACCAGCTACACACTTCCTTAATAAATGTCATACATCATTATTGTATTTATTAGAGCGTACTATGTAATGTTAGTGTGCAAAGTTGGATTAATTCATTTTAGTCACTTTGCTGCACCCCGCTGTATGAGAGGGAATTTTTAAAATTTATTTATTTATTTATTTATTTATTTATTTATTTTGAAGTGACAGCCCAAATCTGACCACATCAACACTAAACAAGAAATTCAGCATATTCCTTAACTGTACAGTACAATCCATGGTCGAGATGTGGCACACCTACAAAGTCTACAAACCAAAAATGTTTTGACTATAGACCAAAAAATTTACACCTCCTTTTCTCCAAACCCTAACACGCCATGCCAAACTCTTGACAAGCTCTCTGTCACGTCCTATGATCTCAGAACCATTGCAGTTTAGGATCAAATTCACTAACATGTGAAAATTGCATAAATGTCAGTGTGTCAGGACACAACTTGAACCACTATCGTAACTAACCTTTCTGACGCTATCTAAATAAACTGGCAATAAAAGAGAAGACAGAGGAAGGGGTAGCTCAGTGGTTAAAGCCTTGGATGTCCAATTGGAAGATCCAGGTTCAAATCCCAGCACTACGTTCCTGCAAAGTTAGCTCCTTGAGCAGGGCCCTTAAACACAAACTGCGCAGATTTACAATGAGACAAAATGTAACTCGATGATGTTCTAAAAACTTGATCTTTTAACCTACATCAATCCTTACATCTATTCAATTTTTAAATAATGAATGTTTAATGTAATATTTTATAATGCTAACTTTCCTTTTTAGGTAACATTTTGAGGCTGTAAAATTTGCCACAATAAAAGTTAATCCAAGTAAACAAAAAATAGAACATATAAAGTAAGTGTGCGTGAGGTGAATAGGGTGTACCACCCACATAACGGACTACGTAATAATAGATTCCAAAGCATAAGTTTACCCTTCCAAGATAAACTACTCCCATGATAATGATATGCTTCTTTGTCCCTGCTGTCCCTGCTGCCGCTGGTGGGAACCTACATCACTGGCTGATAATCAACTCAACAGCAAAATGACAATTCAATCCTGAGAAGTGAACATTTTGTGAATAGGCCACAATGGAGCTCAAGCATGTCATCGCAATGAGACTGAAATCAGAAAACCCCCTTGAACCTCTAAAGCACCTCGTTCTTACACACAGGTCTTTGCTTTGTTATAATGTTTGGCCTGGCTGACCAATCACTCCATCATGTCTATTACTCCCATGACAGTTGTTTAATTGCGCAGTTAACAAAAGATGACACTATGATGACATCATGACCCTTGGACAAACTTGGTATGTAACAGGCCCGTACCATGTGTGAATGATTTCCTGCTTCGTTTCCCCCTTCTCTTTTGTCCTTTTTACCCCCTCATTTTTTTTATCATGTGACATTGTGCACCTTGTGCAAAGCAGCTATGAAGTAAAAGTTTGGACATTAAGGTTGTTCAATATAAACATGATCCCACACTAGGGTGTTGTTTAATGTGATAGAGTGTGCCAATGTACATGATGGTCTTACAATAGACATGTTGCAATCCAATCAACTGCTCAAGTCTGCCCGCCCCTAAGCAGATGCTCATGGTATTGCGTATAATTATCACTCCACCGACCTCATCTACATAAACAAAGTCAGGGATGCAAAAGGTGCCACAGTGGGAACAGCGCTGCCATCTCAATGGTTTGATTGGACGCCTGTCTCAGCCTCTCTCTGAAGCCCTGATTTACGGACATCGTAAAAGAAACTCAGACCGGAGGTGAAGAAAGGGAAAGGGAAACGGAGAGAAGGTTTCGGTTTACTGGGAGTTACTGGCTTTTCTCCCTTTCAGACACCTCTGTCAGGCTGGCCATTGTTTGAAGAGATTTACAGGCAGAGCGTACGCCTGTTAGCCCTAATTCAGCCCCACACACTCCCCTCGTGTTACACAGAGAGCTCTGGAGTTAGAGAGTTGGAGTGGAAAACTGTGACTAGCTAGGAAATGCCAGCTGTTCCTCTGCAGCAAAGGGTTTTATATACACCACTGATTTGTCCTAATCATTCACACGGCCAAGTTTCAAGTTTAATCTCTTTCAAGGGTTCAAGAGACTGAGGGATTAAGGGTACACAAAAATCAAGGATTGGTACGTATCTTCATTTTGAAGCCACGGTTTGTTACATTTTTAGTAGAAAGAAGTGAATTCCATCTTTTTCAAATATTTTTTTTTTCATGAATTATAAATCTAACTTGAAAATATATAAACCTGTAAACAGTGGCATACTGGCCATAATTCCTTGAATACAAAAGTCACACACCTTCTTTTCCTTAAAAAGAAAAAAAGTTGATGAAGCAAGTAGCACAAACAACTGTTCTTTTAAATATTGCACATTGAATTGATATTTTTAACATCATTTGTGCATTTTGCTATTATTGATTGAACTGCATATTTATTTTTGTACTATTTCTATTTTTAATTCTTTGCAGTAATAGCACATTTAGCCCCTTAGCCGTTTTGGTATGGTAGCACAAATTGTCAAAATTTGGTCAATTCCAACTTCGGTGCCGAAGTGAGAAACCAGACACTGCTATGTTCGGGATTTTCAGCAGCATGCTAGGCAGCTCACTCAGGTCAGTGATGTTTATTATCTTTCTCACACAGTGAACTGTATGTTGGTTCATTTAAACCTAATACATGTATATACACTATGAAAAGTTTTTACTTACTAAATTTCCAATGCTGTGTGCATCTGTGTCAAAAAATGCTACTATAGCGTGAATTGATAGCAGAGTCTATCTATTTATGCTACCCTATCAAAAATGCTAATTGATAATTCATCACAGACACACACACTATGGGCAAATTTGGAACACCAATTACAGATCATTAGGGCCCAAGCACTGTGTGTGAGGGCCTTCTTATTTTTCTAAGGATTATTATTTTATATACAGTATATATAAATTCTCCAGCAACCTGGGCTTTTCGGGGTCTTAACATGGTCAAAAACTCATGAAAAACAAATGAAAATTGGCGGACATGTTTGAATATACTGCCATTAGGATACCCAAGAGATTTTGCTGCATAGTTCATATACACTTGCACGTATGCAGGCAAAACCCAGCTCACTGAACTGACCAACTTTCACATTGCATGTCATGGGCTCGACTCAACAGAAAGTCAGTTATTTTGGGTCGTTCGCAAAACGCACCAATGGCGCAAGGTCCTTGGGCCCATTTATCACTGCTATAATTTCTATAATATTTATATTGTTATTATTATTAACCTAGTCTACATGTATTTGGACTGTGGAAGAAGACCGACCTTGCGTTCTGCATGTTTTTAATATAATCAGCTTCCTCGCGGTTGTCTCACCTTCTAAAAATTCTACTTGTTGTTGGATTCACTATATTGAATTGGATAAATGTGTGACTGTGCATACATTCTGCTTTGTGATAGACTAGCATGTTATCCATGGTGTATTCCTGATTGTTCCTGGGATAGACTCCAAATCCATCATAGATACAAAAGATGCATGAGTGAATATCTTGTAGGTGATAAAGTCTAGAGAATTTCAAAATCAAGATCAACATTAAATGTTGCCCTTGAAGCTCCACCAGTATGTTTGGATAACACTTATTTACATAGATGTGTATTTCTCCTATCTGTCAAATGACATTACTGGTACAAAATAAATCCCTGTAGAACATTTCAAGTATTTTCTTATGAAGGCCAGATTAGATCATGCCAAAGACAGTGCCTCAAATAGACTAACACTGGGAAAATACATCTCCAATGTATAAATGGACTACTTGTGTTTTGTATAGTTCATGCAGTATTTATCATGTTCCAAATGATGATGATGTTTCCAAATTTGCTCTAAGTACCAGTTTGGCAAGGCTGCATGGTAGCACAGCTTCACTTGCTAGCTTGGGCGAGGGGAAAAAGATATGTTTAGGGCCCCATTTAAGAAAGAAAAAAAAATGAAAAAGTTTTTTGAGGCCTTAGTAAAGCACTGGAGACTGAAGGAACCAAAGAAAATGAAGGGGAAGCAAGGAGTCTAAAAAGTTCAACAAAATACAGTAACAGATTAGTAATTACTCTGTGAATTGCTCACAGCTAATTGCAACATGGTGTGATTATGGTAGCAGAGTAAAGTATGGTTAAGGCCATTTGGGCTCCATTTTTTGCTCGGGAAATCAACAAAAAAACAGGCCAGTTTCCAAAAGCTCCAGCATCTACTTAGATGACTACAGAGGTGCCTCACTGCCTCCGCACTTATCTGTGTGTGGGGTAGAAAGGCATCGCTCCAATCACCGGTCCCAGGCTTAAGCTCTCAGACGTTCCTGGAGGTGATTTCAAAGTGCAGGTCAGCTGCTTTTGGTTAGAGTGAAAAGCATTGGAAGTCCTCAACATCCGATCATCTTCTCTGATAATCCAGCCTTCAGGGGGCAGATTGGAGTTAGAGCTTCCCTGCTGCCCAGGAAACTCATCTGCTTGTGCTACGTTATCCAATACCCAGTTCAACACAGAGTTAATATCATAGAACAGATGTTTCCAAACCTCTGGAATACCTGGTTCTGGGCTCTTTTTCAAGGCTACAGTCGCTAATTGTAGCTAGCATGGCTAAAGTGACTATGTGAATATTAATTCATTTCTATCTCAACCAAAATATCTGTTATAAGGACACTCTTCATAAGGGTATACTGACTTTTACAGCATCTTGGCTATAACTGACACTCGACATGGAACTGCTAATTGTATTTACTGCTCATTTATGTAACTATCCAATGATCCAGCCAGCCAATCATGTGGAAGCAGCACAATGCATAGAATTATGCGAAGGGAGGTCAAGAGCTTCAGCTAACGTTTACTTCATATATTAGAATTGGAAAAAAGTTGTGATGTGTGGTATTGTTGTTGGCCTGATGGTCTACTTGTTGCTGAAACTACTGAAATCCTGGGATTTTCACACCAATGAGAAGCAATCTAGGGGCAGCAATTCAGTCAGTTGAAATGCCTTATTGATGAAAAAAGCATCCTATTTCAAGCTGAGTGGAAGAAAGTAACTACGAGTCAAAATGATGAGTCAAAAATGATCCGCACTTTTAGAAAAGATGTTACATCATCTTCCAACATAATCTCCGTCAACAAGCTTTCGTATTCCCTCATTAAAAATGTTTTAGGCTGAGTTTTAGGACAGCGCTATCCGCTCCCTCCGTTGCGCGAGCTCACAGACGCCCCTGATTGGCTGTAGAGCCGTGATTAATGTAGGAGTACTAAGTACCTCTCATCCCTCCCCTCTGAGAGAGCTCGGCCAATCAGCTCTCTCTAGACCTCCGGCTGCGAGAGGTTACAGCACCACCCGGGATTCGAACTAGCGATCTCCGGATGAGAGGGCGAGCGCTTTAACCACTGCGCCACTCGGAGGCCCAGTAATCATTCTCTTTAAGAATTTTTCACCTTCTCTGGTTTATTGGATGAAATTTAGTTTGCAGATATCCAAATGTCTTTGTTTATGCTCTTTTTTTCAGCACCAGGTACACCCTCAGCCCACAAAAAATTTATCGTGACACACTGCTCTTCTTTCATTCAGTTAGCCGCAGTTACAAATTAACTGATGTAACACGTTCACACCTGCACAACAGTAACTGGGAAAACAGTAGCTCGGAACGAAATAATAAGTTCATAAGAGATCCAGCAACGAAAGTTTTAATATAACCAAAGTGTGGATCATTTTTGACTCACTCTCCTAACCACTCTTTACAAAATGAGTTAAGCAGAAAACTATTGCAGGACGTAGAACATGCTAAGGGTTTACATGAATGGGCTACACATTAGAAACTTGCTTGGGAAAACTGGAAAACTGACAGCACAGACTTGTCTAAACAGTTAAAGACTGGGGGAAGAAAGCGCTCTCCATGTTACATATAAAAACACTCCCTAATCCAAATCATAGCACATGTGGTCCGTGATTGTCGAAGTCACCATCTCCAAGATAAATAATAATGCATTATTTTGAATAAACCAATGTTTTTGTAGAAAGCATTAAGTCTCATTAACACAAGGACTAATGTTCACAATAATTATGTTGTTCAGCCAGGAGTAAAGGACTGCTGGATATCTGTCCTTCATTAAGACAAATACGTTCATTTTCTAGTCATACACTTTATAAGTGCACATTAGTACATGTTCAGTACATACACTGCACAGGCGCACGTACACAGCACACACACACACATCGCCGGCGGCTCCCTTGAGGGAGTCAGATTTATGCATGTTTATTTATCCAAACACTATTGGTCTCTAGGGGTCCACCAGGGTCAAGCGCTCCCAGAAGAAGTCAAGGAATTCTCCCGTAATTCCTCTCACCACAGACATAAACACTCGGTTCAGAGCCATGCTCTTCCGTCCCCTGGGTGGAGAACACATGGATTCATTACTACCTCTCGTGTGTACGCAGCCTGCAACATGCAGCCTAATTGATGTTACGCTGTTTTTATATTTGGTGGCCTGAATTTGCTGATGACACACGTGGGGGGCGTGGCTTACCTTGACTCATGCTTATGCTATTAGGAGCGTATGGAAGTACAAGAAGCACTTCGAGAGGAGGAATCATTAAAGCAGAGAAGAAGAGGACGCAAATCGGGGCGTCCATTTGAGCAAAGATTCACGCACGTGTCGTTGGTCCAACCACGCATCCGCAGTGGCCGTTTTTCTAATCAGCTCGAAGAATGTTTGGTCCATTACAGTACGTTCGATGCGGGCGTGTGGGCTGGGTTTGGAAATACCTATATGTCTATGTGTGGGCTGAACAATGCCTGGTGTTTCTATGAGTCTCTGAGAGTCTAGCGTGGTTCCAAAGTTCATTGTCTTCACTACATAAACTTCACAACTGTGGTCAATTTCTTGCACAATTCCAGAGAACTTCATTGTAATTGCCCCCGCTTAGCAAATACTGTAAATTCGCTGTGGATTTCAGACTGGGAAAACGTTCTGGGAAGTGAGTGAGAGAGAGAGAGAAAGAGAGAGAGGGAGGTAATATATTAAATAGGGTACAGTCGCTGTGGACGCGGCAGATGGCTGGTTGCCAAGCACTGAGGTTTCATAGTCTCTCAGTGGCTCTCACACTAGTATTTCAGAATAAATGCTGCACGTGACATCTCGAGCATTCAGTGTGGAGCGAGCTCATGCCTGTCACATAATTCTGATCTTTCCACATAAATGCAAGAAATGCCCAACAGTCAGACATGTACAATATCAGCCTTAATAGTGTCTCTAATAGCTTTCTCCTAAAGTTTATGCTGGAAAAGCATGACGCTCTGGTCACGAGAATCGAGCTGTGTACTCTCACTTGTCCCATCATTCGAGTGTTATAGAGGCCCTGTTTCCCTCCACTGCATTTTTACTCTCTTTTAGTGTGCAAGTTAAATACCTTACTGTATATACCTACTGTACAGTCATGGCCAAAAATGAACTTGAGGAGTCCTTTATTCTTTAAAACCTGCTGAATCCGGCTTGGCATAGAGTCAAAAATACGTCTGCAGTACTCTGGTGTCACTCGATCAAGCCGTGCCTGCATAATCGCTTCCTGAAGATTCTGTACAAAAAGTTGCCAATATTTCATTTGAGTAGTTATCCCTAGTTATAGCCATTTTGTTAAGCAGAGGTAGACTCCCCGGCTTCAGAATTTAATTCAGCACGATTGGTCAGAAATAATTACTGGCATCATCTCGACTGGGGAAACTAACTAAGTAACCGTGACTGGCGGAGCTGCTTTTACATTCTTTCTGAGAATAAACGATGGAAGTTGTGAACAGACCTGTAAATCTTGTAAGGTTCTCTTTATATTTCAACTCATTCTATTTTGAAATATCAGCTACTGTACATTAACATCTGGATTCTGCAGATCCCTCTCAAGTAGCATTTAATAGAAAGCTAGCGTGATTAATAAGCAATTATTAATGAGACTTTTTGCTGAAAGTGACTCCTTGACTGTTTTTGAATGTAGATTTTGGTAGGCGGGACTGCGGACCATATTGAATTACCTTCACCCATGCATGTGACCTATAGTCAGTGTAATTAACAGTTATTAGAACACCTGGAGGCGGCACGGTGGTGTAGTGGTTATCACTGTCGCCGTGCACTTCCAGGGTCCGGGTTCGATTCCCAGCCAGGCTCGATTCTCGTCTCTGTGTGCATGGAGTTTGCATGTTCTTCCCATGCTTGGTGGGTTTCCTCCGGGTACTCTGGTTTTCTCCCACAGTCCAAAGACATGCAGATTCGCTATTCTATAAGGGGATCGACTCAGGAATTTTATGATGTCTGGCAACCATTTATAAGCCATTTTGAACATATAGATGCAGAGCAACTGGATCTGTAATAAAAGATTTCTTTTTTAATCTTTAAATGTTCCTAATACTTCCTTCATTACATTTTCTGTTTGATGCGTAATTTATTTAATTTTCTTTCTTTTTCTTCCTTTTTTCTTTCTGCTGACTGGCTGTTTTTTTTTTTCTCTTCTTTTTTTTCTCTCTTTAGTTTAGATTTTTGTTGTTGTTGTTTGATTGTTGTTGTTTTTATTGTGGGGTGGGGGGAGGGGTATGGGTAGAAAGAAAAAATAGTGTACAATGTATGTATGTATATGTAACTTGTTTATATTTCCAATAAAAAAGACTTTGATCAAAGACATGCAGATTAGGCTGACTGGCATTCCCAAATTGCTCGTAGTGTGTGAATGAGTGTGGAAGTGTTTGTATGTGTGTGCCCTGCGATGGATTGGCACCCTGTCCAGGGTGTACCCTGCCTCATGCCCTAATCTTCCTGGGATAGGCTCCAGGCCGCCGCGACCCTGAATACAGGATAAAGCGGTATAGACGGTGAGTGAGTGAGTAGAACACCTGGGACGTTGAGAGATAAATAAAGTTAAACATCCCAGTGCTGTTACTGTCTATTATCACTACTTGTGGACGGCCTCTCGTCCAATCAGTCTACTATCCTATCCAGTCAGTGTACTGTTGCATAAAACATGACATATATTGGCTTAATACTTTTTTGAAACCTCTGCACATGTGCAGATGATTTCTTGATGATTCGTTCCTGAGTGTCCACAAGAAGACGTGTTGAGCGATGAGGAATTCGTACATGCTGCGTTTGGAGTCTTTGGCAGGAGGTAAGATAGACATAGTATATAAAAATATACATAGTTCAAATTAAGTGAAGTAGACAAAGTTTCTAGAGAAACAGAGTATTTCAGACAAAAGTCTTTCTTTAACTGTCACGCAAAGCACTTGTGAGGCTGTAGGAGATGAAACCAAATCTCATCTATGTGTGAACCCATGCGCGTTTCATATGGCGAGTTTTTTATGAGCCTAGAGTTTTGCATCTTCTCCACATGTCCACATGGAGCTCTCTTTTCACCCAGCTCCTAAAGGTGAATTTGGCAAGCATTTTCCGAACATTTTACAAATTATCCCCGTATGAATGTGTACATGTGCGCAAAGTGGCCTACATTGGACTAGTATCCGGTTCGGAGTGTATTCGCACCTCATGCTTAGTATTCTCCTGATAGGGGTCGGATCCACTGCAAGGTTGAGCATTTTTCTTTGCCCCTTTTTGAACCTATGTCTCACAGCATTCCCGTTCAATAACACCCGCGTGCCATTATGCTGCTTACCACTGGCAAGAACATCGCCACATTCTTCTGTACCAAATAAAGACCAGAAAGAGATCAAGGTAGTTATTTTGAAGTAAATTAAATAACGTTTAATAGAGGAAAACAAACTTCTTGTCTCTGGTAATCAGCCATGTGCTACAGATTAGGTTGTTTTCCGGAATGTTCTTTTGTGTACTTGTAGTTGTACTGGCAGCAATGCTTAGCAATGAAAATGCAATTTTCATTTAGTGTGTGTGTGTGTGTGTGTGTGAGAGAGAGAGAGAGAGAGAGAAATGGAATGCATCTTTCAGTTTCCATCAGTGTAAATGCAGTGTCACTGAAAAACTCTGAATTACATCCTCCCTGGATGAAACACAGGTACCAAAAGGTTGCAAGTCACTAAAAATGACTTACTGCCGTTCGGTTGTGTGTGAGGTTACGGAGTTTGAGCGATGCCAGAGATGTTATACTGCATGTACCGCAGGTCATTAGTAGTTAACGGGCCTTGATAAATGACATGAGGGCAGTAGGAGCATTTAGAACATCACACACACACACACACACACACACACACACACACACACACACACACACACACACACACACACACAGCAGCATATTCATTTGCCATATGAAATTCTATAGGAAAATCTAATAAAAGTATCTTCCGGACAAAATAATCATTCATACTCACAGACCGAACGCTTAAACCACTGGGATTTTAAGATAATAATTTTTTTTAGTGGCGTTCAAGTCAAACCAGGATTTTGATGGTTCACAATAACAGAACTCCCTTTATTTCTCTATATAATCCCCTGCTGCACTTATCTCAGCATTTCACACCATTCATGCTTGGATACCATCAAGGTAGTAAGATCTCTCAGAGTCATTATTGGATTGTCTGCTTCATTTTCGAAACACTAGCCTCCCGGGAACTCCTTTAATGCATGTAGAGAACATGTAGAAATATCTTGTAGTGAGGTCAGGACTGTGCGGGGGGGGAGGTGGTTATAACCCCCAGCCGAGTTCCTGCAATGTGCAAGTGATGTTGGTGAATGATTGTGTGTACCGTTCCTACTAGCCGAAGCAACACTTCCTCAAGTGGGGGACAAATCATTGATTTGATTTGAAATCAACAAGTAGTTGATTTTCAAGTATCAGGCGTTCCATTCTCTGAATGTTCTTGGGAACGACTGCAGTGGGCTTCGAACCACCTTGTCATTCACAGATCGTCGTTCACAAGTGAATACAACTAAATTAAAGGTAGGATTTGCAATAAATATACTCATTTACAGAAGTTATACACAAACGTAAAGAATACAATAGAATTAAATTAGAAATGTATCAAAATGTGCTACTTCATGACCATGATGTAGAGCAGGAATGTAGGGTGTGTGTGTGTGTTTATTGTGTGCAGAAAACAAAAGCATTTCCGATCAGCTTAGTGCTGTTCTGGTTGAGGGCCCGAAGTGCCTAGGGGAAGCAGCTCCTCCTCAGTCTCTCTGTGTTGGCCTTCAGGAAGCGGAAGCACTTTCCTGACCGCAACAGAACGAGCAGTCCAGTGTCGGGGTCGCCGAGGTCCTTCACTATTGTCCTGGCCTTGGTTCAACACCTCTTGCTGTAGATTGAGTGCAGGTAAATCAGTTTTACACCTCATTCACAAGAGATTTCATGATTCGACTTGAACGGCGTGTGTATTATGCTTTTTTCTGTGTCAGGCTCAAGAAGTTAAAAGCTTCTGGTATGGTGATTTGTGTGCGCAGTACTCCATCACTGTACTCCGTTACTCCTTATTTGTGGACTCAACAGTGATACAGTATAGTGGTGTGTACAATGAGTCTACAAAAAGTTTGTATCCCCTCCCCTTCAAACATTAAAACCAGTAATTATGAAGTGACTAAGGCAGCTTCATCATATGTAAGCAGCAACACACAAGGTCAAAAGCTGCGCTTCAAGATGTTGACTGATCACGCTATTAGCATAGACTTCCGTTTGTGCTGGCGTACTTCTACTTGTACTGCTCATCTTGTACGCAAATCTATCCGGGTAATTTTTCTTCCATTGTCTGGATGTCAGTATTTACATTTGGGATTTTTTAATGAATAATATTTGTTCCTGCACCTAATTTGCTCTGCGGCGGTTTGGCATCCCAGTCAGGGCGTATACTCTCCTGTTTGGCTCTGAATAAAAAGATGGCAGAGTAAACTTTTGTTAATGTTATCCCTAAATACGTCCATATCCTTTTATATCCCTCTCCAGGGTCAGGACTTCCTGATGACTATTGACCCTAATACTCAGATCGTTCTGAGCCTTGGCACATACTTGAACTTTTCAAGTTAAAGATAAAAGACATTAAGTGGTAAAAATGAAATCAGACAGCTTGATCGAGCATGTGTAAGGAAATTAACTGCAGGATGTTCACAAGTTCATAATTCTGTCCTGTCCTGAACCAGGTTGCTAATAAATAAAATAATGGACTTGTTTTGTGGATAAACTTTGACGTAAAGTAATAATAATTTTTTTTTTTTTCTTTTCACAAAGACACTGGTGCAAATCTTTACCCTTAACTGCATTCGGTAACTTAGCAAACGTTTAATTGAGCAGCATTCATAAGACATATGTAATAATACACACAATCAAGATTCTTACATAATCTGCATAACTTTATGCCGCACTAAATTTAGAGCTGTCCGGTGTTTACAAGCTGTTTTTACTTGAGAGTTTGTTGAAGCAGAGTAAAAGATATTTAACACACTATTCAGCAGACAGAGTCAGTAGGGGATGAGCACCGCACCATACATGGGTCTGAAATGCAGAGAGAGGCTACCGGACAGAACAAGGTGAAAGGCTGAGATAGAGCCGGATAAAGAACGCATCGTGGTCTTGCTG
Organism: Clarias fuscus; assembly: GCA_030347435.1. Taxonomy (NCBI): domain Eukaryota; kingdom Metazoa; phylum Chordata; class Actinopteri; order Siluriformes; family Clariidae; genus Clarias; species Clarias fuscus. The sequence goes on along the minus strand of CM059229.1, from coordinate 18,432,493 downwards.
TGCCCCCTGGTGGTGGGGTGAAACACCCTGAATAATTAGTGCTGAGCGACTGTAGACAGGATCTATAGACTCGAATAAGTGTAAAGCTTGAATAAGACTCCTCCTGACATGAGTATATAAAGTATATAGAATCTAGATCCAGCCAACTCTGGACGATCTTTTCAATTTAATTTTTCGCTGTATAGCACGTTAGGCTAATCATCGTTTCCAAAATCCCCGTAGTATGTGGGGTCGTGAGCGTGCTTGAGTGTCGAGATGGAATGGCACCCTTTCCAGGGTGTACTCTGCCTCATGCCCCAAGTCCTCTGGGACCCAGTACAGGATACGATTGATATCGATTTTTATAATAAATAGTTATGACATATTAAAATTTAAACTGGCACATATTTAAACTGTATGATCGGCCATTAAAAAAAAAATTATAAAAGATCTGTAAGAAGCTATTAAGTTAGTGTATACTCTCAGCCTTTTCATAATCTTCAAGTCGGGTAGTGTGTCCCCAGCTTAACATGCTCAGATGGGTTTCTGCATGTGGTAGATAGTAATGATCAAAAGAGTTTAGAGTATGCTTATGAAAATCCACTGAATGTATGGCACGTTATAACCGGAGAAGGCATAATATTAGAAATGCATAGACTCAAGTTCAGGAAATGCCTTTATAGTAATCACTTTTACATTTTTTTACAACCAGAAACATCATACCAGAATGTTTCTTTAAAAAACAAACAAAAAAGATTAAACATTTATAGAAATATTTGCATTTCCAGTTATCCATAATAATAATAGTAAAAGGGATTTTAATACCATATAGACAAAATCTGACATTATATAAGTCATTCATTTTACCCTCCTAAAGTTAATTACAGTGCTTAATCGTTCATCACACAGTTCCGTCAGGTTTACACACATGCATCCACGTGCACACGACTCAAATGCAGCATGTTCTCCTTCAGTACATCAGCTCTAAAGTTATTGGGCATGGATACGGGACTCAGTGTCGAACACCAAAGTCCAGAGTTTATATAAACCAGCGCACAAGCTTTATGGAGTCTTTCCCAATAATCAGGAACTAATCAGAAAAATGTGCGCATCCAAAAAGAAACCTAAAGGTGCGTCTCTGGATCCTATTGCAAACCAACTAACATGAGAAGAGGCAGCTTAGTGGGAGCCTGCGGAGCCTCCTGAACGAAGCAAGCAAGGGCTGATCTGAGCCGAAGATTTTACTGGGCCTCCGTCTTTCCTCACGTGTCTCAGCGCTTCTCCAGTTTCTTAAACTTGGCCTCTGCACAGAATAACAAGATGAGTCTGGTGAAATTCTATTCACTAGAGCTGTTTAGAAGCTGTGTCAAAGAAAAAAACATTTGCATCATAATGAGAATGAAAGTCACTTTATAAATCCTAATTTGTACTTTACAAGTCATAATCCAAAGTACTTTATCGCACGGTTCTCATCAGAAGGATGGCCGTCAGACCATGTGCAGCCAGGGACATCTGTTCACACCTGGGATTAACGTCTGTCAGTAGTCATCACATTATGAATGCGTCTCTTGTGACCACTTTCATTCATCGTTTCTCCATCTTCCGTGTTTCTTTTCTAACACGGCTGGACTAGATGTGTCCAGAGTGCAAATCCGTTTTCCCAGCTCCTCCTAGTGGTAACATTTTATACACCTGCAATCTCGTAACTCGCATCTACTGTAACAAAATGCCCTCACCTAGTTTTTTGGAGTACGTGTCCAGTTTATACGCAGCCTGCTCCAGAGCTGTGACTTGTTCCTCGATCTGATTTATCTGGTCTAGGTATGGCTGCAAGCTTGCATCTTCAAAACAACAACAACAAAATTTAACAATGTAATCAAGAGCATAGCTTTGAGAAATGTAAATGCGTTCAGTATCATGAATGCAGAGGACCTACACTTCTGATTGAGGTCTTGCAAGTTACGGCTGATGTTGATCGAAATGTCCTTCATCTCCATGTACTTCAGGCTGGTGAGCTTGTTCATATTCTCTAGGAGTTTATAATCCTCACAAGTGGCTAATAATAATAATAATACAAACATAGTACACATTCATTTTAGCATGTTATGGGGAACACCAGTTACCACCCAATATGATATCACAGATTTGATAATATTGCGATTCAAAATTTTACAAATGTCCCGATTCTATTTAAATTTTTGCAATTTTATTACAATTCCTTGACAATGTAAACAATTTGAACTTTTAAAATATTTTTTTAAGTTGCCAGAACTCAAAGGTTTTAGGGAAGTTCTTTATTCAAGACTGAACCCTTACAAGTTTTCTCACTTAAAACAAGGGAAAGGGCAGCGCACTGGTGTAGTGATTAGCAGCACTGTGGCCTCGCTCCACCAGGGCCGTGGGTTCGTTTCCCGCCTGATTAATCACATTTAATTAATCACAGTTAGTGATAAATCACGTTTAATCACAATTTTAAAATACTCCGATTTATTTGTCTTACAAACGTGCAATGTTGGAATAAAGAAATGTCTGACAAACTGGTTAAAGAAAACAGATTTGCAGTTTTAGAATATCTCGAACATTAACAGTTAACAATGTTAAAAGTAAAATCTCTCGAATGGGAACGGCACTGCATGGAGTGGCTGGGTAGTATCGGGTGTGGCAAACCCATGCCAGGCGGGGCTCGAACCAGGATCCTCAGGTCCAAAAATCAACAACTTGGAGCCTTAGCTACCTAAGTCACAACTCCCAAAGCTTACAATTCATATATTCTTGTAAAAAAAAGTTCCCCTTGAAGGTAGCTTGAGCAAAAAACTTTTATCCTAACTTCCATCTGGAAGCGTTTTATAATTAAACTTGCATTGTTTTCTCAGTCATCTTATCATCCGCTCTAAACTGCCCATTATAACACACAGCCGGGTACCCGGGGGTTGTGATTATGGGAAGTCACTGGGGTCGAACTTACGATTCATTTTCGTGAAAAAAATAGTAAGGCGTTAAAATTTCTAAATTAATCACACAATACATTAAATCACAAAAATACATTTATGCGTTAATATTGACAGCCCTAAATTAAGTAAAGCAAAACGCTACAATTTACTCCGCAGCACGTACCCATAATTACCCATAACCATAATTATTATTTCTAAACAAACGTAATAAATAATTCACTCCCACCACACGGGATGGCAAGGTGTGGACAGTTCAGAGTGTAAATCCTGTAGGATTATAAAGAATCTGTCACATTTCACCCCTGATGCTTGAATGCGAATTCTAACGCGTTTCCACACTGATTAACGCTTGTGGTGTTTTGGGACGGGTTTTAGTGTTTGTGTGTAATGTGCGGGTTTGGTTTAATTCAGGAGTTTGAAGAAAAAGGCAGACTAGACGCTTTTTTTTTCTTAACGCACACAATTTTTGATAATGTAATGCCATTTGAAGCACCATTTGAAAGCTCATGCACTCGGTACAGAACCGGTACTGATTGGTTATGGCTGATCAAGCAGAAAACTAGACAATTCCAGTCACTGGTTGATCAACCAGCACATTTCTATTATAAATGTAATAAATAAAAAAAATGTTTTTTTTTTTTTTCAATTTGAGTCAATGTAGTGATATATGAATCGGCAGACAACTGTTTTTTCCCCTTCTCTAGTATGCTGTGAGTAAATTATGCAATTGTGAAACCATGCTGTGAATCACACACTTTCTTCCTGTTAGTATACAGTACTTATGATATAAACTGCTGCTTATTTGCCCTGAGATTATATTTAAACAAAAAAACGTCATATGCTAGAGCACAGCTTTAAATTCCCTAAACACCATGTTGTATGGTCTGGTGGAAAGGTGCTTGCTGTGCAGGTCATCCGTGTTCACCTGTGAGTTCTCCTTGCAGAAAAACCGCCATCTTTTCGAACATATCCTTGCACAGCTCGTTGATGTCGGGCTCCGCCGGCTCTGTAGCCTCCTCCGCCGTTTCCACTCCACCATCATCTACAAAAACAGGATTTAATATCATGTCTCTATGTATCATCAGCAACAAAAATATCATATAAATAACAGCCAATAGAATTGAACACTCCTGTGAATATTGGGAAATACCATGGTCCTTCATGATTTTAGTTCTTTCTACACTGTAGAACAATGCTGAAGGCATCCGAAATATGCAATAATCTCCTTTGAACAGTTGATGATGAAATTTGTTTGCTACTTACTATATGCTCTGTAAAGCCTTTATAAAGAGGAAGATAAGAAACATCTGAGCCAACAATACAGATGAGCTGTAGGCTGCTATCAAAGCAACCTGGTGTTACCAATAACACCCCAGCCACCTTCATCATGGCGCTTGGTGGGTTTTGCAAATGCATTAGGGCTGCAACAACTAATCGATAAAATCGATAATTATCGATAATGAAATTCGTTGTCAACGAATGCCGTTATCGATTAGTTGGACTACTCCCGTTACTGAGGAGCGCGACCACAAGATACACAAATACACAAAGATACACACAGATACACAGCCGCTCACGCAATGGAGGTTACAGAAGCGTCTGCAGGAAAAAGCGCGCGCCTATGGCGTTATATTCCTGTCACAATTCTGAGCGCGCGGTTGGACATTTTGAGAGCAGACAAAGCACTCTATGCGCGTGCAGTGTCTCCACTGCGCGCTCAACAGCTCTATTCTGCGCGTGCAGTGTCTCCCCTGCTCGCTGAACATGTTCTCCGCGCACGCGCGACTTCTCGATTCTGTGCGCACTCGACTCTGCCTGTACGCTCACTCAACTTTGTCCAGTGTTACAAAATGGCCAAAAAACCAGCCAATCACAGACTTCACACACTACTTCTGATTGGCTCTTCCGTCTCTATCAGCTGGCAATATCTGCAATTATTGTTAAAATGCTGTATTTTGCATACTCAAATGCTGTTATTTATTTATTTATCTTTTGAGAGAGACATGTCAGCATAAGTGAGTTTATTCAAAAAAAAGAAATCCCCAATGCACTCCTCGACAAGCAGCCACTATAACAGATGCCATCCAATATAATAAGAGTACAACAATTGTTTTGCTTTTTTATTTACTTATTTATATTTTGGATATTTAGAGGAGTTTTACTATTCAAAAACAAACTTTGTCTTTAATTTATGGTTTAAAATGTCAAAATTAAAGATCATTAAACTCTATATGTGGCTTTTGCATTTTTAAGTTTAGTTTTAAACATAACTAATACCCTGATTTATGGTTTTATATAGTTATAAGCAAAGCATCAACTTAAAGAAGCGTTTATTTTTTTTATCCGATTAATCGGAAAATAAATAAATAAATAAATAAATAAATAAATAATCGCCCAACTAATCGATTATCAAAATAATCGTTAGTTGCAGCCCTAAAATGCATTAGGCATTACTGTTCTTGCAATAACTGTTCCAGAACTGCTGATGTTCGTGACAGAACTGACTGTTGTTGTTGCTTAATAACCTAATGCCATATGTGTTATTTCATAGTTTAAAAAGGAAAATATCCAGTATTGTTTTATTGTGCACTTTTCACTCATACTGTACACAAGATTATTGAAATGTCGCCCTGTGTGAAGCTAAACTAAGTGGAATGACGGCACTGAAATCACTTGACGAGGGACAACTGTGACATGGTCAGAGTAGGACATTACAATCTGCACCATCTCATAGTCATGAGGTAACTGTAAATTCAGTGTATAAATACTGCTTGTACAAGAGTCAAGGACTGCAGCGAGTAACACGTGAGACGGAGAAGAGTATCGGCTGCTGGACATCTCAGGGACACACTCCGCTCCTTTATTATATGAAGGACTGATCATCACTCGGATCTGTTATTTAATGTTTAATTACTACAGTGCACAATACGAGAGAGAATCAGCAACTCATGCTTTAACTGTTGTGTAAGTGCAGTTTCCATGCGACGTGAAATATAACGTGATGGCGTGTATCTCATGTTTGCTTAAACAGTGCATGAAATAGTATGTGTTAAGCTCATTTAAACTGTAGTTTGTTGTTGCATTTTTTTTACATTGGTGTATATTTGACCAGAAGTATTGTATCCCTTTCTTTGTGATTTTTCATTCAATATTATCGACCACTAGTTGAATCCACTTTGAAGGATTGTTGTATAGTCTGTCAAACTGTCAAATACAAGAATTAATTAAGTGTTTCCTAAGTTCATCCCGGTGTCCTCTGTAGTTGGATAATGGCTTTTTTTCGAGTTAGAAGCAGAAGTTGCACATAAATTTCCCAGATAAAGCAACACCCTCCTTGGAAGCACTGTACAAAAATCATCACGTCTTTCTGAATTCTCTATGTTAACTAGTGTCAGAAATTGTGAGTATTCCTTACTTTACCTAATAAAGTCATTAAAAAGTTGTTCTGATGTAACCGTCAGTGTAAGAATGGGTTATGTTCAAAAGATTATCAGTAACTCAAGTTTTCCATTAGAAACAGTTATATTTTTCTGCCAATCAGTTGAGAATTTTTAAATGAGGAAATGGTAATGTCAACGCAAGTGTAGGAGCCATCTTTATTCCTTTTTCTTAAATATCATAGAAATAATAAATATGTAGAAAAAAATAAAGTAGATAAAAAAAAACTTGTAGTGCAAGTTAACTCTTGGAATTGATGCTAAAGTTCACGAATAAATTGCATTAACACATGTTATTTACTAAGCTTCCTGAAATTTTGCTTAAATGTAGTTTGAGAAATATAAACACATGCAAAAGCGACGCAGTCCCTAAATATTCGTCACACTGGATTGATTCCGAATTACACACACAGTGCACTAGGCAGGCTTCAGAAAGCCATATTTTCAGTCATGCACCGTACATTATTATGGGCGGGCGCGCGCGAACGCACACACTCCTTTGCTGGCTTACTGTTGTTGGTGGATCTTCTCGGCGCGCGCGCTACACTGTCTCGCGCCTCTCCGTGTCCGGGATCCTCTCCGGTACTGGCGGTGTCGGTCCTGAGCTGAAGCGCTGACGGAGGTGCGCGTGAAATGCTCTCCATAGCGGCTGCCTCCTGACCCGTCGCCGCCATTATTCTGCCCCCACCCTCCCCAGACTTCCTCACAGTCACATGATTCTGCATCACGTGACTCTCACAACCACACCCTGCTCGCTTAATATTAACCCATAAAATACGCTAAATATATATAATACTGATATATGTCAATATATAATTATTTTGAGTAATATTAACCATCACCATATAAAGAGATAAGTTTATATATTTTTTATTGATATCAAATATAGACCGAGGTACATTATTATAATGAATTTTTAGGTAATGTAAGATTTGTTAGTCCTAGTTTACTCTTCATAACAGAAACAGTGAAATAAAGGGCTTTTTTTTTTTTTTAGAAACAGGGAAACCAAATCAAGCCTTTATATTAACGCTTAAACGCGCCGGTTTTCAAAATAAAAGTAATCCCCCATTAATTAGCAGCTTAAGCGCTACATTTGTATTAGCTTTAAAGTGTGTTATTAATCCATATCAGCAAATAAATCAATAATATCTCACGATAATACTGTGCTGTTATTGGTTCCATTATTTGTTTATTTGTCCCATATATATATATATATATATATATATATATATATATATATATATATATATATACATACACATGCACATTGGAGGTGTTTTATTTTGACACTGAGTATATGTAGTGCGCTCGCGCGCGGATCGGGACGCAGCCCGTGTCCGTCACGCGCCCCTGTCGGCGGTGTGACAGCGCAGCAGCAGCAGCAGCGCGGACTGTAAACATGGCGGCGTGCAGAGCCACAAGCCTGCGCCGCTGTTCGCCTCCTTAACCGACAGCCTGTAGAGTCGCGAGACAGCTGAGTCATGGAGACCGAGGAAGAGCAGCACATGACGACGCTCTTGTGCATGGGCTTTCCGGATCCCGTCGCCATTCGGAAAGCCCTGCGTCTGGCCAAGAACGATATCAACGAGGCCGTGGCTTTCCTGACCAACGAGAGCCCCGGACTTGGCTTTGGCTACGAACCGATGGAGAGCGGCCCCAGCCCGGGCTCGGGGCCCGGCGGAGACCGCGACACAAGCGGGAGGACCGGCAGCGGCAGCAGCGGCTTCGACCCTCCTCCAGCTTACCATGATGTTGTAGAAGGCGAGGTAAGAGCGATGGCTAGCCGGGTAGCATTCTCTCTCTCTCTCACACACACACACACACACAGAGGCTGACATTTCAACGGAGGGAATTAGCATTGGTGCTAACAGACTCGCGTGGAGGATCTACAGGCTTGCTGTCAAAAGCTGGAGGGAAAAAAGTCCAAAGCCATGAGCTGGGTCACTGGCTAACACTCTGCGCGTTTGGGAAATCCTTATAGAGTTTAAATTATTCATTTTTCACGTAAAATCCCCAGCAGTTACTTACTCATATGTGCCTGGTGTATAAACAGGTATTTAAGGTTAATATTAGGCGAAAGAGGTGGAGACTCTTTTACGCGCGCACGCACGCACACATTACAGGCTAAGTGTAGCTTAGATTTAAAGGTGTAATAAGCAATATTTTCAATTTCCTATTAATACAAGTACCTAAATTGTTTTATATAGATTTTTTTATTGCATTCTGATGGTGAGTCACTCTGGCTGTAGAATTTATTTAAATTAACTTTTAGAAAAGACAAAGACGTATATGTTTTTACATAGCCTCTTTACCTTTTAATCCACTTTGTCCATTACTTTGCCCAAAAAGCTTTCATATTACCTCATTAAAGATGTTTTAGACTGAGTTATGATTCATGAATGTGCCACTGTCCCCACTTCTTCATCCAAATTGAAGGGAAGACCAGGTGAAAGTCTGATGGAGTGAGATCAGGATTATAGGGAGGAAGCTCTAACAACTCAAAATGAAGTTTTTGTATTGTGAGCAGAAGTGTGTGGACGTGCATCGTCATTCAAGATCACAACGCCCTTGGATATCAGTCCTCTGTGTTTAATCTGGCATTTAGGCTTCATCTCTTCAATAAGCATCTCACTGTAACAAGCACTGTTGATTATCAGGAAAAAGTGAGTTGTTTCAATAATGTTCCAATACAGGCCCTTGAGAAACCCAGAAAACAGTAAGCATCAATTTTCCAGCTGATGGTTGACTTTCGAACTTTCTCCTGGTCTGTGATTGAAGACATCTCCGTTTCATACTCTCGGATTTACTCTCAGACTCAGTAATGAATTCGTGTCTCATCACCAGTAATGGATCTCTTTAAGAAACCGTCACCTTCCTTAGAGTATCGGTCAAAATGGTGTTTGCACATATCCAAACACTTGTGTTTATGCTCTTCTGTGAGTTGTTTCAGCACCAGGAACACCCTCAGACCACTGCACGCCGCCCTTCGTTCGTGCAAATCACAAGTGGGGCATCCATTTTTGGTCGCACTGTGGTTACAAATGATCTGATGCAACAGAACATGTTCACACCTGCACAGCACGGAAAGCACTGATGAGACTGTGCGGCCAACAATATTACCAGAATGCATATAATTTTTAACTCACCCTTGTACATCATTTTAAAAAAGAAAGATTTAAATTCCTATCACTTTCAGTCTAGAAAGTTTGTCTGTATTTGGAGTGATGTAACCTCGCCCTCAGTTTGTTTATTATATAATACTAATGGCGGGAATCACCAGGGATCACCCGATATGATATTATCATGATAACTCGAGATTGAATTTTTTCCCTCCCATTTTTTAAAATTTTTTTTATTTGTTTATTTTACAATGTTGGCATTGAATTTTGAAAGAATTTGAGTCATAACTCAAAAGTCTTATATACTTAATCCTGTTCACACAACTTCACAACTCAATTAGGCATGAGTAATTAAATAAGGCCTGTTCTTTATAACATTGGTTTTCTCGCTTAAAACCAAGGGCAGCATTTAAACAATACAAACTAGTTTCAAACACAAGTAGACGGCCGATCTAGATGAAAAACAACCAATTCTCCTCACTGGCCGATTGACCGGTGCGTCTCTATTTTCAGGTAGACTTTAATGCCGTTTGAAAAATATTTTCAAACACTAGCGCGTAGCATGCTCCAATCTCACTCTCTGACCTACACAGCCATAGCTGATAAAGTAGGAAGGTACGCAAGAGGTTCTCTTCTTCTCGTGTTTGTCAGTGGCTCTTAAGTAGGTGCATACTGCCATCTGCTGTATCGGAGAGTGTAAATACGCATGTTTACCGGAGAACTGAGAACTAAAACAGTGTGAATGCTGGCCAGTGGGAATCTTATCGTTCTTGGGCACGGTACAAATCAATCGTACCTGATGTGAAAACATCCTAAAAATTGCTCTGTTTTTGAGATGTTTAGCACGTTCTCAATTTAGCATGCTACTTCGAGCTCAAATCTAGCCACACAGACAAAATATGCCACTCAGACAGATGTTAACAGATGATCTATCAGGCAAAACATTGCAATTCTTTCTTTCTCCTGACGGTGGCAGCAGACTGTGTTAACCCAGTTAACTAAACTCCAAGAGCCTTTTCTCCTCTGATTACGTTTTATTTAAGTTTAGTCATAATGACAGACAAAATGGGGAGGGAGCATGGGATGGCGATTTCAAAAGAGTTGAAAATCACTAAACATTCAATCTCTTTTGTGTATTTTTGAAGGATTAGTTTGTGCGTGCCGGAGTGGGGTGGTGGTGCGCACTGTAGCCGGTCACATCCAGGGTCGAGTGTTTGAGTCCCACCTCGAGTCTGTGTTAGTGGAGTTTTCATGTTCCTGAGTACTTGTTCTTGATTTTGCTTTCAGTCCTCCAATTTCCTCCCACTGTCCAAAGATTGCAGATTATGGTAATTGGTGTTCCATAGCATGTGCATGCTTGTGTGCCATGTGATGGATAGGAATCACTTCCACGGTGTACCCCGCCTTGTGCCTCAAGTCCGTTGGAGTAGGCTCCAGGCTTTTTGTGACCTTGTACAGGTTAAGTTAGTAAAAGAGAAGGTCCAGAAGTTTTTGATACCATGCACTCAGTTTGGGTTTAAATTGCCTTAGTTTAGAGCTGGTTTATAATAATTATATTTAATTTCAAATCCATGATACAAATCTTTATGTTCCTGCTCTAGCTGAATGATACACAGCTTGTCTCAGGGGCGGAGCTCCTATGAGGGCTCAATGAGCAAAAAAATAATGTTTCAAATCTTAATATTTTCCCACCACACAGATCTCAACAAACTCGCCTTTTAGTAAATATAAACACACTGGTCTGGTTGAGTGCCTTTAACTGCATGTAGTTTCAGTTAGTTTATATCATTACACCAGAGCGGTGTGGAATTCTCGCTTCTGATTGGTCAGAAAGTGTTGAATTAGTTTTGCTGTAACTGTAATCCGAACTATAGCTTTCTATTAAATTAGATAAAGTTTTCCATTCTGAGCGCGTCTTCAGGATGGAAGATGTAGTTTCTTTGGAACATTACAAGCTGCTTTTTGGTCTCTTAGCAGTAGTGAGGCTGGTGAGGGAACACGAGTTTATTACTGCTATAGTCGCATAAGCATTAAATTTAACTGTTTAAAAAAACATATTAGAGTTGGGTGGTAATACCTTATCCCAGGGTATCAAAAACTATCAATTTAATTACCTTAATGAAGAGAAAAAAATCTGCTGCGTAATGTGTGCTGGTTATGACCAGGTCTGCACGGCCATGAAAATCCAGGAAAAGCAATGAAAAGAAAGCTTTGGAAAAGTCCAAATAATGATGATAATAATAATGTTCAGGCCTCCAGTGCACGTGTGTGTGTGTGTGTGTAGCAGTAAGTCAGTGTTGAGCTTTGATCTGACAGTTCTGTGTAATATGTCTGTGTGTCAGATTTGATGTGTAGACTTGAGTGTTTAGGTGTCTCTGTGCACTCATTTAGTGAGCAAAATCATGACAATCATGGATGCTAAAAGACAATCGGCACCCGACCCTCCTCAGGCTGTGCTTAAACAGGCAATTTTCCTCGAAGCGCTTTAATCTGAAGCCGCACAGATGTTTTTGGGCCAGTAACAACACTGACAACGAAGAGCGCAGAGAGTCCACAAGGTCATGCACAAGCATAGCAAGTACAGAAACGATCGTCTGGAAAAAATAAGTAACAAAACAATTCACTGTGTCTGAGTATCCAGGCTTGGTTATTTCTCCCCATCATTTGTAGGTTGACGGTAATACCATATGTCGGCGTATAAAATGGGAAAGATTTAAAGGTATCAGAAATTGGATACGACCCTGCTCTACATTAATTAATAAATGTTTGTAACTGTCAGGATTTATAGGAAAGCAATCCACTTGGGATCGCTGTGGAGTGTGGGGTCATATCACATCATCTTTACTGTAACCGCCTGATCATGTTTTATGACTTATACATGATATTAAAGCCTTATTTTTTTTTTTTTTTTTCAGTCTCCGAGTCAATTCTAATATTAAAGATCTGAGCATTAACCGATATCCAATATGGATCTGAAATCGGACACAACCATCCGTACGGTTTTCATGAACGTAACTTCTGACATGAAATATTTGAGCTTGAGAGATGAAGAAGAGCCGATATCATTGAATACACCAACAGTGAGCTTTGAAATAGTTCTTTGGGATCTGTTTGGGCATGCCAAATCATGTTGGCTATTTAATATAATTTTTTTATTTAACAAACTTTGAGTATTAAGAGTGGTGTTTATAGAGATCATCGGCAGGACTGAGTTTACCCATGACACTTGTGCTTACAGCCGAGTGTTCAGTTTAACCACACTCTGTGTCTAACCCACAGCATAGGTGATATTCACACTTGATAAATCTGTGATCTGTGCGAATCTGTGGTGATGTCCGTGCTCTAGACAGATGCTCTTTGGTTAAGGACTGGACTATTCCGGCTATTTTAGTTCTTACACACAGGTTGTATTGAGCTCAGTTGGTCATTTACACCAAAATGTGTACCGTTTTAATGTTGAGATTTTTTTTTATCTTAATGACTTTAATATCTTGGCAAATTGTTCACTCCTACCATACAGGATGAAAATGTGTAAATAGTTTACCTGTAGGACTATAAAGAAATGTCAACATTTTACCTACTCAAAGGCCTCCAAAGTCTTAAAACTCAACAGTAAGTGTGCGGGTTGAGCGGCTGCGAGCTTGTGAGTGTGTGCGACTTCTCTCGCGGGCACATGGCGTTTCTAACACACGGTTTTTGACCAATTCACATTCACTGTGTTTTGAGGCTGGTTTAAGGGAATGTAATGAGTGGGTTTGAGGCAGATCGGTGGCTTTTAACATGTGCAATTTTTATTTAATGTAACCATAAAATTGTGTTCTCTTTTGCGATGCTTAGGAAGCTTCTGCGCTTGGTACAGAATCGTTTATATCTAAACTGAGAACCAGCTAATTCTGGTCACTGGCCCATCGACCGGTTCATTTCTATTCTAAGCGTAAAAAATATTTTTAAACAAATAGATTTTGGAGTCATTGTGGCGATGCGTGAATCCCACCCAAAAGAATCGCAAATATATTTTTTTCCTATATCTGTAGATTTAAGATTAACAGCATTTTATCGTTTCAAATGTCAACCTGTTCAAGTTAAAAAATAATTAGATTGCTTTTTTTATTGAAGTCAGTGTGACGATACATGAATTGCAACACAAAAGAATCACTAAAAGTGCCTGAATTGCTTAAATTTTTATTCTGTTGTATGATTTTATTTTATCTAAATGTATTTGTATATTATTTATAACAATGAACGTTGTGATCAAGAAGCTTTTACAGAAATAAAGTTTTGTATTTAAATTTATCCCTCGTGAGCAAGTCCGAGACAAAGAGTGTCAAATTCACAAATCTCTGAAACGTGTGGTGGTTAAAATGTGACCGCCCTGCTCTTTTTATGAATGAAAACGGAATGCTGATCGTTTAGTTTGATCTGTTTCGAAGCTCAGACATGCTTGATGAAAAGCATTATATACACTTACTGATGATACGAACATACATATGATTTTACATACACACACACACACACACACGTACATGTACAGGTATATGCTAGCTTGGGAGAAGCTCAAATCGAATGCCACTCGTGAACTCTCGAGTCTGGTGTGTGGAGCACGTGGGAGAGTTACACTTGCCTTACGAAGCCTTGCCCTGGTATTGATACCCCAGACATGTCCACAAATCTGCATTCAATCTGTGAAGCCAGATAAAAAACATGAAGACACACACACACACACACACACACACACACTACATATAAACACAGCTGCATTCAGACAGCTCTTTTATTTTCTGGTTGATTTAATCCAGGTAAAACATCAGGAAGCTCTTAGCTGTCGATATGAGACAGAAAGCATCTGTCATTTCAGTTAGTTTAGAGTTTAATGTCAGACAATTCAATTAGACTTCTCATTAATTATTAAAGCAACAAGAATACTAGACATGGGCGGAATTAACACGATTCTTTTGTGTGGCATTTCATGCATCACCACACTGAATACAAAATAATTTGTTAACTTATAAATGTTTGTATTTGAGGTGGTGAAATTAAGCCATTCCTCTATAATCCTAACTGTGGCACTGGCTAAACTATTCACACATTCACGCAGGCTGCAATTTTGTTTAGAATCGTAAGAAAATAAAAAAAAACTTTTTTTTTTTAAATTATCGATATAGTAATCAATTTCAATAATAAAAGATTTTTATAAAATCATGATAACAGAATTGTGATACAAATTGAATTGGCGTCGTGCTGTCCTGATAATCATATTGGTTGGTTCCTGGTGATTCCCCTCCTTAAAGAATGTTCTGTTCCACTACTCATATCTTTCCAAAGCAAAACTGGTCCTTAAAAGGTGCCCAGTAGATGGAAAAACCTGTTAGTCCCAAGTTTCCAAAACATTCTCTCTCTCTCTCTCTCTCACTGTTGATAATCCATCCTGAACAGTTACTAACCGTTGTACTAGCCCACTTGGTCCTCAGTCCTTCTTCCTCTGATCAGAAAGCATGTCCCTTCTCGAGCAGTTCTAATCACAAAGTGCTGTGATTACTCTTGATTATTATAATATATATATATATTTTTAGGAATAAAATACAAACTGTAGCTCAGACTGAAAAGCATTTTCCCCACAATGCCTTCCGAGTTGTATTTTTTATAGCGACTTGCTCAGTTAATTTATTGGGATCATTTTTATTCCGCTTGCTCATCGGGTTTCTGTTAAGCGACAAGGACGGATTGTTTTTGCTACAGCCCCGTGTTTGACGTTTCCCAGGAAGACTTCATCTTGGTATGACAGAGCTCATGTGCCTCTTATCCGGGTTCTCTTTCTCTTTCTCCTTCTAGTTCGTAACATCCACTGCATGACCATGCAGTTGTTTTTATGCTAAAAGAATGCAGGTTTCTTTTCATCTGTCCATTTTCCATTGTGTACAGTACAATATACAGTACGTAACACACATACAGTGGAACCTCGGATTGCTAGTAACGTGGTTTACGAGTGTTCCGCAAACCGAGCAAAGATTTTAAATAATTTTTTATTCGGAAACCGAGCAAGTATTAGTTTACGAGCGCCGAGTATCATGCTTCACACATGCGACTCTTATTTTGACACCGAGCGTCACTCTCTCTCTCAAAACTTAAAAAGTGTGTCTGTTAATATACGCTCATGTCAGTCTCAGAGAGATTTCTTTTTTTTCCTGTTAAAACGGTGTTTCCGTTGTGTGTGTGTGTGCGTGCGTGCGTGCGTGCGTGCGTGCGTGCGTGCGTGCGTGCGTGCGTGCGTTTGTTGTGAAACTGTTGTGAAAAAGCGAGGTGGGGAGAGGGAGGAGGAATGTTACTGTGTAAAACGAGGCGAGGGAAGGGGCTAATTCCACACACACACACACACACACACATGGAGCGTGCGCGCACCAATGGAATCACTTATCTGTCAGGATTTATTTGTATTTTTTTAAAGGTAAAGTGCAGATTAATTTGTTTTATTTTCATTTTATAGATTGTATTAATTATTTTTTTGTATTTATTTTTGGGGGCTGTGGAACGAATAATTTGAGTTTTCATTATTTCTTATGGGAAATGATGATTTGGTTTAAGAGTGTTTTGGAATATGAGTCCACTTCCGGAACGAATTATGCTCGTAATCCAAGGTTCCACTGTACTAGCTTATGCGGGTAATGTCTGAATGTCTCAAAAGTGCTTTTGTATGATTGGTCCAAAACAACAATTTTTAACAATTTGATCTGATCGGTCCTCCTCGTGAGAAAGCTTACCAGACCAACACAAGTGCAGTGTACATACATGATGGAAAAATATGTAAATATTCTTCAGCTGATAAGAATGTCACAGTTCAGTAGGATTAAAGCACACGCACTCCTGTATTGTTTCGATATGCGCCTTCGGTGACTCCAGTGCATGAACACGCGTTGTTTTCCAGCAGTAGCCGCGATTCATATCCAAAATGAGTGATTGGCCTAAAGTGGTAAATGCAATTAATGAAATAAACAATCACCATGGTGACAAACAATCCATGTAGGTTAATCTCCATCTCAGTGAAAGTCTCTCTGCCTTGTCTCTCTGTCTTTGCGGTTTTTGGTTCCTGCGTCTGACCGATAAGCAGAGAGGGCACTCTTCTGTGGTTAGAAGTGACGCATTTTGGTATGCTTTGATTTGTCTTTGTGTGAAAAGAAACTGAACAGAGAGGAAAACGCTGCAAGTTTACAATGCGATTCGGACCTGAGCAAGAGAGCTATGGTGTGAACGCACCCTTAGATCTTGATTGCTGTGAGAGTTGACGTCTTTTTAAGCCCTAGACTAAGCTGCTTCTTTGGTTCTGATCTGAACCTGTGATTTACAGAACGAGTCACGACTCCAGTCTGTTATTAGAAAGCACTAGAAATTCACTGATAAGTGTGTTGTTTTTTTTGTTTGTTTGTTTGTTTGTTTTTTCTTTTTCTTCTAAGCAATTTTTCATTGTTTTTTCAAATACAGCTTTTTTTTTTATTTTGCTTGTTTTTGCAGGTAATCAAGCTTCATCTAGCTGCTTGTGTGTTAAAGCCGTGTGTGTTTGTGCATGTTGTCGTGTGGCATGTGACGGGTCTTGAGTCTCGGGGCTATAAATAGTGCAGAGAGCAATGCTGCTCCCCAGGCCACATCGCAGTACACTGAGGACCGGTGCAAAGCAACAGACTGAGGTTTATTCCAGTACAAATACACACATCATACTGACACGCCTCACAGATGCATCAGCAGAAACAAATCAAATGATATAATACAGCACCCGAGTAAGGACCGTGTGTCTCTGCTCAGAAAAAGCTGCTGGTTATAGCGGAGCATTTTGTTTGATCTAGGTACACAGACCACACACACAGGCATCCTGGGACTCGTTACATCTGATGTGCGAGATGCCATGTGTAAGGATACACATCCAAACACGATCACTAGTAGTGCCGGGAGATTGTGAGTCAAATCCCGATGACACTAAATCCTGTTCAGTGTTCTGAAAAGCCATATCGAGTCTCCCCTTGTCAATCACAGTGGCTCTCTTTACCTGTTTTCAGAGGAAGCATTTTATATCCTTCACGCTTCCCGGGTGGTAGCTGGTGTATGAATGGGGTCTGATGTAATATATACAATAAAGGTGACACAGGGTGTATTAATAATAATAATAATAATAATAATAATAATAATAATAATAGTTCTGATTTCAAACTGTAATGGCTCTAATCTATACATGTGATGTCAGAGATCCAATCAATATTAAAACTATCCTGCTGGACCTCACGAGTGTCACAGGTGTCACAACCACAACCACCATCTAAACATAGTCTGCAGGCTGATGTACACAGCTCTGTGGTTTCCTTTAAATTGAAAAAAAAAAACACGTGCACACTGATATCTGTGAAGTTCAGAGTGTGTTCACACCGGCAGATATTTTGTTTATTTGTTCAAAGCTCCAGTAAAAGCATCTGTTCACCAGATTCGACCTCCTGTAGTTAGAAACGCTTTGCTTTTTACTTTTACAACGTTATCCTGGGACATTTACTATTAGCTGTACAGTCAGGATTTGCAGTATTCAGTATTTTACTGAGGAGTGTGCAGTCGAATCTATTTTTTTATTATTTATTTTTTTCCCCCGATAATCACCGGGTTGTTTTTCGATTCAACTCATTCTTAAAATTATGTTGATGGGTTTAAAATTGAGCGTTTACAGAAAATACAGACTGCTCGCTTCTTCTCCAAAGTTCTGCTTGCGTTCAAGTTGAACCAGGACTTTTAATTGTGCAGAATAACAGAACGCGTTTATGAGAGTAAAAACTAACTTTATTTCTTAATATAATCCCTAGCTACACTAATACACTGATCTCAGCATGGCACTAGTGCTTGGATACCACAAAGTAGAAAGTTTTCTCAGGACACCGGAGCCATGATTGGACTGCCTGCTTCACGTCTGAAATGCTGGTCTCCCAGGAACTCCTCCTTTAACGACCCAAACATGTGTGAATGACGTGGTGAGGTCAGGACTATGCGGGGGATGTGGTGGTAAATCCCAGCTGAGTTCCTGTAACATGCAAGTGGTGTTGATGAATGATTGTGTGTGCAGTTCCCACAGGACAGATGCGTCTTGTCCACAGATTGGCAACAAATTATCCTTGATTTTTAATGATCATGCGTTCCACTTGCTGAATGTTCATGGGAACGACTGCAGTGGGCTCCGAGCCATCATTCACAGACATGCGGCCTTCTTTAAAACATTTTCCCCATTTCGATGTTTATCTGCGACCAAGATCACTGCACTGTGTTTGAAGTCTTCAGTAAATGTCAATTGGTTTTAGGTCTTTCTTCTTTTTTTTTCTTTATGGACAATTGCTGTATTACTGTCTCCTACTGGACTGGAATGTACAACTAAAGATTGGCAAGGGAAGAAAAACATAAACATTTTATATGCAACATGACATTTAAACAACCAGCAACACAAGTTACACAGCGTTTCAATGTTTTAGTTGGTTAATTTTTTAAACATTAAATATGCAGACAATAAACGCTAGTGCTATCGATTTGAATAAAGAATCGCAAAGCCCAAAAATCAGATTGACAGTCTGCCTATGATTCCCAGCTCTGGTGGTTGAATCAAGTGGCAGGTCACAGCATGTAGAATGTGTGATTTCAATAGATTTCTGTTAAGTGTCTGCACAGTGCTGAAAAATGTCTCTCTTACACGTCCAGTATGGATTAACACGCACCATAAACCCTTCGGAAACCTATCGAGTGTGAATCGGCAGAAGTGAAACCAGACGAGGTCTCTTCTCCGATCCTGACATCCTTGTTCAGCGTCATATAAAAGAAGAAGCTGATCTACAAACTTGCAAGAGTATTACTTTTCCATACGACTTACCTTGAAAATGGGAAGTCTTATCTCTGACTGATGTACCAGGCGAATATGTGTACATGTTAATTGATCTGAAGTGATAATGCAGTAATGCGCAGTGTTACTCATTTGAAGGTATGAAGTGTTGACCTACTTTGTGTAGTAAGTATTGATGTTTTTAAGTTGAAAAGAATTCAAAGTTACGACCTCTAATCAAAGACAGCACATGATTGGATGGTTACATTACCATTGACCTTTTCATGATACAAATTAAAATACGTTTCTGTCTACTCTACTGTTCTCTTTGTGGACAATGTTCCCTTGCTGTCCAGAACTAAACTGAATAATAAATATCTACTTTTGCTTGAGCATCACCACTCACTGCCACACTAGCTGTAATGATGACCGATCATGCACGCTCATTTTCATACCACTAAATAATGACGAAGAAGAAGAAAAAAAACAGACAAGTTTCAGGGGAACCAATTCATCAGCAGTTCCATGTGTAAGAATTCACCCAGGTTGAAAATTTTCCACATATTGTAACATTATACGCTTGAAGTGAAGTAGACGACTTATTAGTTAGAATTGTTTTGTTTCCATTTTTGAAATCGGGTCAATTTTGGAGTTCAAAGGGGGGTGAATACTTAACCATGCTGAGCACTGGGAACCAGTAAGCGTGTGTGTGGAGGCGATGTTCTGGCGGTCTCTTCGCAGCAAACAGACGAGTTTTCAGTTCTCTCAGACACACACCAGCGACACAGACACACACAGCTGACTGTATTTGCTCTACAGAATGTCAACAGTATAAAGTTGCAGAATTTTGATATGAGCTTATCGCAGAAACTGACTAAGCAATTTTTTTGCTGATGGAAGCAGATTCGTGGGTTTGTGCAACTTTATCCTCTCAACTCTTAGGTTAGTGCTCAAGGCTGTTTATTTTTATGCTGAATTAAGCATGCTGTTGTGGTTTGTGTGTTTAGTGTTTTTTTTTTTTTCTTCTACTTTTGCAAATGTGGAAAATCATACAATAATTCCATTATTTAATATTCTACATATACATCATATACACATCATATATACATATATATGATATGTGGAATATCAAATGATTAAAAGTAGTTTAAGCCACTTATTTCGAGACAAATATACCTTACAGGGTCAGAAAAATAAACCGGAAACCTGCCTTTCCAACAACCTGTGATTGTTTGTATTTGACTTGGGCTCTTATTAGTCATTTTATAGACACGCCCTGTTAACACCATAAACCATTAGAAGAACAAATTGCAATGGAATTAGCCTTAGTCTCAGCATGCTGGAAAAGTGATGTCATGACCGTTCCTTGGGATTCATTTAGGACTAAATCTAACTCTACCATAGGTTTTGTGGCGGGGCTTGGCGGAGTATATGCATGGAAATGAAAGTCAATAAGGGGGGGAAAAAAAATTATAATCTTGTTCAAGTCCAAAGAATTTAACTTGATGAATGTGGTTTTCTACCACAAATCTTTCCCAATGCATCATTAAAGCATCAGTTTCGCTGCAGCTCGGTCAACGCATTCAAATATTGAATTCAATTTTTTTTTGTCACACTGCAGACAAAGCAATAATTTGTAACAGTAAAACTAACAATATACAATATAATAGTACTTGCAAAATACTCGTGTTTTGTAAGCTTATTCTTTCTTCTTATTTTGTTTTCATGGGTATCTAGGGCAATACTACCACCTACTGGACTGGAGGTGGTAAAGAAAATTGTTGGTTTAAAAAAAAATAAAAAGAGTGATCGCTTTGTACGAGACGGCATTTCAGTGTTTTAAATTCTTTAAGCCAGACAATAACCATTAGTGTTATTGATTCAAAAGGAGATTGATGTTTTGTCCACGATTCCCAGCTCTGGTGGTGACAGTTCACAGCATGTAGTGTGTGTGTTCTTTCAGAGGGT
Organism: Clarias fuscus; assembly: GCA_030347435.1. Classification (NCBI taxonomy): domain Eukaryota; kingdom Metazoa; phylum Chordata; class Actinopteri; order Siluriformes; family Clariidae; genus Clarias; species Clarias fuscus. Next base: position 18,411,210 of record CM059229.1, on the reverse strand, counting down.
TACTGTTAAGCGTTTGCTTCTGTCACATACAGGAGTGAAAATCATCTCTGGTGTGTATTAAGGCGGCTGCCTTCCATACGTCACAAACACTTCAGAAACCTGTCGGGTGTGAAACCAGATGAATCTTTCCCAGTGCACCTTTAGAAGCATCCGTTTTGCTGTCAGTTTTTTCACTTTTTTTTTTTTTTGGTCATATTGCAGACAACAGTTGTAACGACAAAGCTAACAAAAAAATATTAAGGTTGTAAGTTGTAAGTAAGTGGAAATGTTTGTGATTGTTATACCACCTTACTAGATGAGATTAAACTTTATAAATCCTGGAGGAAATTCCTGTGCCAGAGAATGCTTCAGGAGCAAAGAGAGCAATAAATAATGTATGTGACTTGTCAAGCACAAAGACAAGTAATAAAATAATAGATGTAATAGATGGATCAGGATTCTTGTGTGTGTGTGTTTGCGCTGTCTTTACACTACTTGTGGGTAAACTGAGAGTTAGGACCCAAGAATCTTGTCTTATCTTTAACCAGTGTTCAGCCCATACAACACCCCCCCCCCCCCCCCCTTGTGGAGAGAGACAAGTCGCGACAAAGCTCCGCCAGGGGCCAACATGTCGCCATCCCACGCTGTTGAGTCAATGCATAATTAACAAGGCACAAATATAGACCATAAGTAATTATCATTTTAGGGAATTAATGATAAAAATTAAAAGCTGCTTTTTTTCTAAACTGTCTGCTGGAATTTAAATGACGGATCTGTAGATGAATTTTTTGGGCTGTGGTGTTAAATGGGATGCTTTAAACGAGAAACTGGTTCTTTCTTAATCGTCAGATCGGATAAATTATGTGACCAATGTTTATTCGACAGCAGTAAATGGTTCATCCTCGCCAGGGTCATGGTGGACTTGGAAGACGTTTACATCCATGGTGTTTAAGATGACTCTTTAGATTTAGATCACCGTACATTTCTTATTTATCCATGTGAGTATCCAGTGGCATCCAGTGCATTTATTGCCGCTCAGTACACCGCGCTCTGGGTAGCAGCATGAACGGGTACAGGAGCATTTACAGTGTAGTATGAAAAAAATAAGGAAAGACCATGGCATTAGAAAGTGTGTCCTAATTTTTAACTGGTAGTGTATGTTATGTATTTTACCATTCTCGGGTCTTGCGACCATCATCGTCTCTTCCGTGATTCAAAAAATCTTGGGATAGTTTGGGCCATGAAACAAACTCTGTTGCCCACTTCATTTTCAAGGGACAGAAGGCTGCGATTGAAGGAGTCTTCAAAATGTGATGGCCTTAGTCACGAACCTTTGACGTAATCAGCCTTCATATGCGTCCTTTAAAGGACACACCGCCAAAGGGAGACAATGCTTTTAACCAGCCATCCTATCACACTTTTCTTTAATTGTTACGAAAGTATATCTGGTTATCATTCTGTTACCCAGGTCTACATGCATGCCCAAAAATCATACAGAGGTCAAGTCTATCTATTATTCACAGCTGAACTACCACTGCAAGGTCAAAATGCATCGCAGGTGTGATCAGGGCAGCATGTACGATCCCTTGCAAAAGTATTAATACCCCTTGAACTTTTTCCACATTTTATCATATTACAACTACAAACGTAAATGTGTTTTATTGGGATTTTACGTGCTAGACGAACATTAAGGGGCACATAATTGTGAAGTGGAAGGGGAATGATATAGGGTCTTAAATTTTTTTTACAAATAAAAATCTGAAAGGTTCCATTCAGCCCCCTTTACTCTGATATCGCCATCACCTAAATAGTAAGCAGAGTCCACTTGTGTGTGATCGTAATCTTTGTATACGTGAAATCACGCTGTTCTGTGAAGCCCTCCGAGGTTTGTTAGAGAACATTAGTGAACAAACAGCATCATGAATCCCAAGGACCTCACCAGACAGGTCAGGGATAAAGTTGTAATAATAAAGGAGTAATTTAAAGCAGGGTTAAGGTTTTAAGGTTTAAAAAAAATAATTACAAAAAAACATTACACAGAGCTGAGCTCAGGATCAAACAAGATGGCGGTGCTAAAAGCTTGACCTATTAAAAGCAGCAGTATTGATGAGCTGATTAGATTTAGGAATTGCTCCATACAGGGTCATGATCATGGTCACAGCAAGGTCAAAAGTTTGAAAGGTATTTTTTCTTCACGAGCTTGCTTCCTGTTTGAGGTTTATGTTAAAGCTATTTGACACGTGCAGATAAGTCAGCAGGAGGAAGAGGCTTTTTGGTGGCAGAGACATTCCTGTCAGTGCCATGAACTTCAAGTTTCTTAAAACCAGCCGCACAACCACACCTAAATGTGACGTCACGGTGTTGGTGTGTTTATACTCAGCTAAACCTGCTGTGAGAACTTCTGTTTCGAAACAGTATTTGTTGCATTTCTGCTTTGTTTTTCTAATTAGAAGCAAACCAGACATAAAACTGATGCCAGGGTTGAAAATTTAAAACTATTTTATTAGCACTGCTTTACAGAGATAACCAGTATTTATTAATTTGTTTGTAAAAACTAAATAAATAAATAACTAAATAAACAACTTAATGTTTGTTTTTTGTTTTTTTGTAATGTTTGTTCAACTTTCTTGACAAGTTAAGGATTTTGGTTTCTTTTCACTTTAACCATGGATCCATTTTTTTTTTCCCAAAAGAAAAAGCCTCAGTGGTATCTGATGCATAATCATTTACTCATTTTGATGGACAGCAGCACAGTGGGTCAGCATTATTGGATAATATATATATATATATATATATATATATATATATATTTTTTTTTTTTTTTAATACATATTTTTTTACTTAATTTCACATTTCAACCTACTGTACACAAACAACCATAATGCCCCTACAAAGCGTCCAAATCCATACGAAATTCAAACAAACGCGCATGGCTTACTCCAAAAAGAAACAAAACCAAAAAAAGGAATGTAACTTTTGAAAACGAAATCTTGTACGGATCATTTTATGTTTGTTTATGCTTTTCTCGCAGAAAGTTTAAAACCAGTTTGTAGTAACGTGTAGTAACACCACTATGAGATAAAACACACGGGTCGTTAGAGCAAGTGTATCTGCAGCAGTTTGAGGTGAGGGTTTGTAAAATACCCAGACTGACAGCACATTATGTGCTCAAATCAAAATGTTAAGTAAAAGTGGTGTTATGGACCGGCATGTGCCGGATTTAATAATGTACTTTAAACAGAATGTGTATTTGGCTGATGACAAACAAGGCTTTGTATGTCATTGTATTAATATTAATTAGTATTGTTCTGCCATACAGAAAGACAGGCAGACGGACGAGGGCCTCAACCTGCAATATTATTACTGATTATTATATTATTATATTACAGCTTATTTTTTAGCTTTAACCTTTTAATTATTTCTAAATAATTAGAATATTTACTTTTCAGCGACGGATACCTGCGCTAGTTCCTAATATTTATGCCCACACTAGAGATGTGCGCACCCTGCCTTGTGAGTTTTCTCCTTAAGATCTAAAATTTTGTAAGAATTTTACCTCGGCATACAAAGCATTTTTGGTGCATGCATCCGGTTGCATGTACTTCCAGTAGCTGATCAAAACTTGATTGTATCAGTAGAAAGCCAAATGAAGTAAGTTTACTTTTTTTTTTTTTACATTTTGTGCAAGATTTAGTGGAGACATAGCGCCAAGAAAGGGTTCGCAAGTAGAAAAAGGAGCTTTGATTTTCAGTTTCAAGCAGCCTGTGCCAAGAGGAATCATAAATTAAGGTTAATTGTCTATTTATTTTATATTTTACTTCATTTAGTAAATGGTATGATTGTCTTCATGTGCAAAAACATATTTATAGTGATGGAAATTGGTAATACTTTTTGGGTGGCTCAAATGGATTATCTGCATTTACATGAGTTCCTATGGGAAAATTTTGCCTTGAGCCTCTGGAATGGATTAAAAATGTGCGTGCTGACGTACTGTACCACTGTATTGCTATTGAATAAAATAGAATTTAAAATCGCAATGCCAAGGAGTTAATTTGAATTGACCGACTACTTGTAGTTCACAGATCTACTATACACACAGCCATGACCGAAAACCTGCACAGATCAGTGGGCTTTACACATATGGGTAATCTGCCGGTCAGATTCATCACAGTGAACAGAACGAATAAATTCCAGACAGAGATTCAACTGAAATTCCCTTGTTGATCTAAAAACCTTCAATATCTGCATCATTAAAGGTTAGCAGTGAGATCTATACTCAGTGCTCTGTCCATGGGCTTTATTCACACTTGCTTTGACCATGCTTTTGCCAAAAAACAAGTGCTGCTTGCGACCCGTATATTATGGCCTGTTATGGTCACATCTTGCAAAGGATCGAATTGCTTTCTCACTGTAGTGCTCACACAGAAGGAAGAGCTCAGAGATCACATCACTTGGATACGCTTGAACCGAAAACCCACCAGGATTCACATCGTACCGACTCAACGCTGCACAAGTGAAAGCCCCGTCACTGCCGTCTTGCTGCACTAAATGTGCAGCGCTGTTGCATTTTTTTATGATTAGCAATGATGTGGAGTCTGATGTGGAATAACAGCTGGGTGAACGCAAATCACAGCCAGCCAGAGCAACACACACACACACACTGCTTTCTGTGTAAAAGGCTGGAATCATACCATGGATTTGGGGTTACACAAGGAAACAATCTCAGTTTTTCTTCTCCCAAGAATACTTGAGGGCTGTTAACTTACTGTTATTTAGATTTGCATACTGGCGGCTCACTGGGAAGTGTTTATGGGTACATTGATTAGATGGCGACTGTGAAGTGCCTGTTTTTAATTTGCCGACATTAGCTGTTAGGCAGCTTGCTAATTAACAGAGAAGGAAGCTCATCTCTGCTCTCAGCTCTGCATTTCTCTGAATTTTGGCATCCTTGAAAAAATGATTCCTTTTTTAAAATGTATTTATTTTTATTAATCCATTTTAGATAGAGATGGGGGCGGGGGGGGGGGGGATCGCCACACTGACTCCAAAACAACAAAGAAAAAACATATTTCATTTATAATACAGATAAAGTCAGTGACCAGAATCGTCTGGTTTTCAGTTTGATTGGGCGTGACCGGTAATCTGCGATCGGCCTCAGATATAAACAATTCTGTAAGTACAGAAGCTTTTGAGGGGCGCAATAGTAAAGCATTCTTTCTTTATACAGACAATGTTATACATATTTACTCTTTATTTTACAGATACAAACACACATATATAATTGCAGTGTACAAACACTTGTAGCATTATGAAAGATTAATAACTGATGAAAGTCTTTATTCATAAATAAGCATGCATTGTGTTTGTGTTTCAGAGAGCAAATGATGAGAATGGGAACTGTTCAGGAAGCAATATGGAGTTTCCCACCACAAACCTGTACGAGCTGGAGAGCAGGGTGTTCACTGACCACTGGTCAATCCCATACAAGAGAGAGGAGTCACTCGGGAAGTGTCTCATTGCCTCCACAAGCCTTGCCAGAATGGGTAGGACGGCACTGTTTGTGTGTTTGTGTCCGTTTGTCAGTGTGTCGGAGGAAGCAACGTCTGATCTAATCTCTTTGTCTTTTTGTCGCCAGGCCTGGCCGATGCAGATGAGAATTGTAAGAGATTCATGGACAGATGCATGCCTGAGGCCTTCAAAAAGGTGTGGTCAGCATGTCAGGGGGAAAATGTGTAATCAACAGGTTATGTTTTTAATCTGCCTTTCTTTCCTGTTCTTCTTCCTCTGACACTTGCTTTTGCTTCGTCTCTAGTTGTTGATGTCCAGTGCGGTGCATAAGTGGGGCACAGAGATTCATGAGGGGATCTACAACATGCTGATGCTGCTAGTGGATCTAGTGGCAGAGAGGGTTAAACAGGACCCCATACCTATTGGCCTTATGGGAGTACTCACTATGGTGTGCACACACACACACACACACACACACACACACACACACAGACATGAAAGACCTTTGTTATGCACCATGTCACGGCCTCACATACAGAGCTGCTTTCTAAGCATTTCTTTTATTGTACATGTCTCACTAAGCAATTCTCAAGTCACAGCTCCTCAGACTTTTGTTACAGCTCAAAACCGATTTTTGACCATCACACCCAGTGCTTGGTTGACACCCCATTTCAGATTCAGTTCCCCGTTGCTCTTCTAATAACCTCCACTCTTCTAGGAATCAGTTTTTCTGGATCATGCCTGTGTGAATTTGTTGTTCCTTCAGTCCCAAAAGCATTAGTGAGGTTTGATGAGGAGGTCCGGAGGCGATGCCAGCTTTACAGTTCTTCTCAAAGAGTTGATGTGGAGTTGGGGTCAGGGCTGTGTGCAGGCCACTTGAGTTTTTTTTTTTTTTATTCCAGTCTTGGCAAACTGTGTGTCTGTGGAGCTTAGGATTTGTACACAGGAGATTATTTTGCTGGAACAGGTTCAGGCCCCTTAGTTCCTGTGAAGGAAGATTGTAATGCTACAGCATATGGAGGAAGTGTATAGTATTTTTTTATTGCTGCTGATTTTGTAGCAACAGCATAAATATGACCTACAGCTGTGGCCAAAGTTTTGAGACTGACACAAATATAAATTTTCACCAAGTCTGCTGCTTCAGTGTTTTTAGATTTTTTTTGTCAGATGTTACTTTGGTTACTGAAAGAATAATTATAAGCATTTCATAAAGGCTGAGGGCTTTTATTGGCAATTAGATTACGTTTGTGCAAAGAGTCAATATTTTCAGTGTTGACCCTCCTTTTTCAAACCATCTAGCATTTCGCCCTGGCATGCTGTCTATCAACGTCTGGGTCACATCCTGACTGATGGTAGCCCATTCTTACATAATCAGTGCTTGGAGTTTGTGGGTTTTTGTTTGTCCACTCGCCTCCTGGGGATTGACCACAAGTTCTCAAAGTGATTAAGGTCTGGAAAGGTTCCTAGCCATGGACCCAAAATTTTGATTCTTTGTTCTCTAAACCACTTAATTATCACTTTGGCCTCACGGCAAGGTGCTCCACCATGCTGGAAAAGGCATTTCCGTATAATAGAAGTGTGATGGTCATATATAATCTGTTTATATTATCGAAATTCTTATTATGCTTTCGAAATTCTTATGCATGTGTGAAGAACTGCTGTGAAGCGAAATCCCTTCAAAATAATGAAATTTAATATTTCTAATATATGTACGGTTAATCGAGAAAAAAACAAACAAATCACAACCTTGATTTATGCACACAGACTCGTGCAGTCTCATTTCTGAATGACACTTGCATGTATTTCCCTGCATTCAGATCATGCTGCGTGCATGCGTTTGCTTATTTTACTTGACACTAAACAAAATGCTATTGCTTTAGCGAATAATTCAGTCATACAATTCAATTCACCTCTCTCATATCTCTTCTTCATTTACAGCGTTACGTTCCAATGTTAGCGTATGCTAAATATCACAACACTACACATATGTTAAGGGAAATAAAAGCTTTGACAACAATAAATTCTATAAATTCTATACTGTAAACTATGCATTTAACTACAAACCCCATGACATTTAATTTGTACGATAACCTTATATGATAAAAAATAATAATATAAACTAATGCATGCGATGATTGGGTACTATAGTTGACTGAGGGTACAAAAAGCACAATGCTATTTATTAATTACTTTTTTATTATATTTATTATTGATAACATACCATTTTATGTTCAACAGATTTTAATTAATGTTCTTTAAAGGTTCTAAAATAATACCCTAAAAAAATGGGACAGTTTAAGGATAAGTGTGATTTCGACAGTGGTCAAATTCTCATTTCCTTATGACTGGGTCAGAGCATTTACAAAGCGGCAGGTCTTCTGTGGCGTATATTTTTTTTTAAGGACAAAATTAATCAAAGGGTTTGTGAAATACAGGAATCTACTTTTTAAAGCAGATAAGAGGATGACTGGATGTTTATAATAAGCTATTAATAAATGAATCAGCTTACTACTGTGCCCCGCCTCGTGCCTCGAGTCCCCTGGGACAGGCTTCAGTCCTGTATAGGATGTGTGTTATAGAGAATGAGTGAAGGAGTAAATTTACTACCATCAGTAGCTACAGAAGCCTGAACATCCAGAGTGGATCTTACAAGTTCTTAGAAAGCACAAGATGTACAGTCATGATGGGCCGAGGACAATACTCGAACTAATCCCCTGTGCCTGTCTTTGTTTTTGGCAGGCTTTTAACCCTGATAATGAGTATCACTTTAAGAACCGTATGAAGGCGAGTCAGAGGAACTGGGCCGAGGTATTTGGGGAAGACAGCATGTTTGCCGTCTCTCCCAGCTCCAGTTACCAGAAGGTGATCTATTTCTCCTTATCCCACTCGCATCACCTGAGCTTTCATCTCTCTCTATCTCTCTCTCTCTATCTCTCTCTCTCTCTCTCTCTCTCTCTCTCTCTCTCTCTCTGCCTGTCTGTGTGTTTGCCTTTGTTTGTTGCTCAGGTGATTAATCTTTGCAGTTAAAGGTCAGACAAACTGGTTTCCTGCAATCTGTCCAAATGTGTACGAGTGCACGCGTGTTTGTGTGTGTGTTTCTGTGTTTGTGTGCGTGTTTGTGTGTGTGTTTGTGTGTGTGTGTGCGCGGAACATAATGTACGGTAATAAATATGTCTCAAATTGTACTGACTCATGACTGTGTGTGTGTATGTTACATATATTACATGCTTTGCCTCATTATTTGTGTATTTGAATATATTTAGTTTATTTAGTTGTTGAACTCTAAATGAATGTATTTAAGTGAATTTAAACTTGTACGTTGTTGCTTACGTGTGAAAACAGGAGCCTCACGGATGGCTGGTGGACCTCGTGAATCGGGTAAGTGTCTCATCTCTTAAACAATTTGATTTGCATTGCCGTTAAATAGTAGTTTGCTCTTAAGGTTGATTTCAGCTTTGCTTTTTCTTCTGCAGTGTGATGTTACCTCAGTCATCAATCTCCCTGCACTATTTCAGTTAGACAATCAGATAGAATTAAATTGTATTCAATTGATTTTTTTTTTGTTTTTTTGTATATCACGTTTAGCAATGGTCTTTGTTGCAAAGCAGCTTTACAGAGTAAAAACATTTAGGAAAAAGCCAGCGTGTGGGTGAGGCAGTCAGGGAGCCTAGAGAGAGATGATTGGTCGAGCTCACTCAGTGGGAGGAATGGGAGGCACCCAATTACATCAATCATAGCTTTAATTAATCATAGGTATGTGTGAGCTCACCCAGGAGGAAGGAGCAGATAGCGCTATCATCTGAGTGTGTTACGCTGCAAACAGTTTGAAATGATGTGATTGGCTGGCGTCACGTCACTCACTTGATAGCCTTCGCCGGTTGGTAGTTGTAGCCTTGATGGGGGAGCGCCCTAATGAGGGGTAGGAATTGGCTACGACTAAATCAGAGAGGAATTCTGGACAAATCCAGAGGAAATAAATTGAAACATGTAGGGAAAAATGTATAGATTACATTTACGACTATCACTTTGTCCCTGAGGCGAAAACTCTCCATAGCAGTTCAGAAAAGTGGAGTTTGCATGTTCTCCCTGTGCTTAGTGGATTTTCTCTGCGTACTCCGGTTTCCTCCCACAGTCCAAAGACATGCAAATTAGTCTAATTGGCATCCAGAAGTGCCCTTCGTGTGTGTGTGTGGTATCAGGGTGTAGCCCCTATAGTGTCTCCTGGGATAGGCTCCAGGCCCCTTGAGCAAGTGAGCGAATGAGTAAAAGCAGTTAGAAATGAATGAATTCAACAGAAACATGAGAGACATGCCTTAAGCCTTGTGTGTGGTTTTAGACTTGTAGCAGTGCAGCTGAGTGAAAAGTAGCCCAACAGTTTGTTTAAGCTTAGTAGTAAAGGCTCGGGGTTACTGATCAGAAGGTTGGGGATTCAAGCTTGAGTACGACGAAGCTGCCACCCTTATCCTCTAAACCCTCTGCCTTCCTGAAACAGGAATTATGTGAAGAAACAAATTTGCTTTCCGCAAAAGATTTTTGGTCTCTGCATTTACCGTCAAACCTTTCTGTTTCTCTTCTCTGCTGTAGTTTGGAGAGATGGGTGGCTTCACTGCCATACAAAGCAAGCTGAATCAAAACGATATGGAGATTGGGGTAAGTCTGCTTTTTCTCATGCTATACGCAGGCATGAGAAAAAGAAAGTGCACCCTTCTTTAATTTTGTGTTTCAGACAGTTTTGTTTTTGCAGTGTGAAACCAAACCAAATAGAGAGGAGATGTGAAAGTTTCCTCAAGCTTCTCCAGAAGCTCTCTCTGTAGTGAGAGGGTGTGTGTGTGTGTGTGTGTGTGTGTGTGTGTGTGTGTGTGTGTGTGTGTGTGTGTGTGTGTGTGAGAGTGTGTGTGTGTGAGAGTGTGTGTGTGTGAGAGTGTGTGTGTGTGAGAGTGTGTGTGTGTGAGAGTGTGTGTGGTAAATGTCTTAAAAGTGATATGTGGCATTTCACCTTGTACAGGAGAGGAAGAGGATTTGAAACACAGGTGTTGGTTGTATTTTATATATTTTACTGAATGAGTAGTCATCTCGGCATCAGGCTTTTTCACTTGACCCACTTCCTACAGTAGTGTACATGTGTGTGTGTGTTTGTGTGTACATGAACAACACATTACTAAGCCCTGAAAAGAGATTTAAAGAGACACGAGTCACCCTTTCTGTGCGTCAGTTTAACCCCCCCTTGTCTGTCTCATCTAAAGCCGCCTTGTTTCGAAGTCCTCCCGTCTGCATTTTGAATTCGGGCATTAGCATGTGCCGAGCTCCAGCATCAGGGAGATAGCGCTGTGACAGGGAAAAGATGCTTTGATTTAGGATTTGCATCTGAATAACTGACACAGGAACAGGATGCAGGAGGCAGCGTTCGGACGAGAGGGATGTTTTCCACCGCTACACCTGACCTGCTCTAGCTGCTACGCCATTGGCTTGAAGCCAGACGTGCCGAGTGCTCTAGACGCTGCAGTCCTGAAAGAGAGCCTGATGAGAAGAAGAATAAGAGAAGGAAGCTCCCTCTTCTCCTCCCCTGGGCTGGTTTAATTCATTCCTGCTCTGCAAGCGGAAGAGAAATCATTTAATCCAGAACAGAGGAGTGATTCATCCTGGTTTGGTGTGTCTGCTGCTGCCGCACAGCATGAAAAAAAGAGTGTGTGTGTGAAGGTGTGAGTCTTGAATGCAGTCATAGTGATGCTGTAGCTATAAAAAAGTTATTTACTTTTATTTATGTTATTATGGTTTTCATTGTGGTTAATGTTACCACAGTGCCAGTGAAGGCTTGATTCTGAATGGTCAGATGTTAGGCACACTGGGATTTCTTAGGCAGATAAATTTTGGATTAAAGTGGATTAAAAATGTGTGGTTATTTTGTTTGAAGATGTCTCAATGTTGCTTGAAACACTAAAAACAGATTGCAGCAAAAAGAAAAAAAGAGAGAAGAAAGGAGAGAACCATTTATAGTTTCTGTAATACCAGGAAATAATTCGTAACTGGAAATGGATTTTAAAAAATGACCTGTTCTTCTGTAATTAAAGAAAAATGTTACTGCTATGGCATAATTGGAATAAAACATACTGGTGTATGCTGTAATTGGAAAAGAATCAGCTCTTCGTCACGCCATGACTTACGATCATCCTGGCTCTCTGTGAGCACGTTCAGAGTTGTTCAAGACTGTAATGGTTTTATTTTCATCTCTCCAGTGTGTGTCTGCGCTGGTGCAGCCGCTCGGCGTGTGTGCAGAGTACCTGAACTCCAGCCTGGTCCAGGTCAGTGTCTCTGAATCTTTCCCTGCGTATAAAACTCACATTTCTGAGTTCTTTATTCACACGAACCATGATCTCCCGTTTAATCTAGGGGAGTTAACTAAAAACTAATTTTTAGTTACTTGGGGTTTAACAAAATAACTGCAATAATAACCATTAACAGCATGAGATTTGCCACACCCATCAAACACTATGAAGAAACTCATTGCTCTCAGAAGTGTCAGGAAAAAACTTGCCTCTGCTTCAGAGAAGTTAATTTAGAGTTGCCAGCCTCAAAAATCGCCAATTAACAGCAGCTGAGATTAAAGCCGTTATGAAGACTTTACAGAGTATACAGTTAGTAATAGACACATCTCAACATCCACTGTTCAAAGAAGATTATTGCATATTCTGGACGCCTTCAGCAATGTTTTACAGTGTAGAAAGAAATAAAAATCAGGAAAGACCATGGAATTTGAAGGTGTGTTCAAACTTTTGATGAAAGTGTATATATGATGTGTGTTGCATGTCATGTTGCAGCCAATGCTGGACCCAGTCATCCACAAGATGATCACGTATGTGCAGAGCCTTGAAGAGAAAGACCTGAAAGACAAGGTAAAGTCAACAAGCACACTAATTCAGTACTGTTTTTTTTTTTTTTTTTCGTTAAAGATTCATATAAATATTTAAACACTGTCTCTTCTCTCTCGTTCCATAGAAGCTGGTGAGCATCCCGGACCTCCTGTCAGCCATTAAGCTGCTGTGCATGAGGTTTCAGCGGGAGCTGGTTAACGTGGTGGACGACCTCAGGTTGGATATCCTCCTGCGGATGCTCAAGACACCCCACTTTAGCGCAAAGATGAACTCGCTCAAAGAGGTGACTTACAAGTCTTCTCCCACTTATTCTTCAGTAATTTCTCCCCCCAGCCCTGCATTCCTGGCTTGAAATGAGACTTGGACCTTTCTCAAGGGCGTCGTAGTGGCAGACTGGGTTTAATGAGGAACTTGATAGATACTACATAGATTACATAAACGCTACAGAGCCCACCCCTGGATCCTCGAGGCTTAACATACAATCGTTAGTATTATAAAAGCAAACAAAGACAAGAAAATAAGCTGCAGTGTGCGGTTCTGCTTAATCAAAATGCCTTAATAGCTGTTTGGATTATTTCTGGTCAGCATTCTTATATTCTTCTGCGGGTATGATTGGTAGCCATTATGTACAAGCATATGAAGCAAAAAAGGGACGAGGCCAATGTTAATAGGTGGAAATGCATTTTAGTCTGCATTTGAGAAGTAGACAACAGTGAGGCAACAATCCAAACATGCTTCTTTGGCGACACATGTAGTGAACTCTCTCCCCATTCTTTTTTTTTTCTTTTTAGACCAATCATTTGAAATGATGTGATTCAGCCCACCATTGAAAGCTTCAAAGTTCTCGCATGGATGTCATACAAGGCTAAAAAGCACCAGCGAATGTCAAATTATTTTCTTAAAATTGTTTGAAATTAATTTTAAACACGTATTTGAATCCTTGAAAGGAAGCCACTTGTACAGTACTTGTCTGTAGTTGTGTTAATTCTTTCCTGATAATGTCTCTGATGATAAAGCATGAAGTTTTTGGTTAACATTTCAACTCTCTTAGCTCTTGTGTAACTGTGAATGAATACCTTACAGCTTTGACTTGTCCCCAGAGCCTGTGTTAGTGATTTGTCCACCTGTTGCACAAACATTGCCTTACTTGAGTTTCAAAACGAAACCATGCAGGGAAGAAAAAAAAAAAACCGTGATAATCCAGTGCTAAACTGAAATGCTTCTTTGGCTCAACACAGGCTGGCTAACTGCCTTGTTCTGTTCCAGGTCACCAAGCTGATAGAGGAGAGCACTGTGTCTAAAACAGTGAAGAACGCCATAGATACGGACCGCCTCCTCGACTGGCTGGTGGAGAACTCGGTTTTGTCGATAGCACTGGAAGGTCAGCTGCTTGCTTTTATATTCCACATAAACCAAAACTTGCATGTTCAATCGTTCGGAAAATGCCTGTATTCGACAATAGATATTTATTGATTATATCTGAAAATTATATCTGAAAATTTCTTCACTACAGCATAGAAAGCATAGATAGAAGTCAAACCAGGTACAGTGGAACCTTGGATTACGAGCATATTTTGTTCCGGAAGTGGGCTTGTGTTCAAAAACACTCGTAAACCATATTTATAATAATTTCCCATATGAAATAATGAAAACTCAAATTATTCGTTCCACAGCCCCAAAAAATAAATACATAAAAATAATGAATACAATCTATAAAATGAAAATAAAACAAATTAATCTGCACTTTACCTTTAAAAAAAAAAAAGTACAAATAAATTCCGACAGATAAGTGTTTCCGTTGGTGCGCACAGGCGCCGTGTGTGCGTGCGTGTGTGCGTGCGTGTGTGCGTGCGTGTGTGCGTGCGTGCGTGCGTGCGTGTGTGCGTGCGTGTGTGTGTGTGTGTGTGTGTGTGTGTGTGGAATTAGCCCCTTCCCTCGCGGAAACACTGTTTTAACAGAAAAAGACATCTCTCTGAGACTGGCATGAGCGCATACTAACGGAATCACTTTTTAAGTTTCCAAACAAACAGACACACACATAAACACAACGGAAACACCGTTTTAACAGGGAAAAAAGACATCTCTCTGAGACTGGCGTGAGCGCATACTAAGGGAATCACTGCTGTAAAGTAAAAAAACAAACAAACAAATGAATCAGCACCTTACCTTTGAAAAGAATCGTGACAAAGCAGAGTTTCTGTGTGTTTGTGAAGCCGGGGAGGGGGTGAAAAGGCGAGAGCGCCTCTGTGCGTGCGTGTGTGTGTGTGTGTGTGTGTGTCAAATTACGTGCGCACACGCATAAGAGACTAAAAAGAAAGAGGGAGATGTTGATTTTACAAGTAAGAGACGAGCAGAGTTTCTGTGTTTGCGAAGCCATGGGGGAAGGGTGGGGGGGGTGAAAAGTTGAGAGAGTGACGCTCGGTGTCAAAATAAGAGTCGCATGCATGATAGATGATACTCGGCGCTCGTAAACTAATACTTGCTCGGTTTCCGATTAAAAATTTATTAAAAATCTTTGCTCGGTTTGCGGAACACTCGTAAACCACGTTACTCGCAATTCGAGGTTCCATTGTACTTGGATTGTGCAGGAAAACAGAACTTTTTTAAAATTTTAATTTCTCATAATAATCCTCTACTACACTCGTCTACATGTACATTTCCCAGCATTTCACTGGTGCTTGGATACCATCAAGGTAAAAAGTTTTCTCAGTACACCAGAGCCTGTTTCACATCTAATGAAAAAAGTCAGTCTGCTATAGCAAGTCAGTCTGCTTACAAAATTCTGATCTTGCTAGCTGGCTGTACTTTTCTTATGATTTGATCAAGCTTTTGGATAGCTGTGTGCCACAGCAAAATGGACCTAAACCTAATCAGGTCAGTTTTTAATCAGATTCGGCCTGTGCACATGTCCATGATGTATCTGCACCATTACATCATCATGTCTTTACTGATTCCTGGAGATAAAGTAATAAATGTGTTCACAAGACTGAAAATAATCAGACTTTAATAACAGCGAATGGTGAAAACGGACCATTAATAGATGTTCACATGGAGACAGTGTTTGTTGTGTGATCACGCACTCCTGTCATGCTGAGAAATGAATGTGCGTTGTCCTGTTTACTGACCAGATGGACACCACACAACTCTTTCACTGTTATTACATGCTTGAAATCACCCGCCCCCTTCCAGGCTTTATTTCTCTGTTTTACTTCTACATGTTCTCTTTCTTTTCTATCAGGTTTCTCTCTGTGTCTTTATCAAGGGAGTATTTATATTTGTTAGCTGTTAACTTTCACTTTTGTTTCATCTTTCTCTTTTTATTTGGAGCTTATCACCTCCATTTTTCTTTCGTTTTCTCTTTACACACTTTGGCCTGTTTTACTTTCTGTTTTTACCCTGCATGCATTTTTCTTTCATTTTCTGTTAGTATCACTGAGGTACAGTGGTATTATTTAAAGAAATCCTGGAATGATGTATTAATAAATATTATAATCCATGTTAAAAGAAGACGACTTTTAGAAGAATTAAGCAAGAACAACAAAAATCATTATGAAGTCTTTGGTGTTTCACAGTTATGAAAATGGCTAGTGTTCTAGTTAAAATTAAGAATTTTAAAGGTATAATTAAGGCTGTTTTTTGGCTTCCTGTTCTTTTATGCATTATGACTTGAATTTAAACAAAAGTAAAGCAAAAAAAAAGGGGCAGTGAACGCATCAAAAAGCATGTTCTTATAGACTAAACCTAATTCCCTGACCTACAGATAAAATGATTTAGTAACAGAAACTGTTTCACTAAGGTAATGACTCACACATACAGTACTCTGCAAAAGTCTCAAGCCACCCAAGGAGCCAGACTTTCTTGTATTTTTAATGTTCTTTTGGGGAATAGTTTTCCAGGCTTCCTGAAGCACTTTTTTTTGCTTCCATGAGCAGTTTCAAAGGAACGTTATTTTATTCAAGCCACAGTGATTTTTGAATCATCCAAGCATAAAACAGCATCTATCTAATGGTATGAACCAGTGAGAGACAGGTGCAGATGGTGACCAGTGATTAGTGTACTGGTGATGCTGAATGGTTGGAACAGACGACAGGGGAAATGAGGTTGCTGCTGAAATTGTGTACTTTTAGGCACTTTAAATTAAGAAATGGGAACAAATGTTGTACTGTGTCCGGCTGTAATCAACTTTAATCTTTAATCTTTTAGATTAGATTAGATACAACTTTGTCACTGTACATGTAGGTACAAGGCAACGAAATACAGTTGGCATCCAACCAGAAGTGCATATAATTTGCATATATAAATATGAATAGTATATACAGTGGAACCTTGGATTACGAGCATAATTCGTTCCGGAAGCGGGCTCATGTTCCAAAAACACTCGTAAACCAAATAGACTTTTCCCATAAGAAATAATGAAAACTCAAATTATTCGTTCTACAGCCAAAAACAATAAATACAGAAAAATAATTAATACAACATATAAAGTAAAAATAAAAAAAAACAAATTAACCTGCACTTAACATTTAAAAACAAAAAGTAAAAATAAATCCAGACAGTTACGTGTTTCCGTTTGTGCGCGCAGGAGGTGTGTGTGTGTGTGTGTGTGTGTGTGTGTGTGTGTGTGTGTGTGTGTGTGTGTGTGTGTGTGTGTGTATGTGTGTGTGTCGGTGTCAAATTACGCGTGCGCAAACAGAAGAGAGAGGGAGATGATGATTATAAGAGACGAGCACTAAGACGCAGCAGGGGACTCTTATTTTGACACAGGGGACACAGCAGGGGAGACGATTACCCATTACCAATTCCCGCAGCGCAAGCGAGAGAAAAATCATTGGCTCAGTTGTGATCACTTGCTGCTCGGTGTGAAAATATGAGTCGCATGCGTGATACATGATACTCGGCGCTCGTAACCTAATACTTGCTCGGTTTCCGATTAAAAATTTATTCAAAATCTTTGCTCGGTTTGCGGAACACTCGTAAACCACGTTATCCGCAATCCGAGGTTCCACTGTAGTGGATTTTAGAATAAATGAATAAATAGTTTCTAGATTGTGGTGTATTGACTATATTATTATTTTTCCTGTTTCTCTGTCTCTCTCTCTCTCTCTCTCTCTCTCTCTATCTCTCTTCTTTTCTCTTTAGGAAACATTGACCAGGCGCAGTATTGTGATAGGATAAAGGGAATCATTGAGCTTTTGGGCAGCAAACTCTCACTGGATGAGCTTTCAAAGATCTGGAAAATACAAGTGAGTCACTTCATCTCTTCCTCCTTCCCTCTCTCTCTTTCTCGCTCTCTCTCTCTCGCTCTCCCTCCCTCAATATGAAATAATATTTTCCATAACATTCAGTTTTGTGCTTGCTGTTGATATTTTATAGATGACACTAGAAGTATTTGTCTGTAGTGGCTAGTTTACATGTTTAACATTTCTCATTTCCGTCTGCAGTCTGGCCAGTCATCCACCGTAATCGAGAACATCCACACCATCATCGCCGCAGCAGCTGTCAAGTTCAATTGCGAGCAGCTCAACCACCTCTTTGTGCTCATACAAAAAGTATGTGTATAAATTTTTTGTTGTAGTTCTTACTATGTGGTAGAATCTGTTTCATTACTAGAACTGCATAGATTTGGTGTTTTTTAGAGCTGGGAGGTTGAGACCGATCGAGTCCGGCAGAAGCTTTTGAGTCTGATTGGAAAGATTGGACGGGAGGCACGCTCAGAGACAACTACAGGAAAGGTGCGTGTTTGTGTGTGAGTGCAAGAGAAGCAGAGAGAGAGAGAGAGAGAGAGACCAAAAATCACCAATTAACAGCATGTCAGATTAGAGCCATTATGAAGGCTACACATCATCAGATAAATCTCAACATGTTTAATGGTGATTATTGCATGTTTAGACACCTTCAGCATTGCTTTACAGTGTAGAAAGAAATAAAAATCAGGAACGACCATGGAGTTAGAAAGTGAACCCAAAGTTTTGAGCCCTAGTGACACTTACACACTCATTCACACACTTCGGACGATTTGAAAATAGCCGTCAGCCCACTCTACGTATCTCAAACCAAGCACGGATAGAACATGTAAACTCCACTCACACACTCCTGAGGCAGGACTCGAGCCCTTGACCCCAAATACATTTTCTATTAAATAGAATACAATTTTGGAGGCACATTGGTAAACACTGGCCTCTTGCTTACAATTTTATTCTATTTAATAGAAAATGTATTCAAACCTAGTACACTATTTCTGCTGGAAAGTAACACAACATTAATAAGTATCCTTCATTAAGAAATTTTAAAAGCTGTTTTAAAAAAAAGAGACTGAAATATAGTGCTGTGACAAAAATAAAGGTTTTTTTTTCTTTTTTTCTTTTTTACATATTAAGAAAAAAAAAACAACAACAAATGATTTAGAACAAAACAAATTTTGTTACTCAAAGGATTTTAAACAGCATTTTTTTTTAAAACTGAATTAATTTAAATTTAATTTGCCACACCCAACTGATTACTGTCAGACCTGTTAAATCAAGAAATCACATAAATAAAATCTGTCTGAAGCATGCTTAAACATCAGAAAAAGCAACACCATCTGAAGAAATTCCAGAACATATAAGAAACAAAGTAATTATTGTATCATTCTTGAAAGGGTTACAGAGCCATTTTGTTTTGTATTAACTCCGGTTATCTTTGTGTAATATTAGAATTGCTTGGATGATCTGAATCATTTAAGTTTGACCTATAAGCAACAAAAATTCTATAGTGTTAAACTCCTTACTCAGCACGATCTTTGTAGGCAGGGTTAGATCTTGGCCTAAACAAAAACATTTCTTCCATCATTAGCTGTGATTATATTGACAATGTTTCTTCTAATCATTCTGATCAGAGGTTCTAACATAACTGTTTATTTGCATGCTGATCTGATAAGATTTTTGTTGATATGCTCAAAGCATTTAATCAGAATTAAACTTTGACATACGCAAAGTTGCTTTGAAGTTTTTATTCTGCCTTTAAGAGTTTTTACCTCCCCTCACACTGAACTTTCGAAAAAAAAAAAAAAATTTATTCAGTAGGAGACGATGAGCAAGATGTGGGTCACGTTATGTCATGGGAACAGTATTTGCATTTCTGCTGTTCTTTCTAATTAAGCAGCAATTTTAATCAGGAGGAAAATGCAAGAGGAACTTTACAGCTCATTAAGAAGACTAAACTTCTTAGTCCCCCACGTCAACTAACGTTACCCCACACCTGGGGCAAACATGCACAACATGTGTATTCCACCAAGAGAGAAACGATCACATCAAGAGAGTACGAGGGTAATTTTTTAACAGCTTATTTAAAAAAAAAAAAGTTTTATACCCCATCTCTCACTTTTGATTGTGCTGAATCACTGCACACTTATCCAAGCGTTTCACTAGTGCTTGAACACCATCATGGTAAAACGTTTTCTCAGTACACCAGTATGGCATAATCAAACTGTCTGCTTCACACCTGAACCTCTGGTGTCCCAGGAACTCATTTAATGGCGCAGACATGTGGAAATGGCTCAGAGCGAGGTCAGGACTGTAAGTTGAAAATAGGCTACCCGTTGATTTTCGCGGCCACAGAGGACTTTGAGATAATCATTCATGGACATCCGGGCGTCTTTAAAATGTTTGCAACATTCAAATGTTTTACTGTGGCTAAGAGTCTTGTCACTATACTGTGCTTGAAGTCGTCTATGAACGTCAGTCGGTTTTTATGCCTCATTCACAAGAAAGGTGAACAAATGCCTGCACATGTGCATCTCACATGAATGTTTTACCTGTCTCAGGTGTTGGAGGTGCTTTGGGAATTGGCCCACCTCCCTACTCTTCCCACCACTCTAGTTCAACAAGCCCTGGAGGAACACCTGACCATTCTGAGCGACGCCTACGCTGTCAAAGAAACTGTTAAGAAAAGCTACATCATAAAGTGCATTGAAGACATCAAGAAGGTGAGACGTCAAACTGCCAAGCAGAACCCTCCTAGCTTATGTTCAGCAGTCATATTACATAAATTTCCTGTTAAAGAAACTTCATAGAGCTTTTTCCGCTAGCTGGTCGACATGACTGTTCCTATCAGCCTGTTAAAAGAGTAATTCAAAACTAGAGGAGATGTATTAACTCTATTCTTTTTCTTCAGCCTAGTCCAAAAATTGCCTTTTTCTTCATTTATTGTCTGTTTGCTTTTGCCTTTTTGTTAGCTTGCTGCTGCTGATGAAAATGGCTGAAAAGTGAAAAGCGATTTCTCACTCTTTCAGTCACGTTCCCAATCTTCTTATTTCCTGTGCTATTGTACTTTGTTACAATTGAAAGGAAACTGCAAAATAGAGCAGAAAGCAGGCACGCGCACTCCCTGCGCGAAGGCGAATATTTTGCAGTGAGCTAAGAGCTATATTAAGCGCTGAGCTGAGTGTCCGAAGGTGTCATCCTATCACTGATGCCAGACAGATATTTGGCTCGTCTCTTGCCTTCCCACATACTCCGTCACATTTGCACCCTCCTTCCAGCTCCCATTCTGTGCTTCAGGCTCAATTCCATGGTGATTGGGTTGCTACGTTCATATAAATGACGGATACTGAAGTCTCATAAACTTCTAGCCGAGCTCACTGAATGCAACTGCAGTTTATGTCTTTAGATACAAATACAGGAGGATTCCAGCGAGATACAGGTGTCTTTTTTTTCTGGCTCCTGGGGCAAGAAGAAACCAGCGTGGGCTAAAGTAAGAGAAGCACCAGGGCCTGCATAGACCCTACTCTTATATTTACTGACAAATCAAAACTTACTCTTAATCAGATGGCATCTTTTCACAGTCCGAGGAGATGGGCTTTGGTGGCACGTAGGGGATGAAAATTTTTGAAATGCTAATTCTGACTTGATTCTTAAAGGGGGCGGGGGGTCTTGTTTGTTGGTAAAAATGAAAAAAGTCCTCTGCTTTTCCTGCATCTACAGTCATGCATCGCTCGGCGTCCTTGATATTTGATGTGAAATGAAATGCTTTGTGATTTGGATATGGTGTGCGAAAAACATATTATATACAGAAATATATACAGAACAGACGTAATCCGGTGCATGACTGTAATATGATTTTTCAAGGTAACAAAAACAAGTCTTTTTATAATGACACTTCATAATTTAACTTTACGTAATTTTTTAATACTTTTGAACTGTTTATTTTTAATAACATAAACACCAATTCCAGGGTGGCTGTAAACGTTAGGTTACTTGTGTAACCCCGGTTCTCTGAAAACAGAGTGAGGTATCTCAGTATGGGAAATGCCTCAGGCGTGATTGACTATGGAAGCACCAATCACACCACGTCTGCACGCAGGGCAGACCAATCACAGCTAAGATAGATATTCTTAAGCACGCTCTTCCCCCGTGTAATGCGAGAAGGGAAGCTTGGTGAGATATCTCGCTCTGTTTTCAGAGAACCGGGGTTACGCAAGTAACCTAACGTTCTCTTTCAACAATCGCTCGGTATCTCACTATGGGAATGATATGGCCCACTCCCGTAGCGCATGCTTTCCGAAGCCGATGACAGACCTGGTGAAATGAAACTGAAACCAAACTCTTATTTCCTTCATGAGCCGATCTTGAGCACTGCATGAGTCAATGTCGGCGCAGTGACGTCCAGAGGATAAAATCTGATAAACGTATGAGGGGAAGCCCAGCTTGCAGCTGCGCAAATGTCTCCTACCGAGATCCCCTTAAACAAAGCCCATGAAGTGGCCATACCTCGCGTCGAATGGGCCTTTAAGCCCATCGGGGAATTAAGACCCATAGCTGTATAAGCCAACTCGATTGCCTCCACCATCCAGTGAGAGAGACGTTGCGATGAGATTGTCTTACCTATACACTGAGCAGCCCATGAGACGAACAGCTGATCATTCTTCCTGAACGCTCGCGTTTTATTCACACACTGCCATAACGCCCGCACCGGACATAACGTAGGCAACGGTGAACGGTGGTGGGTAAAAAGCATTCAACTCTAAGGTCGTGCAGTTATAGCCCGAGTCCCAGACCTTAGGAATGAAGGCCGGGTTAGGCAATAGTGGAACCCTTTTGCCATCCGGACAAAATTCCAGATATGCCTCATGCACTGACAATGCATGTAACTCCCCCACTCGCTTAGCCGAAACTAAGGACAAGGAGCAAGACCGTTTTCAGAGGTAAGAGTTTTATATGAACCGTCTCCAAAGGTTCAAAAGGAGCCCGGGTTAAGGCATTCAGGACCCTGGCTAAGTCCCATGATGGGATGCGCTGCTTTAGTACTGGTCTCAGACGCCTCACTCCCTTCATAAAACGGCATATAAGAGGGTGACGACCAACCGAAGCTTTTCCAATGCCAATGTGGCATGCCGAAATAGCAGCCAGATAAACCATAATGGTGGAAAAGGCTCTGCCGCTGTCCATTAAGTTCTGCAAAAAGCAGAGAATATCCGCTACCGAACATTGGAAAGGGATAACCCCTCTACGCACGCACCAGTTCTCGAAAACATGCCATTTGAGATTATATAATGAGCGCGTTGACAAAGCGCGAGCACACTGAATAGTGTTTATAACTTCCTGGGGAAGCCCGAGCGCATTCAAATTCAACTCTTCACGGGCCTGACCCAAAGGTTGAGTCTCTCCGGGTGGGGGTGAAGTATCTGACCTCCTGCTTGTGACAGCAGGTCCCTGCGTAGCGGAAGTTGCCAGGGCTCTCCCTGAAGGAGCTGGACAATCTCCGCCAGCCACAGCCTCCCTGTCCAACGAGGAGCTACTAGGAGGAGAGATACTCCTTTTTCTCTTACCCCGTCTAGGGTGGGAGAAATTAGGCTTAGCGGTGGGAATGCGTAAAGCAGCCCGCTTGGCCACTCGTGTGCCATCGCATCCACACCCAACGGGGGGCATTCATGTCCTTTAGAGAGAAGTAAAGTGGACACTTTGCGTTTGCCTGCGAGGCGAAGAGATCTACGACAGCTCTGCCGTACTTTTCCCAGATTTGATTCACCACCTGCGAGTGAATTGTCCAATCTTCGTATAACGGATTTCCCCTTGAAAGGAGATCCGCTCCTACATTGAGAATCCCTGGAACGTGCGTCGCGCACAGTGAGCTGAAATGCGCGCTGCTCCAAACAATCAGCTTGCGTGCTAGATTGTGGAGTTGTAGCGAGCACGTTCCCCCTTGACGATTGATATATGCCACCACCGTCGTGTTGTCTGTTCTGACTAAGACGTGGCATCCTGTTAAAAATGGTAGGAAATGTCTCAGAGCCAGAGACACTGCCAATAGCTCCAAAAGGTTTATGTGCACCGTGCGGAGCTGGGGCGTCCAACGACCGTTTACCGATTTGCGCTGAAAGACAGCTCCCGATCCTAGGAGGGACGCATCCGTTGTCACAATCATCCTCATGGACACATTGATCCCTCCATTGATGAAGAACTTCCACACACTCCGCGTCCGCTCTCACTCTGCGCGCGAGGTGTCGGCGAGGACACAGGTGTTTCACCGCTACCCATCGCTGGAAGTCTCTCATTTTGAGCAAACCCAGTGAGATCACTGACAGCGACGAGGCCATCATACCCAGAAGGCGAAGGAACAGCCTGAATGACACCAGGTTTCCCCTGCGGAAATGGCTCAGACACTGATAAAACGCAGTTATCCTCCTTTCTGAAAGAATAGCGCGATAGGTCACAGAGTCTATTCTCAGACCCAGATACTCTATCTGCTGAGACGGGATCAACCGGCTCTTGGCATAGTTGATTCTGAACCCCAAACTCGTGAGATGGGACGTGAGCAACCTTGTGTCTCGCTCCGCGCGCTCCCGTGATTGCGCGCATACTAGATAATCGTCCAGATAAGCTGATATCCTGAGACCTCTGTGTCTCAGTGGTGACAGAGCTGCCTCTATGCACCTGCTGAACACACGTGGTGCTAGGCTCAGCCCGAATGGAAGAGTAACAAATTCGTATGCTTCGTTCTGAAAAGAAAACCTTAGATATTTCCTGTGCGCGGGATAGATCCTTATGTGAAAATACGCATCTTTGAGATCTACCGCGGAAAACCAGTCCCCCCTGCGGATGGAGCGAGTCAGAGCTCCGACCGTGAGCATCCTGAATTTGTATTTTCTTAAGTGCCTGTTCAGAGCACGCAGGTCCAGAATCGGGCGTAACCCCCCCTCCTCCCGAGATCATGAAACCGCACGCTGCCAGGCATGAGCGCGAAGGAGCCTTCGTCCCTTTCTCCGCGGATGTTTTGGAAGCGGACATGGTGAGTCAGAATGTTCTAGTCTCAGCTCGCCTCAACGCGTTAGCCAGGACACTTAGTTAAAGACACTCCGTAACGAGTGAACAGAGAAGATGGAAATGAAAACAGGAAAAACCCACAACAGGTTTTCGTCTGGCTGTACTGCGTTCGGCAACGTTAACCTTGACGGTAAGTTTATGAACTGAGGCAGCGCAGCCTGGGTGCTGAGGAAAGTCTTCACGGGGAAGAGAACAAGAATGCCGTTTCAGGGCATCACAGCTGGTTATATGTGAAGTAGGCGGGCCACTATCTTTGCTGTGATTGGTCTGCCCTGCGTGCAGACGTGGTGTGATTGGTGCTTCCATAGTCTATCACGCCAGAGGCGTTTCCCATAGTGAGATACCGAGCGATTGTTGAAAGAGAACTAGTGTGAACAAGTAGTAGTGTATTTATGACAGGTTTGTTTTCTGTGGAATGCCATTTGTGCCGAAACCTAAAAACGCTTTCTTTATTAAGATTAACAGTTAAATAATTGTTTTAGTTTATAATGTGACTTTTCCAAGCATCACATCTCAGTCTTTAGTCATTACGTGTTTTTTTTCATTTTCCTTGCCTTTCTACATGTCCAATGGACCAAAAAACGCTCACACACTCATTGATTTCATTCAGTCAACCTTTAGCTTTGATTACAGCACACAATGTGGTGTCTAGTTGATTATGCCCATGCCATCAGGGGAGAAAAACTCCACAGATATGATAACCCGGTTATTCAGTACAATCAGGTCATCAGCTGACTTAATTTTATTGCCACATAATTTTATTTGCCAACATTTATTGCTGAGCCTTGACCTGACCAACTGAAGCAACCCCAGATCATAACACTGCTTCCTGATGCTTGTACAGTGGCCACTATGTATGATGGTTGCGTCGCTTAATGCACTTCCCTTCTTATCCTGATGCGCCATTGCTCTGGAATAAGGTCAATCTGACCCAACTCTTCAGACCACATGACCTTTTTCTGATGCTCCAAAGGCCAATCTTGCTCCAAACTGTCTCACTAGCAAATGGATACACAGCTGTTTAGTTCCCATCCTGAATGTTGCGCTTTACATAGTGATTCATTATTTCTAAATTGCAGACTTTGGTTAGTTAATTCAGGCACAGATGGTATTCCATAATTTTCATGAAGCTCTTCTGTTTTTTTTTTTTTTTTTTCATTTTAGTATGAATACTATTATTCAAGCCTATACAAAATTAGTATATGTATCATTTACAGTAAATCCCATATTATCCATCCTTAAAGCTGGCAATGTTGGGTTCAGTGTTCATAGATGCGAAGCACTTTGTTTGTCAGTCATGAAACAGTTGTACAACAATAAACCATACAACATTCATACACTTCCTGGAAGTGTTGTAGTTCGTCCACATGCCGTTACTGGTTGGTGTAATAGACATTTCTGCAACATTTGAGCTTAGGCCCGCAAATCGCTCTTTAGAACACTGGCTGAGGTGATGCGAACGAGTAGTGCTTCGCATCTATGACAGCCTGGTCTTTATACAGTATACTGTATGGATGTGTTTTGTAATTCTTATTTACTAGCTACTTATTTTCTCCAACTTCCTAGCAGTTTCTGTTTGTATGTAAAAATGTACAAGGTGTTTGAGTTGAATAAGTTCACTGTTATTGTATGATTCTATGTGTTTGTTCTTCTGTGTGTGTTTGTATGTGTACGTGTTGTAGTCGTCCCAGCAGAGTAACCCTCAATCGGTATGGGTCGTTCCAGCCCTGCGGCAGCTCCATGAGATTACTCGCTCCTTCATCAAGCAGACATACCAGAAACAGGATAAGGTAACATATTTACAAACACACACACACACACACACACACACACACACACACACACACACACACACACACACACACACTCACTAGAGTGTGTCAAATCATGCATCATGTTTGTTGTTGCTTTTCAGAGTATAATCCAGGATTTGAAGAAGAATTTTGAGATAGTGAAGCTGATCACAGGTTCTCTGGTGGCATGTCATCGTCTGGCCGTCACAGCCGCCGGCCCCAGCGGCCTCTCCGGGTCCATTCTGGTGGATGGACGATACTCTTATCAAGAGGTACAGGACTGATTGATAAACCAGGAATGTTATTTTTCCTTCTTACTTCACGAAATTTATTGACAGTTAGTGATATCATGTGAGTAAATTGCACACCACATTGAGAGGTCCCAATCTACACCACCCATTGAGTTTAAGTATATACCTAGAGAGATCACTGTTCTTTTATAGAGAGCCTACACCATTACCATAACACGAATCAACTGTACTTGTGAAGTCAACTGATTATGGTTAAAAGGTTATATGGTTAAACAGCTGTGCCATAATATAAGTGCTGTACTGAAAGTAATGCAAAAGCGCTAGTGACCTTTTCATGAACTAATGTAGGTCGTTCACATGTTGGTTGAGTAACTTCCTCTATACATAGCTACTACACAACATGGTCTCCATTGCAAGAGATGTGTTCGTGCCATTCCAACTTTCAAATCCTCTTTGAAAATCCCCTTTCAACTGATGGTCTCCACATTGCTCATCTCTGTGGGACAGTGGGAGACCATCAACTGCAACAAAGTGGGTTTTCAAAGATGATTCAAGAGTTGGGTTCAAGGATGGTGTAAATGCATACTTTGTGATGTACATTTATATACACACGTGGACAAAATTGTTGGTACCCTTCGGTCAATGAAAGAAAAACTCAGAATGGTCACAGAAATAACTTTAATCTGACAAAAGTAATAATTTAAAAAAATTCAATGAATGTTAACCAGTGAAAGTCAGACATTGCTTTTCAACCATGCTTCAACAGAATTATTTAAAAAAATAAACTCATGGAACAGGCCTGGACAAAAATGATAGTACCCCTAGAAAATACTGAAAATAATGTGACCAAAGGGACATGTTAATTTAAGGTGTGTCCACTAATTAGCATCACAGGTGTCTACAATCTTGTAATCAGTCAGTGGGCCTATATATAGGGCTCCAGGTAGTCACTGTGTGGTTTGGTGACATGGTATGTACCACACTCAACATGGACCAGAGGAAGCGAAGGAAAGAGTTGTCTCAGGAGATTCGAAAGAAAATTATAGACAAGCATGTTAAAGGTAAAGGCTATAAGACCATTTCCAAGCAGCTAGATGTTCCTGTGACTACAGTTGCACATATTATTCAGAAATTTAAGATCCATGGGACTGTAGCCAACCTCCCTGGACGTGGCCGCAGGAGGAAAATCGATGACAAATCAAAGAGACGGATAATCCGAATGGTAACAAAAGAGCCCAGAAAGACTTCTAAAGAGATCCAAGGTGAACTTCATGCTCAAGGAACATCAGTGTCAGATCGCACCATCCGTCGTTGTTTGAGCCAAAGTGGACTACATGGGAGACGACCAAGGAGGACACCATTGTTGAAAACAAATCATAAAAAAGACAGACTGGAATATGCCAAACTACATGTTGACAAGCCACAAAGCTTCTGGGAGAATGTCCTATGGACAGATGAGACAAAAATGGAACATTTTGCCAAGGCACATCAGCTCTATGTTCACAGACGGAAAAATGAAGCATATCAAGGAAAGACCACTGTCCCTACTGTGAAACATGGAGGACGCTCTGTTATGTTCTGGGGCTGCTTTGCTGCATCTGGCACAGGGTGTCTTGAATCTGTGCAGGGTACAATGAAATCTCAAGACTATCAAGGGATTCGAGAGAGAAATGTGCTCAGTGTCAGAAAGCTGGGTCTCAGTCGCAGGTCATGGGTCTTGCAACAGGACAATGACCCAAAACACACAGCTAAAACCACCCAAGAATGGCTAAGAGGAAAACATTGGACTATTCTAAAGTGGCCTTCTATGAGCCCTGACCTCAATCCTATTGAGCATCTTTGGAAGGAGCTGAAACATGCTGTCTAGAAAAGGCATCCTTCAAACCGGAAACAACTGGAGCAGCTTGCTCATGAGGAGTGGGCCAAAATACCTGCAGAGAGGTGCAGAAGTCTCATTGACAGTTACAGGAATCGTTTGATTGCAGTGATTGCCTCAAAAGGTTGTGCAACAAACTATTAAGTTAGGGGTACCATCATTTTTGTCCAGGCCTGTTCCATGAGTTCATTTTTTTTTATAATTCCGTTGAAGCATGGTTGAAAAGCAATGTCTGACTTTCATTGGTTAACATTCATAGAATTCTTATTTATTATTACTTTTGTCAGATTAAAGTTATTTATGTGACCATTGTGAGTTTTTCTTTCATTGACCGAAGGGTACCAACAATTTTGTCCACGTGTGTAGAAGAAGAGTTACTCTACATGTGCAGTTTGAGCAACCTATGTCGATATCATGGTTATATCTACTTTTGCATTACTTCATGCATTACTTCAGCCTTTGTAGTAATGAAGTCCTCTCCTGTAACTGTCATATGACACCGGTGTCATGCTGCTGCAATCTGCAGTGCCTGAGATAGAAGTTGTGAAACTTGGGCATTTTAGCCAGACTTTGGAGCTCTACTCCCAGTTAAACCTGTACCTCATTTTCCATAGTTCAGATAATTTGTTTTTAATATTATTATATTAAAATAACCATACACTGATGAGGGCTTATTATATTATAATATATAAATGTTCGCTAAACTTTTTTAAAATAAATATTTTTTTTATATGGTGAATGTCTAGTACACTTTGTTTATAATATTGAAATGGCGCTCATAGCAATTTGTGCATTTATTTTTATAGAGATACAAATAAATATTGTTTTGTATTGTTTACATGATTCTGAATTGTATTCTGAATGGTTTGAGTAGTACTTCTTTTACATTTTGCCCAAATGTTCTAAGAATCAAACTAAAGCAATCATGAAGCCTTTATATTGAATCGAATCAAATTGTGACAGCAGTGGGCAGTTTCCCACCTAATTGGAGGGCTGTAAGTTTTATTTATTTATTTATATATATATATATATATTTTTTTTTTTAAAGAAAATTTTAGCTGGTTTGAGAAGAGCTAGTTGTGCCTAGGTATCGTGATATCAAGTGAATGCCCATCCCTGTGAACAGGTGCTCGCAATCTGAGCACACTCGTCCAGCAGCTGTTGTGCAATGCTTTTATGTGGGGTTGCAGCATTACAAACTGCAAAGCTTCAGTGACAGAATGCTGACCTGAATATTTTATATGTATTTATAAATATTTTGGCCAGGTTTGTGTGCATTTTGGTTGTTTTTGGGCTTGAAGTTAAATCTGGCAACGCTAATCCAAGTGCATCATAACACCACATATTAGTCGCGTTATATATAAACCCTGTACTTATTTTCTTTCTTTCTTTTTTTTTTTTTTACCTTTTTGTCCGTGCAGTATTTGGAAGGGCACCTGAAGTTTTTGGCGTTCTTTCTCCAAGAAGCCAGTCTGTACTTGGTGTGGAACAGAGCGAAAGAGATCTGGGAGTGTTTGGTGTCTGGCATGGACGTGTGTGAGCTAGACCGGGAGGTAAACATTAGACTATTTCTTTTTATCATCGTGGTAGGCTGATTAATCTGACATAATGTATTTGTTTTTATTTCTCTCTTTGCAGATGTGCTTTGAATGGTTTACTAAAGGACAGCATGATCTTGAAAGTGATGTTCAACAACAGCTGTTTAAAGAAAAGATCCTTAAACTTGAGCCATATGAGATTACTATGAATGGTACAGTTCATGATCATGAAAGCAGCATCATGTATTCATAGAACTGCAATACTAGCACATATACTCACAAACCTGGAGTTAACTACACTCCACTTACTACACATCTGTTTTAATCAGCAAATAGAAAATACAGTTAAACCTTGGATTGCGAGCATAAATCATTTCGTAAATATGCTTGTATATCAAAGTACTCATATATCAAAGCAAATTTCCCTCATAAGAAATAATTGAAACTTTGATGATTTGTTCCACAATCCAAAAATATGCAAAGAAAAATAATTCATACAAAATGTAAAAATAAAACGAACCTGCACTTTACCTGATCCTGAATGAACAGTGTTTCACTAGACGATTTCACACACACACACGCACACGCACACACACACATGCACGCACTTGTTGGATCTTTAACAAGTAACCTCTCTAATGACTCTTGCTTTACACGCACGCACGCACACATTATTATAATAAATAGTACACACGCGAACGGATGTTGACTATACTAGTGACGCACACACTGAGACTCAGCAGGGGAGAATGTATCCAACACCGCACGAGAGAAAAGAACAATTGGCTCACACGTGACGCTCGGCAGACAAAGCACATGCTTACTACAGTATTTGTTTATCAAGACCTCGCTTGTTTTCCAAGTTAAAATTAATTTTAAAATTTTGCTCGTCTTTCAAAATTCTCACAGACAAAGGTACTTGCAATCCAAGGTTCCACTGTATAGCCTTAGCAAATAAATAATAGAATCGATAGATGCACTTTATTTGACGACACATTCTTTTTCTTTTGTAGGGTTTAATCTTTTTAAGACCTTCTTTGAGAATGTGAATCTTTGTGATCATCGTCTCAAACGGCAGGGAACTCAGCTGGTAAGACTGGTAGTTTTCATCTAGTTAACTTTTTCAACGCTACAGGTGTATACATTGTATAATGAATGAGAAAAGTACAGTTTATTTTGTTCAGGTCCGTAGCATCAGGCCTGACACCACTCAGGCAACGCATATTAGTTATTAGAGCATTTGCTAAAATGAAAGACGCAGTAAAATTGCTGCGTTTGCTTTGAGTCATGCTGTTTTTTTCCAGTGTGTGGAGCGTTTAGACCTAATCGGGATGGACTTCATCTGGAGAATTGCCATGGAGTCTCCTGATGAGGACATCGCCAATGAAGCCATTCAGCTTATCATTCTCTACAGTTACTTAAACCTCAACCCCAAAATGAAGAAGGTCCATACACACACTTCAACCTCTTCAATTCTTCTTTTCTCTTACTGGCTGAAATATGAAGTAATACAACATTCTGTGTTCTTCCTCTCCATGCAGGATTCAGTGTCCTTACATAAGAAGTTTATAGCTGATTGTTATAAGAGACTGGAGGTATGCATCACTGTTTTGAGGAATAAGTTAAAGATGCTTTATCTTAAAGTTAAATTTTTTTAATATTCTTTTTTTTTTCTCATAACTGATCTCTCTGTTTTAGGCTGCCAGCTCTGCCTTGGGTGGCCCAACCTTAACCCATGCTGTTACACGAGCAACCAAGATGTTGACAGCTACTGCCATGCCAACCGTTGCCACATCAGTGCAATCACCCTCCAGGTAGAGACAAAAATGTAGCGGCTCTTGTATTTCACATGACAGTACAGTTTCGGACCATTAATTTGACAGGTCATGCTTTATTACTTTTGTGTTGACCTTTTTCCATACAGGTCTACTAAGCTGGTAATCATTGAGAGGCTGCTGTTACTAGCAGAGAGATATGTCATTACTATCGAGGTGAGGACAGAAATTTAGGTCAGACTTATTTGCATGGCACTAGTCACTTACTCCTGGAAGACAGACACACTCAGACACACACTATTGCAATAATCTTTCCTCCAGTGTAATCCAACAAAAAAAAATTATGAAAAATATCTATCAATAATTTGCTAGGTTTTTTGTTTTAAGTACAGTAATTGGCACATTTTCATACAGAATCCCATATTAGTGTGAATTAGGTGCATTTTAACCTCAATTGGATTGTTCCCAATCATCCCAGTGATGTCAAAATCATTATTTTTGTCTCACCTGATCTTAGTTCTATTAGTGTAGCATCTACTGAACGACAGGCACCTGCAAGTGCATTTGTGTTTTAAATGGAGTAAAGGGCTTCCACATATCCCGTGTTTTGGGCTGGAGTTGGTGTCTAATTATAGATTTAGGAACTTGTTAAACTAAAAATGCTGCAGATCTCAAACTGTGATCCTTAGACAAATAACTGTCTCTGTAACCATACACTGATGAGGGCTTATCATTTTCTTAACACTCAGGTAAACGTAAAAAAAAAAAATGGTAAATGACATCGGCCTGCCTATAAATAACATTTTGATTACAGGACATTTTAAGTGTTGTCAAAAATTGTGACAAATGTGCTTTTGTTAAAGTATATAGGCATGTTAATTTCTTGTCTTTATCAAAAAATTTAATAGACGTGAAAAGGATTTCTTTTGTATTTTCAGTGTGAATTTTATAAGTTACCAATCATTTGTGTGTTTGTGTATGTATGTATATGTATGTATGTATGTATGTATGTATATATATAATATATATACACACATATATATATATATATATATATATATATATATTTTTTTTTTTTTCTTTTTTTCTTCTTAATTTCAGATCTCAAACCAGTTAACATTTTAAACTCTATATGGCACTATTATTAATTCTTACATCTAAACATTGCTTTGGGTATTAAACAAATTATCAGACACGAGTGTTGTAATTTAAAATGATTAATGTATCAGTTCGAAGTTGACTATGATTTAATACAGTAAGAATAGTTAAATAATACTAAAGACAATCGGAATAGTTTTATTGTACAGTAAAGTTGTCATGCAGCAGTCACTGAAGACAGGTTAATTTCTGTCTCCGTTTTGATTGCTCGACTCAGTGTTTGATGTGTTGCTGAGCATTACAAATTTAAAATAAATAAGATAAATGTATTCTTGTTTGTGTTTATTTCAGGATCTGTACTCTGTTCCTCGTACTATACTACCTCATGGAGCTTCATTCAATGGCCACCCTGTAACGCTCCACATAACCTACGAATCTACCAAAGACACCTTCAGCCTGGAGGTACAATAACTCACCTGGGTGCAGTCACACACACACCCATGTACACACACACACTTTCTCATCACAGATTATTATTCTTCAGAAACCCACACAGAGGCCAGAATCATGCCATTACCTTGCATGGGAAGCACGCATCCTTTCTTCCATAAATGGAAATGTGAACTGTGCTAGCAGTTAGGAAATAACTTTTGCCTTATATGAAAATCTACTGTAACTGTGTGTGTGTGTGTGTGTGTGTAGGCTCACAGTAATGAAACAGTTGGGAGCATCAGGTGGAAGATTGCTGAGCAGCTTAGCTGTCCGGTGGACAATGTGCAGATATTTGCCAACGACAGCATGGTAAGATCTCACACACTAGTTCACAACAGTAATATAGCAGGTTGCAGGCCAGTTTATTCGGGACACCTGTTCATTCGTGCAATTTCCATGTGACAGCAGCACAAGGTATAAAATCATGCAAATCATGCATTAGGTCATGATCAGGGGAAACACCAGGATGGAGAAAACTGTGACCTCTGTGGGTTTGAGCATGGTACAGTATAGTTGTTTGATGTTAGAGGATCTCATTTTAGAGGATTACGTATTTCAAACTGCCGATATCAACAGGGTCTAGAGTTTAAACACAGTGGTGTGTAAAGGAAACATCCAGTGAGTTTCAGCTGTATGTGTGAAATAGAAGTCATGGGTACAGGCTCGTCAAAACTGGTGAGCTGAAAAATGGTGTATATGGCATACGTTCATATGGCATCATTCATTGTTGAGTATCAAGAGTCCAGACTGGTAGTGTTGGTATGATGGTGTGGGGAATTTTTCTTCTTTTCTTGACATTTTCAGTGCCTTAATATCAGTTCATTATTATTTTATTGCTTTAGCTCATTAGGCCTGAACACATGCCATCCCATTGTGGCTTAAATGTACTCATTTTATTATTTAGGTCAATTCAGTTATATTTATATAGTGCTTTTTACAATGGTCATTGTTGCAACATAGCTTTACAGATTAAAAAAAGTAATGGAAATGAGTTTGAAAAGTGTAAGGAAATGTGTAAATCATAAATATCAGATTGTCTCTGATGAGGGTGACGGTGGTAAAGAAAAACTCCCTGGAATGGCAATAGGAAAAATCCTTGAGAGGACCCTCGACAGGGAACCCACCCTCATTTGGGTAGTATCAACTATCAGGGATTGATCTGCAGTCATACTGTGTGTTAGGAGGCTGGAAGTTCCTTATAACAGGAGAGGTGTTTAGGTTAATATGGAGTCCACTTTCATTATTGGAAACGAAAATTTGTAGGAATTTCATTCCTGAACTATTAGTGACTGCAGTCACCACAAGCCATCAGAGAACAGCTGCGGTGTCCAAGACCACCTTCAAGGTCAAGTGGATCCATCCGCAGTCACCACATGCATCCCAAGCAGACCAAACAGGACCTCCATGTAACGAGGTTATTATGACTACTTTGACATTTTATTGTCCTGCAAAGCAAAATCCTCTCAAACTCACCAGGGTTCCATGAACATGTCCGTTAGTATTTCAGTGGTCTTCCCAGTTATCAGACCTGAATCTAGCAGTGTACTTTTTGGGTGTGGTAAAACATGCTATCTGTAGCACGACCAAACCTGTGAACTCATGGTGAGCTGCAATCATGTTAGCGTAAACTAGAATCTACATGGAATGTTTCCAACATGTGGTAGAATTCTGAGAGTAAGTGGGGCAGGTATGTATATTCTAAGGTATGTGGGGCAGGGGTAGCTAAGGGGTCAACTCTTTGGATATGTTTCAGATGGTTACATGTTCAAATCCCAGCACCGACAGGATACCACTGTTGGGCTTTTGAGGAAGGCCCCTAACTCCCAACTGCTTAGATGTAAGATGAGATAAATGGAGGTCGCTCTGGAGAAAGGTGGCTGCCAAATGTCGTTAATCGGTGGCCAGCAATTTTGTGTGTTAACTAATTTATTAAGGAAATTATATGTGCATTAATAAAATGTTAAATATCGTGGGTTTTGCTATTGTTTTATTGCTAAAAAGATTTTGTTCTAATCAGAGATGCCCCTGTCATTGCTAAAATTTGCAAATATACAGTAGTTTCTGATGTCACTGAAATCCATGTGCATGTCCAGCTCACTATGAACAGGGACCAGAAGCTGTTGAATCAGCTGGGCTTCTCTGATGAGCAAAGTCTGACAGTGAAGAGTTCAGGAACTGGCACTCCATCTGGCAGCTCAGCAGACAGCTCGGCATCCGCCAGCTCCAGCAGCAGTGGAGTCTTCAACTCGGCATATGCGCTGGAGCAGGTACACGTGCACACACACACACACTGCTGTGTCAGCGGTTACCCGAGATTTTCTAAAATTGTACTTGTTGAACTGATTCTGCTTCTACTGCTGTATTGAACGCATAACCCAGTTTTCAGTTAACTACACACAGTCTCGAACATTTTCACATACTGTATGCTGTGCCCTTACCTCAAATAACTTTATCCTCCTTTGTGTGTGTGTGTTAGGAGAAATCTCTGCCTGGTGTTGTGATGGCATTGGTGTGTAACGTGTTCGAGATGTTGTATCAGCTGGCTAACCTAGAGGAGCCTAGGTAAGGCCACAGCTCCAGAATTAAATCATCATAACCCAGAAATATGCAACTCTCCTTTCTAAGAAAATGTTTACTTGTTTTTGTAATCCAGAATAACTCTGCGTGTGAGGAAGCTGTTGCTGCTCATCCCAACCGATCCGGAGGTGCAGGATGCCCTGGATAACTTTGTCCCGAAAGAGTCCAGTGTTTGGAGCCACCAGGTGCCAAACTGATCATGATCAATGAATCATTATACACACCAGTTATACTCACCAGTGGTGGAAGACTTTAACCACCTGATAATGATTTTTAAATCTTTCCTGTAAATGAAATCATAATGAATATTGATTTAACTTTTTATGTGGGGGGGATTACGCATCCCATTAGGGAAGAACAGGGTTTTTTTTTTTTTTTTTTTTGTCACATGATGTTGCTGTCCAACTGGTCATATTGCTGCCTCCAGAGCCTTGTA
This sequence comes from Clarias fuscus, assembly GCA_030347435.1. Classification (NCBI taxonomy): domain Eukaryota; kingdom Metazoa; phylum Chordata; class Actinopteri; order Siluriformes; family Clariidae; genus Clarias; species Clarias fuscus. The sequence goes on along the minus strand of CM059229.1, from coordinate 18,374,719 downwards.
CAGTGGCCACTATGCATGATGGGTGCATCAAACCCTAACACGCCCCTCACTCTGGAATAGGCTCAGTCTAAACACATCAGACCATATGACCTTTTTTATTTGTTTCAATATCCAATCTTTATAGAAGGATGAGGGCTTTTTTTCTGATTTGTCTCACTAACAAGTTGTTTTTATGATTCCCACACAGCTGTTAATCCTGTGAGTTCTTGTCTCATTGTGTCTGGAAAAGCTCTTACGTTCACTATTAAATATTTTGTACCATGCAACATTACCAAGAGATCTCTGATCAGTCTTTCACAATTTTTCCAACCACATTTCTGTTTGCGAAGTTGACGGTTCAGCACTGTCCTTCCATGTTCTTCTAACATGTCACAGTTTTTAATGTAATTATAGTCATATAGTTTATCATTTTTGCTTTGCTTGATGCAGGCTAGTAATTTGACCCTTCTCAAAGAATATATTTTGTTTTATTCAGGCAGTGTATTTTATTTAAACTTTCTGGAGAAGAAAAAAAAGAAAAAATTGATAAATACTTATCTTTTAGGGCTTAGATTTTATAAAGCACCCTAGCATCAAGGCTCTTTTTTTCATCACTAATTTACACAATAGCACAAAAGTATTTTAGGAGGGTTTTATTCGTGACATTCTGCATTGCCAAGCTGAAAACATGTGAGATGAGTTGTTCTGTCAACAGCTGGAACAAAAACATCCAAATGTGACTCACCTGACATTATTAAAAGCTCATATTGCTCATAGGTTTGATAAATTACAGGGAGAGAAGAGTATATCCATAATGCTGTGTTCATTAAGTTATCTCTCTCTCTCTGTGTGTGTTAATAGAAAACTCTTTTCACATTGGGTTCTGGATCTCAGGCTTCCAAGTCTCCATCTCTGTCCAGCAAGCAGCAGCATCAGCAAAGTGCAGCATCCATCCTGGAGTCCCTGTTCCGGTCCTCTGCCCCGGGCATGTCCACTTTCAGAGTGCTTTATAATCTCGAGGTACTTTAGAATGCTGAGCAAGTATTGTAGAACTACATATATAACCTTCACAACAGATCTTGAACATATGTGGTCTTGGTTTTTCCTCTTTTCCCAGGTGCTGAGCTCAAAATTGATGCCGACCTCTGATGACGAGATGGCAAAGACTAGTGTAAAGTCCTTCTGTGAGAATTTTCTCAAAGCTGGAGGTCTCAGGTAACAACCTACTCTAGCTGATTCATAACTGTGTCGTCATGGTTATGAGAAAGGAACGTATTTTCACAGTATCCATGTGTGTGTGTGTCCTCAGTCTAGTGGTTAATGTCATGCAGAGGGACTCGATACCCTCTGAAGTGGACTATGAGACCAGACAAGGAGTCTACTCCATTTGTTTGCAACTTGCAAGGTGTGTTTTTGTCCTCTTTTTTTACATCTCTTTCTCTCTTCCAATTAAGTTTAAATCATGGAAGTTGAATAGACATAACTTCATGAAGTATAACATCTCTTCTACAGGTTCTTACTAGTAGGACAAACAATGCCAAGCATCCTGGATGAAGAGCTGAATAAAGAGGGCGTGGATACTTTGTCCTCTCGGCCGTTCCGTAACGCGGGCAGGCAGAGTAGCCGTCAGCTCTCGCTCTGTGGGACACCAGAGAAATCATCCTACAGACAGATGTCCATGTCTGATAGGTCCTCTATTAGAGTTGAGGAGATTATACCGGCAGCACGTGTCGCCATTCAGGTGTGTTTGTTTGTCTGGGTCTGCAGAAATCTTTATGGATTTGTGGACGAATTGTAGAGGAGACATTATAAATCTTCATGAATCCTTTTAGCCTGTTGTTGTCTTGTGCTTATTTTGTTTCTGCTCTTGCCATAGACAATGGAGGTGGGGGACTTTACTTCCACAGTTGCCTGCTTCATGCGCCTCACCTGGGCTGCAGCTGCTGGCCGTCTGGACCTCGTGGGCAGCAGCCAGCCGATCAGAGAGACCACTAATTCTCTGCTGCCTCAGGGAGTCCGGAGCAGGGTTAGCAGCACAGGTAAAACAAAGACCAACATATCTAATGCACAAGTAAAACTTTCCTTTAAAAAAAAACTGCCCTTTAAAAAACAAAAACTTGCTGTGGATAGTGGCTCTCATCAATCAAAGCTTCATAGCAGTAAGCGAAACTGTCCTACAACATTTATGAACTCACGCAAGGGTCAAGTCTGACTATTCTGATTCACAAATTTACAAATTAAACCAAATTTCCCCTCTATTTAATGGTCATCATTAATATTGTTTATTTTCATTAACATTAGCTTATTTAAGTTCGGTTCAGTTGCGTATAGTGATGCTTTTGTTTGGCAATTCATTCCTTCATGATATTCATATTCATAATACACTGCCTTCAAAATAGATTTTTTTTCTTTCCTTTTTTAATTTATATATGTCCGCAATTGAGGTAGAGAAATGTTGCAGTTTAATCCTATATAATCCTACTGTGTGGTTGAAGAAGATTACAAATTGTATTGTAACAAAATCCTAAACTCAAAAATACTAATGAATATTAAATTGGTATATTTATACAATTTTGATTCTAACAATCACAATACAAATCACATCTAGGTATCCTGAGATCATATCGGGTGATCCGTAGTGATTCCCATCCCTATTACTTATGCCATTCTTTTTACTAAAAAATATTTTACTCAAATTTACACCCAGTCCAGGCAAAAAATTAAGGGAACTTTTAGCGCAGAAGCTTTTACAGTCCAAAATAAGGCACTTGTATCAGTCTGTTTGTGTGTGTGTCTTTCTCTCACTGTGTCACAGGAAGTAACTGCAGCTCCAGCAGCGAAGGAGAGGCTACAACATTGCAAGCTGGCATCTGCATCAAACAACAGTGTGTGTCCATTAAAGACACAATAATCGCCCGAGAGGCGCTTTCACTCCTGGTCACCTGCCTGCAGCTTCGCTGTCAACAGCTTTGTAAGAATGCACACCAGTTACTGTAAAAGCTCTCACAAATACTAGATATGTTTCTCCTGAATATCTGTGCGTGATACAAGTACTGAAAGTTGTTTAATTTACTTTTGAAATCAGAAATGTCATTGCCCATGACTGGGTTTCATCTAATTCACTTTTTTCAGTTTCTACCAAAAGCTTTGCATTTTCATCAAAAGATTCTTAAGCGTAAAACAACGCAGGTTTGAAATTTTTGTTTTGCTTCCCTGACTTTTCCATCCGGCAAAAACTAAATGAACAGAACGTCTGATTAATACAGTATGCGGGGTGTTCAAGTCAGTCCTGGACTTTTGCTTGTACAGAACAATAGAACAGTTATATATACACACGTGGACAAAATTGTTGGTACCCTTCGGTCAATGAAAGAAAAACTCACAATGGTCACATAAATAACTTTAATCTGACAAAAGTAATAATTTTAAAAAATTCAATGAATGTTAACCAATGAAAGTCAGACATTGCTTTTCAACCATGCTTCAACAGAATTATTTTAAACTCATGGAACAGGCCTGGACAAAAATGATGGTACCCCTAGAAAATACTGAAAATAATGTGACCAAAGGGACATGTTAATTCAAGGTGTGTCCACTAATTAGCATCACAGGTGTCTACAATCTTGTAATCAGTCCAGTGGGCCTATATATAGGGCTCCAGGTAGTCACTGTGGTGTTTGGTGATATGGTATGTACCACACTCAACATGGACCAGAGGAAGCGAAGGAAAGAGTTGTCTCAGGAGATTCGAAAGAAAATTATAGACAAGCATGTTAAAGGTAAAGGCTATAAGACCATTTCCAAGCAGCTAGATGTTCCTGTGACTACAGTTGCACATATTATTCAGAAATCTAAGATCCATGGGACTGTAGCCAACCTCCCTGGACGTGGCCGCAGGAGGAAAATTGATGACAAATCAAAGAGACGGATAATTCGAATGGTAACGAAAGAGCCCAGAAAGACTTCTAAAGAGATCCAAAGTGAACTTCATGCTCAAGGAACATCAGTGTCGGATCGCACCATCCGTCCTTGTTTGAGCCAAAGTGGACTACAAAGTGGAGACGACCAAGGAGGACACCATTGTTGAAAACAAATCATAAAAAAGCCAGACTGGAATATGCCAAACTACATGTTGACAAGCCACAAAGCTTCTGGGAGAATGTCCTATGGACAGATGAGACAAAAATGGAACTTTTTGCCAAGGCACATCAGCTCTATGTTCACAGATGGAAAAATGTAGCATATGAAGAAAAGAACACTGTCCCTACTGTGAAACATGGAGGAGGCTCTGTTATGTTCTGGGGCTGCTTTGCTGCATCTGGCACAGGGTGTCTTGAATCTGTGCAGGGTACAATGAAATCTCAAGACTATCAAGGGATTCTAGAGAGAAATGTGCTGGCCAGTGTCAGAAAGCTGGGTCTTAGTCGCAGGTCATGGGTCTTGCAACAGGACAATGACCCAAAACACACAGCTAAAACCACCCAAGAATGGCTAAGAGGAAAACATTGGACTTTTCTAAAGTGGCCTTCTATGAGCCCTGACCTCAATCCTATTGAGCATCTTTGGAAGGAGCTGAAACATGCTGTCTGGAAAAGGCATCCTTCAAACCAAACCGGAAACAACTGGAGCAGCTTGCTCATGAGGAGTGGGCCAAAATACCCGCTGAGAGGTGCAGAAGTCTCATTGACAGTTACAGGAATCGTTTGATTGCAGTGATTGCCCCAAAAGGTTGTGCAACAAGCTATTAAGTTAGGGGTACCATCATTTTTGTCCAGGCCTGTTCCATGAGTTCTTTTTTTTTTATAATTCGTTGAAGCATGGTTGAAAAGCAATGTCTGACTTTCATTGGTTAACATTCATAGAATTCTTATTTATTATTACGTTTGTCAGTAAGTTATTTCTGTGACCATTGTGAGTTTTTCTTTCATTGACCGAAGGGTACCAACAATTTTGTCCACGTGTGTAATTCCTACACTAATGCACTTATCCCAGTGTCTCTAGTGCTTGGATACCATCAAGGTAGAAAGTTTTCTCAGTACACCTGAGTCAAGATCGGACAGCATGCTTCAGGTCTGAATGATGGTCTCTTTAATGGCCCAACATGTGGAAATGGCTTGGAGCGAGGTCAGGACTGTACAGGGGATGTGGCAGTAACTCCCACCTGAGTTCCTGTAACGTGAAAGTGGTGTTGGTGAATGATCGCGTGTTTATTCCCCACAGACAGTCTCTTTCACAAGGTGGTGGCACTTATTCATAAACTTACAAGGATCAGACATTCCACCTGCTCAATGTTCATAGGAACGATTACCGTAAGTTCAGAATCACCTCGGCCAGAAGTATCATTTAAACGACATACGGCCTTCTTTACGGCCTTCCTTTTGCGTGATTCAGATGCTGTCTCGCGGCTAAAGCTACGTTTACACTGTCAGTTAAATGTGACCCAATTCCGATTTTTTGCTCATATGTGACACATATCGGATATTTTCTATGTCCCTGTAAACAGGAAAAACATGCATGCATTCCGATATTTCGAGATCGGTTTCCGGCCTCCTTCATATGTGGAAATAAATCAGATATGCATTAATGTGATTGTCGTGTAAACAGACAGATCAGATTTTCTGAGGCATCGCGTTCTGTACGTCACTAAAACTGCGACTCCTTCACGGTTTAATGACGTGATCAGGCACACCGAGGCGCTGCTCATCCCAAACAGATGAGCCACCAGAAAGCAACACCGACACATCTGGCACCCAGACATTCCTCTGAATGGTTGAGGACACAATAAATAAAGCATATGCGCAGGCTGCAATGATGGCCCTTTTCCTCCTTCTTCGTTTCGTGAACTTTGCATATATCGCAGAGCTAGCATCAAGCATATTTCGCCTTTGTTCATCCCGGCTAGTGTGTAGTGCAAGAACCTCCCTTTAAGTATACGCTATGTTTCAGACGGTATGGCAAGTGTAAACACGTGAATCGGATATGGGTCAAGAACGTGTAAACAGACGGTCAGAAAAATCGGATATAGGCAACAAATCAGAATTGGGCATCGAGACCTGCAGTGTAAATGGGGCTTAAGAGTCTCAACACCATACTGCGCTTGAAGTCGTCTGTTAAATGTCGGTTGGCTTTACGCCTTCTTTCATGAGAAATTTGACCATGAGTCCCGGTTTGATTTGAACACCTCATAGTTTGTTTATTTTTATTTTTAATCATAGCTAATCTTTACAATTAGCAAAATCACAAGCATGATAAAGTGTTGTGTATATTTTAAATGATTGCCAGGAGTTTTTTTTTTTTTTTCCTCTTTCGCAGTCTAGCTGTGGAAGTGGCGCATCACAACCTTTTTTTTGTTTCATATAAATCTCAGAGACTGAAGTCTGCCTCCTGTTTCTTGATGATCTGGTGTTTTTGCAGTGCATGCATCCTGTAAGCCCCTTTGCTTGCTTTTGCTCCACAGCTTCTTTCTATAACCTTCCCTGTGTGAATGATTTTATCATCGATATACTGCTCGGATCACCCAGTGGAGAGGTCAGTGACATCTCTCCTCTTTCCCTTTACGCGAGTTTCAGTTGTGCAATAAATAAAGTGATTCCTCCTCTTCACTATTTATTGTCGTTCTTTTTGCACAGATCCGGCGGGTAGCGTGTGATCAGCTGTACACTTTGAGCCAGAGTGATACATCGGCATATGCAGAGCTGCAAAAGCCCAATCTGTTTTTGCTGAAGGTGGTGTTGACCGCCCAGCTCCCACTCTGGTCTCCCACGAGTGTCATGAGGGGCATCAACCAGAGGTAAACAAACACACATACACACAAATGTATACACACAATCACATTGGGACCATACAGACCATCTTCCATCTAGAAAATCTTATTTATAAGATTCTAGAAATTCATAGAATCTAAAGATACACCTATTCAACATTTTTCTTGCTATGTAGGCAGTGTATATCATGATTAAATCCACATGGTTTGAGGTAGTATATACTGCAGCTGACATGGTGTTTGTTGGTTTGTTTAGGTTGCTTTCACAATGCACAGAATATTTTGACCTGCGATGCCAACTCCTGGATGATCTGACTAGTAAGATTGATATTTTTTTTTACTGTGATTCTGCTTTTATTCTCAGGACTCGCCTTAGAGCAAGACTCGTTCGTTCTGTGTTCCTTATTTAATACATTAACATGAATTATTGCTAATAGAAATCCCTCCATTAATGCTTGTCTTTCCATAGACACAGAGATGGAGCAGCTGCAGATCAGCCCCGCAGCCATGTTGGAGGATGAGATCAGCTGGCTAGATAACTTTGAGCCAACGTGGACTAGTGAACTGGAGACCAGCGAGGCTGACAACATCCTGCAGGCCGGCCATCTGCGCCTCATCAAGACACTGCTCTCGCTCTGCGGCAATGAGAAGGAGCAGTTTGGTTAGCTTGTTACACTGAAATATGGCCTCTCATTTATATACACTCTGCCATTAGCTGTATGTTCCCTGTATGTTTGAACACGCATGTTTTGACTTGTAGGTGAAAGATGTACATGAGCTGTTTTGTCTTTCTGTTCAGGCCCCTCACTTATCCAGCAGCTTTTGGATGACTTTCTGTTTCGAGCCTCACGCATTATCCTGAATAGCAACAACCCTTCAAGCAGCACAGCTCCTCTCCATGACTTCCACCCCAAGTGAGAACAAACACACCATTCCCAATGATCAAACCTCTGGTCAAGACTAACATGCTTTGCATCACAAGTAGTGCTGCAACACGCGCTGCCATTGCACGCTACTCACAGTGCAGTTCTCCCATCTCGCTACAAAGCACTCACAACGTAGCCTCAATATAAATATATATTCAAAAATAACACATCAACAGTTACACATTTTACTTTGCAAACCAATTTATAATAATTGCGGAGGTTGTCTGTGATCTTAATCACAGACAAACTGTGAATCAGCCGTGTCTGTAAATTGTGAAATAAAAATCCCTCCGCAAAACAACATTTTCTGCCGATCACAGAGGTCCTGTGATAATATTAGTCCCCTGCGAATCAGCACGTCTGTGATTTGGCCAGGATTTGGCGGAGCCTACTGTATATAAATTTCTCAAGGTTTTGGTTTCTTGCACGCTTTTTATCCATCGTCCGTGAAGAATGGGGGCTGCGTTGGAGTGCTTTGTAAGTATTTTGGATGCTGGGTCACATACAACAATACAGTGTGCAGAAAGGGAAAGCTGAAAACCATCAGAAGAGAGAAAGCAAAAAGAATAATTAGAAAATGATGACCTGTATAGCAGGATGCAGTAAACACTCTAATGCTTATATCATACAGCTAGACCTATAATGACATTTCCAAACAATAGCCTATCCAAAATAGTGTACAATTAAGCGAGGAGGTTCACATCATAATTTGAGGTTAATGTGTTCCAGATAAATCAAGCATACAGCTCGAGCTATTGAATTTAAAATCCGGTGAAATGTAAATGACACAGGGCACGATAGCTATATTTGTTTTTTCCTAAGAGACACACTTTGGGAACTGTATATCTGAGAGATAAATCAGTAAATCCAAGTAAAATTGCAGGCCTCGCTTATCCCGTGTGAATGCGCCACACGAAACTCAGATGTGAGGGTGTAACTTCTAAATCACACGAGTTCCCCAGATAATAGCAATCCCGTGCGAATAGTACATACAGGTAGTCATACATCATGTGAAACAAACAGTGTCTCTATATGAGCTGTTGCTATAGAAACAATATACAGTGGAACCTCGGATTGCGAGTAATGTGGTTTACAAGTGTTCCGCAAGAGGAGCAAAGATTTTTAATAGGTTTTGACTTGAAAAACGAGCAAGTCTTGGTTTACAAGTGCTGAGTATCATGTATCACGCATGCGCTCTTGTTTTGAAACCGAGCGTCACGTGAGCCAATGATTTTTCTCTCTCTTGCGCTGCGGAATTGTGGGTAATCGTCTCCCCTCCTGGGTCTTAGTGGTCGTCTCTTACTGGTATAATCAACATCTCCCTCTCTGTTTCAGCGTGTCTCCTATGTGTGTGTGCGCGCATAATTTGACACCGACACACACACGCACACACACTCCCCCCACACCCCCACCCCCCCTCGTTAAAACAGTGTTTCCGTTGTGTGTGTTTGTTGTGAAACTTAAAAAGCAAGGTGGGGTGAGGAGGAGGAGTTTTACTGTGTAAGACGAGGCGAGGGAAGGGGCTAATTCCCCACGGAAACACTTATCTGTCAGGATTTATGTTACTTTTTTTTAAAGGTAAAGTAAAGGTTAATTTGTTTTATTTTTACTTTATATAGTGTATTAATTTTTTTTTTTTTTTTTTTTTTGGGCTGTGGAATGAATAATTTGAGTTTTCATTATTTCTTATGGGAAATTCGATTTGGTTTACGAGTGTTTTGGAATATAAGCCCCCTTCTGGAACGAATTATGTTCGTAATCCAAGGTTCCACTGTATATAATAACAAGCACGAACAATAGCATTACTATAAAAATGTTGATCTGGTTGAACTAATGTTCAAGCTGTGCTGTTATACGAAAAACAAGGCAAGTACGTTATTCATAGGATGATCATCAGTTCTGTTCGATTGTTTGATTTCCTGTCCATTTCAAGCAATCGATCATGAAAAGTTACATTCTGTTTTAATTCACACCACGTTGCATGTTTTTTCCGTACCCCTGAGTGACTCTTGTGTAGCAGAAACATGCATAGCATCCAAGGAACAAGCATGCATACAATGCCAATAACTGTAATGCTCACAACACACATGTTAAGCCAAGCTTAATGGAGGGTGCTGTTACACAGTCTCCCTGGTGAAAAGGCCATTCCTGGATATAAGTATACTTGAACCTGAAGCGTGTGATGTGCAAAATCTGTCAAAATGTGTATTGGAGTACAATGACACGGTATTTCTACTTTTACAACTGTGTCATGTTTGTAACATTAATATATTCAGTCATAGATGCTTACGTGAGTAATCCTAGTTGATGTACATATGAGTGATGTACTCTGGGTGTTGTAATAGTAAATGGTGGTAAGATTGACTTTCAGGGAACACGAGTGCAAAAAGCATCGTACCGATTATTAATCGATCTTCAGTTGCTTTACTCAAATCGATGATCATTTATGATTATTTATGATTTTATAATATCTGTTGCATGATGCTACTTGCATGAAATATCTCACACTTTATTTCTCTCAAAATACAGTTTCTTGCATATTTTGTGACCTAGGTTATATAAATGATATATAAAGATATGAATAATTTTCCCATTTGTTCATTACTCTAGCTGTCAACACTCGCCCACATAGTTACACACTTCTTTCTCACACTCGCTCTCTTTTTACGTCTTCCTCCCAGGTGCAGTACAGTCAGCAGTCGGTTGGCAGCGTATGAGGTGTTAGTGATGTTGGCTGACAGCTCTATCTCCAACCTGCAGCTCATCACTCGAGAGCTGCTCTCTATGCACCATCAGGCCGACCCCTCTCTCTCCAAAGAATTTGATGCAAGTCTTTCCCCCTTTTTTTTCACATTACTGCAACATTAATGGAATTGTCCAGTTGGCAGATTGACCATTGTGTCCGTGTATGTGTGTGTGTGTTGCTTCAGTTCCTCCCACCGGTGGATGGACGCTCAATATCAGGGTTCGTGGGCCTGAAGAATGGCGGGGCGACCTGCTACATGAATGCTGTCTTTCAGCAACTCTACATGCAGCCAGGCTTACCTGAGGTGTGTAACAGTCCCATTAAATACACTATGAGAAAAATGATTAGTTCTAATCAGATTGTGGTAATGGTTTAATTCTGGCACACGGTTCATGGATTTGGTCTGCTTTATATACAGATTACTAAAATGTATATAAAGTGTAAATAAAATGTTCACACATATACTGTTGATGAAACTGGGTTTGTGGGTTTGGTGTGGGTTTAGGCCACCTAGACGCTCCATTGCCACAAGATGGAGCTAAATAGTACAGTAATGTTTTTATTATTATTACTGCTTTGACTGAGAACTAATTCTTGTATGTTGTAAGCTATTGTCTCAGAAATAATTCAGAATTGTATAGTGGGAGATTGTTAAAGGTGTGTTTAATTGTTCTTGTCAGGCTATCCTGTCGATAGAAGATGACACCGAGAACCCAGAGGAGAGTGTGTTCTGTCAAGTGCAGTCTCTTTTCGGCCACCTTATGGAGAGCAAATTGCAATACTACGTGCCTGAGAACTTCTGGAAGGTAAGCATAGTGTTTAATATGATGCACAGTTTATAGCCATTCAGCAGAAAATGGTCATGTGGTGCTCAGAACAAATTCAAATAATGGTTTTAAGGATGGTGTTAATGTTAAAATGTTGCATGTGTTTGGTTTACGAAGATCTTTAAGATGTGGAACAAGGAGCTGTACGTTCGAGAGCAGCAGGATGCCTACGAGTTCTTTACCAGCCTGGTGGACCAGTTGGATGAACATCTGAAGGTATCTTAGTGGTTTAATATTTGTAAACTACGGAAGCAATGTGAAATTTGTGTAAGGATTTAAATTTAATCAATAAGCACGATCACACAACCAAGAGGGCTGCTTTGCTAAATATCATGCTTACCTCACGCCTTCAGCCGAATCACAGCCATCCTGATATCAAGTATGACGGCAGGTTTACAGGTCTTATATTTTGTGATGCAACAGTCCTATAAATAAAAAAGGAGACTCAGGAAATTTACATACACAAAATAGGCAAATATTAGGTTTGTTTTTGATCCTTTAATCAAAATTGTTCCCTAAGAAGCCACAAGCTAGATAGAGTGTTGAGTGTTACCATGACAACGCACAGACCGATAGCTCATTGTGTTGTTAGCTTCTGAAACATAGATGAGACATCTCCATCTCGTCTCCAGTTGGCAGTAGCATCCGCTGTCGTCACAATTTTTTTTTTTTTCTATTCATAACTTGTCCTAAACCATTCATGTGAATTGGACCAAACCTTTGGAAAACTTTTATTAGGAAACATAATTGTGGACTAGCAATTTTATTTTATAATAACTTTTTTTTTTTTCTGAAACAAATTTTTAACAAAAAGAAAAACTAAATGGGAACGGTCAAATCTGGTATCTGCAACTCCTCCTAAACCATTCATGGAAATTTTACCAAACTTGCAAAATACCTTTTTTCTAAAAAGCATTTATGATCATTAATTGTTACATTAATACTGTCAGAGATTTAGGAATGTGGCCGCACAGTAATACCAAGTGACATCACAAGATGGCGCTTCTTTTCTGTTATGGTAGGCCAGAGCTTAATACGTGCTCAGAAGGAGAAGCTATGTTGCCAATCTGATTAGCCACCTCACTGAACATCTCAGTAACGAGCACTGCAGGTTATGATTGCTATATTCTACAAGTCAGTTGTAACTAATGAATTTAGCGTCATGAAATATTGTCTTGTATAGGCAATGTTTAATATTGTCTGCACTAGTTATTAGGGATGGGAGTCACCAAGTGTCACGCGATACAGTATTATTGTGATATCTGCCCAAGGTCTAACCCTAGATTCAAAATGTCTTACAATTCTTTAAGTATCAGGATTTTATAAATATTCTGATTGAATATTACTTTTTTTTTAATTCTATATAAACCTGGCAAATAATTTGCGCCATCGTCATCTGTAATCCATGATGTCATACTTTTCCTCTATCCGCAACCGTTCCCAACCTATTCATGGGAATTCGACCAAACCTTTCCAGAAGCTTTTTATTCAGAAGCACGTGCACTAGATGTTTCACTTTTAGAAGTAGCACATTTAAATATCAACACTGTTTACTTCTGAAATCAGAAAACCAGTAATGATTGTTGTGCAATTGACAGTGTATTTTTTTTCCGTTTTTTTGTTGTTGTTGTTTTTGTTTTGTTTTATAGAAAATTGGAAGGGAGCAACTCTTCAAAAATACATTCCAGGGAATTTTTTCTGACCAGAAAATATGCAAAGACTGTCCACACAGGTCAGTAATATCCTCAGATGCAGTGAATGCTAGAATTTGAGATGGCTCGATGAATACATAAATATTATTTTGGAATCAAATTAATGTAGCACTGACATTTTATCTAACCAGGTTTTAATTTAACTTTTATTGATGCAGATTCTCAATCTGCTTATTTGAGAAGTGTTTAAGTGCTTTCTCTCCCTCTCTTTTGTTCTCTCTCTGGTATGCAGGTATGAGCGTGAGGAAACCTTCATGGCACTGAACTTAGGAGTGACTTCGTGTCAGAGTTTGGAGATTTCTCTCGATCAGTTTGTCAGAGGAGAGGTGCTGGAGGGCAGCAATGCGTACTACTGTGAAAAATGCAAAGAGAAGGTGAAGACCTATATGCACTTTTATATTCAGTTCTATCTGGTGATTTATAATATTAATACATTCTAAACTGTGTTTGTGTGTGTGTTAATAATGTGTTTTTTAGAGGACAACAGTGAAGCGTACATGCATTAAGTCATTGCCCAGTGTCCTGGTTATCCATCTCATGCGCTTTGGCTTCGACTGGGAGAGTGGACGCTCTATTAAATATGACGAACAGATAAGAGTAAGACACTTTTTTTTATTGCTACAGAGTAGTAAAAGATTTTATGGCTTTCTTACAATATCCAACGATGATCCCATTTGTGGAGTGGCCTGGGAAAACCCTACACATGGTCAGTGTCTGATATTTTTCTTGCACAAAAAGGAAGTGATTGTGATTTAGATGTTGCTCTTTGTATGATTTTCCGCTAAGTGATCCGAAAATTTTGTTTCATTCTTGTCTCACTAGTTCCCGTGGGTGCTGAACATGGAGCCGTACACAGTGTCTGGCATGGCTCGACAAGACTCCAGTTCAGATCACGGAGAGAACAGCAGGGGTGGAGAGCCGGGGTCTGGAGGCTCCCCACGCAAGAAAGTCACCATTTCTGAGAACTATGAACTTGTAGGAGTGGTGGTGCACAGTGGTCAGGCACATGCAGGACACTACTACTCCTTTATCAAAGACCGCAGGTAAGCACAGATTCATCGTGGTCACCACTACTTACTTATCATTTAGCAGCTGTTATTCAGGTTCACAGCCCATGTACACCCATATGTGCTGCTTTTGTCACAACCACATCTTAATCATTTAGCCTTAATATAAATCTGTGAGGTGTTAAAGGAAGTAAAGAACTGTGCTTTTGCACATTTGGCATGTCTTTTAGCCTATTTTAATAGTTTAAACAGCTCCAGATGTTTGGAAGAGTTGTAGCTGTTTTAAACAGCCACCTAGGGAACATAAGAATGCAGGCACGACCTGACTACACTAAGCTGAGTGCTGTACACTTATTTCTCTTTTGCTACAACTCTCTCTCCTTGTCTCCTTATGTAGGGGCGGTTCTCGCAGCAGATGGTACAAGTTCAATGATAACGTTGTTGAGGAATTTGAAATGAACGATGAAACCCTGGAGTACGAGTGTTTCGGTGGAGAGTACAGACCCAAAGTCTACGATCAGTGTACGTTTAATTTTTTCTCTGCATCCTTTTACCCAGTGAACCCAACTGAACACTCGGCATATGCTTAAGAAATGCATTAGCCAAATGTAAGCTATATCATTAATAAATAATTTGCTGAATATTTCATGCTGTTTTTTCCTTTAGCTAACCCATATCCAGATGTGCGGCGGCGCTACTGGAATGCGTATATGCTGTTCTACCAGCGGATCAGCGAGCAGAACTCTCCTGTGCTACCCAAAAAGAGCCGAGTCAGCGTCATGAGACAGGAAGCCGAGGACCTCTCTCTGTAAGTCACGCACCTAAACTGTAACGAGTCACTAACCTGGATGGATCTCCTGACAGTAATATTCGTCTGTCTTTTTCTCAGGTCTGCCCCTTCCTCACCGGATATTTCCCCCCAGTCATCCCCACGACCTCCCAGAGCCAATAATGATCGGCTCACTCTACTCACCCGGCTTGTCAGGAAAGGAGAGAAGAAGGGACTCTTTGTGGAGAAGATGCCTGCAAGGATTTTTCAGGTTCAGCATCTAAATCTCTCTCAGACAATGGAGATCTTCATTTATCAGTCTAGTAATCATTGGGACACCTAATTGACTGGGCTATAAGTAGTAACCAGTACACTGTATACTGATCAGCCATAATATCATGACCACTGACAGTGGAGGTGAATAGCATTGATTATCTTATTACGGTGGAAACTGGAAGTATGTGGGATATATTAAACAGCGAGTGAAAATTTTGTCTCTGAAGTCGATGTGTGTTTGAAGCACACAGTGTGCAAGTGTAAGGATTTGAGAGACTATGACAAGTGTTCCATTGTGATGACTAGTTTGTTTATTTTATTTGTTAATTTTCCTAATCTAATTCAAAAAGTCAAACTCATATATTCTAGATTCATTACACATAAAGTGAAATACTTCCATTTGTATGATTATGGCTTACAACTCATGAAAAGTAAAAATCTAATATCTCAAAATATTAAAATATTTCCTAGATCAATCACATCAAGACTTTGCAAAACAGAAATGTCCAACTTCTGAAAAATACTATGTTCATTCATGCGCCTTCTGTATTATAAATGCTCTCCGTGATTGATCTTAAGAAATATTCTCATATAATGACACCCTGTAGTAACTCAATCCAATCGAGCATTCTTGGGATGTGATAGAAAACCAAGCCTGATCCATTGATTTCCCACCTCAAAACTTACAGGACTCGAAGGATCTGCTACTGATGACTTGGTGCCAGATACCACAGCACACCTTCAGAGGTCCATGTGGTTCAGTGCTGTTTTGGTGCCAAAAGAGGAAGTTACTCAATACTAGGCGGGTGGTCATAATTGTTACAGCTGATCAGCGTTATATTACAAACAAGTGTGTTTTTGCTCTCAAGAAAAATTCCTTGGCTAATGTTTTTGGCTGTGGTATTCTGTTCTTGCATCACACACACACAAATATTTAAGTTTGGCAAAATAATTTATTTTCTGGAAGCATCTTCAACTAATGCATGAAGCGGAAGAATTATATGCTCTGCGTTGTTATTTGCTCAGTTGACTCAGTGTTCCTGATTATAAAGAGAGCATTTGTCATCACTCCCTCTAATTAGTGAGTTTACTAAAAAGCCTGAATTCACTTCTGACAATATCTGTAGTGCAGCAGACAGATGAATTATCAACTGAAACATTTATTTTGCCCGACAGCTGCAAATAAAACACGAAGCGCTCCGTCACGGGTACACAGTGTACTGATTTGTCTATTCCTTAGAGTAGATCATGTGTTTAACAACCTGGTGTTTGTCTTACAGATGGTGAGGGACGAGAACCTAAAGTTCATGAAGAACAGAGACGTGTACAATAGTGATTACTTTAACTTCACCCTGTCGTTGGCTTCCGTTAACTCGGTAAGACTCATGTGGCTTTTTCTTTCTTTCTGAATAAATACTGAAATGTTTTATGGATGAGAAAGAAAAAGACAAGAACATGTAAGGAACGACCTGGCTGTTTTTTCCAACGTATGCAGACAAAGCTGAAGCATCAATCCTACCAAGCCATGGCGAAGACTAGCCTGCAGCTGGCTGTACAGTTCCTGTTTCACACTTACCTGCGAACCAAGAAGAAGCTTCGGTACGGGAGATAAATTATATTGAGTCATCTAATCACTGATTAAATGCTGCAGTGTAAAATGCAATTATTGTTTGTTATATAAGACACAGCAAGTGTTCAGACAAAGCCAAGTCCAGCTCAAATTAAATTTAAGTCACAAAAGTGTATATTGGGCGCAAATCTATTCAAATCCATACACACAGTGAGGGAATATTTTTTGTGACTCCTACATGCAACTCAAATAGCAATAAATTGGGAATGTATTGCCCTAATACTCTGTTTTTCCACTATAAAGGAAGCATACAGTATGAAGCGTTCTTTCAAGACATCGGAGTAATGTCAGCTTACCAAGCCAAGATCTTGTCTCGTTTTTTTTATTTAGTCTTGCAGACAAAAATAAATCGCCATTGATTCAATAAAAGTTCAAAGTAACTTCAGAAAGTTAATGTGTTTAAATGTGTGCGCACACTAGGGTTGATACAGAGGAATGGATAGCTACAGTGGAGATGCTGCTGTCAAAGAGCAGTGAGGCATGTCGGTGGATGGTGCAGTACCTGGTGGCCGCTGAAGGAAGGGAGATCATCAAGTAAGTAAGAATGAAGAAATGATACGAGATCTATACGGTATATTCCTCTCTACACCTTTCTCCCTGGCGGTTTTGGCTTGAACCTGATTGTTAGCAGGTCTTAAATAGCATATTCCTTAACTTGTGTGATTTTAGACCCAGTGACACATGTACTGTAAGATGTCAGTAATGTTCAGGATGAAGTGTCTGCATGTGTGGATGTGTGTTTGGTGAAGCAGTGTGAGAATGGGCGGGGTTGAAGTACACTTTCTCAGGATTGGCCAGTTTATGTCAAAACGTGGGACTGCCCTCATATCAGCCCACGATACGTCAAGACCAGAGAATGTTAAGAATTGGTTTACAATCCACATGGCTCGTACTCCGCCCTATTCTATAGTTTTTCTCCAGTTGAATACTGGCATGTGCACAAGCTTAAAAATCAACATTAATTCACAATATAGAAACATACAAGCATAGTGTAGCATATCCAAACGTGTGAATGACTACTGTACCTTCCAAAAACCCTACCATTGTATTTGAAGCATCAGTGATATAAAACTGACTGATGTTAGAGTAAGATGTTGTTCTTTCTCTCTCTCTCGTTCTGTCTGTAGGAACTGCCTGTTGGAGTGTAATGTGAGGGAGGTGCGTGTAGTGGTGGCCTCCATCCTTGAAAAAACTCTGGAAAGTGCCCTATGTTTCCAAGACACTGGGCTGGACTGCCTTTTAGACATGCTGCTCTCTTTGCTTGATAAGGACGTCCCAGAGAACTGCAAGAACTGCTCACAGTACTT
Source organism: Clarias fuscus (assembly GCA_030347435.1). Classification (NCBI taxonomy): domain Eukaryota; kingdom Metazoa; phylum Chordata; class Actinopteri; order Siluriformes; family Clariidae; genus Clarias; species Clarias fuscus. The sequence goes on along the minus strand of CM059229.1, from coordinate 18,356,777 downwards.
CAGCCTGTTTAGTAACTTTGCCCAAAGGGTAAGAAAACAAGAGAAAAGTAGCAATTACAAATGTCAATAAGCTTTAAAATCAATAATAATAATAAACATTTATGTAACACAAAAAATAGGTATTGCTTAGTTCAGCAATATGGAACAAATCTGGTAAACGGGGTTGTTCTTTCTAAAGGGAGTTTTTTTTTGTTGTTGTTTAAGCAGAAACAAAAACTTTTTTTTTTCCCTCTCTTGTAGCGGCTGCGTAACACAGTAACTTTTTTCCCCCTTGCATTAATAATAATAATGAGGATTAGTCAAAAATTATCCTCATTGTTCATTAACAATTGTTTCTACATATTTTTCTTGTAAGCATAAATTTTCTAGCTGACTGTTGACTTTTTAACTTTTTCTTTGTCAGCGATTGAGGATGTTTCCGTTCCATACTCTGCCGAGTACGAGAGAGGAGGCTGAAACAGAAAGTATAGGCAACAGAATTTTAATATAACTGGAGTGCCAAAACTTTTTGACTCACTCTTGTAATAATAATCTTTTTTTTTTTTTTTTATTCACACCTTCTTGTTATGCCTAGCAAACAACGTTTTTTTTTTCCAATTTTTTTTGTGTTTGCCGTTGTGATGATCAGATCTGATGTACCCTATGACTTCTTTTATCCACTCACCCTCAAAACTCATCATTTTTATTCACTGGCCGTATGTATATGTGCATGTTTCCTCTCGCAGGGATTCGGGCCTTGTCAACTACTGTTAAAGCATGCTGCTTATCGAAGGATGCTCATCTTTCTGTTGGGTCCTAACAGACAGAACAATCAGGTATTACTGTCTGAGCTCCTGGTGTTCAAATTTAATTCAAGCAAAAAAAAGAAAGAAAATGTCATTACAGCTTGAAGGATTCTGGTTATTGATTTTTTTTTCTCCCACTGTCCATTTAGAATCGCAGATGGAGTTCAGCTCAGGCACGAGAGTTTCTGCACTTGCATAACACCCTTGCCCTGGTGGTTCTGCACACAGATCTGACATCTCAGAGAACAGAGAGTAAACACACAAATGCACACACACACACACACACACACACAGTGCTCACTATACAGCATCATATGCAAAAAAAAAAAAAAAGACTTTATGACCATGCTTTGATTAGTGCATAGCTTGTGCTGTTAATCTGAGACTTGACTGTGTGTGTGTGTGTGTGTGTGTGTGTGTGTGTGTGTGTGTGTGTGTGTGTGTGTGTGTGTGTGTGTGTGTGTGTGCGCAGCTCCTGGAATGTTTAAGCATCCTTCCTCTGGCATAGTGTCCTCAACCTCACTCCTGTCACTGCACCCAGATGTCAACAAACTGCTGTTCAAACCTGAGGGACAGCCTTACCTTATGGAGGTCTCGCTCTCTCTCTCTTTCACTCACACAAACACACACACTCACACACAGACACAGTTTGGTGTGCACTGATTTTAGTTGGTGACACCATATATGTGGTGCAGGGATATTTTTTAAGCCAGTCTGTTTGCTTTACAGGTTATGTTTGCCATGCGTGAGCTGTCTGGACCGCTGTCCTTCCTCATAGAGATGGTGACATACTGCTGCTTTTGTAACGAGCCCTTTTCTCTGGGAGTGCTGCATCTGCTTAAGGTAAGATATGCAGGAGTATACAGTACAAAATCTTAGGCACACGCAAATAACTGTTAATGATGTAAAAATAAAAGTTTTATTAAACATGTATGTGTGTATCTACAAAGCAGTAAACAGTAATCAATGAAACAAAGTCAATAATGGGTGACTACCCTTTGCCTAAAATATAATCACAGGTACAATTTGGGCAGTTTTGTAAGGAAATACAACAATATAATTAGTTTTAATGAACATCCTGCAGAACCGTGAAGGCCAAAAGAAGCTACTTGTTTGTTTGTTTTTGCCTGAATAGTCATCTTTTATGTAATGTGCTGATTTCTTTTCTGGTTTACAAAAAAAAAAACATTTTGTGCTGGAATGTTCATACTTGGAAATCAGGAATGTTTTTCTACAAATGTAATAATTAAGTTATTAAATTAAGTTAATTAAGTTATAAGCATTCATCTCTCGCACTGCTACAGCCTTTTAAACTTTTTTCTTCAAAAGAGCAGTCATTACGCATGGACACAAAATAAGCAAAAATGCTTTACGCACACACACGTGGTCACAATGTTATAGTAAACAGTACTACACAAGCGAAACTCCACTTCATCATTGAACCTACAAAACGCCAGGCACATTCATTTCTGTCTTTTCCTATAGATCAGTGGTCTCCAACCTTTTTTGCACGACCGGGGATTTCTGTGGATCCCGGTGGTTGGGGACCACTGCTAAAGAGCACAGTGTTAAAATGTTGTGCGTCTGTGTGGTTTTCAGAATCAGCTGGAGACAGCTCCTCCTCATGAGCTCAAGAATGTCTTCCAAATGCTTCTGGAGATTCTGGTGAGTGATGTTATTAGTACAGCACACTGAATAAATGTAACGTAACGTATGCTGCGGTCAGGTCTGTAATCAGACATGCATTTTATTAGTCGAACTGAAGTACAGCAAAGATGAATTAGTTGAATAATGTTACATACATTTTTGTATGAAAGCATATACTGAACCTATTAAATATCCCATATTTAAGGGATACATCTTTTTTTTTGTTGTTGGTTTGTTTATTTTTTAAAGATTGAGTACTGACTGTTTATTGCCTGTTTCTTTTTATGTCTAGATGGTAGAAGACCCTCTACAGTCCCAGAGACTCAAATATGCATTCGAATCTGACAAAGGGCTTCTGGGTAGGTATATTTCTACCATGTTGGTATAATGAACTATCCACAGGGTGTCATGTGACTAACCAAGTTGCGCGTTTTTCAGCTTTAATGCATCAGAGCAACAATGTGGACAGCAGTCGCTGCTACCAGTGTGTCAAGTTCCTCGTGACTTTAGCTCAGAAGTACGTTCTCTCTTGGCTCTCCTTACATAGCTCACAGCTGTTGTTTTGTTGTTTTCTTTTACTTATTTTCATATTTGAAAAGTCTTTGCTACGTAATCTGTTGGTAGAATGTCATTGTTCAATGTTTGTTTTCTGGCCAGGTGTGCTCCTGCTAAAGATTACTTCAAGGAGCTGTCAGGGCACTGGAGCTGGGCGGTGCAGTGGCTGCAGAAAAAGGCAAGATGATAACAAAAATGTAACACTCGCTCATTGCACAAGCTTAATTTCTCCCCAGGTTGCGTCTGCATCGCGTCGCGTGTCTCATTGTGTTTCTATCACACTGTCGTCACAGATGTCCGAGCATTACTGGACCCCTCAAAGCAACGTTTCCAATGAGACGTCCACGGCTAAGACCTTCCAGCGGACCATCTCAGCACAGGCATGACGTTTCTCCTTTATACAATGTTTTGTCTTTATTACTTCCTTCACCTTGTGCGGACTGTGACCGTGTTTGTATGTGTGTGAATGTAGGATACACTGGCCTATGCCACAGCTCTTCTGAATGAGAAGGAACAATCTGGCAGCAGTAATGGTTCTGACGGCAGCCCAGCTAACGAGAACTCCGACCGCAGCCTCAGACAGGTAACATACTCGAATATCCCACACGCTCTTATTGATGTGTACGATATGGACGTACAGTATGGTGAGTAGGTTTTTAACTGTTAAATAAATAATCCACCGTCAATCCACCGTTGTTCAAAGAATAAAAAAAAGACTTTAAAATATGAATTACAGCCTGAATGCAAGCCTAAGCACAATTGTTCCTTAGACAAAACATTTAATGTACATAAACATTTTAAGATACATTAGATGCTCTTGCTCTTTAGATGCTACAGATCTGAGATAATCTCCTACCAGTGATGTTTTAGTTGTTCAAATGCTGGACAACAGTAAACTGTAAATTAATCAGATTTGCGTTTGAATTGTGGTTTACCAAACTCCCTGTGTGTTAACATTTATTAGTGAAACTTTACATTTTAAGACATTTCCAGTAAAATAAGTTCTTTCGGTTACCTCCAGAATACCTCCATGATGTTTGCTGCAGAGATGACCTGCCTTATTACCCATCCCTCAGTGTCGTCTATTAAGTCTAAAACCGCTTCTCACTTTCCTCAACATGTCTCGGCCAACAAACACGACTGCCAGATTCACTAAACAGTTCACAGGCCAACAAATCCACACGGTCAGATAATATTTCCTGTGCCAACATTGCATCATCTTGCAAGGGAATATTTGTCCTCCCTTTGGTAGCCTCCTCACAAATAGTCAGCTTAGCCTGCTAGCTGCAACACCATGCTGTGCTCCAGAGTGCAGTAGTGAGTGCACATCCTGCAGTCCAATATTTGCAGGACAGCCGTAAACCAGTCACAAAACTGCACTTTATACAATGGACAATTGATGTCAAACCAAACCAGCCTCCATTGTGTTGGGCAATTTGTCGAGGGTTTTACAAAGCAGGACAGTTATTGTGCATGGGGACTTCCACCATGTACAAGGTCAAAGACTGTTTCCCAAATAAATTTTCAGAAAAGTTCAACAGAATAAATATACAATATATGCATGATGTACTTGCGTTACATTCCCGAATTTCGAGTACATGCAGGGTTTAAATCCGCTGGTGCTGGTGATAGGTTTAAGGGGGCGTTACTCAAGGGCTTAAAAGTAACCAAGTGCCTTAACACATTTGAGCCACCACCTCCTTGACACTGCATCATGGGTTATAAGGCAGAAGGTCAGGTCTGCCGCTCAGCAGTGACTTGATCAGTGGAGTATTGATTCTTCCAGTACACATTATTATGCTGATCAATCCCTGCTATCCGTTATCACCCAGATGAGGATGGGTTCCCTGTTGAGTCTGGTTCCTCTCAAGGTTTCTTACTATTACCATCTCAGGGAGTTTTTCCTTGCCACCGTCGCCCTTGGCTCATCTGGGACAATCTTATCATTTTGATTCATACACATTGCATACAAACTTACTTCTTTTATTGTGTAAAGCTGCTTTGCGACAATGTCAATTGTTAAAAGCGCTATATAAATAAAATTTACTTGACTTAATGTAAAGCATAAGAGGTTGTTTAGTGCAACCTCAAGTTTTTAGGTATTTTCTGTTTGTGGGTCTCCGTCCAAATCGTTCTGTATCATGACAACCATGTTGTTGTTGTTTTTTTTGTTTTTTTTTCAGGGCTCGGAGTCTCCAATGATGCTGGGTGATTCGAAGAGCGATTTAGAAGACGTCGACCCCTAACTCTTCATCAGCAACAGGGGCACTTTTTTTTACACAAGCAAAAAAAAACAAAAAACAAAAAAAACAAGATACCCTCCAATGGAGAGATATCGTAGCTCTAAGCAGCCAAACAAAAGACTGCATTTGACCTCCTGATGGCCAGAACACAGATAATCGGGAAAGAAGAGGCATTAAACCCAGCCAGGCAGCGTTCTCACTGCAGGTGGCTCTAAAGTGAAATGAAATGGGGTGAAAAACCACATACGGTTGTGACTGGTAAAGGCTGAGGTTGATAAAAGCGGAGCGCGACTCTCCCCGGATATCGTGTGTTTACTGAGATCCCATCATGTAGCCCGAGCTCGGTAGAATACGGAGGAGGTTTTTGTTTCGTGTTACTTTTCACACACATGCAGGATTTAGTGGTGCTGACGAAGGGTGGTTTTAAACATTAATCAGCAAAAGGACAGAAAAGAGGACTGTTTGTGGATATTTGCCAATATAATAAGTGATGCATTCATGACAAATTTAAAGCTGTGTTCCATAGGTGTAATTTCAAATGTAAAATAATATTTTTAAGAATTCTATACATTTTTTCCTTTTGTTTGAGAGGTGCCTCGTAATCAGCTCTAAGAGGAACTTGTTCCTCTTAGATACTTAAATGACAGTTGTTCTTTCCTTTCTCTCTCTCTCTCGCTCTTTCTCTCTTTCGCTGGTATTTTTTTTAAATGCACTTTATATACAACTTCAGTTTGTCAGGTCTGAGAAGGTGACATTTGACAGGCGATCGAGTGGCCATGTTCTTTGCTGCTTTGCTTTCTCTTCCCCCCTCCCGTTTTGGCACTGTCAGGAAGAAGGTAAAAAATCACAACAACTAAGGAGCTTGGTTAAACTTGTGGCGTCCATTCAGAACTCTTCATCTGTCTGCATAGACTTCTTTTTTTTTTTTTTTTTTTTTTTTCCCCAACAATTCTTTCCTTAACTTAAGCAGATACCAGTCTACTCAATGAGCTTGTACGTAAAAAGAAAGCGTGTGGAAATCTTCCATTTTTTGCCTCCCCTTTCCAAATGACACGTGCCACAACGAACCGAGCGGCATCTTGTACGCAGAGTTGAAATTTCACAATGTTACGCTACCGTTAGTCTAACGTTTCCCTCTTCAATCATGTATGTGTCTCAGGCTTGCTGTGCTGGATCCACCACTGCAGCATTTGCGTTTTCATCTGGATGTCGATACAAATTAATGCCCACACATACACACTCACTCACTCCTGGACCTGTCTAGGCTGGTGGGTTTTTTTCTTTTCTTCTTGTATATGTTACTGTATGTGTGTGTCTAGAGATGGCTGTGTAGACAGAGCAGGGGGGATGTGTCTCTACTATGCACCGTTGCTGCATCTGTCCAGTTACTCACCAAATCACATACACACGCACATCAATACACACTGATGCCTGATGATGAGTTATTCAGATCACACAGCCAACCTCACACTCGTTGCTTTGAGCTTTAACTCGGATGCTTGTTCAGGGGTTTTCTTTGCCAAGAGCTATTTTATAGTTATTTGCCTGTATTTGTTTGTCCATGACAGTCTGCCTTATTGCATGTGCAAATGTGGTACATGCATAAACACACACGTACACACACAAAACAACCACCACAATGGCACTGTTGCCAAAAGAGAGAAAAGGAATATAGAGGAGAAAGTTGAGTGCCAAGGACTGTTTGGTGCTTGTTGTGTTGTGATTCCTGGCTTTTGGTGTTACGCGCTCTCTCTCTCTCTCTCTCTCTCTCTCTCTCTCTCTCTCTCTCTCTCTCTCTCTCTCTCTCTCTCATTCATTCGTTCATTCACATACACATATATATTCTCATCTTTTTATGCTCCTGGCTAGAGTTTGGATCCCAGCAAAGCGTCAGGAACAGTTGCTGCTTTTTTTTTCTCTTTCTATTTAGTCTCCACTTTTGCGCCATTCGTACGATGTTTACAAAATCTCAGCACTGCATTTGCTTGAAGGCATTTGTTTTCTGAGAGATACGGAAAGGGATGCGTCATTTAATAGCCGATGTAATTTTGCTGTTGTAGAGCCTAACCATAGTGGGGGGGAAAAAAGTACAATCCAGAGGAGAGAGAGAAATGCTGTAGTTTAACCCAGTATCACTCACCAGTCATGGTTTGTATGTTTCTTCGCTTCTGCATGTATGTTTGTGAATGTAAGTGTGAAATTTTGAAACATGCTTTGGAGTGATTACAATCACCATGAAACAAACGCAGGGTCTTAGTGCACCTGATGCCATCTGACCCTATTGCTCTTTTTCTAAACAATCAAAAGACTACAATTATCACTCGTAGTTAAATCATTAGAACAGTATAGGTCAGGTGAATTCGCAATCGCTTTTTTCTCCGATTTTGGATAATCTCATGCTGAAATCCACATGTAACTGTAGTTTGGTCTCCCATTAGACCTGGCTTGTCAATTTACAACTGTAATATGGACCGTTTTTTCCTTTCTGACCGTCCCATCAAAGAAAGGGCGAGCCCGCATCATCCCTTGGATTGAATCGATTTTTGAATGTCACGCAACACTGGATTTTTTTTTTCTTCTGCCAAATAGAAATAAAAACAAAACACGGACTTCTCCAGGTGCAGGCTTGAGTAAAGACGCACCAAAAATCTTCGAATTCATATTCTATTGTATTGCCATTCAATATACTAGTGTTCCCCTGTTTTTGAGCCTTTTTTTTTTTTTTTTTTAAATGATGTTGATTGACTTGAGCTGGAGACACACAAATGGTTTTATTACTGTACTCGCACCTCTGCCAGGTGTGTGTGTATGTGTGTGTGTGTGTGTGTGTGTGTGGTCAGAATTCATAAATGCATGTTCAAACCACATTTTAATTTGTAAATCAGAGTTTGATTATGGGAACTATTTGATATAAAAACTGAATAAAACTGGAATGCAGAACATTTTATAATTTGTGCAGCTAGAATTTGTGTCCTCATCTTGGGTACCAATTAAAAGTTTTACTGACACAAAGAACTCATTTTATTATTAAAAAAAAAAAAAAAGATCCAAACACATTTACAAAGATAGAACTAGTGTAATACATACAGTGTATGCAAAAATCATTAATCATGTAGTCACAAGTCTAAATATTTTAATGAAATATTAAGATTTTGCCAGTCGAGCATGAATCAAAACTTGTAACAGTTTGTGTTTGGGAGAATTTGAGTATTAGGGATGATTTGTTCCTACAGGAAGATAGGAAACACTACGAACATATGAACCCATTCGTTTTAATGAACACTTTTAGCATTTTTTTTTTGTGTTTATTCATTGCTATTATTCTTCTAATTTTAAATTTAATCAGTGCTGAATTGCTTTAAGCCTAATGAAAATGTAAAGTGGTTCAGGACTTGGTTACTGGAAGATTTCAACACTGACCCAAGGGACTTTGGGTCCCGTGACATCTTATTAGGTGTTTTCTTACGGCTGCTGTTGCTCTGCTGCTCTGAGGCCGGTATCTGCAGCAGACGGCAAAAGCTGTAGCTCCACTATCTATATTATGCAGGTATTTCCTCTCGCGTACGCCGCGTGAGTTACAGAAGCATGCGACACAGCAGTACGGCCGGTCAGTGTCCAGGAGTCTTCACATGAGACCTCCACCTAGGGGAGATTGGGACAGGATACACTGTTCAAACCCAAAAACTAATTAGGCATTTTATTTAGTATTGTGGGTATACCAAGTTTGACATTACAAAGTTTTTTTTTTTTTTTTTTTTATCCCATTCCATATTTATTCCCCTTTTTCAATGCAATTTTCTTTTATTTACAGTATATAGCACTTTAACACAATGATCATGGTTGCAACATTAGCAGCTTTAAAAAAAAAAATAGGGGAATCAATATAAAATGTGGAGAAATCAAAATGATTAGTTTGTCCATGATGAGCAAGCTGTGGGACCGTGACAAGGACAGACTCCCAGAGATGTCAATAGAAAGAAGCCTTAAGAGGACCCGGACTCAACAGGTAACCCATCCTCATTTTGGTGGTAATGGATAACGGGGATTGATCTGCTGTCATACTGAGTGTTTGGAACTTTGCTGTTAACCTCCACTTTTCTGGGAGGGTTTTCCACTAGATTTTGGTCGTGCGGATTTGTCTTCAAGAGTATTAGTTCTGATGTTGACCCTGGCTGGCTCAGGAGGCCTGAGGTGCAGTCAGCAGTTCACTGTAAAGGTGCTCAGTTGAGCGACACCGGGTCGCTCAACTACTTCCACTCTAACCTTGGCAAACCATGTCTTCATGAACTTTAGTTTGGGGCCGTAGTTCAATATTACAGTGGAACCTTGGATTACGAGCATAATTTGTTCCGGAAGCGGGCTCGTATTCCAAAACACTCGTAAACCAAATAAAATCTTCCCATAAGAAATAATGAAAACTCAAATAATTCGTTCCACAACCCAAAAAAATTAATACAGAAAAATAATTAATACAGTATATGAAGTAAAAATAAAACAAATTAACCTGCACTTTACCTTAAAAAAAAAATTAAATAAATCCCAACAGATAAGTGTTTAATACATAGTTGTGCGCGCAAGCGCCGTGTATTTGTGCGTGTGTGTGTGTGTGTGTGTGTGTGTGTGTGTGTGGAATTAGCCCCTTCCCTCGCGTCGTCTTACACAGTAAAACTCCTCCTGTGTGTCTCGTAAACCAAAACATGCTCGTTTTTCAAGTCAAAATTTATTTAAAAAACTTTGCTCGTCTTGCGGAACACTTGTAAACCGAGTTACTCGCAATCCGAGGTTCCACTGTATATTACTTTCCCTCTTAGATAAATTTCAGTCTGCTAGAGATAATGATTGTAAGAGGGCAAGATAAGGCTTTATCATCCCCAGTCAGAAATTTGAGCTACTTTGGCATCTCTGTCCGGTACGACATGTCTAAAGAGATCTAGTGAGTAATGAACCAAGGCCATCTTTATAAGATGTACGCGGGTTCCATGAAAAACTATAGGGAAGTGTTTAATTGGACATCGTCCAGTGCCTATACCATTTCTGGCTGAATTGCATTGCCTCCTGCAGCCTTGCTACTACAAGGGTTTCCCAATGTCCTCACACTTGCTTAGCATATCTAGCATCTCATTACAGCTCCGTCTTCCCCCGTTTGCCAGAACAGTTTGAGAGCTTCTATGGGTTTCTTCTTCGGCTCTCCTGCAGAAGACTCTCTGAACTCAAATGTGAGTTCAAGACATAGTCTTCAACTTCACGTCTCCTCTCTCCATGACTGGTGTCCACCAACATATTTAAAGGTTTTCACCAGCCTTCTCGCCACTGCTTCTTCTTGCTTCCACTTTAAGTAAAGACTTGAACATAATATTTTCAAACACAAATCATCACATTTTGTGAGGTCTACCTCTGCACTCAATCTGACCCTTGCACTGATCAAGACTTGTTCTCCTACACCAGCTTATTCCTTCACTGATTACCTGCTGCAACTCCTATCAGATTTAAATCACTGATGACTAAGCCAATAACTAAGCAACCTAAAAAGGTCTTTTGGCTTTGCTAGGTACATTAGATATGACCCCTATAACGGCCTGGGGCCTATCCCCAATAGAAATTGCCAAATTAAAGAAAGACCACACCCTGGCTCTGGTGAAAGTTGGTTTCAGTTGACGATGCACTGTGGCACTATGGCTGACCCATTCTTCTCTGAAAAAAAAATCTGATTTTATATTCTGCGTACACTGGTTCCAAACTTTTGGAAGAGGCATTCATGTCAAACCGGGACTTGTGATGAACTTTCTCATGCATAAAGTTGTAACGCTGTTAGACTTTATTTACAGAATGACAATCCTGAGCTAGGTGGCTTGGAGCACACTGCAATCGTTCCCATGAACTTTCAGCAAGTAGAATGATACTGATACTTGAAAATTGATAGATAAGTTGTGATCAATTTGTGTACAGTCTTTAGGGGCCTATAAACCCAGTCATTCACCAACGCCACTTGTGCATTGCAGGAACTCGGCTGGGTGTTATCCACCACATCACCTGCACAGTCCTGGCCTCTCTCCACGCCATTCCCATTCCACATGCCATTAAAGGAGTTCCTTGGGAGGCCAGCGTTTCAGACTTAAAGCGGACAGTGGCTTTAGTGTACTGAGAACTTTTTACCTTGATGGTATCCAAGCACCAATGAAACCCTGTGGTAACTGCATTAGTGTAGCAGGAGATTATATAAAGAAATCAAGACTTTTTTTACTTTTTTTTTTGTTATTCTGCACAATCAAAAGTCCTGGTTTGACTTGAACGCCTCTTGCACAAAACAGCAATCACATAAAAGCTACTGTTACTGTATACTGTGACTAGCATTTTGCAACATCTGTTTTAAAATCACCTGTTCTTTAAGTTCAGATTGGTGGTGTTCAATCAGATGGCATTCCACATTTGGAGCATGGCAACAGAAGCCGTGTGACTTCCCACCTTCTCTGACACAAATATAAACACACAGAAAGATGCAGAAAGGCCAGGATTCAGGCGTAAGTAGCAGGACGGGATGATTTCTGTTCTTGCTGGTGAGAATAATATTTCATTAACTGATAAAATCCCAAAACCTTATCTCCACCAGACGCACCGAAACTCATACCTGTAAGCTGATACTCTTGGCTAGGGCACTCTGCATCCATACCTACATGGAGCCTGGAACGGGCCTGGCATTTCACCTTGCTGCCCGTGCAGCAGCGTGCTATGACGTACACATCCTGTCCTCCTATTCCATGATGGGCCTCACACACCTTCTGCCCATCCTGTATCTAATGACAGTAAAAACAGTGAGACAGTTACATTGTGCAGATGTCTTAAATGCATGTGACAAATGAAAAATGTAAAGAAACTGTACTGATCAATAACATTGTTATAACATAATGTAATAACATTATTCGCATTATTATACCTTATGGTCAAAAAGAAATGTACGGTAGTCAGTTTTACTAATACATTATCAGTTAACCAAAATTTTAAATAATTATAAGCATTGAAATTACATGTTAACAGAAGTTATTTCACACCCAGGATTTGTCCTTCTAATTTGACCTTACAGTGTGTGTCTTTTAACACTGGCAAATTCTTTACTTACATGTTAACTTGTAACATTGTGTAATGGTGAAAAAAACACAAAATAACAGATCAGACTTAGTGTTACTTTCACCATTACACAATGTTACAAGTCAGTGAGTCAGTTGAACAGTTGACTTAGGTTATAACATCCCCGTGAAATTCCAATATTTTTGACTCACATAATGGTTACATTACAGTCAACTGAGTTCAATTACATTTCTTTAAAAATATGAAATTTGTTAAACTATCTTATTAAAATGGTCAGTTTATAAGGCTTTACTAGAGTCGACACTTGCTAGTATAGCCCGAAAAATTTGACATGCTCTCATGTCAGTTGTATATATCACCTTATAAGCCTTTGGTTAAAAATGACCAAATATGGTCAGAACAAGAATCGTAGCCAATCATCATACAGTCAGAAATATGGACACGCACATCATTCACAACGTTCGTCCTGAACTCTGACCTGCAGCAGTACTGGTAGGCAGAGCAGCCAATATGTCAGGGGTAGTGAGGGAGTGTTCAAGAGGCAAAGACTCTGGATTTATCACATGACTGATGGAGTGGTAGCGGAGCAGCTGCAGCACCTCGGCAGGACTGGCACTGGGGTAAGCGTTCAGAAACACTGCAGCTATACCTAATTACAACACATACGCACATGAACAGGTTATTGAAACTGCAGTCTGATGAAACTAAACCAGTGTGTATGTGTTTTATACAGTATGTCTCTTACCGGCAACATGTGCAGCTGCCTGTGAAGTTCCACTCTTAGTGGTGAAGCAGGTTGAGCAATCGCTGGAGGCACTGATGATGTTATCACCGGGGGCAAAAATATCCACGCAGCGGCCCAGGTTAGTGCCAGTGGTTCCTGAACTCAGAGGATGATCATCAGCGTTTGTAGCTCCGGCTGTGATCACCTGCACAGTATTATAGTCACAATAATCAAATCAAGAGCTCGGGGTGGTGTCTGTGTTTAGTGTCTGTGCCTGTTCTCTAACAAGCTCGTCTAGGGTTGTGCGGGTAAAACTAAAGAAATTCTTTAAAATATGGCACAGCTTTTGCGGGAAATACAAACTGCTTGCATCTTCCACAAATTCAAGTATTGGTTCTTCTTCTTCTTTTAAGTTTATGAGTGCGTGGAGCAATACTGCCAAATACTGGACTGTGTGGAGCAAAAAAAGACTGGCAGGTAGAAAAAAATGTGTTTGGAAAAAATCAGTGTTTAGTAGAAACTTTTTACGAGATTTGAATGAATAATTTAATACCAAAAAATTCTGCTGAATCGCACCTATGTCTACCTGTGATTAGTACAGTAGGTTGTGATACCTGTGATTAGTACAGTAGGTTGTGATTCCTGTGATCAGTACAGTACATACCTGTGATCAGTACAGTAGGCCGTGATACCTGTGATTAGTACAGTAGGCTGTGATACCTGTGATTAGTACAGTAGGCTGTGATACCTGTGATTAGTACAGTAGATCGTGATACCTGTGATTAGTACAGTAGGTTGTGATTCCTGTGATCAGTACAGTACATACCTGTGATCAGTACAGTACATACCTGTGATCAGTACAGTACATACCTGTGATCAGTACAGTAGGCTGTGATTCCTGTGATTAGTACAGTAGGTTGTGATTCCTGTGATCAGTACAGTAGGTTGTGATTCCTGTGATCAGTACAGTACATACCTGTGATCAGTACAGTAGGCTGTGATACCTGTGATCAGTACAGTAGGCTGTGATACCTGTGATCAGTACAGTAGGCTGTGATACCTGTGATTAGTACAGTAGGTCGTGATACCTGTGATCAGTACAGTACATACCTGTGATCAGTACAGTAGGTTGTGATACCTGTGATCAGTACAGTAGGTTGTGATACCTGTGATCAGTACAGTAGGTTGTGATACCTGTGATTAGTACAGTAGGCCGTGATACCTGTGATCAGTACAGTAGGCTGTGATACCTGTGATCAGTACAGTAGGCTGTGATACCTGTGATTAGTACAGTAGGTCGTGATACCTGTGATCAGTACAGTACATACCTGTGATCAGTACAGTAGGTTGTGATACCTGTGATTAGTACAGTAGGTTGTGATACCTGTGATTAGTACAGTAGGCCGTGATACCTGTGATTAGTACAGTAGGCTGTGATACCTGTGATTAGTACAGTAGGTTGTGATTGCTGTGATCAGTAAAGTACATACCTGTGATCATTACAGTACATACCTGTGATCAGTACAGTAGGCCGTGATACCTGTGATTAGTACAGTACATACCTGTGATCAGTACAGTACATACCTGTGATCAGTACAGTACATACCTGTGATCAGTACAGTAGGTTGTGATACCTGTGATTAGTACAGTAGGTTGTGATTCCTGTGATCAGTACAGTAGGTTGTGATTCCTGTGATCAGTACAGTACATACCTGTGATCAGTACAGTACATACCTGTGATCAGTACAGTAGGCTGTGATACCTGTGATTAGTACAGTAGGTCGTGATACCTGTGATCAGTACAGTACATACCTGTGATCAGTACAGTAGGTTGTGATACCTGTGATCAGTACAGTAGGTTGTGATACCTGTGATCAGTACAGTAGGTTGTGATACCTGTGATTAGTACAGTAGGCCGTGATACCTGTGATCAGTACAGTAGGCTGTGATACCTGTGATCAGTACAGTAGGCTGTGATACCTGTGATTAGTACAGTAGGTCGTGATACCTGTGATCAGTACAGTACATACCTGTGATCAGTACAGTAGGTTGTGATACCTGTGATTAGTACAGTAGGTTGTGATACCTGTGATTAGTACAGTAGGCCGTGATACCTGTGATTAGTACAGTAGGCTGTGATACCTGTGATTAGTACAGTAGGTTGTGATTGCTGTGATCAGTAAAGTACATACCTGTGATCAGTACAGTACATACCTGTGATCAGTACAGTAGGCCGTGATACCTGTGATTAGTACAGTACATACCTGTGATTAGTACAGTACATACCTGTGATCAGTACAGTACATACCTGTGATCAGTACAGTACATACCTGTGATCAGTACAGTAGGTTGTGATACCTGTGATTAGTACAGTAGGTTGTGATTCCTGTGATCAGTACAGTAGGTTGTGATTCCTGTGATCAGTACAGTACATACCTGTGATCAGTACAGTACATACCTGTGATCAGTACAGTAGGCTGTGATACCTGTGATTAGTACAGTAGGTCGTGATACCTGTGGTCAGTACAGTACATACCTGTGATCAGTACAGTAGGCCGTGATACCTGTGATTAGTACAGTAGGCCGTGATACCTGTGATTAGTACAGTAGGCTGTGATACCTGTGATTAGTACAGTAGGTCGTGATACCTGTGATTAGTACAGTAGGTTGTGATTCCTGTGATCAGTACAGTACATACCTGTGATCAGTACAGTAGGCCGTGATACCTGTGATTAGTACAGTACATACCTGTGATCAGTACAGTACATACCTGTGATCAGTACAGTAGGTTGTGATTCCTGTGATCAGTACAGTACATACCTGTGATGAGTACAGTAGGCTGTGATACCTGTGATTAGTACAGTAGGTCGTGATACCTGTGATCAGTACAGTACATACCTGTGATCAGTACAGTAGGTTGTGATACCTGTGATTAGTACAGTAGGTTGTGATTCCTGTGATTAGTACAGTAGGTCGTGATACCTGTGATCAGTACAGTACATACCTGTGATCAGTACAGTAGGTTGTGATACCTGTGATTAGTACAGTAGGTTGTGATACCTGTGATTAGTACAGTAGGTTGTGATTCCTGTGATTAGTACAGTAGGTTGTGATTCCTGTGATTAGTACAGTAGGTCGTGATACCTGTGATCAGTACAGTACATACCTGTGATCAGTACAGTAGGCCGTGATGCCTGTGATCAGTACAGTAGGCCGTGATGCCTGTGATCAGTACAGTAGGTTGTGATTCCTGTGATCAGTACAGTACATACCTGTGATCAGTACAGTAGGCCGTGATACCTGTGATTAGTACAGTAGGTCGTGATACCTGTGATCAGTACAGTACATACCTGTGATCAGTACAGTAGGTTGTGATACCTGTGATTAGTACAGTAGGTTGTGATTCCTGTGATTAGTACAGTAGGTTGTGATTCCTGTGATTAGTACAGTAGGTTGTGATTCCTGTGATTAGTACAGTAGGTCGTGATACCTGTGATCAGTACAGTACATACCTGTGATCAGTACAGTAGGCCGTGATGCCTGTGATCAGTACAGTAGGCCGTGATGCCTGTGATCAGTACAGTAGGTTGTGATTCCTGTGATCAGTACAGTACATACCTGTGATCAGTACAGTAGGCCGTGATACCTGTGATTAGTACAGTAGGCCGTGATACCTGTGATTAGTACAGTACATACCTGTGATCAGTACAGTAGGTCGTGATGCCTGTGATTAGTACAGTAGGTTGGCTGTAGATCTCTGTTTACCATCATTTCTACAAATTGCTGCCCAAAGTTGTAAGCACACTGGTGCAGTGGATGTCTCTATATGTTTGACAGTAGATACACCTATTTGAACGTGACAATGCTTCTGTGTCAAAATTATTTCCATGAAGACAGGAATGGTAAATCATGGTGTGAAAGAAGCTTCAAGCATCCTGCACAGAGCCTTAATCTCACTGACAACCTTTGGAATTAACTAGCTTCACTTCAGCATATATAGATGTAATGGTCAGGTGTTCATTCTTTTAGTCCACATAATACACTGCCTAGCCAAAAAAAAAAAAGTCGCCATTTCAGAAGGGTCAAATTATGGTGCTGCATCAAAGAAAGAAAAAAACTAAAGAGTTTTATTAGAATTACTAGGTCTGTGTAGAGAATCCTTCAACACATTATCAAAAACTGTAAGGATAGTGCTGAACTGTCAACTTTTGTGGAATGTGGTCAGGAAAAAATAATCATCATATTTAAACACTTTGTGTAGTTGCATGGTAAAATAAAATAAAATAAAAAAAATCAACAGTGAAAACTAAAGCCAGTGAAAGTAAGAGCATTATGTTATGATCTGGGGTTGCTTCAGTTGGTCAAGTTTAGACTCAGCATTGTTACGTGGCAGTAAAATAAAGTCAGCTGATAACCTGGTCATTCAGTACATTCAGGTCATCATATCTATGGAGTTTTTCTTCCCTGATGGCACAGGCATGTATCAGGCCAAACTGTGAGAGTGGCTCTGGGAGCATATTGAATCATTTTCCTACATGAACTAGCCATCTGAGTATGCGCTATAATCAAAGATAAAGGTGATTGAATGAAGTGTATATGAAAGTGTGTTTCATGACTATGAGGAGTGTAATACCTCTGGTTCTGAGGCTGGTGAGTACATACAGGCATCATCTTGGTAATTTCCTGCAGCAGCTATAACAACCGCACCAGAATGTACCATTTTTCGGCAGGCAGTGTTGAGCGCGCGACTGAACGCCCCTGCAAACGGCAATAGTAAGATCACGGGACTGATGGGCTGCACCTTCAGAGACGCACGGATATACTCCAGACCTGCAGAAAAAAACAGTCGTGTACTAACCAACAATATACTGGCATTATGTGTATAGTATAAAGTATAGGCCATTTTTCTTCTCTACTAAATGTACTATAACACTGAGTGATGATTTGTCTGTACCTGCCAGTGCTCCAGACACTGTGCCTCTGCCCTGACAGTTCAGCACCCGCACAGTGTTCACACTAACGCCACGTGCCACACCAGAGCCTTGCCCACTCAACACTCCAGCTATGTGTGTCCCATGACTGTCACACTGACTGGCCTGCCACAGATGCAGAAACATTCGAAAGATGCCCAGATGCTCATTTTTGCTATTCAAATTCATTGTGTCTGCAAGTATTAATTACACAGCAGCTAGAGCGTCTGTTCCTGAGCCCAGGTTACGTACTTCTGGATGGAGTTTTCCATGTCCTAACCTGTGTCTGCATATTTTACCTGGACCTGGAAGTGACTAACAGGTGTTTCTTGTTGCTGACATGTAGCCTGTTAGATGTTGATTATTTAAACATTTGACAACTTGTAATATCTACTCATGATCTGAGCTTTGGGAGCTTAGTCTTGTAAAGACTTTTTCAAAAAAGATAAAACAACATGAAGACCAGAGAGCTGTACTGTATGTGGGAGAGAAGCCAACCATTTTGAATCTGAGGAAAGCAGGAAGATTTATCAGAACTACGACAACAATTTTGAAAAAGAAATAAGCCACTGATGTACCAACAAGCATACATTGACCAGTTAGACAAAGGAATACAACTGCAGTTGAGGAGAAATATTATGTGATCTGTAAAGAAAACGCTGAATTACAGTAACATTACCAACAACCTCCACAGGGCAGCGATGAAGGTGTCCTTATCCACTGTTCAACGAAGATTGTGACATCTAGAAGCTACTGTATACCACAAGAGGTAATCCACTTATCAGCATTAAGAATCAGAAGGCCAGATTAGATATGAGCCACAAAAGTTCTGCAACCAAGAACAGTCCTATGCCAAAGTGATGGAAATTGCCAAGAAAAAAAAAAGGATCTGCTCATAATCCACATAGTGACCAAGCTCATCAGTCTAGCACAGTGGAAGTCATGGCTTGGATTTGCATGGATGTTTCTGGAATGGGATCACTAATCGTCATTAATAGAGTAACACGTGTTATTAAGAGCAGAATTAATTTAGAAGTCTATATAAACATTCTGTCTGCCGGTTTACAGAGAAATGCAACCAGTCTACAGTATTTGACAGGAAGTTCTCCATTCAGCAAGAGAATACCTCCAAACACACCGCCAATACAACTGAGGATTTCATCAGGGGAAACATTGGAAGGGTCCAGAAGAAAGACTAAAGAGAAGAACTAAACTGAAAAAAGCTGTGATGCAAGCCTGTAACGCATTAAAAAAGAAGACTGCAACACTTTGATGACCCATGTGTCATAGGCAACCAAATATTAAGTGTAATTTACTTTAATTTCATCCAAAAATATTTTTGCTCACTTAAAAAAAATTAGGTAGTCTGCCAACCAAGGTTCCAGGTTATATGTTGTTTAACACATCCAGAACATTGTGAAATTAAAGCTGAAATTCTGACTATATTCATCCTTTTAATGTAATTAAAAGGATGTCATTCCATTATCTTCT
The DNA here is from genome assembly GCA_030347435.1 of Clarias fuscus. Lineage (NCBI taxonomy): Eukaryota > Metazoa > Chordata > Actinopteri > Siluriformes > Clariidae > Clarias > Clarias fuscus. The sequence goes on along the minus strand of CM059229.1, from coordinate 18,337,279 downwards.
GAGTCAACTGTATAAGGGGAGGGAAAAAAAAAAACATCTGGTTACAGCTTTAATTCTAACTGTTCATTTTGGTCTCTATCCAAAAATACTCAGTAAATCTGTCCTCACAGTACACTTTTTTACAATCTGTTTATGGGGATAGTCCAGCCATGATGTATTAAAGCAAAAGCATTAATACAGACCTGTGATTTGCCTTCCAGATGGCACTACTGCAAGAGATACCGTTCATAGAATGTTATTCAACGTGACGTAACTAAACAGATTTGTGAATTCAACACGACTAGCTTTATTTTCATCAGTATAAAGTGACAGCTGTCTCCGTCAACAGGAAAGGCTCCTCCGGTCTCTGACCTGCCTGTGCACTCGCACTCCTTCCTCCTCGGGCACGCTGTTGAAATCCGTCATCCTGACTTTCCCCTTGATTTCACGATGATTCGTCTGAATGCTGGTGTCCAGGAGGAAGACGGTCACTTGTGCTCCGTCATCTACAGGCATACGCATGGAATTCTTATCCATACACAGGCTTGTATACATTATCACTCTTGTATTCATTCAGAATATATTTTTTAACATCCTTCACCTAAATTAAGGCATGTCATAAAGGCGCATGGTGTGTGTGTGTGTGTGTGCAGGTGTCATGTGTAAGTGCACTCACTGGGTGGAGTGTATTTTCCAGTCTCATACTTTGTCTGGATGATGCGCTACAAGTTCCATGGGATGCCCTGGGCAAAAATGGACGAGTCCTCTTCAATGTACGCAACATGGGGCAGTTTCAGAGCCTGTGAGCGGCACACAGTGAAATTAGAAGATGCAGGCAAGTAGGCTGATGCACTCTGCCTTACACACCGAAACAAATGTTGCTGCACATCAATCTGGAAAGGATCATAAACTAAACTAGTTTATTTTATATAATAATTTGGAGTTTAACATTCTACAGTGAGAAAGATTATTCACAAGTGAAAAGATAGATGCCAATCCTTCAATGAGTGGATGTCCCAGCACATTCACTGTAATGATAGACAGTGAAATGCTCAGAGAAATACAAAAAAAAAACAAAAAAAAACAAGAATGAATGAAAATCCATGACATCACAATTAGAAGAAGACTGAACAAGTATGGTTTCTTTTGAATGGTTGCCAGGAGAAGTCGCTTCTACATCTGAACAAACCACAAGGCTTCTCATAAAATGTCCAATGGACAAATTGGACCAAAGTGGAGATGTTTGACTTTAATGACTAATACAAACAGCATTTTAACAGAAACACCTCATACCCACAGTTGCGCATGGTGGTGGAGGGGTGATATAGATATCACCCCTTTGCAGCCATTGGACCTGGGAGCCTTGCAGTCATTGAGTCGACCTTGAACTTCCCATTATAGCAGGATATATGAGAAGCAAATGTGAGGCCATCTTTCGAAACTGGGTTATGCAACATGACAATGATCTGAAGCACATCAATAAATCTACATCAGAACGGCTGAAAAATAGACCTTAAGAGATCTGTGCAAAAGCCAGTTTATGCCCAAAACCTCAATGAACTAAAGAAGTGTTGTAAAAGAAGAATGGGACAAAATGATGCGAGACTGATAAAGTCATACAGAAATGATGACCTCAAGCTATTTTGCTAAAATTGGATCTACAAACTATTAAATGGTGGGGGTACTTAGTATTAGCCACATGTTGTTTTTTTTTTTTTTTTTTTGTCTTTTTGGCTTCATTTTTGTTAAATAAGTAATGGCATGGTAAAAAGGTTATGCTATTTTTAGTCTAAGGCTGTATTTGCCTAGTAATTAGACTTGTTACAATCGGGTGATTTTTTTTTTTTTTTTTTTACACAAAAATATATATAATTAAAAGAGGGGGCACTAACTCTTACTTACACATGACGAGTGATGCAAATCAGTGATGATAATTTTCCACATACTGTCTTTCAGTGTTTAGCCTTAGATTCATCCCTTAACCCCTAAACAGAAATTAGACATTTTTCTCCTGCACAGCCAAATGTTATTTTCTTTCATTTTCTTCAATATTATACATGTTCTTATATTTTTGCTCACTTTAAAATTGAATACCTGCAATTAAAGATGCCAGGTTATATATTGTTTACTGTATACTTACAGTATCTATAAGTTTAGAAATGGTCTTTACCATGAAATGTTCTAAATGGGATCTTTATTTTTACCATGATCGGGACAACACTAGTTTGTACAGGACAGAAGGACAGTCAAGCCAAGAACATAAAGGACAACTAATTTACCATGGGCAGGACTTCACTGCTCATTTTAATAAGGAATCCAAAGAAGGCTCCAGAGTACGTGTGCGTGATGTGGATGGTGTGTCCGTTCTTGGTAGCTTGCGTGCGCAGTGTGTGTGCTGTCCTCAGCACGTGACCATCGCGTGCTCCCTCACGTAACACCACAAGGTACTGATCGGGTATGCGCCAAGCGTTCTGTACACCAAAGAATACACACACGCACACACACACGCACATGCACATGCTCAGATTTCAAGGCTGAAGGACTTCACAGAATAAAACACTAATAATTTTAGTTTGATTTCCTGTAGCTCGGACCTCAAGCCATTGATTAATCAGTATGTATTAAATAAATGGCAAGCAGAATGGGAAGAATGCCAAAACAACAAATTTATTTAAAATAAGCCCAGTGGTGGGAAAAAGATTCTTTGACCCCTTCAGATCCAGACATGACCAAGTTGTATATACAAGGTGCCGTATAGACCATACCAGTTTGACCCATGCATATTTATTGAAGGGCAAGGAAGCTCATCTAAAAAAACTTGTATAGAACTTGCACATATAAAATCTTGTTCTTCTGGCCAAGGCTCTGGTATAATCTGATATTTATTTATTTATCCATTGGTTTAATTTATCTTACTACTTTTTAAATCCCTTACATTGTATCTATAACTTTGTAAAATAATTAATAATGCTGACACCTGTCTATTTTCAAAAACGTCTACAATGGGTATGTGAGCACCAGAAAAAGACCAAGGAGCAATGGAAGGAGGGGGCCTCATCTGGTGGAATCATACGGATGACTCTGTGCAGGTGTGTCGCTTCCCACACCAGGATTCACTACAGAAAAAAGGCAAGTGTAATGCCATTGATAATCTTGCGTCCTGGTATTCATGGGAATGTTACTTTGACATGTACGACCTAACTAAACATTATTGCAGACTAAGTACACACTTTAATGGAATTAGTATTTCCTGCTGTTCAGGAATGGTTTGAGGAACATGACAAAGAGTTCAAGTTGTTGACCCCGTCTCTCAATTTATCGGATCTCTTGCTAATCTAGCATCGATGGGAGATGTTGGGCAAGCATGTCCAATCCATGGAGGCCCCACCTTGTAAATTACAGGATGATTTGGAAAATATTGAAGATTTTCTAGTAACTGTGAATATTGCTATTATGCAATATCATCTTTTGTTACTCAGGCCAATATCTTGTGTGATCAGTTTTACTTGCTCTGCTGTCTTCATACATGATGCATATCAAGATTATTAATTCTTTTTCCGTTTCAATTTTTTGATGCCATGATAAATAAATATGCTGGAAATAATGTTTCTTTGTCATTTAGGAGGAAACTACATGTCTTGCATGTCTATCATTAACATGGTTTTCAGGGAGTCTTTATAAGCCATGCATTGTTCGAATAATAATAATAATAATAATTTCCTTTCTCTGTAGACAGACAGAATGTCAGATATACAGTATATTCTCTGTGAGTATGTTTAATAAAAGAATAAGAAAAAAGTTTTTCTTTTCCCCCAATTAGAGATTCGTTTAGGCTTCCCGTCTTTTCTGACAAATCCTGTCTCCTGCATTATCATTAGTTGCAAGAATTCAATCTCATCGTTACAGTAATTGGCTAAATGTTTCCCTGTGTATGAAATGTGACCCAGTCAGAGCTCCTCCTCCACCAGGAGCCAGTGGAGGAAAGTCTACGGCGAAGAAGGGTGAGAGACAGTTGTTTGCATTGATCAGGTTAGGAAGCAAAACTTCCTTCCCTGAAACTCGTCATGTTACCCCAACATGGGGCAAACATGCACAGAAAGAATATATTTATTCTAATATGAGAGAAACAATGAGGTCAGAATGACTAATATTTACCTACTGTGAGTAGATTAACAAAGGTTTACACTTTGCTTTTATTCCCACTGAATGATTGTTCTAATTGGGCCGGATCGGTCCAGACAGTTCTGATCAAGATAACTGCATATTATGCAATTAAATGGGCTGTTATTAAAAAATAATGTTAGAGTTCATTCAAATGCCTGATGAGCCTCATGGTCAGATATACAGTACTGTGCAAAAGTCTGTAATAACTGTTTCCACGTATCAAAAAGCACAATAAAGTGCATAATAAATACTATTATTTATTTATTTCTGCTGTATTACTAATGTGCAGAAGTCATATGTCTTTTTTTTTCTTTTTCTTTTTAATACTGTCTTAATAATGAAGTCATAAAATAACACGTGTAACAAAGTTTGTACTTTAAAAAGCACCTAAGACTAAGAGTGCCCAAAACCTTTTGCTCGGTAGATCAGTAGATCATGATATGGATCATGCTGAAAACATAATATGAACAATATTATACGGATTTGTAAGGTCGGAGCAAACTCAAACCTTCACCAGCTTAAAGGTCATGTTTCAACTGTGTAAAAATGATTCTTATCAGAATACTTTAAAAGGATGTGAATGGTTTCTGGAGGATATATTTTTTTTTTAAAAGTGTTTTTATTATTATTATTGTTGTTGTTGTTGTTATTATTACTGAAGCAAATACACACCACACCACATTTGTTCAGAAGCAATGACTTTATTAGATCTGATAATTATTTCCACATTATTTACTTTTTAAATATTATTTACTATTTAATATTTGATGTATTAGTTGCACCTCTCTCTCTCTCTCTCTCTCTCTCTCTCTCTCTCACCTTGGTGCACCTGTGAAGCTCGGCCACGCGCTCAGGCTGATCTCCTTGAGGTGAGCTCATCTCTTCATCTTCAGGAGGATCACAGTCTGCCGGCGCCGCCACACACACCACCAGGAAAGCAATTATCTTCCAAAAGTTTGACGCTTTCATCCCGCAGAGGAGTTTAGCGCGTTTTTACACGTGCTGCTGCCTCACTGACTGTGTTTGTCTGTATTGTTTTATATTTATTCCTGTTTTTCTCACTGCTTAGTCTGACTCATGAACCTGCTGCGTACAGTGGAGGGTTAATTATTCCTTTTATTATTATTATTAAACCGCAGGTCTTTGATGAAGTCGGTTACTTGGGGCGGGGCCTGATGACGCATGAAGCGCTCACGCCACCACCTCAGATCGAACCATCGCTTCTTACGTAAGGAGTTTTTCAGACGGAGTCAGGTTTCAGTGGAGTTTTGGGAGCTGAACCACTTCATCAGCTTTTCATTTGACCCAGTGTTGTAGGACTATCACTGACCTTCACCATCACCTGTTCACTTACTGAGAGATCAAAAGTAATTGTTTGGTGCATTGAAATTAATAATAAAATAAAGGATTTTGATCTTAATTGCCACACCTTTGCTCCTATACATCCTAGTAACATCTGTACACCTGCACATTCATACAGTTATCCAGCTACACCGATCAGCCATAGCATTACAGTTACAGCATTTGGCAGGCACTCTTATTCAGGGCGACTTTACATTTTTATCTCATTTTACATCTGAGCTGTTGAGGACCTTGCTTCGAGGGCCTTTCACTTTCAGGTTTGAACCTGAGACCTTCTGAACACTAGTCCAATACCTTAACAACTGAGCTACCCGTTGAGGTTTTGGTTACCCCTTATACCCCAACAGAGCATCTGGGGTGTTCTATGATGTCGGCACCTGGTCTTTGGCAGCAGATCCTTTGGGTGCTGGCATCGATGGAACCCATGAGTGCTCAATCAGATTGCATTCGGGAGAGATTGGAGGCCGGGTTGGGAGTCTCGGGTTCTTTGCCTGCTGGGTCCTGCTGGGTGGCAACCTGTGGTGCAAGTTCTGGTGGCTTTTATTTCATGGGCAGCATTGACAATCAAGTCTGATCTATGGCAGCCCCACTCCACAACACCACAGCACCCAAATGATCTGCTAGCAACCCCCTGGTGCCAAACACTTCAGCACTGAATCATTCCTTGCTGACACTTTTTTTCTGGTCCTTTAGTCTCTCTTTTTCACTCTAGTGTTCATCATTTTTATGCCTCTTTGTGTTTTTGGGTACTTATCACTGTACTGTTTAATAAACCATTCAAGTTTAGTGAATATAAGCAGATGCAGTATCACTATGGTTTGGTTACAAAACAAATGTGATATTGTCACACCTTTCTTCTTAATCTTAAGAACAAAACTCAGCACACATGCTTAAGGATTTATTTAAAATAAATGAACAAGTAGGAGTGCAAAATAATGGACTTCAAAATACATAGTAATCTGCCAATCTGGATTGTACTGTATTTTTCTAATTGATTTTTCTTGTTTTAGTTTTCTGTTACTCATGCGAACCATTAGCAAGGCCCTGCCACTCATCACCACTAGGTGGCAGTAAAATGTTTGGACAAATCCCAACATCAAAAGGACTTTATCCCAGCAGTCAAGCATGGTGGTGGGAATGTCAAACTGCAGGACATGTCATCAATAAAGGAACCATGAGGTGTGCCAGCAGATTCTTAAACAGAATGTCATGCCATCTGTTAATAAGCTAAATCTGGGCCAGAGTGGGACTTCCAAAATGTAAACAACTCAAAGCATTTAAGCAACTCCGTATTGAACAGCTCGGGCAAAATAAGATTTGTGTTTTGAACTGATCAATACCAATGTAGATCCTGTGGCAGGATCTGAAGCATGTGGTTCATGAAGATATTCCTAAATCCTCACTGAATTCTATGAAGATCTTCTACTGAAATTTTCACTGAAGTGGACACAAATTTTTCATCTTAAGGCGTTTTATTTCATAAATGAAATCAGATTTTCTTTTGTTTCATTAATCACTCTAGTTAATGTCAAAATGTTTTGTTTGGTTTTTGTTTCATTTCAAGTGTCCTACTCTGTAAATTGGGGTTTAGATGAATATTTACTCACTCACTCATCATCTCTACCGCTTAATCCTGTATTCAGGGTCACGGGGGGCCTGGAGCCTAGCCTATTCCAGGGGACTTGGGGCACAGCGCGGGGTACAGCCTGGACAGGAAGCCAATCCATCACAGGGCAAGATGAATATTTAGACATTTATTTTTATTCTTTATCCTAAAATAATGAGCATTCCCTCACCGTTGACAAACATTCAAGCTGCACTGTATCAGAGTGTGTTGCATTATTTGAAGTTAAAAAATATAAATACAAATATTTCTTTCATGATTTAGAACATTGCCCGCTTAGTCCAATGGCAATAATAAAATCAGTTTTCATCTGAAACCTCTCATACTGTAAATGGGTCAGCTTTTAACTGATGGGTATTATTATTACAATTATTACAGTATATCAGTTCTACAGCAACATACAGTATATTTATCATATTGCTTAAGTGTTCACCATCCTTGAAATCTTCCATATTTTTTAACAACTTAAACCCCATGCTTTTATGTCACGAATTTATCCCCAAGAAGGCAATTACACACGTGGACAAAATTGTTGGTACCCTTCGGTCAATGAAAGAAAAACTCACAATGGTCACAGAAATAACTTTAATCTGACAAAAGTAATCATTTAAAAAAATTCTATGACTGTTAACCAATGAAAGTCAGACATTGCTTTTCAACCCTGCTTCAACAGAATTATTTTTTTCTGTTTTTTTTTTTATTTTGATTTTTCCCCGATTTTCTCCCTAATTTAGTCGTGTCCAATTCCTCCCAGTCACTAGGGGGCTCCCACATTAAGGCTACTACTACCACTCAGCCGGGAGGGCCGAAGACTATCACGTGTTTCCTCCGAACCACGTGACGCCAGCCGACCGCATCTTTTCGAACTGCTCGCTCGCGCACCGTTGGGGGCGGCGTAACACACTCGGAGGACAGCGCTATCCGCTCCCTCCGTTGCACGAGCTCACAGACGCCCCTGACTGGCTATAGAGCCGTGATTAATGTGGGAGCACTAAGTACCTCTCATCCCTCCCCTCTGAGAGAGCTCGGCCAATCAGCTCTCTCTAGACCTCCGGCTGCGAGAGGTTACAGCACCACCCGGGATTCGAACTAGCGATCTCCGGTCTTCAACAGAATTATTAAAAAAAATAAACTCATGGAACAGGCCTGGACAAAAATGATGGTAACCCTAGAAAATACTGAAAATAATGTGACCAAAGGGACATGTTAATTCAAGGTGTGTCCACTAATTAGCATCACAGGTGTCTACAATCTTGTAATCAGTCAGTGGGCCTATATATAGGGCTCCAGGTAGTCACTGTGTTGTTTGGTGACATGGTGTGTACCACACTCAACATGGACCAGAGGAAGCGAAGGACAGAGTTGTCTCAGGAGATTCGAAAGAAAATTATAGACAAGCATGTTAAAGGTAAAGGCTATAAGACCATTCCCAAGCAGCTAGATGTTCCTGTGACTACAGTTGCACATATTATTCAAAAATTTAAGATCCATGGGACTGTAGCCAACCTCCCTGGACGTGGCCCCAGAAGGAAAATTGGTGACAAATCAAAGAGACGGATAATCCGAATGGTAACAAAAGAGCCCAGAAAGACTTCTAAAGAGATCCAAGGTGAACTTCATGCTCAAGGAACATCAGTGTCAGATCGCACCATCCATCCTTGTTTGAGCCAAAGTGGACTACATGGGAGACGACCAAGGAGGACACCATTGTTGAAAACAAATCATAAAAAAGCCAGACTGGAATATGCCAAACTACATGTTGACAAGCCACAAAGCTTCTGGGAGAATGTCCTATGGACAGATGAGACAAAACTGGAACTTTTTGCCAAGGCACATTAGCTCTATGTTCACAGATGGAAAAATGAAACATATCAAGAAAAGAACACTGTCCCTACTGTGAAACATGGAGGAGGCTCTTTTATGTTCTGGGGCTGCTTTGCTGCATCTGGCGCAGGGTGTCTTGAATCTGTGCAGGGTACAATGAAATCTCAAGACTATCAAGGGATTCTAGAGAGAAATGTGCTGGCCAGTGTCAGAAAGCTGGGTCTCAGTCGCAGGTCATGGGTCTTGCAACAGGACAATGACCCAAAACACACAGCTAAAAACACCCAAGAATGGCTAAGAGGAAAACATTGGACTATTCTAAAGTGGCCTTCTATGAGCCCTGACCTCAATCCTATTGAGCATCTTTGGAAGGAGCTGAAACATGCTGTCTGGAAAAGGCGCCCTTCAAACCGGAAACAACTGGAGCAGCTTGCTCATGAGGAGTGGGCCAAAATACCTGCAGAGAGGTGCAGAAGTCTCATTGACAGTTACAGGAATCGTTTGATTGCAGTGATTGCCTCAAAAGGTTGTGCAACAAACTATTAAGTTAGGGGTACCATCATTTTTGTCCAGGCCTGTTCCATGAGTTCATTTTTTTTTATAATTCTGTTGAAGCATGGTTGAAAAGCAATGTCTGACTTTCATTGGTTAACATTCATAGAATTCTTATTTATTATTACTTTTGTCAGATTAAAGTTATTTCTGTGACCATTGTGAGTTTTTCTTTCATTGACCGAAGGGTACCAACAATTTTGTCCACGTGTGTATAATGTACATGTGCATAGAAACAGTAAATTCTTAGGTTCCCACTTGACTGCACTATTGTAAACAGTGTATCATATGTTTGTCACTGTGATTTTAATTTTAATTTTAACCTAGCCTTAATATTCTTCTATACCTTGTTGATGTATGTTGTATAATCTGTGCATTGGCTGCTGAAATGTTACAATTTCTCTTTAGGATTAATCCTTCCATTCATCTATCCATCCAATCATGCCCAGCCTGTCATTCTCCTCTGACCTACACACACTTTATTTCCTCGCACCATGCTGTATAAAACACTGTTGTTTAAAAAAAAAAAATACTCAGACCAAATTAACTGGTACCAACAGCCATACAGATCATGTTTTTGTTCCATTTAGAGGTTTAATGTAATAATGAATTGAAGCTTTTGACCTGCATCTGCTTGATGCTGCTGCTGCTGCGACATGATTGACTGTGCATTTGTAAAGGCGTTCCAATAATGTATAATTTTATGTTTTCGAACCAAAACAAAATACTGTATGTGATGGTACATTTTACAGTGTTATGCCTTGAAATTCCCCTTGTGCCATCTGGGCAGTTCTGGCCCCGTTTGTCCAGCACATCCCACAGGTGCTTAATCAGACTGGGATCTGGTGTCAAGGTTCTGGGTCAGGACACTTTCCCTGCTGGGCCTCGAGTGTGCAGCAGGCTGTGATGCTCTTTGTGATCTTGTGCCTTTGTTTCATGGTGTTTTTTTTAGATGGCCTTTGCTTTCCACAGGCATAAATGAGCCTTGGATGCCCATGATCCTGTCAACAGTTTACTGGCATATAAGGTATGATAAATTTTGCAGTGTTAATGTTGTGGCTGACCGGTGTACTTATTCATGTGAAAAAAAATCATAACACATGCATAATGTGTGAAAATATGAAAATATAACTACATTATGTGTGAAATGTTCTGTGTAAGGGAGTCAAAAGTACAAACTTAGCAATAAAACTAAAAAGCCATTTTTTGTAGTGCAACAGTGTACTTATTTGCAAACCTTGAATTGTTAAATTCTCTACTTTGTACATTTTTTTTCTGCTTATTTTCTGCATACCTGAGAAGTTTTTTCTCTCCACCTTTTTTTTCTGGTCAATCAGTGAGAATTTAATTGTGCAGCACTTGTATCACAGCAAGCTGCAAATTTAGGCTTAGACTGTATTCGAAATAATTTGTAAGTTAATTTGGTCTAACATGTCTGTGAAATAAATGCAGGGTTCTACGAGGTCAAACAGCTTATGATTAATTTCTCCAAAAATGGCTCTTTTTCTTCTAAGTAAAAGGTAATGGACCGGAGAGATTCTCTTTATTTTATAATATAGTCAGATGCTGCCTTCTGCAGTTCTGTTATAATGATTGCATAATGATATATGCATATAATGATTTGCAATGATAGTGTTCTTTTAAACTGGGTTATGAATTTAGAAAACATGAGATGATAATCATTGTAAATGTACTGAAATGATTGTATAACATTTGTATGCATTAGATCTTTGTATGCAGGACAAGTGAAACAGAAATGACACTAAGCTATGTCTGAGTGAGTGGATTTCTCAGAGTTGCACTATACTGATAAGTGAATGAGTTCATATGCAACCTAATCATTCACCGACTGTGACTCAAAGTGAACCCTGTCTGCGTGTGTGTGTGTGTGTGTGTGTGTGTGTGTGTGTGTGTGTGTGTGTGTGTGTGTGTGTGTGTGTGTGTGTGTGTTTCCCTTATAAAGCAATGACTATGTCTGGCTATTTTCACAGCGGTGCTGCAGGACTTCGGTCCAAGTTTGTCATGTTTGCTTGATGGCAGACGGAATAAACGCAGCCTGACCTGAACATTAATCTTAAGATCACCTACCTCATAACAACAATTCATAGCCCTCACTAGCCATGCACACTTCTGCTTTAATGGTTTTATTCATCATTTTGATCTTTTCCAGGGTGCTTGATTTAAGAAAACTTGAATTAAAAGACTGTTATTTCAGACTTTTATTCACTGTCCAGCTCCGTTTTTAGATAGTTGGGATCGCCTCCCACCTCCCCGTAGTAGAGCTCAGGATGCGCAGCTCTGGTGTCTGGAAGAGAGGCACTTGAGCAGGCCTGGGGGATGCTTTGAGAGCTCTGGGCGGTGCTGGCGACTTCAAGAGATTTTTCAGTCTTAGCTAGTGAGAGGGTTTCATCCTTTTCAACGTCGTCTAACTGACTGAAAACAGCTAGAGGAGCCCTGACGGGTTCATCCGGACTGTCACTGGAAATGAAAGAAAGAAAGAAAGAAAGAGAAAGAAATTGTATGAAAAAATGATTGTGAACGATGGGGGAGGGTGATTATCAAATTTTTAATATAAGCAATATCAGAAACTGTACTCTGTGCCTTTTTCAATTTAAAGCATTGTGATTTCTAAGAATGATAAATTCTGACTGGTGATCATTTTTTGGTGCCACCAAATTATATTGTTACACTATAGGAGGTTGGACTCTAGTGTATATTAGATTCTATACTAGATTTCCAATTCAGTAGCTGAGTTTATTTCTCTATTTTGGCCCTTTCTAAAAACAGGGAAATACATGACAGAGCCCTTTTCGGTCTTCGACTGTATGGGTGATCCTGTGCATCAGGTTCTTGGCCTTGGATGACAAAAGTCTAACCTGATATGATGATCTGCGATTGTGACCAAACCAACTTGCGGTTTGATGTGTTGTGTTTTCTGAGATGCTTTTCGTTTGAGTTTGCGATTATTTGAGTTTCCTGTCAGTTCAGACCATCTGGTCCTTTTCCTTTGATTTCTCATCATCTTTCAATCTGCAGCGCCTAAGCACAATATGCTTTTCCCTTAAACCATTGTGTGCAAATTTTTGAGAGATTAATTAAAGATTAAAGATCATAGGTTGAACTGCAAATCTATATTGAATTTCCTATTCCTTAGTAACAACCTCTGATTTATTAATTTAATTTCCCATGTCCTTTGACTGTGGGTTGTGTGTGGTATAAAACAAGGCACAGCAGCACTTCTTGTCTCAGGTACTTACAATTTCAGATGAAGAGGTACAGTAAATAGGCAAAACAAGTCATCTTAATGGTTTCGCACATGCAAAATGTTTGACCAAAGGAACATCATTATTAGCAGTGGCATTCAGCGCATTGCCCAGAGAACAGCTTCTTCCACTTGGATCTCTTCTCCTTCAAAGATAAATATGGTTTGCCTCTCAGACTCATGCCTTCATTATGCTGTCACTGGCTTTTTGAGAGCAGCCACCTCTAGGCCAAGTCATCACTTCTTTCCATGATGTAACAAAGATGTAACAAATGATTAATGGTGCTCTTTGTGGTGTTTAAAGGTTGGGAGATGTTTTATGACCAAACCTTTATTGATGTAGGTCCAAAAACTTTCCACACTTGTTTTGAATGTGTCTTTGTCTTCATAATGCTGTTTGTTTTTCTAACACACTCCAGGGCCTCCCAGGAAGATGTGTATTTATGTTGAGATATGTAGCACATTAATTAAACACACATCAGCTTCATTTAGATAATTACGTGACTTCTAATAGCAAATGGGTGCAACATAACTAACTTGGAGGTTTTACAACAATAAAGGAGAACATGGGTGCAATTATTTGCATAAAAGTAATGCAAAAGTGGGAATAACTTTTTTATCAGCAGTCACAGGTAGTGTATACAGTAACTTTTCCTTTATAAAAGTACTACACAACATAGTCTCTATCACATGCGATGCTACTGTATTGCGCCCATCATTGATCCTAAATCATGAATCCTTTTCGAAAATCTGCTTTGTCCCTATTGATGGTTTCTCGTTGAGTGGATTGTCATCAGTGGTGGTTCCCCTTCTTTAAACTTCTTCATCCATCTGTGCACATTGCTCTTGTCAATGGTTTCATGTCTGTAAACAATTTGTAGTGACCTCAGGTGTGACAAAGGGCATTTGAAATTTAGGTTTATTGATGGAGCAAATGCATGGCTTATGATGGAGACTATGTTGAGTAGTACCTTTGTATGAAAGAAGAGTTACTTGCAATTAACTTGCCAGTTAATTGAAAAAAGTTATGTCCACTTTTGCATTGTTTTCAGTACAGCCCCTTTATAATTTGCTAATTATGTTCATTAAAAATATATATATTATGGACAACTTTGTGTAGATTCGTGATGTATAATAATTTAAAGTTCTTGACCCGGAGCTGCATGACTTTTATGGATTGTGCTGCTGCTACATGAGCATAAATGTTCCTATTATAGTGACCAGTGTGTGTTCACAAAACAAATCTTGTACATATCCAAGTCTCTGAAACAAGCATGCAAGTCTGTTACTTCTTTGAGCCTACAGGATTAAAACTCCATCCCATAAATATTACCATCAATATAATCACATCACAGTCTACATAACCACATTCACTGTCTGGCCAGATTCAATCAGCGGCCTTGTTACCATGGGACTGATGGGAGAACTGATGGGTAATGATTGCTGATAGGTCATGCAAGCACACAATTTGCCTGAGAAAGCTTCTCTATCTGATGTGGTAAAACAGATTGCATTAGAACAAGTCAATCGATCGCTGTTTATTTCGGGTATGTCTTTCTTTAACTGCATGGACACTTTTAGAAATCTGTTTTTCACATTGGTGTGACTCACCTGACCTGGAGGACCTTGACTTCCGCACACAGCTCCTGTTTCTCAATGCTTTTTAACACTTCCGGTTCTGGCAGGATGAACGTTACCTACAGAATGAAGCAGTAGGGTTTTTTTTTTTATTATTATTATTTTTTTTTTACTGCTGATAAACTACAGTATATGGATTTTTGGTATATAACATAAACTGTCTCTAAACATGTAATGCTAATTACAGATACTGTATGTGTTTTCCTGGCTGTCATATTATGATTAATATGATTAATCTGATTTGGGAATTTATAACATACTGTACTTATACATTGATCATGTATAGCAAGTGCTTTCAGGACAATAACTGCATTTAGTCAGGTAAATAAATACATTTAATTCAATTTTATTTGTATAGCGCTTTTAAAAATCGTCATTGTCGCAAAGCAGCTTTACACAGTCAATAAATTATGGAAGTCTAAATAACTAAATAATAAAGTCAGGTGAGCTTTATCTTACAGTCCTGTCTTATCTGATGTGGTTGAGCACAATTTTTTTTTATATTTTAATAAATGGAATACATAATTACCAAAATCTATTAATAAAATATGCAGTTTATGTATCGTATACAACCAATGAAATATTATACTGTATCTGCTAAGCAGAGTAAACACACTTGTGCATGTGATTTATTTATTTTTCTTCTTACCCGTGGGTAGCACTGACACATGCTCCAAACTGTCCCGATGCTCACCATCAGCGCCCCCATCGTACAGAAAGTGACAAACACCTGAGGTTCCTCCACAGCCACCAAGAAGACTCCGAGTGCCACCAGCCCCAGCCCCAGGACGATAAGACCGTAACGGTAAGGCTTGTTCTCTGCCATATGGACTATGTTTGTTAAAAATGTAAAAAAAATATATATAAAAAATAAAAAAAGAATAGAAATCCAGTGACTTTAGTGAGGCAAAGTGAGACCAAGGAGGCAGACCACATATGACTGGTAGTTTGCAGGGTGAGAGGAGAACAGAGCTGCAGGATCATTGAAGTGCTAATGGCCCTTGACTAGGTGACCTTCCCCCAAGCCTTTCTTCAAAAGTGTACTATGGCAGTTAATGAGGGGTTGGGTTTGTACAGGGAGCACAAAATTCTGGAGTCAAAAAAAGTGGCAAAAATAAATAAAAACAATTGTGTATACACTGAATCCAAGAATGTTACACTATGTAACATAGTGTAGAAACTATGTTGTTACATGCCTAGATGATTAGCCTCCTTTATTTTGTACTTTGATTGTTGGAACAATTTTTTTTTTTTAAACTCTGACTTCAGATGACGCCAAGGAAAAATAAGTAAAGTTGTGTTGGTTTGGGCTCTATTCCATCTTTATTCCATATAAGGTAAAATGCCTATGGATTCAGATGTTTGGGACACCCTGAGAAAACTAATTAACACAAAGTACCCATTAGCATTTGTCACTAACACACACCAATGTACCAATAGCTGTTAGTTTAAATAATAATATATACTAATAAGTTTTATATGCAATACAGCTGAATCAATTTAAATTGACCTACAATGACTAGTACACTGTGTAGTAACTGTACATTGTCCTTTGGATCTTATAGGGATGTTAATGATTAATAATCAAGAGATTAATTGCTTAATGATTAAAATAATTTGACCGATTTAAGTGTATGTGAAGATGTTTGTTTTCTGTAATATTTCTCAGTAGCTCACGTCTATTAACTTGTACACCACAAGAGGGTGCACTTGCAATTCTGGCAGTGCACAATATGTATTTTTAGCAGCCTCATTTTTGCCATGCATGAAGTATTTATATAAAACTTAAACTATCATGGCAATAAGAAAATCATGGCAATAGTCCATTAACAGATTGAGGTTAAGACATGGTTAAAACATGTAATTAGGAGATGATTTTATTGTTTTGCTGCAGCCTGGTTTTACATATATTATATAATGCAACTGAACTTGCATTATATAATATGCTTGACACCTTACTGCTACACACCATCATTATCAAACGTCAACAGCAAACGTTGACATCATCAAACGTCAACAGCTTTTCATTACTAAGGTAATGTGTAGTGGGCAGTGAATTGATTGAACCATTTATTTGACATTGAACATTAAAATGATCATAAAGAGTGACACATTAAAAAGTTTATACAAAAGTTAGGCAAATACACAACACGTACATGCAGTATATTTGATTTGAAATTTTATGTTGCACATAAGCCTGTATAAGAAGTAGTGTGACTAAAAAAGGAAGTAGTGAAAAAGAGAAGTGTTCAACATTCATTCAGGGCAGTGCATTTTTTTTTTTTAAAAACAATAGCATGTCACTACATAGACTTGTGGCGAAACAAAAATCGAGACTGACCTCCTTTAAAATAACACATGCTGGTCCAAGACATTAAAGTTTATGAGCCATTAAACTGATCAGTGGTCCAAGGCACTACAAAAAATTTACATTGTTTTAAAAATTGGCACCGTAAGGATAAATACACAGTTAGAACAGAAGTTGCTTTCAGCTAGCAAAGTAATACAAATAAAGCACCATATACACATAAACACGCACACAAATTCCTGTATAAAATCACAAACATATTAAAACGCAACGTACAATCTAGTCTGTCTTTCGGCTTAGTCAAAAATCTATTCCCTTTCAGGGTCAGTTGTCACCATGGTGTTGTAATTAATCAATTCATTAATACCTCAAGATTGTCATGAAAGTAACTGTGATGATATGAAGTCTGTAAAGAATCTGTAAAGAAGGTGAGAATTGCATCGCACATTCCTCGAGGCAACATTATGGCACCGTCCTTGGCATTGACGATACCATTCAGGCACAGCGTGTTATTCTTTCATCATCATAGATTCTCATTCTGTTTTTCACATCTGACCATTTTTCTTGTGCATCGTGTTGTTTTGTAATGTAGAAATGCAAATGCCATGCCAGGCATCAGTCTGGACCTGAAAAATGATTTTGTTCCCAAACTTCAGCTTAGGAATCATCAGGAGCAATTAAAACACGGTCTAAAAATAAGAACTTTCAAATTATAAGCAACTATAAAAATAACTCTTTAGCCAAGTTAAATCTGTCACTAAAGACTTTACACACAGTTCTACGGCCATACAGACAGCCTTTTCTGTGCTATTTAGAAAAGAAAAAGCTTTTGTAAAGTGTTCTTTGGATAGTTGTGTTTTTTTTTTTTCTCCCATAAGGAAACGCTTTGCTCTAGCATTCTATAAACGCCTTTCCCCTGAGGGCCAAACTTTTTTTTTTTTTTTTCCTGAGGAGGACTACTTTCCCCTTTTTATCCACCCCTGCATTAAAGTACAAAAAAACATTCTTAAACTATTTCCCTTCATCATTATAAAAAGATAAGGAGAAAATATTTTGGAAATCTGCTTCCTATATATTTTTTTCCCATTGGTGAAGGAGAAACCGAACCAAAAGGACTCCCTGAAAATTGTGTACAGTCAGCAGATTTATCAAGCATAAAAATTGACTCTTTAGTAACGATGCTTTAGTAACGGCTCTAAACTTGGGCATTAGTTGGTTAAAGAAAAAAAACATTTGTGCAAGTCTTAATTCCTAATGAATCATTGTCTGAATATTTTACTCTGCTGGGAATTTTTATGTCTGAAGTAAAAACAGACAGTTTTGCAAGGAAATATGAATGTTGCTTGGTATTATTAGGACATGAAAAAAAAATCATATGACAAACATTGAGAAATGAATGAGGCAATGCATGTGTACTACTTACTGGATAGAATCAGATGATCTCCTAATGGTCACTTATGGTTTTCAAATTGCCTGAGTGATTTACAAGAAATACTGAAACCATACAGCCTGGCCTCGGCACTTAGCTCTCATTAGCACTTAATTGGTTATCATTGTTCTCAGGTGATCAGGAGGGCTCAGTCATGATCATTGCTGGCTGTGGGAGCATGGTGGTCTTCATAACAGTCTCATAGGATGGTGGAGGCTCCATGTCCCAGGGCGGTGGAGTTCCAGGTAGGCTGTGCAGACTGCTGAGTACTGGAGGGGGGGTCTGGGCCGTGCGCCTCTCTTCTGCTGAAGCCCTGCGGATCCTGTCCAGCCTCCTGTAGACGAAACAATTGTCCACAGTTATGTTAAGCTCAACTAATATTCTATACATTTCGGAGCATAGGAGTTTGCAGACCTAAAAGGGTGTAGGGAAAATACTTGCTTAAGGTACAACAAAACTGACAGCTAATGCAAAATATGGCATTTCCATTTCTTTACTTACACTACATGGGATGTACGATGGGCATTCAAGTCAAACCAGGACTGGTGATGAAATTTCTTGTAAATGAAGGCATGATACCGATTAACATTTACAGGAGACTTCAAGCACAGTACGATGATAAACCATGGTGAATGATGGAAACATTTTAAAGAAGACTCTATGTCTTTGAATCAGTCCACACAACAATTGCACATTACAGGAACTCGGCTACGAGTTATTGCCACGTCCCTGTACAATCCTGACCCCTTTCCAGGCCATTTCCACATATTTGGGACATTAAAGGAGTTCCTGAGAGGTCAGCATTTCAGACATGAAGCAGGCCGTTCAATCATGACTCCGGTGTACTGAGAAAACTTTTTACCTTGATGGTATCCAGGCACTAGTGAAATGCTGGGATAAGTGCATTAGTGTAGTAGGGGATTATATAGAGAAATATAGTTATTTTTTACTCTCATAATTGTGTTCTGTTATTCTGCACAAATTAAAAGTCCTGGCTGGTCTTGAATGCCCCTTGTACTTGTGCATAATTAAATGTGATTTTTAGCTCCCAAACAAAACATATCCAAGCCATAATAATAATATAGCGTAACCCACATGCATTATGTTAAATTCAACAATCATCTCGGTTAAGCTCCAACATTGGGACTTATATTAAGACTTATATTTCATTGGTGCCAAGCTTTAGAAACTGTAAACAGTGTAAAGTGAAAACATATATTATTATTTACAATATATTATTAAGCTGTCATCTTAAGGCTTCCTCTTATAACAGAGAAGAAACACAGATGTCTTTTACTCAAACAGAGAAAGGACAGACCTGTAGCCAGAACTTCAATCAAGCCTTCCAGCTGGCCAGGAGCTGAACAAAACGTAGTAACTTCATATGTCCTTGCCAGGGGCATTTTTTCTTATTTTACATGTTTTTGCACTGTTAGTATTTTGATAAAAATATCAAAAAAAAAAAAAGCCCATTTTTTATCATATGCAATTATCACACGGTTAAGGCAGGAATGAATACAGTAAAAAGAAATTCAAACATCCCAAACCTGGCATGACTCTATGGGAATGCATGGAAAAAGCTGCAGCCTATTTGCTCATAGGCCTTAGAGGAGTAGTTTATATAGTCAGCTGGAGTGTTTATGCTCTCATACAAACTGCTACAATTCCAAAAAGAGTCAGAGGGGAGAAAAAAGGGTGGTGGGGATGCGGGGGTTGTGGCAGAGACCCTCTATAACATTTTAGATGAAGTCAGCAAAATACTCTCTCCAGCCATTGCAAAATACTTGCTTTCCTATTTCAACACATGCATATAGCTGACTCTGGTTTCTGTAAGCATTTGTTTTCCTAATCATGCGATTACCATGAAGAAAGCACAGGGATTTGGCAACTCGTGTCCTTTTCAGCCTGCTTCTGAGACACAACGCTATGATTGTCTGGTGTGTGAGCGCTTCAGTGGACATACCAACAGCTGAAAAAAAAAATCTTACTGGCAATGTGCCTCGCTTTTTCTTTCACTCAGACACAGACCAAATTAAGAAGGAGGAAGCTATTAGGCAACCATTGAGTGCTGTTGACTTGAACTACTGATCTTACAGAATTAACAGAGGCCACCTAACACCACAGTAAAAGAAAAAGTTCCTAATATACTTCAAAGAGCTTCATGTCTGTCTGTAGTGATCTGTCCTCATGCCATGAGCTATCTGATGTTTATCACAACCTGTGACCAGTTCGGTTTCAGCACTGTGCCATGTAAATCAGACGTTTAGAGGAGAAGAAAAAAGTGCTGAGTCCTTGGCTTCCCTTCAATCTGTGCTTTTAAAGAACAGGGTCACAGTCAGGGCAGGGTGCACAATCATCTTATCTATCATCGACTAGGGAAGCGCTGCAATTTTACCGCCACTTGCTTTTTCTATCTTTTCTCTTTTAATAGTGTAATCATCATATTTGTGACTCTTTTTCTTTTTACCTGAAAATGTACAACAGCTAGATGGCACGGAAACTCAAACAGCACAAACCTGCAACCACTTTTCATTTGATTGTCTCACTGACTTTTTGTGAGCGCTGTTTGCGTTTCTATCGCCTCAGCGTACTGTTACTCATTAACTCTCAGGTCCTGTTTACTCCTTAACAGTGGATGTTCCATATTTTCTCAGTTTATAGCAGCGGAAAGAAAGGAAAAAGTCACAAAACCCTCCTGTTTCATGTCATTCATTGTTTCATTCAAAAAGGGTACATTAAATTTCACAAAAAATCTAAATAAAATGTTTTTCTTTTTGTTGTTTTTTTTTTTTTTTACCTCTGCAAAGCGATGGCTTGCTCATATGTGTACTGGGTGCCGGTGCGCGAGTGCAGAAGGAAATGACCTGGGATGGTCATGTTGTGGTTGCTGGACTTCATCACTCTGCAGAAGGAGTAGATGAGAACTCCGAAGCCAAGGGCAGCGAGAGACGCCCCGAATGCACCAGTGTACACTGTAGCAAACATCATGAGGACAACGCCGAGGGCCACCAGCAGCACACCAACACTCACGAGTGCTCTGTGGGGCAAAGGCACATGGCCCTGCTCCTCTGAGCCATCACGCTCCACCTCACTGCCCGCCACGCTGCTAAAACCAGGTGTCAGTGTGTGCAGGTGTGGCTATGAGTGTGTCTGTACAAGGGGAGTTATTTTGCACAGAGCACAGCATAAAAGCCAGCTCAGCCTGGTGTCAGCTCATGTCCCTAGAGATCAAATTTGAAGAACCACCTAGAGAAGTGAGGAGAAAAGGAAAGAGTTTAACAACAGCTATCTCTGTTAATTCTATATTAACACTGTCAATTAAATTCTACATGCAAAAATTAATGAATGCTATTAGTCCCTAGGATACAAACAAAGCTTTTAGTCAAACATGCCATTATGCTATTAGAAGTTTATATCATTAAAAGAATAAGCATATTTATAAGAGCCGTTCAAGTCAAACTGGGACTTGTGACGAATGTAGGCATAAAACCTGAATAATGTTTACCCGAAGACTTCAAAACCAATCTAGCAGCAGTAAAACATTTGAATGGTGCAAACGTTTTAAAGAAGGCTGTTTGTCCATAAATGATGATCCTGGCCGAATGGCCCACTAAGGCTCTTCCCGTTTAATTAAATAAAATTAATTAATTAATGACATTTTATTTAACATTAATTAGTTCCCGTGGAATTAATCATTTTAAAAAATCAATGGTTAACTTTTTACCAACTTGCAAAAGAAACGCATCTGTCTGTGGGAACTGTACACACACCGTCCACGAACACCACTTGCACAATACAGGAATTCGGCCAAGCCATTTTCACGTTTTAGTTATCATAGGAGTTCCTGGGATGCCAGAATTTTAAACGGGAAGCAGGCAGGCTGATCATGACTCTGGGGTACTAAGAAAACTTTCTACTTTTATGGTATCCAGGCACTAGTTAAATGCTGGGATAAGTGCATTAGTGTGGATCATATAGTAGTTTTTAAACCTATAACTATGTTCTATTATCCTGGACAATGAAACAAATCCTGGTTTGGCTTGAACGCCCCTTATATGAAGAATTCTTTTGAGATCTTGATTTCAGTTAAATTTAGCACATAAATACAAATTCTGAACATAATGTTATAATTTCAAGACTTATCCCTAATGAGCAAGCCTGAGATGATGGGGGTGAAGGAAAAACTCCCTGAGATGCAATGAGGAAGAAACCCTGATAGGAACTAGCTGTGAACCAATGCTCATTTGCGCAACAGTGGATAGTATGAATGTAAAAAAAAAGTCCCTTTCTTTAACTGTATATTATATATAATTGTGCAACCAGGAATTTAATCTTATGAGCAACTTAATACGATTTTCAGAGTGTTCATGCATTCATTCTAGTTTGAACATTAAGTCTGTTTTACTGACTGTTTCTACACTTCGCAGCAATTACAGTCCTAAGCCATGGTTAGAGCGGTTCAACCGTGAATCATTTTCCTCTAAGACAAAGTGCTCTAAAAGCACTTGTACTGTCGGGTGCTGAAAGAACCACTAATGTAACAGCCATGATGATGTTAATATCCATATATATATATATATATATATATATATAGTGTGTGTGTGTATATATATATATACTGTATATACACACACTGTATATTATTATTTTTTAGATACATTTAAATTGTCATGTATACAACCATGTACAGTACTATAAGCAGTGAAATACTTTAGCGATTGTGACCTAAAAAGGAAAGATGACATAGAATAAGAAGATAGAAGCATTTATCTGTAATTAGTGGAAAAATGTAACTAAGAAAATGTCAAATTTAAAATGTACGAATGTACAGACTTTGAAAGTTACACTGAAAAAAATGAATATATCTAATATAATTAGATAAATATATAAATTACACAGAATGTGGAATAAAACTGTATAAGACGATATGGCATGTCCTACTGTATGACCGCAGCAGTGGGAGTGAAACATGAAGTATGAAATGAAATGATGTGTGTGTCAGCAACAGTGTTATTGTCCATGATCTCAAAGCATTGTAAAAATCATTGTGCCAAAAACAGGCAAAAAATGGGGACCACTTTTCGAAACTTTCGATCCTGGTAGGAAAGGCAAAGTGTGTTATTAATAAGCACCGGACACATTAATTGTACAGCATTGTCCAGTATGTTTAGATACTCACTGACTTTATAATCATTAATTTCATGTGCATGCTATTCTATTCTATTTCAAGATCTTTTACTTAAGATTGACGCAGTTACTGTGTATGAGGTTGGTGCCATGCAGGTTTACATTAGGGGAACACGTATTGCCCTAAACAAATAGAGATGTTAAAAAATAAAAATAAAAATAAAAACTGGTGTGTGTTTAAGATAGTTTGTAATTTGGGGGACTTGTCACGTGATACCAGAGATATGATATGATATGCGACCTTTGCCACACCTTTGGGAATGAAAGAGATGATGGTACAACCTCAGACATCAGCAGGATTGATCATTTGACACGGTATATAGATATATCGGGATGATCTATAGGCCTACAGCATGAGCAGATAGCTTTTGGTTATTTTATCTGCAGCAAACAGCCTGCCAATGCTCTCCTCCTACTCCTAGCTCCAGGCTACTCGCTTGTTCAGCTCATGTTCTCGCGGCTTACCTTGTTCCTGTCGAAGCAGACCGTATAGTCCTGTAAAATAGTCTGGTTTAGACGCCCGGAGATGTACAAGTCTATGTGAGACGTTCCTATGAGGCGGACAGAGAGATGAAAAAGACGAAGCGCGAGCCGCGCAGCTGCAGCAGCCGAGTCACCAGAGCCGAGCCCCTCATTTCCTGTACACGCTCGAGCTTCGTCGAGGAAAAAGACGACGGTCCCATTCACGCATGCTGCGAGTACCATCTAACTTCGTGTTCTCAAATCGCTAAGACAGGCCTCCTAAAGCACAGCCCGTCCTCCTCTCTGTCCTCCCTTCCAAGCCGACCCGTCCCAGAAAACAAAACAAAACAAAAAAAAAAAAAAAAACGGAGGAAGTTTGTGCTTCAAAAGCGCACAAAGCCATCTGGACACATCTGCGTCAACACACAGCTCATGAGCCCGGACTGAAAAGGGCTGATTTCATGGGCAGGGGTAAATAATTCTAGATCTCCGCTGTCTATTGTTCCAGAGCATTCCCTTGTTTTCGGGGAGGGGATTTCCTCTTGAAACACTCAGACATGACTAAGCTCCGAGGAGAAACCTAACACGAGGTCACTTTAGAAGAAGAAAAAGTTACAGAAGCCGTTATTTGTCAGGTTTATCTAACAGCACTGTGAAGTTGTTTCTTCTTCTTCTTCTTCTAGGAAGCTGGGGGTCAGTGCATAATTCAATTCAGTTTCATTCCATTGTATTTGTATAGCGCTTTTAACAATTGACATTGTCGCAGAGCAGCTTTACACAGTCAAAAGTTTGTATGAGATTTTAACATGTATGAATCAAAATGGGAAGATTGTCCCTGATGAGCAAGCCGTGGACGATGGCGACAGTGGCAAGGAAAAACTCCCTGAGATGGCAGTAGGAAGAAACCTTGAGAGGAACCAGAATCAACAGGGATCCCATCCTCATTTGGGTAAAATGGATAGCAGAGATTGATCTGCATTCATACTGTGTGAGACTGTAAGTTCAGTATAACAGGAGATTTTTGTTAATATGGATTCTAGTTCGTTATTGCAGGCTCAGGCAGACTGTAGGAAACTCCAGTCCTGAACTATCGAGCGACTGAAGTCACAAGTCCTGAGAGAACAGCTGCCTGCATCAGCCGAGGACAGGACCGTCTTCGTGGAAAAGCGGAACCATCCCCAGCCACCACACGCATCCCAGGCAGACCACACGGGGCATCCATGCGATGAGATCTCCAACCAGAAGCGGGAAACTAGGACGCGTCAGACAGCTCCAGGGGGCAGAGGGGGTCTGGATCACTGGCAGCACAGGAGCGACATGTACTGTATAGCTCGACAGAGAGACGGGTAGAGGGAAAGAGAGAGAGAGGAGAAGCGAGAGAAGAGGAGAGAGCAGAAGAGAAGGAGAGACGGCAGTTAGGTATGGTCACAGTCAAACAATGTATAATGTAACAATGTAAATCTTTAGTGCAGAGTGTAAGCAGGGCTCTGGTAGGACTAACTATGACAGCATAACTAAAAGGGAGAGCCAGAAGGAAACAAAGACATTAGGGCTCCCTGAGATGTAAAGCGACCAATCACTTCACCGTCAACAAACCTGAGTGATCAATGAGAGTGGGGAAGACAGCATCTAAACATACCAGTTCACCATAATACTCTACGTCCACGAGTCCCCCAGATCGGCTCCTTTATCTGAGGCAAATTTCTTTACAAAAATGCTAGGCTAGGTATGATATGAAATATGAAATAATGTCAGGTATGATATGATGCCCCTGGAGCAGAAAAGGATAGGGCCATGTTCACAGCTTGGCAGTACTGGAGCTTGAACCCCAAACCTACTGATCAGTAACCCAATGGCTTACCTGTTGGTTCTGGGCGTAGAGTCTCATTTGCATTAGGTAGGTAGATACAAATTTGTCATTGCATAGTACAGGAAATGCAAAAAATATTGTATAGATAAATTATATATAATAATTATTAATGATTATACAAAGTAGAGCAAAATATAAGGTGAAATTAAGTAGTGCGTGTATGTGTGTGTATATATATGTATGTATGTGTATATATATATATATATATATATATATATATATATATATATATATATATATATTCCTACCCCAGGCAAATTCTCACTTAAAGTTAATTTTATTCAGCCAGCAAGTTTTTTTTTTTTTCTGACAGGAAATGAAACAGGCTTCTCCCAAAAGATAATAAGACAATGTACAAGACGTGAAATATGGCAAAAATATTTCTCAGCTTTTATTTACATTTGAACAAAAAGTGACATGTTCAAAATTATTCATACCCTCTGCAAACTGTCACAGTCTATGGGAAAATCCAAAGTTCTATACCATTCCAAATAGTCCAAGCTGTTCTAAAGCATCCTAATTACCCTGATTCATTGGGAACAGATGTTTAATTTAACTCAACAGGTGAAATACAGAAGCTCTCTGCTGTTGGTTTGTAGCCAGTCATGGAGAAGTTCACTGAGGACCTGCGTCTGCGCATTGTGGCTGCTCACAAGTCAGGAAAAGGCTATAAGACCATATCTAAATGTTTTGAAGTTCTAGTGGCGACAGTGCAAAGTATTATTAATAAATACAAGTCCTGGTCAGGAGGATAGTGAGAACGGTAAAAAAGAATCCAAGGATCACCACCAAGGCCATTCTGATGAATCTCCGCTCTGCTGGTGGCAACATCTCAAGGAAGACAGTCCAACGGACACTGCACACCGCTATGTTACACGTACGCAGACTAAGGAGGACACCACTTCGCCAGATAAGGCACACAAAAGCGTGCTTGAACTTTGCAAATGCTCATCTGGATAAAGAAGACTTCTGGTCTTCTGTTTCATGGTCAGATGAAACAAAAAATTAATTATTTGGCCACAATGCTGTAGCCTTCATTTGGCGTAAAAAAAAAAGGAGTAGCCTTCAACCCTGAGAACACCATCCCCGCTGTCAAACATGGTGGTGGGAACCTAATTTTTTGGTGGGTGTTTTTCAGCCAGTGGACCAGGGAACCTGATCACAATAAACAGCACTAAAAAAGTTGCAATACATCAAAATTCTCAACAATACCATCAGTCAGTCTGCAGAGAAACTTTGCCTCGGCCAAAGCACGTTTTCAGCACGACAACGACCCAAAACACACAGCAAAAGTGGTGAAGAAATGTTGAGCAGACAAAAACATTAGCATTTTGCAGTGGCCCAGCCAGAATCCTGACTTAAGTCCAACTGAGAATCTGCGGAGGGAACTAAAGATCAGGGTGATGGCAAGGAGACCCACCAACCTGAAAGAGTTGGAGCTCATCGCTAAAGATGAAAAAAGCTGGTGAGCAATTATCGGAAGCGTTTGACTGCTGTAATAACCAATAAAGGCTTTTCTATAGATTATTGAGAAGGGTATGAATACTTTTGGACATGGCACTTTTTGTTCAAATGTAAATAAAAGATGAGTAATAATTTTTTTCCACAATGATGCCTCTTGTACATCGTATTATTATATTCTGGGAGACGTCTGTGACATTTCTAATCAAGAAAAAACTTGCTGGGTGAATAAAAGTAACTTTAAGTCAGAATTTGACAGAATGAATATGAATAATTTCGGGCTTGATTGTGCATCACGCTTATAGTCAACATCCGTGTGGGTGTACAGTTTACTATAACATACAAACAACAAAGGTCAGGTTAATTTGTTTTATTTTTATTTAATACTTTGTATTATTCCTTTTTACATGAATGTATTTGGGTTGTGGAATGCATCATCTGAGTTTCCATTATTTCTTATGGGGAAATTCTGAGTATATGTCTGAGTGTACAGTATGTATATATGGGTGTGTGTGTGTGTGTGTATGTATCTCCATAAATTTTCCACAGGTGCATCTCCATAAATTTGAATATAATCGAAATGTTTATATAAATTGTGTAAATGTATATACTATCATATAAATTCATTACACAAGTTACACAAATTTCAAGTCTCATTTTCTTTTCATTTTGATGATTATGGCTTACAGGTAATGAAAACCCAAAATTCAGTATCTCAGAAAATTGGAAGATTGTGAAAAAGTTCAATATTGGACTTTGAATATGGTGTCGCATTCTAATCTGCTAATTAATTCAAAACATCTGCAAAGGTTTTCTGAGCCTTTAAATGGCCTCTCAGGCTGGTTCATTAGTTAGTCTGTTTCAGGGTGCTGCATCAAGCACATTAATGGATAGTTGAATGGAAGGAAAAAATGTGGTAGAAAAAGGAGCACAAGCAACAAGGATAACCGCAGCTTTGAGAGGAGTGTGTACGAAGCCCATTTAAGAATTCGGGGGAGATTCACAAGGAGTGGACTGCAGCTAGAGTCAGTGCTTCAAGAGCCACCACGCACAGATACAGTATGTCACAAAAGGGAGTAGTACACCCCTCACATCTCTGCAATTATTTAGTTACACCTTTTCATAGGACAACACTGCATACATGACTCTTTGACACAATGAAAAGTAGTCAGTGTAATGTTTGTATAGCAGTGTAAATTTATTGTCCTCTCAAAATAACTACAAATACAACCACTAATAGCTGAACCCCTGGCAACAAAAGTGAGTACACCCCTAAGTGATGGCACCAGATAGCAGGTGAGTTAAATTTGGTATAAACTCAACCACTCTCTCAACCTGGCCACTGAAAGTTCAACATGGCACCTCATGGCAAACAACTCTCAGAAGACCTGAAAAAATGAATTGTTGCTTTAGATAAAGATGGCCTAGACTATAAGAAGATACCCAACACTCTGTAACTGTGCTGCAGCACAGTGGCCAAGACCATCCAGCGCTTTAAGAGGACAGGTTCTTCTCAGAACAGGCCTCGCCATGGCCGGCCAAAGAAGCTGAGTGCACGTTCTCAGCGTCAGATCCAAAGATTGGCTTTGGAAAACAGACGGATGAGTGTGTCCAGCATTGCTGCAGAGATTGAAGGGATGGGAGGTCATCCTGTCAGTGCTCAGACCGTACGCCGGTGCACTGCATCAGATTGCTAAGCGTGGTTGTCGTCTTAGAAGTAAGCCTCTTCTAAAGATGATGCACAAGAAAGCTTGCAAACAATTTGCTGCAGACATGCAAACTAAGGACCAGGATTACTGGAACCATGTCCTGTGGTCTGATGAGACCAAGCTAAACCTATTGGTTCAGATGCTGTCAAGCGTGTGTGACGGCAACCAGGAGAGGAGTACAAAGACAAGTGTGTCTTGCCTACCGTCAAACATGGTGGTGGGAGTGTCATGATCTGGGGCTGCATGAGTGCTGCTGGCATTGGGGAGCTACAGTTCATTGAGGGAAACATGAATTCTAACATGTACCGTGACATACTGAAGCAGAGCATTATCCCCTCCCTCCGGAAACTGAGCCGCAGAGCAGTGTTCCAGCATGATAATGACCCCAAACACACCTCCAAGATGACCACTGGCTTGCTAAAGAGGCTGAGGGTAAAGGTGATGGACTGGCCAGGCATGTATCCAGACCTAAACCCCATAGAACACCTCTGGGGCATCCTGAAAAGGAAGGTGGAGGAGCACAAGGTGTCAAATGTCCACCACCTCTGTGATGTTGTGATGGAGGAGTGGAAGAGGATTCCAGTGGCGACCTGAGAAGCTCTGGTGAACTCCATGGTCAAGAGAAACCAAGCCATGCTGGAAAATGATGGTGGCCACACAAAATATTGACATTTCACATTTTCACTCAGGTGTGTACTCACTTTTGTTGCCAGGGGTTCAGCTATTATTGGCTGTATTTTTTGTTCTTTTGAGGGGACAATAAATTTACACTGCTATACCAACTTTACACTGACCACATTTCATTGTGTCAAATAGTCATTTATGCAGTGTTGTCCTATGAAAATATATAACTAAATATTTGCAGAGATGTGAGGGGTGTACTCACTTTTGTGACATTCTGTATATCCAGGACATGTTTCAGTGTTGTATTCCTTGTGTCAAGCCATTCTTGAACTAGAGACAACGTCAGCGGTGCCTTACCCCGCTAAGTATAAAATGTCATCTGCTTGTGTTGGTCCACTGTGTTTTATCCAGGGTCAGTGCAACCATCTACCAGAAAGTTTTAGAACACATCATGCTTCCCTCTGCTGACCAGCTTTATGAAGATGTTGATTTCATTTTCCAGCAGGACTTGGCACCTGCCCACACTACCAAAAGTACTAATACCTGGTTTAAGGACCATGGTATCCCTGTGCTTGATTGGTCAGCAAAACTGCCTGACCTAAACCCCATAGAGAATCTGTTAGGTATTATGAAGAGTAGGATGCGAGACACCAGACCCAACAACGCACAAGAGCTGAACGCTGCTATCAGAGCAACCTGGGCTTTCATAACACCTCAGCAGTACCACAGACTGATCACCTCCATGCCACGCTGCAATTCACTTTTTGAATTGAATTACTGAACTAAATCAACTTTTTGATGATCTTCAATTTTTTTGAGATGTACAGTATGTGTATCTGTTTATATGCATGAAATATATAATATATAAAAAAGAGCGATGTACAATGAGATAAATCGCAAGTTTAGTCTTTAAATTAATTTATTTAAGGTATATACTTGACCTAAAAGTATACGCTTGATGTAAAAGCAATCAACAAAGAAGTGTTATTTCCTGATATACTTTGAATTGCCATTATGGTGCTGGTGGTTCCATCAAGGGTACACCTTTTGTACTATTACTATGTACTTTTCACCTGGAAACATTGAATATACTGAAGGACAATATATGGACGAAACTGTGTCCCCACTTTACCATCATACTTGTATGAACTTGTTGAAGATTTAGTCCCCTTTTTCTGTTATAATAACCTTCACGCTTCTGTGAAGTCTTTCTTGGAGCATGGCTTTGAATGTTTTTGTGAGGTCAGACACTAGTGTTGCGTGAGGAGGCCTGGGGTTTATTCAGTGTTCCAGTTTATTCCTGGTGTTCATCTGGGTTGAGGTGCAGACTTTTTAAATTCTTTCACATCAAACTTGGCAAAGCATGTCTTCATGTAGCTTCATGGAGGTGACCACAAACTTTTGTCCATATAGTATACAGCTTTAAAAAAAAAAAAGATGTATGTTTCATAATGACCTAAAGCACCACCAAGGTACCATTAAAGCTTTACACTAAAAGGCAGTTTAAAGACATACTACATGCCCCAGCCCTGGTAAAAGTTTTATACTGATGGTACAGCAGATGTTCCTTTGATGCATCATGCCAGCAACCAGGAAAATAGAGTTGAGTATTCTTAAGTTTTAAGCTGAAACATTGTTTAGAAATCCGGTGATCCGGTGAATCCCTTTCTCCTAGAGACTTTGTAAGTAATAACTAATTGATAATGACCTTAATTAACTAGACTTAGTGTGGCCCTCCAGGGTCAAGGGTTCAATTCCTGCCTCCGGTCTGTGTGCATGGAGTTTGCATGTTCTCCCCCTGCTTGGTGGGTTTCCTCTGTGCAGTCCAGTTTCCTCCCACAGTCCAAAGACAAAGATTAAGCTAATTGCAGTTACTGAATTCCCTGTAATGTGAGAGTGAGTGTGGGTGTGCTTTTTTTGTGCCCTGTGTTGGATTCGTACCCGCTTCATGCCCCGAATCCCCTGAGATAGGCTGCATGCCTCTTACGATCCTGTACATTATAAGCAGTATAGGCACTGACTGAGTGGGTGAGTGAGTGAACTGGATTTAGAAAGTGTGTTAAAGTAGAGCATTCCTTCATTTTATTTTATTGTATTTTATTTATTTAATTTGACTGATGTACATGTGAATTAATTATATAATGTATTATATCAATGACCTGAACTATATTAATTTACAATGATTAAGTAAATCCTCATTTTCATAGAATTAATTGTTGCACAAAAAAAAAAAAAATGTAACTGAGAATAGTCTATCACAATTGGATAACGAGGGGCATTTAAATCCAACCCATACCAGGTTTATGACTGTTACACCCGCTGTATACAATTCACATCAAACATCAGGATGGGGAAAAATGTGATCGCTGTGACTATACCTGTGGTGCCTTGGTTATTGGTTGTATTTCAAAACCTATTGATTTATGTGGACTTTCACATACAACTAGCGTTCACAAAGTATACTGTGAAAAACAAAAAAACATCCTCTAAATGGAGTAGGCTGACCCACCTTGTTGAGGAGAGAGATCAGAGGAGAATAACCGACTGGTCTGAACCAATAGGAAGTCTACAGTATGGACTTCAATAAGCACTCTTTACAAGCATGGTGAGCAGGAAAGCATCTCAGAACGCACATCTAACCGTGTTGAGGAGCCGAAAGACATTCCCAAAGCTTCTTAGAATTCTCTCAGAGAGCTCCTATCTTGGCCTTAAAAAGTCCTAGCTGGGAGTCCTAGACTAAAAGTGATTTAGGAAAATTCTCAGAGCAACTCTGAGTAAGGAAAGTACAAAAACCTTTATCATATTGAGGAGGTGTCGTTTACCCCGTTTCTAGGGATGATGCAGCAATTAATGTATTAAAGTTAATTAAAACAGACAAATGTTGAAAATATGTCTACTTTTGAAGCAACCAATTTCCACGCACTAGTTACTATATTTAGGTTCTGACATTTATTTACCATACTGATTTTATTACTTGTAATCTATTTTAGATTGATTGAGCAAAATGGCTCACCTTCTTCCAATTTACATGATTGCAGGACAGTCTATTTAAGTTGCACTTTTGGATGATATGTAGCCAACAATCCAAGAGGAATGGAAGGAAGTAAAACAACAAGAAAACCAAATTGGACAGAAAAGCAGTGTTCATTTTTACGTTCAAGTGTTTGGAGAATATTTCTTCTTTCCCCATTTTGTCCTCTGCTATAGGAACTCACTAGGAGCAACTTTTAGGCTTAAGAAGCCTTGTGAATATGGGCTCAAGTTTCACACCTTCCTTAACCAATCACAGTCCTTTAATTGCTGCCCTGGCAACGGGGTCAACCACACCTCACTAAGATAAAGGTTTTTGTACTTTGCTTACTTAGAGATGCTCTGAGAATTTTCCTTAATCACTTTTAGTGTAGGACTCCCAGCTAGGACTTTTTAAGCTAAGATAAAAGCTTTGTGAATATGGGCCCTGGTGATTTACTAGGAGTGAATGTGTGAATTATGTTTAGATGTTTTGTGCATGATGAGATGCTTTTCTGCTCACCACAACTGTAAAGAGATTCAAGATATGACTTGCTATGTTCTTCTGTCTGGTCATTTTCCACGAACCTCTCTTCTAAAGAAAAAAAAAAAGAAAGACATTTTCACCCAAAGATCTGTTGCTTTCTCAAATGATGAGATTGATGAGTGTGAGTGTGTTGAGTGTCACAGGAGATCAGCAGTTACTGAAATACCTAAACCAACCCTTATGGAACCAACAACCATGAATGTGTATGTAATAAATTCATTAAAAGCATCACCTTTAATGTATATTTTTAAATGCCAACATTGCATAGGTTTTGTATTACTTTATTTGTTTTTCTTAAACAAACAAAAACACTGTAAATTTTTGTAAAAAAAAAAATGTAACAATCTTGTACACCGTGCATATTCTATAACAGATAGTGCAAAGTAGTTAAAGATAGTTAAAGGCCCTGAACTGTATTAACAGAGGCACATCATTTTAATGTCACTTTGGTTGAGGCAGAGAACGCAATCAATGAAAATACCATGATTTATAATGTTACAAACAAGAGAAGTCCATGGAAATATTAAACCTGCTAATGCACTGTGGTCATTTGTGATCACATCAGTGAGACATTCTACACTTACATTACATCACAAATCAATGCTTCTTAGATTGTCAGTTTCCTCCAGGGGACACAAAGGTCACTAGTGAGGAACCAAATAATGCTCTGGTTTGCTGTTTCCATTAACCGTTTCCTGTAAGGCATATTCAATTCTCTGTAATCGTCCTGATGAAAAGATACATCATTATAAGTGTTGCTACTATTTTAATATTTCCACAGATGTAGATGTGCTTTTGATGCCATTTTTTTTTTAAATTACAACTCCAATTTCATGCTAAATCTGTCTGTCCTTTTGAAAGTTATTATAATTTTGATGAAACAATGTCTGAAAAGCATTAATTACATGACAATGAGATAACACTAAACAAATGTTCAAAACACAATGTTGCAAAAACACCTTCAGAACAATATTAATAGCAAACCAATAGCCTGGCAGGGACTTGAGCGGGACTCTGGTATGTGCACTGAGAGCACTGTGTGCTTATCACTGGACCACTAGGGATCATGCTGTAGTGCTAGTAAATGCACATTTATAACAATGAGCAGCATGAAGAAGAAAAAAAACAAATAACGGCAATTGAGCGATATACTAAATTGAAAAGCAGCCAAAAGGGTAAAAAAAATAATAATTTTAATGTCCGAGATCTGTTCTGTGAAAACGGACATAATGCAGTTTGAGTACTGTGCAAACACCATATTACAGTACGGTCATTTTGGGGCTAAGATGCACCTCGCTGTAATATTTCTGAAAGAAAATGACACAGAGTGGTAACATTAGTGATGCATTAGGGAAGCAGTTGTGTCTGTGCGGAATTCTAAACCCTGTTAGAAAGTTATGGGACCATGGTTTTGGTCAGACATTGTGCGAATAGGTGTTTGTTTCTTTTTTTCTTTTCCTTTCTTTGGACTTTGTCCTTTTTAGCCCAGGGGTCACCACATCGGATCATTTGTTCAGCAGGATCTAGCACAGGTTTTTATGTTGGGTACCCTTCCTGTCGCAACCCTCATCTTTTCTCACTGGGCTTGGGACCTGCATTGCCATTAGGCTGCGACTTTTTTGTCCCAGGATTTTCAGAGATGTATTTTAAGCTCATTTATTCACCTCAATCTCAACGCCATTTCATTAAACTATTGTTCTGATGTTGGATGTCGGCATAGCATTCCAACTATATTACAACAATCATCTAGCGTTAGGGTTTTCTGCTGGGAATTTCCCGTTTAAATCACCATGCACTGGAGGAAATAGCAGCTTTGAATATAGCCAGGCTGTTCATCTGTTTTCTTCTCATAAGCTGGTGCTTGTGCTATAAGTTCAGTTTGTGCAAGCGACTTTACGTACATGTTCATGGGTCCAAATGCCGCATTTTGTGACATGAGACAGCTAGTACCATCTGTGCACCGCACCAGTGGAGAAATGATTGTGATTCATGCCTGGGAGGAATTGTAAATGGGTAGAAGGACACAGGTTCGTTGTATCCAAGTGGACACCTCGGATCTAGAATAATAAAGATAACCTAAAGATGTTTTCAGTATATTAGTCCTGAAGATTTCTGCAGTGTCAACATTCTAGGCTTTTCAAGACGTCCTGCAGTCCTATCTGTGCCCACTGGGATGAAGGTAGTAATTTGTCTAACATCAATGTCATGTACAGTATGGACATTAAATGATAATAAAATGATAAATTGGCCTATATTTTCAAGCACTGGCAGTTGTGAAAATACTGACAGAGATTAGGCATTTATCCATCAGCAGTTACTACACCTTCTGAGCATAATTACAAAAGAAAATACCTCATAGCACTAAACAGCAAATACTAAACACTCCTGGGGGCAATACCATTTCATAAGGTTAAATCATTTCTCTTCTCTTTTGACCACATTCAGATTGGATCTCATCTCAAACAACAACAAAAAACAGCTTCAATAGTAAAGGATCCCTGGGCGAGCCATGCTCCATGCTAGTTGGTGGCTGCAGTGAACAGTCGCAGCCTAATGGCTCATTGACAGCGCAAAGCCTTACACTTCAAAGCTGATCTCACGGGAGCGACTGAAGAGTGGCTCGGTGGGCAACAGTGTGTCCGAGTAACTTCGTCGCATGTTTGTGGAGCTGCATGTAGTTTTGATGGCCACTTCGTATGGAGGTGGAGGTTCCATCTCCCAGTGGAGCGGTGGCCCTCGAGGAGCTGGGCTGAAACACGTCGGCTCCATTGGAGGGTAGTCAAAATCGTCTCCATACAGGCCTCGTCTCTGCCTTTCCATAGATCTGAAACGACATGCAGAAAATCGTGTACACGTAGGGCTGCACAACTAATCAAAAAAGGGAATCACAATCCCGATTCACTCATACACGCATGAGATCTCATTTCTGAGTGACGCCGATTCACTTGCATGTATTTCCCTGCATTCGGGTCACGCTGAGCTTACGCGTTTGTTCATTGACTTGACAACAACCCCACTCATTGGTCACACTCAAACAGTATAAGAAAGACACTATTGATCAATCAATAGTCTTCATGCTCCCTATGACCCTCCAAGGGGTAAAGCAGTATAGGCAAAAAATGGTTGGATGAAGAGCAGAAGAGTAGGAGGGAAACATGGATGGATTGATGGATGGATTGACTGGTGGATTACACAGAACATCCAGAGGGAGCTTTCTTCTAATCAAAGTAAATTGGGGATTTTTACCACAAGGACCTTCGCAATAATGTCAATAACGCATGCTGAATTTAACTCGAGTCCTCTTCAACCTGAATTTTAGTAATCTGATTTCAGCTGTGAAGAAGAAAATGATTTTGGTTAACTACTGATCAAATGACCTATTAATCATTTGCTCAGCTAAATACTTTGATTTGTCACTTTTAATACCTGGTGTTTAAGAAGCGTGAACACAGCTTATTAAAATCTGTAAAATTCACAATTAAAATGTTCAGAATCAAATAAAGCATTTTTATTCTTATGCTCTAATATGTATATCTATAGTGTCTATCTTGGCTATATGTCTATCTTGAGCTATATAACTAGTTAATGATTACATAAATACATAAATATAAATGTATAATTTAATTACAATTTGTAATCTCAATCTTAACCTCATCAAAGGAAGTTTAGCTGAATAACATAGTCTTTTAGCCACAGGCTTGAAGCTTCTTAACACTAGGTGGCGCACAAACCATTTTAACTGATTCAGAATTTGGGGGGCATAAAGACATGTTGAACATGCTTCTCACTGAGTGAATTATAAACCTTTTAAGGGGAAAAATGGCTTGCATTGCCTTTCAAGACCCTTTACACACATATGTGTGTGTTGCTACTCATTTACTAATGGCTTCTAGTTGCCCTTGACTTGACTCAATTAAGATAATGTACTAGTATCAAGATTTTCTCAAACAAGAGATCAAAAAGATGTTTTGTAGTGTCGCTGTTTTATGATACCTTATTATAAACGTCCATGTCTGATTACTGCTAAGCCATTTTGAACCCACCTTGAATATTAACTCTCTTTTTTAAATTAATTGGTATTTACTTAAAACTCTTTTGCCAGTGTCACCCATTGACAACAGCTCAGATTTCTGCCAATTTGTCTCCTCCCCCAAAATAAACAAATAAATGTGTTTCCCAAGTTACTTAACATAAAATAACAAAAATATGGTTTTTTAAGCCTGTCCATTAAATTTACCTAATGCGCAAGATTCAACATGATTAAAATCAATCCAAACAGCAGTTAGGCTTCATTGTAAAAGGAGCACTTTCATAGACAAACTAATAAATATTTAGAGATATAAGAATTTGTTGTATTTAACAATGATCTAGGACATGTGTTAAAAGTTCCACTATGCCATAAGGTAAATTTGACAAATAAAGGCGTTGTCTTCTTCCTTATGGACTTTAAAACATTGATGCTGATTTTTTTGTTTTTGTTTAAAACTCAACATTCTATGCACTGTTCTCTGCACAGCGAGAATTCGTTTTAAGAGACAATTTAAAGACCAACATTTCCAACCTAAAAATATCATAACAATATTAAAAATTAACTTTAGAACATGCACTCAGTACTGCGATGGACTGGGACACTGTCCAGGGTGTACCCGGCCTCATGCCCTCTGGGTCTCCTGGGATGGGGTCCAGGCCCCCCCCACCGGGCGACCCTGTATACAAGATAAAGCGGTATAGACAATGACGATGTGTGACATGCATTCAATAAAGATGAAGTGCATATGCGTTAAAAAAAAAAAAAAAATTCTATATAATATGCATTCATGCAATGTATACATTTTATAGTTACAGGAGCCTGTAATGTGTATTCATCTTTATATATATATATATATATATATATATATATATATATATATATATATAGTATTTAAACGCGGTTTAAACATTTAAACCGTGTATAAATACCACATTTAATAATAATAATTAAAGAAAAATCCCCCTAAATTCACTGTTCAAATCTAGTGCAAGAGATTCTCATGCATGAGATTACAGCAGCAGATTACAATCTGGGACATAATGCATGCTTGAGGGGAAGTCCACACGTTTACCTGTGCAAGAAGACAGACTGGGACTCGGGGAAGTGGTTCCCGGGCGGCGGGCTGAACAGCACGTGCCCGTAGTCGTGCGTGTATTCGTTAGTGTAGGAGCCCTGGTGGCTTTTACTGTTCATGGCCCAGAACAGGCCAAGGATGAGCATAACTGCGCCGAGGACCACGCAGCACAGGCTGAACGCCTGCAGTCTGCTCTGGTTGGACGTGAGGAAGGCGGTCGAGCCGCCGGTGACGATGAGAAAGACGCCAATGAACACGGCGCCATGGTGCAGAGAAGGCATCGCCGAACTTCACCCCGAGCGCGCGAGAAAGAGAGAGCTCCTGAAAAGTTGTTTAAAAGTTGCAAAATCCCATCTTTTTCCTCAAAAGATAGAAATGTGACCTTTTCCTTCTCCCCCGCTCACGATTTGTTTAGGATGTAGGCTGAAACTGATCGAGGTTCCCGCGGTGAGTTCCCTTCACCAGTTCTCATGATGAGTGCCTGAAAAGTGCTCTCGCGCACAGCAGAAAGCACCAATTCGGGTAGAGTAAGTTCCACGTTTACAGGAAGAAAAGACATCCATGAGACAGAGACAGCATCCCATCCGTCCTCTCCGTGCGTCCTGCTCGCTGCGTTGAGGTGTTTAGGGCGTAATCACGTAACGTTACCGTTATACACCACCCGAGCGCACACTCGCCCCACCCCAGTGTTTACTGGAGCTCACGCGCTTCATTCTAACCGACATGAGCATTCATTTGTATACACGCGCTCACCATCAAACAAACAGCAGATGTAACATTTCACTTTGATGAGTCTGTTTAGGACAGAGTATGAGTATTTTCACAAAGTAAAAAAAAAAAAACACACACACACCAAGACATCATGCCGAGAATTAATGTAACTTATTACATTACATTGTAACGTTTGAGTTTGATTTTATTTTCCCTATATGAAATTTTTTCCCTTTTAGTCTTGTGAACTACAGTACACACACTCCATCTGGGTTACTTTCACAAGACCCGGTATGATCACGCCTGAGTGAGGCAATGGTCCGATTGTTCTCCTGCATCGCTATTGGATAAAAAAGGCCACATGTAACAACTGGAGAAGGCGTAATTGACGCGCCGCTGACCAATCAGTGGTTTGCGAAGGCGTGGCTTATCTGCCCACCTAGGATACATCCAAAACGCCTTCTACTTTCATTTAGAGTGCACTACGTACAGCGCAGAGCTTCTATTTTTTATGTAGTTGATAGTGTTCTTATGTAGGGGATTGTCAGCGGCTCAGGATTCAGCCCTACACGGGGCGTAAAAGCATGCAAAATACATTTAGGTGACAAAATTCGCGGTTGCTTCGCGGTTTTTACGCAAGTGTTAAAGGTAGTAAAGGTAGTTCCAAAAAGTGAAAGAAGAAATACAATAAAAAAGTACCGTTTTTGTGGTTTGTTTCTACTTCAAATGGATCTGGTGCTGTATCTCGGTGCTTTTGTTATTTTGTTTCTTTTGTGGATCTGGATTAAAGGGCTAGATTATGTTATAATTCACCAGCGGTGGATATTTGTTTGCCTTTTCCTTTTGCCCTTGTCAGTGGTGTTTGATGCCTACTACTATGTGCGAGCATGGATCATCTTTAAGATGTGCTCAGCGCCAAAGCTGCACAACCAGAGGGTCCGAGACATCCAGAGACAGGTGAGAGAGTCTGCAATGCAGGAGCACACACAGTGTTTGTATACTGTGTGTATATAAATATAAAGAAACACACACACAAAGCTACACATTATATCTGGTAGTATATAATTCCACATCCTCTTTTATTTCTTCTTTCTTTCTTTCTTTCTTTCTTTCTTTTTTTTCTACACTGTAATACAATGCTGAAGGCATCCAAAATATGCAATATTCGAACAATTGATATTGAAATGTGTCTGATACGTGCTGTTGATGATTTTCGAGACTGGTAATTCTAAATGAACTTCTCTGCAGCAGAGGTAAGTTTTGGTCTTGCTTTCCTGAGAAGGTCTTCATGCAAGCCAGTTTCATCATGGTGATTGATGGGTTTTGTAAATACTAGAAGAACTATGCAGAACAGCTGACCTTCCTGTCTTAAGATAACAACTGACTGATGTCATTCCATAGTTTTGAAAATAAATTACAGTATTGTGTTTGAAAGTAGAAAATAAATCCAAACTTGTGTCTAAACTTTTAATTGGTAATGAATATGATGTCTAACATATCCATTTGATCTTGACTTTTCTTTACCCAATATTCATGAAAAGAGGGGCAAAAAGAAAACAGATTTATAGACTCACTAGACATTTGGGCTATACTGTAGCTAATCAAATGGGCATTATATTCGGTTTATGGTTTGTTTAGAATGCATGTTTTTCTTCACTGCATAGCATCCCAATTGACACCATAAAACTACTGTCTTTCATGTAACTAATTTCACAAGTAATAAAATGCAGGCTTCTAGGGTCTTGAAACTTGAATCTTCAAGTCAAGTCCTACATCAACCAGATCTACATGAGGAGTATATGGGAACTCTGTACTGGAAAAGAATTTGGAAACTCTGGAACTGTACACCAATCATAAAGATTTTAAAAAAAATTTGGAAAGGAGGAGAAACCACAATAGAGCAACAGTTGTGTACATGATTTAAGTGTGTTTTCAGAAATATACAGTGCCCCCCCCCCCCCCCCCCCCCCCAAAAAAAAAAAAAAAAAAACACCACTTCATTGATTTAGTTATTGGCCTGAAGCAAATACTGAAAACAATCAACAACATTCAAAATTACTATAACTGGATTAAGAATGAATGCCCAACACATTATTAAAGACCTGTAAGGATTGTGTTGAAACTTTGTGGAAGAAATGTGGTCAGAAAAAAATAAAAGTAAAAAAAACAAAACAAACAAACAAAAAAAAAACAGTAGAAATCACAGTTATGTTTAATAGTGAAAGCAAGAGCATTTTTATGTTCATTAAAGTTTCAACTTTTAGGTTTGATGACAAAACAGCTTTGTGGCCATAGGAAAACCACTTGTTAACGAGGCTAATCAGAAAAACCCACTGAATCTGAGTCAAGGTATACCGTATATACCCGAGACTACCATATATCAGAGTGATTGGTGCGACAGGCTAAGGATAGAAACACCCATCATGCTAGTGGCCACTGTATAATCTTGAACTTATTGCTCAGGTGTGACTTGAATTTACTGAATGACCAGGTAATCACATCTGTGGAGATTTTTCACATCTGTAGACTCACTACCATAACTACCACACTTTGCACCATAATCAATGCTAAAGGCAGTCAATTAAATTTTGGAATGTGCCACTTGGTGTAGTTGTACAGTAATGTTAATATCTCTTTTGTATATAAGAAACAAATGACTGATCACAAAGATTGTAGTTGAAGGTGATTTTCAGTAACATTTTCAGTAGCCTTTTGGGCAATTTACTTGAGCTGTGTCTTTGAAATCATTGCCATATGCTGTGTTAATGCTTCCCAGAAGAGTGATTTAAAGACATAGACCCGTGGTTAGCCAGTGAGATTCTCTTTGTCATGACCAGATACAATAAATGTACAAAGTACATTAGAAACTAGTGTGTGGA
Organism: Clarias fuscus; assembly: GCA_030347435.1. Classification (NCBI taxonomy): domain Eukaryota; kingdom Metazoa; phylum Chordata; class Actinopteri; order Siluriformes; family Clariidae; genus Clarias; species Clarias fuscus. Next base: position 18,295,573 of record CM059229.1, on the reverse strand, counting down.
GCATCTGAGGTTGAGCTTCAGAGCTTCTATAAAGGATGACTAGGGCAATCTCCTAATCAATTGAAAATGAAACAAACAAACAAACAAACAAAAAAACAAGTTATTGTAACCTTAATTCCCTGTCTACACTTAAGATTTATATATGCATTTAGTATTAGCTAGGGTGTATAGATCTATTGTATAAATGTGATCCACAATCAAAACATTCACCATTTTTGTCTGGGAATCATACCCACCAACGATAATACCCCAAATAATGGTGAATCGCTGGCTATATTTACCCCCATGGATTTTACTGAACACACAAAAAGGGACCAGATAACAATGTATGTTGAGAAACTTAAGTCATTAGATATTATTGATTTTTGTCAAGCTCCAGCTGATCTTTACAACACTTTGCTGGACAATACGCTGGCAGAAATAGAGTATAGTGATATTTACAGCTCTCTCAAGATTTAACATTATCATTTAGTAAAACTGAAATATTATTCAATCAGAATATAAACAGTATGTTATTAAATACTACAGTCTCCAATCTCAAATTCTCTCTGTCTCGCTGTGACACACAGCTATCTTCACTGCTCACACCATTGTGTTTAGCCGTTTATCATATGATGAAACCAGTGCAAGTAAAACTAGAGATTGGAAAAATCTACCTAATTTAAACTTAGAGGTAACATTTAATGTTAAAATATAACACAATATGCACTGCCCAACTTAACCCCTGCATGTACTCAGATTTAGCAGATGTAAGTTCATCATGCATATATTGGATGTTTATTGTATTAATGTTTTCTGACCATTTATTTCATTATGATGCTACGCGAGATAACATGGTCACTACACAAGCACCAATGGTCATCCTTGTCTCGCCCTGCTGGACGACTGATAACCACAATTTTTTTTTTCTTTTTGTCAGTGGGAAGCTGATTGTATGTTATGGCAGTCTCCATGCACAATAACTGTCCTGCATAGTAAAACTGCAGACAGATCGGCAAATAGAATGAAAATGGCGTCCTGCTTGGTTTTTTTACATTGAGTCTGATGTCGCACGCAAGGCAAAGATAAATCAAGTAGAGGTTTATTCCTTATTTTCAGGTCCGTGAGTGGAAGAAGGAGGGAGGAAAGGCATATATGTGCACAGGACGTCCCGGCTGGCTGACCGTGTCTCTGAGGGTGGGGAAATATAAGAAGACTCACAAGAATATAAAAATCAATATGATGGACATCCTAGAGGTGGACACAGAGAGACAGGTGGGATCACTACAAATCCACGGGGCAATCAGTGTAAAACGTTCACGTAACCACATTAAAGATAAGGTTTCACTGGATGTAGTTTGTAACTAAGATCGCTTACATATTCTTTGTGTTTAAGAATGTGTGTTCATACACAGATCCATGGCCTAACATAGCTGATCGATTAAAGCCTTTTTTTTTAATACAAGTTTAGTCAGGAATGAGAGCAGAGCGAAGCAGGTGATGTGTGATATGAGCATGCACCTATTTTCAGGTGGTACGTGTGGAGCCCTTGGTGAATATGGGTCAGGTGACAGCCCTGTTGAATTCCATTGGCTGGACGCTGCCTGTGTTGCCCGAGCTTGATGATCTTACAGTAGGTATGTTAACAACACCAGAGTACTGAATGAAAATTATTACCAGTTTTGCATGACATGCCTTTTTAGACTGATGACTTTATGGTATCCCCTTTCTCTCTCTCTCTCTCTCTCTCTCTCTCTCTCTCTCTCTCTTACTCACACACACTCGCTCTTTGTCCCTTCCCCCAAGTGTATTGACTCAAAGCAATATCATGGCTTTAAGTGGAGTGTGTATATGCAATATTTCTTGCTGGTCGATATTTTGTGTCTCGTGTGGTGCATCAGAGGCTACTCCTAATTGGGTTATGAATGAGTAATGGTCCTGTTTCAGTGCGTTAGGTTAGATTGGGTGCGGAAATGGCCTGTTCTACTAAAAGCGTTTATGGGTAGCAGAAATTGTGCCCGCTGCCCAGGTAATGGGTTCTACTGCTGCTGCTGCTGCTGCAAATTCATTTGCAGGCCTACAGAGAACAGCTGTGTGTGGAAGCAAAACAGGAGAGCACAATCTGTTTTTTCTTACCGTGTTTTTATGTAGCAGATGCATTTCACACATGATTACAAGCACCATGAATGTCTTTGAGTTTTAAAGGAAGTTTATTGGAAAAGTATTAAGTACACATGATCAAATACACTTCAAATACAGCTTCTGTTGTCATCCTCCCAATTCACTGATTGTCTCTCTCTCTTAGGGGGTTTGGTAATGGGCACAGGGATCGAGTCCTCATCTCATATTTATGGCCTGTTCCAACACATCTGTGTGGCTTTTGAGCTGGTGCTGGCAGATGGCAGTCTGGTTCGCTGCACTGAGGTATGAGTTTGATTTTTGTGTGTGAAATCAGGAAAATGAGTAAAGGAAATAATTTAGAGAGATGCACAAGGAAGAGTAAGAAAGTAAAGAAGAATAGTAGGAAAAATATAAATTATTGTTGCATTGTAAATGGCTGTGTATTTTCGATAACTAGTTTTACTAAGTTTGCTCAATATAGTTCAATATACATTTAGCCGTAAATTCTCTCCTTCTGGACCAGAAAGAGAACTCGGAGCTGTTCTATTCCGTCCCGTGGTCCTGTGGAACCCTGGGCTTCTTGGTTGCTGCTGAGATTCGGATTATTCCCGCTCGGCAGTGGGTGAAGCTACGCTACAAGGCCGTGCAGGGTTTGGATGCCATCTGCAAGGCGTTTGCAGAGGAGTCTGCTAACGAAGATAACCATTTTGTGGAGGGGCTGCAGTATAGCTTGAACGAAGCTGTTATTATGACCGGCGTTATGACTGACCACGCCGAGCCTGACAAGGTGAGATCATGTTCATGCTTGGCCAGCTTATATAGTCTGCTTTGTAGACTTATTTATGGGTGCGGTTTATTTAAGAGGGTAAGAACTTGGGTGTGTACCATGGGTGAACGTATGCTGGTACTGCGTACCAGTAAAAGACTCAGAGGTGTTACGCAGTTGTTGGAAGAGGAGAAAACAGCTTCCCGCCAGAACCTACATTTGAAGCTAGTCAGGGAAGCACTTTCAGCAAGAAAACACATCTGCTAGTGTTATGTCATTATAAACACTTTGTCACTTATTAACTGCTTCGAAGTCGTTTCAAAGTTCATCTGAACCATTCCGTTTTGTGTTTTGCCGTCAGTTGGAAAATCTCAAGTAAAATGTGTAACAGTATAGTGATGGTTCATGATGGTTCATGATTCTGTTTTCCAACAACACAGACACTGGCTCAGACAGTAACCCTGCATTGCACGACTGCGCCATCTTTACTTCCATAGAACATAGAGCCTGTGAAAATGTGCATTTGATTTATTGTTCTAGGCTGTTTAATTTTACGTATTAAAATATTGAAACTTTTTTCAATATGTATGAAGCTGAGAAAAAGTGAACAGTATGCATCGATGAATTTTGTGGTAGAAGTACTGGCAATAATTTAAAACTACTTTCACCTCTGGTGTCGACTAAAACAACTGCTCTAAGCTGCTCTAAGTCCCTGGTTGAGGGACTTTTGGTTTTCATCTTGCACTTGTTAATGATTTGCTTATCTGTTTGCCTTTTATGCATTTATTTATTTATTTTTATGTAGTGAGAAAACAGAGCAAACTGAATTGCAAAGACAAATAGACGTGAAAGTGCCCTGAGAATATTAAAGAAAAAGGTCATAGTTTAATAGTCATACTGTAGTTTTATATACCACTCAGACCTTATTTGTTATTTAAAAAAAAAATCATTTTAACTTCATGATACCTCATAAAATATAATATTAAAAATACTCATAAACATACCTAACCATCAATTAAGCATTCAGCAATGTTGTGAGATTCGATTAATTGTGTAGGAGTACTGTTTTAGAAACTGAAAAGCAATCATTTGCATTAAGACCCAGTTTTCTTTTTTAACATGTCTGCTAGATCAATCGCATTGGTCACTATTACAAGCCCTGGTTCTTTAAGCATGTGGAGAATTACTTGAAGGAAGATGGAGCTGGTGTTGAGTACATCCCACTCAGACATTACTACCACAGGCACACACGAAGCATCTTCTGGGAGCTACAGGTAAATGGCGTGAAAAAGTTAATAGTAATGAATAAAAAGGGAAGCGTCATTTTGTCTGGGCGAAGAAAATTGCACATGATGTATACTGTATGTATATACAAGTAATATTTTATTGGACTGTCTTTGGACTAACTTTGATTAAGGCACGTATTCTCACCATGGCATTGTTTCACCAACCTTATGCAACATCACAACATTTCTTTCTGTCCAGAGTTGCATTAGTTTTTGGCCGAGCACTTGTAGGAGTCGAACCACCCCATAAAGTCCTCTCTAGTGCTGTCATATAATGACTTTTAATGGGGTTCTTCTGCAGAGTTGCAGCTTCAGCACTATCCTTCCAGGTTTTTTCTTACCCAATTACGGTTACTTCACTCATCTCCTTACTTGGAGATGTATTCCATCTTTGCCTGATATAGGCCAGTAATTTGACGCTTCTGATACAGAGTAACATCTTTTCCATGACCAGGGGATACAACATGGCTGTTTTAAAAACAATAGAAGTTAGGGTTAAAAGACTTGTTCTTGAATTGATGTCCTCAGGATGACCTCCTACATTGGTGGGGATCTCAATTTTACCAAGGTTGAACACCCTTGGATTAACTGATTGATTAAATTTGTTCTTGTTAAATGGACGTTATGGCATTAAGTTAGCATTAAGCAAATAAAATCAGAAGTAAGTCTTGAACATGTGATGTTTTATAGCAATTTACATACGCTGTATAAAATGGAAATTTATGGAGTGTAAACAAAAAAAGCTGGCATGTGTTTTTTAAATTAGCAATTTTTTTTTATGTGTTTTTTTGTATAATATTTATTTGGGAATTTTACAAATAATTCCATATGTATCAGTAGATAATAACAGTATTAAAAGTTTGTATTTGCAGATAGAACATTTTCTTCTAAATTTTTACACCAGCTATGTATTTACATACATTACATAAAGCCAAACATTCAAGTGCACATGACATGATTCCTTCACTTCAATAGGATTTCACACTGTTTCAAATTTTACTTGCTTTCCCATAATTATAAAATTTATGAAATTCTATAGTTATAGATTATGGATAAAGATAATTTTCCAATACCTTGTTAATATTGGACAATCTCATACACTGTGAAAAAGAGTATCTTTCTCTGCTAAACAGAACTGATGTATTTTTGACTGATCTGAAGTAATAGTAAAAAAAAAAAAAAAACCTAGGCCAGTACAAAAAACATTAGTGCCACACATTTAATCGCATAAAAATCATTCAATCTTGAAAATCGTCTAATCAGTTTTAACTGTGATATGGGTCTGTGCAATTATTTAATCTCAAAATGTGTATAGTCAGCAATTTATGTAGGGCCTGTCAATGATCTAAGTATTATAATAAAAAAAAAAAAAAAACTTTTGATGAACAAATATCTGGTTAACATGTGTGCTGTTATATGCTGTTAGCCTGGATAAATATGGCTGAATACTAAATGGTACATTTAAGAGTTACATATAGCGTTTTAAATCATAACGTCTAAATGATCACACCGCAGTTTTTTTATTTTATTTTATTTTTTTATTATCAAATCATGCAGGTCTAGAGAACATCACTCCAACATGGTGATATTCTTCATTTCAGCTCTTAATAAAAAGGTTCCACTGTCAGCCAGTTTCAACAGATATTATATTTCTTTGACAAGGGGTTTGATGGTCTGTGATAAGACTCTTAAACATGGTTCTGTGGTCTCTGTTTTCCATTTTATATCCATTAGCTTCAGTAGTGCAACCTCTTTTTTTAATGTATTAGTATTGGACATTTCTTTTACCGCTTAATCATATAATCTTTCTTGTCTGCTCTCTCTCTCTCTCTCTCTCTCTCTCTCTCTCTCTCTCTCATACACAAATATACAGATCCTTAATCCCAGTAACCAAAATGATACAGTTTGGGTCTATTTGTTTTTTTTGTTGTTGTAAAAAAGCAGCTTTCTTTGTGGGTACCATTTAAATTACATTTGTTACCCACCAAGACAGAAAAATGTGTGCACACACTCATACACACACATGCAGTACGTGCACACACACACACACACACACACACACATTGTATTACGTCTGCTAATGTTTTCCTCTAATGCTATTAACTGAAGGAAGATGGTGGTAATTATTGCAGACCTGATAAATTATGCAGGTTTTTCTTCTAGCTTGTTTTATGGGGAAATGTGTGTCTTAGTGTCAGCACATCATGATTTATCCCCTATTTAGGACCACCACTCTCTCTCTCTCTCTCTCTCTCTCTCTCTCTCTCTCTCTCACTCACACACACACACACACACACACACACACACACACACACACACAGACTGGATTGCCTGATATCCATAGTAAATAGGTTGATGTAAATGGCCTCTAATAATATGCAATGGAATTATCGATTGCACAATCCGTCTGTTATGAGACAGCTCACCCCCCCACCCCATCTTATGATATTTTTATCACTACTTCTTTTTTCTTAATCTCACATGCATTTTAAATGCTTTCTTTCTCCACCCCATCATTCTCTTGCATCCTGCATAATCGTTCTCTCCTGTCCTTGTATTTGTATTTAGGACATCATTCCATTTGGGAATAACCCGCTCTTCAGGTATTGCTTTGGCTGGATGGTTCCTCCTAAGATCTCCCTGCTGAAGCTGACTCAGGGTGAGACCATCCGCCGGCTTTACGAGCAGCATCACGTTGTTCAGGATATGCTGGTGCCCATGAAGCAGATGCACACAGCTATCATGCAGTTCCACCATAACATTCATGTAAGAATCAGCAGCTTACCATACAACACACCCTTACTTTAGCTGTCTCTAGATCTGTGGCGGTAAATTTCTACACAATGAATATTCCTATAAAAATATTTCTGTGTCACATCAGTGTTTGATTCATCAGAGAGGTTTGTATGGTCTAAAATAAAGGCTTTCCCACACTAATAAAAACTAAGCAGTGAAAAAAATACTTCACTTCTTGTGTAATCCCTTATTTTACTTTTGAAATATAAATGACACCTTATATTAAATAAGGGTGGCAAGTAAGATTTCCTTACTTTTAACATTTTCATCGGTGATGTATGGGATGTAAATGGCATTTGGAACAGCTTAATGTGGTTCTCATTACCTATGCAGTGTTTCGTAAACTATGAGGGGCGTTCAAGTCAAACCGGGACTTATGATTCTGCAGAATAATATACTTCTCTATGTACTCCACTGCTACACTAATGCACTTATTAGAGCGTTTCACGAGTATTTAGATACGATCAAGGTAGAGCGTATTTCCTGGGTTTTCCTAATTATAGTCATGATCGGGCTGCCTGCTTCCAGTCTGAAACACTGGCCACCAGGAACTCCTTGAATGCCTCAAACACTGGAGCGAGGTCAGGACTTTACGGAGGATATGCCAATCATCCCAGCCAATTTCCTGTAGTGTGCAAGATAAAGTTTTCATGAATGAATGTGTGTACAATTTCCATAGATAGATGCATCTTTTCCTTAAGTTATGTATCACTTTTCAACGATCAGGCATACCACAAGTATTTTTACACCAACTGGAGTGGGCTTCGAGCCACCTCGGCCTGGGATAGTTCATGTGCACAATATATATTATTTATATATATATATATATTTTACTGCAGCAAAGAATTTAATCGCCGGACTTTGCTTGAAATCTTCTATAAATTTCAATCGATTTTATGCCTTCATTCTTTAGAGATTTTAATCAGAAGTCCCGGTTTGCTTTGAACGCATCACATGTAACATTGTGATAATGCCATAAATAATGGTTCTAATAACCCATTTTAGACCAATTCTAATATTTTAATCCCACATGTGTGTAGGTGTATCCCTTATGGCTTTGCCCATTCATGTTGTCCAAGCGGCCAGGCATGGTGCATCCTAAAGGAGATGGGGATGAGCTCTATGTGGACATTGGGGCGTACGGAGAGCCCAAAGTTAAACACTTCGAGGCACGAGCCTCCACACGGCAGCTTGAGAAGTTTGTCCGAGATGTAAATGGGTCAGTAAAAAAAAATCACTTGGCTAAGCTGAGAAATTATATTATAAATGCTTGCTTATACATCAGCGACATCAGCTTACAGTTGTAATTAAAATCATAGCTCTATATTAATGCGTTCTCATTCTAGACTAACAGCTAATGTGTTTGTGTTGTTAAAAAAAAACAAAATGCCTGTAAAAAGACATTCATTTAATATTTGTGGAAGAAGTGTCCCCTGGTCAGTGCTTTGTAATTCAGTTAGTTTTCCTCAGTGGGAGAATTTTCAGGATAGAGGACAGCACGAACTCATGAACAAGTACTCATCTCACAGTTGCTCCATGACACTAAACATAACTAAGTATTGTTATACTGGGAATTTGCTGTGGTATGATAGAAATAAAACACTTTGGGCCACATTACACTATCCCATCCAATGAATTAGCGTTTTATTTCTTGCTTGGTATACAGTATATCGAGTTTCTAGTTTATTAGGACCTTCACATCATGTCAGGTCATGACAACTGCTTGTAGAACTCTTGCTAAGCTCAGTTTTTTTTTCACTCTACATCAATATAAAGGGCCTACCAGAAGCTGCACAATCCCAAGAAATTAGTTATAGGTGACATACTACTCAAACCCAAACGATTTAAACAGACTTTTCAAAGATTTAGTCGATCCATGATCAGCATGTCTATATTCGACAAGCATTTGAACTGTAGATTGAATTTTAACCATTTTATCACGAAATACAGTTTTACACTCTGTATATGCCATTATTTATGTTCATACTGTAGCTCAAGTATTTATGGACATACATTTTTCACCAAAAATTAGCCTATGATTTATTAAATTACGTTCAGCCTTTATTTATCACATATACATTACTGCACAGTTGTTAGTCTTTTGGCTGCTTCTGTCAAGGGGTCGCCACAGTGGACCATCCGATATCCCAGCCACACAACTTTATTTTCCCCCATTTGATTGGCTATTTCTTTTCCACATTGTCAATACCTTCTTCCTTTCAACCTTTGAACTGCATCTGCAGGCCTCTTGTGGTGCATAACTGAATATGTGACCTACAGAGCATTATTATCCAAAACAAGCATTAACGGTTAATACATTTTTAATCAGTTCTGTTCCTAATGGCAATGAATCGATTGATGATTAATCATTAACATCCCAAGTCCAAATATTTGCCTTGTAGGCTTATTGGTGATGCCAAATTGCCCCAGAGCGAGTGGGTGTGTAAGTGTGTATGGCTTGCGTCTAGAGTTAGGGTGCAAGAAGGTTGGGCTCCTCAGGAAAGTAACTTCCTTACAGCAATAACTGCTCGCATGAAGCAGCTTGATGCCAAATCGTGCACAGCAGATCTTTGAAATTTGCTAATATAAACCTGATCTTTATCTTGAAGAAGACTTACAAGGCAGTGTACCTAATAAACTGACAACAAAGTGCATAAATACAAAGTACTGTATATTCGAGATTTACGCTGTGTTCGACTTAAAGCTAATCTTTTCTTTTTTTTTTTTTTTTTTTTATTAACATACTTACATTATTTTCCCAGTTTCCAGATGCTGTATGCTGATGTGTACATGGAGAAAGAGGAATTCTGGGAAATGTTTGACGGCACCCTTTATCATAAACTAAGGAAGGAGTTGAACTGTGAGCAGGCATTTCCTGAAGTGTACAACAAAATCTGCAAAGCTGCAAGACACTAAATTCAATCCTGGTTGATATGCAAGAAAAAGATAAAAAGGAGAATAAATGAAAGTTCTTCAAAAGTGAAACAGCTATGGGCAATAGTACCAGCTTATATATACACTCTCGTCACTCCATTAGGTACACCTTGGCAGTAGTGGGATGGAACCGCTTTTGCCTTCAAAACTGCATTAATTATTTGTGGCATAGATTCAACAAGGTGCTGGAAGCATTCTTTAGAGATTTATTGACATGAGAACATCACGCAATTGCAGTAGATTTTGTCGGCTGATATCCATGGTTGCAAATCTCTCGCTCCAACTGAGATCTGGTAATAACCCCATGTGAATTGTAGCCTCAGTTTCCTGAGGAGTGGCGCCCGGTGTGGCCTTCTGCTGCCGTAGTCCGTCTGCTTCCAGATTGAATGTGTTGTGCATTCAGAGATGCTCTTCAGCATGCTTCTGTTGTAATGGGATGTTATTTGAGTTATTATTACCTTTCTATCAGCTCCAAACAGTCTGGCCATCTCCTCTGACCTCTGCCATCAACAAAGCATTTCCGCTTACTGGATATTTTCTATTTTTTCAGACCATTCTCTGTAAACCGTAGAGATGGTTGTGTCTGAAAATCTCAGGTGATCTTTTTCCGATTTTCCAATTTTCGGAAATTCTCAGTCCAGCCCACCTGGCGCCAACAACTATGGCACGTTCAAAGTCACTTAGATCACTTTTCTTCCCCATTCTGATGCTCAATTTGAACTTCTATGTCTATATGCCAAGTGCAGTGAGTTCCTGCCATGTGATTGTCTGATTATATTTGTGTTGAGGTGTACCTGATGATGTGGCCGGTGTGTATACAGTATATACTGTATGTTTATATAGCATACTTTTGAGCCTTGTTACAGTTAAATCTATTTTTGATAAACAATATGAAGAGAATCAGATAATTATGTTTGCTACACTGAATAGTGTCCTTTTATACGCGCATCTACTGGACGCGTACCTTATCTTTACTGCATACTATAGACGTACGGTATTTTGTCAATTATGATATATTTTCATTTCTCCAGGGTGATTTTTATATTAAATCTTTCTTTAAGCTCTAGGAAAATAATTGTCCAAATAAGTCTTGAATAGCAGAGGCACAACTTTGTAATTTTGTAGAATAACTTGGTATAAATATGTTTTTCCACTGTATCACCACTCATGTGTACTGTACCACTTGAGAAAGTATGCATTAATTCCTTTGCGCTTTATAGCTGTAAATGATTTTTTTCTTCACTTTCACTGTCATTTTCTAGTTCCAAATAAAAAATTGTTGGGTTTAGATTGTGATTCTCTTGCAGTATTGCCTTTGCTGCTAATGTTTGTGGTTACTGTACTGTACATGTGTTTTTTGTGTCTATCCATGGTGCATACAAAATGATTTCCTGTGTTCATGCAGGATTTTGGCACGTGAACATCAGCAATCTTAGCAATGTTGTAATCTTAATACTGTACTGAGCTTTTGTCAAGTTTCTGGGCTCATTGTCATTATTTTAAAGTATCTAGCTGCAGTCCTATTCTAAGAGGAATAGTTCTCTAAGAGACTTTTTTGTCTCTCATTTGCAGTCCAGTCTCTCTACTTGAGCAGTTTCAGAGGATTTTTTTGGTTTATTAAGCTACGCAGTGACCTATGAAACACGCAAGCCTAAAAACATCTCACTTAAGGCATGAACCAGTGAGAAACAGGTGCAGATGATGACAGTTGATCAGGTCGGTGATTAGTATATTGTACTACTGATGCTGAATGGTTAGTACAGATGAGAGGGGAAATGAGGATTTTAAATGGTACCTTTAGGCACTTTGCACCCTGTCATGCTAAAACATCCCATTTCTTTAATTTAATTTTCTGTACATAATTTCATTTAATTTTATGTGAAAAATAAGGGGTGGCTTAAGACTTTTACAAACTACTGTATATGTGGCAATACAATTCCAATCTGTCAATATTTTAGCATTAGTTTATTTCATTGTAATATACAAATGGCAAAAGCATACTGATATATGAGAAAATTTTATTGAAATTTAAGAAGCTTAAATACAGTTTTTTATTTATTTATCAAAAGCTGTGGACGCTGAGCTCAGTTCAAGAGACTGTTGCAAGAGAGATGATCTCCATCCGAAGTAACATGGACAGGTCTGAGTCTCTCCCTAATAAATCATAAGTAAAAAAAAAAAAGACGTCATATTACAATACAGACAAGACATTGCATTTACCTATTGTACACAATGTGAGATCTAGAGACCTGTTTATATATGGCCAAAAGTATGTGGACACCTGACTGTTATACTGTAGGTGTATATGTTTATTGAACATTACTCTCCCGGATTATTCTCCCTTTGCGGTTATAATAATTTCCTCTATATTCTGAAAGTGTGTCTGTGTGGATTTGCCTGTCCCGTCACAAGAGCAATAGTGATGTAAGGCAAGGAGGCCTGGGTTACAGTCAGTGTTCAAGGTCATCACAGTAGTGATCAGTGGTACAGTACATAGGTTTTTCCTCTCCAACCTCTTCCTCTCCTCTCCAACCTTGTCATGGAGCTCAGTTTGTGCACAGGCATTATCATGCTGGAACCGGTTTGGGTCTTTTAGTTCCACTGAAGGTAAATTGTAATACTTAAGAGATGTACTTATAAATAATTATTGTGTTCTTTGTTGTAAATGTGTCAAAAAGCGTGATTTTCAGGTCCATATACGCTTGGTTATGTAGTGTATTTAGAATGAAAGATTTTTATGAAAACATCATCTAAAAGCTTTTTAAAGATTTTTGATCTCATGAACTAGGAAATCTGGAACTGAATGCATGCTTTGAGTAATATACTGTAAAATGTTTCTTACTGGTTGAACTTGTCTCGTATAGGGCAGTGTAGATACCGCTGGGTTCCAGATATAAATGATGATCTATGACTGTTTTTGATCTTGTTCTCACGCAATTCTGTTATGTCGTAACGACCAGGTCCAACTGGATTCTGTAAAAAACATGAAAATGCATATTCCATATTAATAAGAAATTTTTTTTTTCATTTTCCTACAAAGTTTTATTAGAAATTTTGATTATTAACAATTTTTTACTCTATGGTGATTGTTTATATGAAGAAACAGGCTAGACATTTGTATCTGGAGCTGCATCAATGTGATGTAGTCCTCACATTATTTCTATTCATCAGCTTCTCTGTCCTCTTGCTCATCCGTGGGGTAGCGGAGAGGAAAGGGACTTGTTTGACACTTCCTGGTCGATACTTGGAAGTTGAAGCAATAATATCGTACCAACCAGGGCCAGGAGATGTCTGATAGAGAAAGAGGCAGAATGTGGGATAAAAGGTTATAAGCTAAATACATTCAGATTCCTTGTGCACCTTACATCATTGTATAGTTGTATGTATATATACAGTATAAGGCTCAGGTGTTGATATTGTGCAGTGTGTTGAGTGTACCATGGACCGTGGGCATTGAGACAATGTAGAAAGACAGATTCTCTCAGTAGGTGCAACAGGGTATTGCTCTCTACTTCCAAACACCCCATGTTTCTTTTTCTCTGGCTTCTGCATGTCCGCATCAAAGTTGGGCAATTTTATGGGGTACTTGCATGGGTCTGGGCTCACCAGCTTCTGGACAGAGTATGCACGGTGTGTTATATTGTACTTACATACAGTATGTTGGATTAAGAAAGATTTAGTATAGAAATTTTGTAGTGGTGGGTCCTTAGTTGTGACAAAAGTTGTACTTACTGGGGCAGTGAAGATCTTTCCATAATTCGTGGACTGGTCATATATCCCTCTTTTACTGACTCTGCGACTCAGTAACAGTTCAGTGAAGCTTTTTAGATTGTAAATCCCCGGGCCCAAGCCACTGTCCTGCAAATTTGGAAAAACACAGACAAAACAGGCTGATGAGTTTGTGAGACGTTTAAGTCAATTTAATTGTTTGTAACCCACATCCAGGCCACTGTGCAGGACAAGTGGTATAGAACATAAATAAATGAACCAGAATGGTGCATAGTATTTGAAACAGGAATATTGCCACCTGCTGACTATTATGCATAATTACATGATTTTACCTCCCTACTCATGTAACAGGTGCTTGAAAACAAAACTGGAGATGGTTTCAGAAAGCAGTATGTTTACGGTTGAGAAAGAGAGTGAGAGATTTTTTTTATTACCTTAAGCCTAATACAAGCTCAGTATTTTTGCTACCTATGTCATTTTAAAGGTAATTATTTTTGTTCTTTTGCTCAAGTAGAATTGCCAATGGAGGACTTCTACTTTTACTTGAATATTATTTTACCTTGTTTTTAAAAAATAAATTTTTACTCAAGTTCAAGATTTCTGTACTTTGCTCACCTCTGCCAACACGCATGCATGTTTAATCCATTGAACTCATTTATAGATCTCCTCTACATTCATAAGTTTATTACAATCGGTACAATGTACACAAAAAACAAAAAGACACTTGATCTGTTGCTCTGTCTGCTGGCATGCCATCCCTTAGTAGATCTGATTACAATTTAGTGTATCTCACCCCCCACATACTGAGGTTTATTTAAAAGCTCCCTTTATATGCCAAAGCAGTAAGGAACCAGAAGAGTTGATGGACCAGAATGGAATGAGGAGTCAGTCTGGAATATGATTTAGTGGAGAATATTGAGCAACTCAGCCACAGTATTACAGACCACATGGGAAATTTAATTGCCACAATGACACAGTGATGTTTCCCCAGTAACAAACTGGATCACAAAGGATCAGAATAGAAATAAGAGGGCTTTCAGACCTGGTGAAAAGAAAGCAATTAAGTGAGTTCAGTCAGAGCTTAAAATAGAGCTTTTTTTGCTTGACGTCTGTTGTATGTGTGTAGAATATGTAGCATTATGTTTAGTGCATTAATGCATTTTTTTCTTGTGCAGCAGCCAAAATTCCCCTTGGGGATTAAAATACAGTAATATGTTTATCCATCTATTTGTCCGTCTATCCAGGCATTCATTTGCATATTTACCTCAGTGTTTGTATGGAAGCGAGGTGGACTGGCATGGCTCATGGACATCCCCACAGACATTCTTTTCTTCTCTTCCAGTGCTGCTGAAGGGATTCCACCTTTGCCATAGGACCCTGGTCCTGGGGTAGAGTTCTGGAAGCCATATAAAATAACATATTTGTACCTTCATTTTGTATATTTATGTGTTTGCATGTTGTGAAAACACTTTATCTAGCTAATGCTAACCTAAGTTTAACTAGGAAGTGCAATCGTCTATCAGTCACTCACTTATCGTTTATACTGCTTTATCCTATATACAGGGTTGCGGGAGGCCTGGAGCATGGGTTCCAATCCATCACAGGGCACACACACACCTACACATGCTCATTTACACATTACAGGCAATTTGGGAACACCAATTAAATTAATTTGAATGTTTTTGGACTGTGGGAGGAAACTGGATTACTCAGAAGAAAACCACCAAGCGGTTGGAGGACATGCAAACTCCATGCAGACAGAACCTAGGCGGGAATTGATGCCTGACCCTGGAGGTGCAAGGCAACTGTGCTAACTGAGGCTGTTTTATGAAGTTTAAAAGCTTTTTTAAAATCATCAGGTTAGAGATACAGTGAAGTGTTCATTATTCTTGGATAGACAACAAAGTAAGACAACAAAGAGTCTTTAGTGGCAGCTCTATTGTCTGATGTATACCTGGCAGTCTTTAAAACGCTTCTCTCTGGTGTCACAGATTCCTCTCACGCTGCCAGGTTTCTTTTCCAGTACCTCAGTGAAACTGGTGATCCTGTATGTACCAGGACCAAGCTTGGATGTCTGAGCATGGCATAAAATACAGCATGAACAGTGATTAGACACGGAATATGTATGAAAACCTGACGTCTCGAGCCGTAACAATGAAAAGAATCATTTAAGGTCATGCTTTATTTTACAACAACCATCAGAGTGGCATGGAGTGGCAACTTGTAGCAGGTGCTTGACCTTGTATGAGAAGTTTAAGGAGGCACTCAGGGGATGAGTGATTAGGTCACATTTATTGCTAACAAAATAATGTGCCAATTAACTGTTAGAATTACAGAGTGTGTGTTTGGTCTTCACCAAGTCTCTTGTCATTTTCTTGGAGTAGGGGATCGGTGTGTTTTTCTCCAACCCTCTGGTTATCAGGAGAGACTCTACAAACAGCAAGGCTGAAATTTTGAAAAATGCATCATTATTATTAATAAAAGTATGGATTTTTAAAACATTTATATAAAATGTGGATATTTTACTATTTAAATGTAATAAAAACATTTACCTGTCTCATTGGGATCTGAAAGGGCCCCCCTTAATAATAATAATAATTATTAATACAGTACTATGTTTTGTTTTTGGATCTTGCACCTTTTCTCTTGCTAACCATTGCACCCACTGTGTATTTGAGAAGTCTGTCGCTATGGCGACGTAATGAATGAATTAATACGTCACTTCCTAGCAACGAAGCAAGTGATGACGTCATGGCATACTTGCCCAATTTCACACAAAATTAATTATGGTAGTTTACTCTGTCTGCTGTTATTACTTATTTGTATAGATTTTTTTGAAAGATTTCCTATCATGTATAACCTCTATACCTGAATATTGTACCTTCATATTTTTCATATTGTAATTGTAATTTTTTTGTGATTTAATAAAAATAAATAATAAATAAATAAATAGGATTTACAGTTCATGAAGACACAAGAAACATGAAAACGCTTTCATAAAGCTTCAAAGCGTACCAGAAGAGTCCTAACAACTCGTTGATAATGCTCGGCCAAAACAATATATATATATACAATTTTCAAATAGTTTTTCACTAATAAAGCAGCAAATTTGTGGTTTTTATACTTCTGATATTAATATTCTAATAATATCCTATGAACGCTATTTGTCATTCGAAGCACGCCGTCAGTCTTGGCCACGCCCAAAACGTCACCCTCAAGCAGTCACGCCCAACGCATCACTCACAAGGAGCGCTTTGATTGGATGAGAGACGAGGATTCTGTTAGAGTGACAAACCCCGGTTGCTTGGAGTTACAGGTTGGACCATACTTTGTTTTATATAAGTGTAATATGTGTTCTGGTGTTAATATATCTTTAAGACACAACTCTGCAAAAAGAAAAGTCATATTTAAAATGCCTTACGAACGCAGAGTTGCATAAGAAAGTGAAGGTGCTAGCTAATAGAATAGTTTGCTATGTGGCAGGACTGCTGTCTAACTAGCAGAGCAAGTTGTGCTAGTTCGGTAGGGTCTGATAACTAACTTTAGTAACTTTCTTTAATGTCTGTTATGGCTGTACAGACTTCAGTTTAGTCAGTTTATGATGTTTAGTCTTCAGTTTGGAGACTTTATAGTTAATATGTTAGACTCATACACATCCTGTACCTTACCGTGCCTGAATAACTGCAGATAACCTGATACTAAACATGCTACCTCCTTGATTGTTCAAAATCAGTTAAAATGACCATATTCTGGTTGTGATACAGGGTTCACCTGCTGTCACCTGTTGTATTCGTACAAATTTTTTTTTTATCTGACCGCTGGCTGTGGAATTTATTTTAATGAATTTTTAAATACATTTTGTTCATCTGTCAACAACCGTTCATATTGAAAAAATATATTAAATAATATATTAATATTTAATAAGATATTAAAAAATGTCTTAACCTGAGCTGCGAGCCACAACTGCATTACTGTCAATTTCATCCGAAGTGAATCTTTGTCCTCGTAGGGCTGCTTTCAGGGGACCAAACAGGTGACAGTCCAGCCAGATCAGGACTGTAGAGAGCATGCTTGAACACTTCAAAATGAAGTTTTTACAGAATGTTGAAAGTGTGTGGATGTGCATTGTCATGCAAAATCACAACAGCCTTGGATAGCAGTCCTCTGTTTTAGACTTCAGCACTTTACTAAGCATCTCACTGTAACAAGCACTGCTGATTGCTGAAACTCGATAATGTACCTTACAGAAAACTGTAAGCATCAACGTCCCAGCTGATGTTTGACTTTTGTACTTTTTCTTGGTTGCTGTTCTCTAAGGCTGATAGTGATGAATCCATGTCTGCCACCAGTAATGGTTCTCTTTCAGAAACATTCACCGTTCCTAGAGTATCCAAAATTTGTTTGCAGATATGCAAATGCTTTTGTTTATGCTTTTATGAGAGTTGTTTTGGTACCAGGTGCACCCTCAGACCACAAAACATGAATCACTGAGTGTTGCTATTCTTTCATGCAAATTACAAGTGGGGCATCCATTTTTGCTCACACCACAGTTACAAATGAACTGTTGCAACATGTTCACACCTGCACAGCAGTGATGGTGGAGACAGTAGCCTTGAACGCAATTGCTAATAAGACAGTGTGACCAACAGAAGTCTTAATAGAACCAAAGTGCAGATCAATTTGACTCACCCTTGTACAAACTTACCTGACTATTACATAACTTTAATCATTTTCTGAGTGAGTGAATAAATTACTTGTACGCATGAGGCATGGCTGTCTTATATAATTTAAACACTATTCCTGTGTATAAGTCCAGAATCTCAACAAGCCGTCCCCAGCAGTGCTCTTCCATGTCACATTGTTGAGAGACTGTTGAAAGACCATAGGTGTTAATTTGTTTTTTTGGAAGAAAAAAAAAAAAAAGATTTTGTTAAATGACATTAGGGGATGATGTTGAAGGAACAACCCCCAACACAAAGTTGCAAATAGAAATTCATAACAATAGTTTGGGGATACTTGAATTGGCACAGATAAGACTTGCGATAAGACAATCCATTTGGTTGCAATTATTTGTTTGTTTTTATAAATAAAATTAAGTCAGTCAGAGACAATGTGGTAACACTCTTGATGGGACAGAATTTCTGTTGAAAGACACAAGAATAGACAGATCGCATGTATACTTTAATGAAATAAAAACCAATGCTTTTCTATCTTATTTTTAGGGCCCAAGCACTATAAGGTGCGCAGGACCCTCTTGTTTTCCTAAGGATTATTCTTTTTTTTCCCCATCCTTTTGGACTTTTTGGGGGTCTTAACATGCTCAAAAACTCATGAAACTTGGCAGACAGGTTGGAATCTGCTGCCATTCGGATGCCTTGGAGTCTGGGCCACGGGCGTAGCTCGAGGGCCTCAGGGGCCCTCACAAGAGATTTTACTCCCTAGCTCATACACACTTTCACGTAAGCACACGAAACTCGGTACACATTTAGAGCTCTCTGAGCTGAACCACTTTCGCACTGCATGTCCTGGGCTCAACTCAACAGGATGCCGGTTATTTTGTGTTGTTCGCAAAAACACACCCGATAGATTTTGATATACTCCTCCTAGGGAAATTGTACAATTGCTACCAAAACGGGCCGATGTGATCTATAGACATTGAGGATGCAAAAATGTGGATGGATTCTTGATATCTCAAAGGAGTCAGCCGTGATAATGTCTTAAACTTACACAGAAAAATTATTAATAACTTCCTGTGTGGCATTATATTGATTGACATTTTATTCAGTGAAATCATGTTCAGTGACGTCACATTCAGGAACATCATAGTGTGATGCTTTTCTTCCAGCATCTGAGGCCTATTGTACACACACACACACACACACACACACACACACACACACACACACACACACACACACACACACACACACACACACACATCACTTAATACATACAGACTCACACACCATTGTGTGACATCACACATCACTTAATACATACAGACTCACACACCATACACACAAACAAGCACAAATTCAAGCACATTTACTCGTCACACACAGACTGACATCAACACGTCACATACCTCTGCCTCATTCTCTCTCACACACACACACACACACACACATGCACACACACACACACTCATACATCACACACATGCACACATATTGTACATACACCCATATTACAAATGTTTACACTCATGCACACACACACACGCGCACACACACACACACACACACACACACACACACACACACACACACACACACACACACACACACACGCGCGCACACACACACACACACACACACACACACACACACACACACACACACAACAATAAATATTTAGCCCTGTATCGTGTGTGATGTGTGCAGGTTGTGCGGTGCAACTGGGTGGCAATGGCTTTTTCGAGGTCTTAACACACTCAAATATTACACAGGTTGTGCGGTGCGACCATAGTGGCGATGGCGCAGGGTGCTTGGGCCCGTCATCGTTGATTGCAACTATATTTTTATCTTATTTTTCTGTCTTAAAACACTTAAGGCCAAATAAAGTTTTGCCCAGTGAGTTCCAACTATATTCTTCTTTGGATTTGGACATGACATAACCAGATAAGTGATCCACACACCTGGATATCCTCATGATGTCAGAAAGAACTTCACCAGACCAGGCTACTTTCTCCTGTTGCTTCATGGAACAGTTCATGCTTATGTCAGCATGGCCACTCTGTGCATTCTGCAGCAGGCCGAGATGAGCCTTTCTATCAGGGCTGCAAAATTTGTTCAGTAATTTGTGATACATTAGCTTTTCTATTTGATTGGACCAGACAGACCAGCCTTTGCACCACAGACATTTGTAAGCCTTGGGCACCCATTCCCCTGTTGTGGGGTCACCATTTGCTTTTCCTTGGACCACTTTTGCTCTCCACTGCTAACTGGGAACACCCACAAGATCTGCTGTTTTGTACTTACTCCAGTACAACTGGTCCAGTTGTTGTCAATTTGGCTCTTGTCAAAGTCACTCAGACGCTTTTGCTTGCCCATTGCCTACTCGCGAGTGGAATGCCTGACCCTTGAAAATCAACAGATATCCTGTCAACCAATTTATGAAGAGATGCATCTGTCTGTGGGAACTGTACACACAATCGTTCACCAACACCACTTGAACATTACAGGAACTCGGCTGGGAGTTATTGCCACATCCCTTATACAGTCCTGACCTCTCTCCAAATTGTTTTCCACATGTTCAGGCCATTAATTGAGTTCAAGCATTAGTGTGCATGCGTTGTATGTTCCTCATTGTTACTTTTGTTAACTTCTGATTTGTTTAATAGGGAGGAGAAGGGGATCCTAGGCTTCAGCGTGATTAGATGGTGTTCAGTGACCATGACCACAGACCAGGAGCCACCAGTCACTGCAAAACTGTTTCACCTCATCTTCCTCTCCACCTTTTGGGGCATGCAGATATGGGTCACCTTCATCTCGGGTAAGAGTCTGTTCCTGTAAATCTGCCTCCAGTTAGGTATAATGCACATTCCATATTGTAAGAGGAAGAAGCACCCAAAATCTTTTCATGTGGTTCAAGCTTAGTAATTGTATAACGGGTTGTTAATTATTTTTTTCATTAATGAAAAATAAATTATTGCTTGTGTTTTTTTAAGGATTTGTCATGGATAGCCATCTAAACAGACACACCTATGGCTTTATTCAGAGTCGACTCTTCCCTTTCTACCTGCATATCGGCTCAGCCTGTGCTTTCTTCAACCTTGCTATTTTTGCCATGTACCATCCCAGTGACCTGCTGGATGATAAAGAGGCGTTTCAGGTGTGTAACATGGGCTACACAGGAAGTTAGCTCAAGCTTCTTCAAACAGATGTAGTGTTGGAGAATAAATGCAGAATTTCCATTTTGGATCAACTCAGATGTATAGTGCTTTTTTAAAATAGAGGTATTACTTTTATGTGTCTTTAGTTTATCCATACCATGAAGTTCAGGATACCAAAGCTGGTGAATTTTCTTTGTACTGATAATGAAACTGGTACAGGTACATTCAGGTACAGTGGAACCTTGGATTGCAAGTAACGTTTTTCAAGATGAGCAAAATCATTTATCAATCGTCTCACATGCTCAGTCTCAGTGCATGTGCCACGAATCATCTGAGTTTCCAATACATCTTATGGGGAAATTCACTTTAATGTACAAGTGCTTTGATATACAAACATGCTTCTGGAATGAATTATGCTTGCAATCCATGGTAACTGTTCTTATTTTATATTGTTTTCTTTAAAAACTAACAAAGCTTTATTTTTTATGTTTGTTAAAATTTAAAGATTGAAAATATTCCAGTTTGATAAATACATTTCTTTTTCAAATAAGATTTTGGTTTCTCATATTTTGTTCTATTTCTATAGAAAGCAAATACAGTGGATCCTTGGATTGCGAGCATAAATTGTTCCCGGAAGTGTGCTTGTATATCAACCCACTTGTATATCAAAGTGAATTTTCCCGTGAGAAATAATGAAAACTTCCACAAACAAAAATATTCATATAAAAATATTAACACCAAATATAAAGTAAAAATAAAGGAGATTAACCTGATCTCTACCTTTTGAAAAGAATTGTGACTGGCAATGGCGTTAGATGAAAGCAGAGGGTATGGAGCTACTGTGTAGGACGGTGCACGGTGGTTGTAAGTATGGTTCATCACGATTCACTGCAAATGTTGGTGCTGTGATTACGTTTCCATCTTTCTGCGCATTTTAAATAAACGTTTAATTTTTTTGCCGGTCTGCATCTCACCGTGAGTCAAACTGCATAGGGCATAAACAGATTCATCTCTCGTAGTGCTACAGCCTTTTTAACCTTTTTTTTTTCTTTTTCATTTCTTTTTCTTTGCAGTACAGTTACTAAATAACAGTCTCTACACTTGGACACAAAATAAAAATAAATGCTTTACGCGCACTGAGACTGAGCATGGGAGACGATTATCCACCATCCCACATCGTGAGAGAGAGAAGAGCCATTGGCTCAGTTGTGATTACATGACACTCGGCAGACAAAGCATATGCATACTACAGTACTTGTATATCAAGACCTTGCTCGTTTAACGAGTTATAATTGAATAAAAATCAATTACTCACAATCCAAGCTTCCACTGTAATTTACTTCTACCACACAGGATGCTGTGCTATCTGCCAAGGTGTGGATAATCCTATCACCTGTAGTATTAGAGGAACTGCAACATATTAAAACTATATTAAAAATATGCAAACGTGTATGATTTTATATCTTACAGTATATGTTTGCATATATAATATTCCACCACTACTATATGTGGATATCCAATAGATTTCCTTTGGTATCCAATTCGTACTCATTGCTGGTATCATCCTGATATGGATCCTGAGTATCAGTTCATTGCCATGTCTAGTTTTCCCTGATTCAACTAATCAGTTTTTTTACTTTACTACCTCAAGTAAGTTTGTTAGAGTTCAACATCTATAATTTCTATTTACATCCTTCTGTCTGTGCCATTCTCTATCTCTGGACAGATCTTTGTTTTCTTCGTATGTGTGACTGTGGCAGCCTTGAATGCTCAGTGGTTTGGCCAGTTGACCTCCGAGATCATGGCGGACATGCACATGATTGAGCAGGCATGTGGGCTCGGCCAGGACATCGGGCTCTCATCCAACCGCGAAGCCTACTCCAAACTCTGCGACAAAGACCCTAAGTACAAGAAGCTGAGCAACCGTCTGTGGCTTTACCACCTCCTCTCATCTCTCTGTAACCTCTGCTGTATTGTGTGCAATGGCTATAGCCTTTATTACCTGGCAGAGAACCTGACAACACTTTGATGTCCAGTCAGATAATTTTTGCACACAACAATGCAGTTTGTGCCACATCCATTCACTTAATATGTCTATAGGCTGTCTACAGTAAATGCTGATAATGTAGTCTTTTTTTTTTTTTTTTTACTATTTGTTGTAGTACTATAGTATCTAGTGTAATACAGGTTATTGGCATATCTGCACTTATTTTATGCATAAGATTCATGGTGACCGTTTATAATTAGGGGTAGCTATTACAGCATGTAAAAGCCAATGATTAATGCTGGATATAAAAATAATTAGGTTTAGATATCAACAAAATGCATTGCCACACAGCTACATGAACGATTTCAATAATTAACAGGCACTCATAAATTATTTAACACAGGATTATGAAGGAATAATTTAATCATTTTTTAAAGGTCAAATCAGCTACTTCTTATTGGGGTTAGTAATTATAGGTAGGTCAGTGTTGTAAATGTCGAAGGTGGATTAAATCACTATCTTGGTGCTGGTTGGGACGAGAATATTTTATGGTCAGTCTATTATGGTTATTTTGTTTTTTTAACTCTGCAACAAAGGCGGGCAGCCAATCCATGCACACCAGGACAGCTTGCCTGATGGGTTAGCTAAAATGATCATTTGTTTTCAACTGACAATACCTATTGTGATGTAATTTATATATTTATATTTATATGTATAAATGAAAAGTCCAATTATCTTGAATATTGTTAACATATTCTAGTACTGTGTATTGTTAAAATAATCAGTTTTATAAGTGGCTTTCAAGTCAAACTAGAACATTTGATTTTGCAGAATAAAAGATCAAGGTAGAAAGTTTTTTCAGTACACTAGTGCCATGATCAGCTTTTTCACTCAACCTTGAGTTTGTTGGAGCACAAAACACAACAATGTTCAGGACAAAGCTTACTTTAGTTATGAGCCTTCTGATATTTCTGGAGTAAATTTATAGGAATAACAAATATAGTGTCTTGCCATCACATGCCTGCTTCACGTCTAAAACGCTGGCCTCACAAGAACTCTCTTAATGGCCCAAATGCGTGGAAATGACTTGGAACAAATTCAGGCATACAACATTCTTTATTAAAACATAGGCACCATTCAAATGTTTTACTGCAGCTAAGACTCCCATCACAGTACTTCGCTTGAAATGGCTTTATGTCTTTATTCACAAGAAATTTCATCAGACTTCCTGGTTTGAATTGAACACCCCTTGTAATTGTCAGCATTTATTACTAATAAGAAGCATATTGTATGTAATTGGAATAGGTTCATTTATAGGTTAAAATTAGTCAAACATGTCTATATAACATTGGTGGCACTGTTTCTTAGCGATTAACATTGTGGCCTCTCACCTCCAGGGTTGAGGGTTCAATTCCTGCCGCGTCTGTGTGTGGAGTTTGCATGTTCTCCCTGTGCTTGGTGGGTTTCCTCCAGGTGCTCTGGTTTCCTCCCACAGTCCAAAGACATTCTGGGTAAGCTAATTGGCATTTCCAAATTCCCAATTGTCTGCGTGCATGCGTATCTGCGTGCATGCGTGTCTGCGTGTCTGTGTATCTGCGTGTGTGCGTCCACCCTGATGTGGAGAAGCACCCCGAGTCCCCTGGATCCAGGTCCCCAGTGACCGTGTACAGAATAAGCAGTATAGAGAATGAGTGAGAGAATAATCATACATTGTATAATCGTAAATGATAGATAAATTGAACAACCTTTTGGATATTTTACTTGCCAAGATTTTTTTTTTTTCAGGAAATTTGTGACCATATCCACATTCAAACGTAATCCACTTAAATGAAAAAGGAGAATCCACGGAGTTACAGTATCTATATATAGTTTCTAATAATCTTGCCCGTCCTGTTGGTGGCAGTGTATAGATACTAGTTTTATATGACTTGCATTACATTTGCATTACATTCAGTATTACGCCATATTATAATAGTAATTTCACTCTGGAGCTGGTATCCCAGGGTTTTAGGCAGTACTAACTTGCCTGTTGTGTGTTACTGGATTTATGAGACCTTTTCTTACATAAAAAATGCAGCCTGTTTTCTGAAATAGATAAATTGAAATGCTTTGCCTTCCCAAGCTCTGCCTCCTTGTCATGCAGGTTGTGCAGGCTACACAGCTTCATGGCCATTAACTGCTCTGTTCATACCCCAAGCAGCAATGCCAATGTTCTACACTGAAATCAGATATGTATTTTCTGGTCCACTTTATTTACTGTGTCAAATAAATTAAAGAAATTATCTGTGTAATTAAAATACCAAGGCAAACTAGATTACAAATACCAAGGCAAATCCTATTATAACAATAATAGGATATGTGTGTATATAAAGGAGTGTGGTAATCTGTTGTTTTACTGTATACTGTATGTTGCAGTCATTTTACTTCAAAACTGCAAATGCAGAATTCTGGATTGGAAGATGTTCCATGTGTTCATGCACACGTATAGTTATACACCCCTATAAGCTTACATCCGCACATGGTGTGTAACCCAGGCTAAAAAGTCTGTTTGTCCTTCTTGTTCTCTCTGTAGCATCTTCATCTAGTATTTGTATGTATACAATTATAATGTAGCTGCGATTCATGCTGCCTTTAAGACATATTTAGACTAATACGTCTAAGTATTTTGCAATTAACAAAAGGTAATACAATGCTGTTGATGCTTTAAATAAATTCCTGGAGCTAAGGGGTTTCTGATTTATATAGCCAATGAGCCAGTGGCAGTGATTTATTTACAGTTATGATGCACACAAAATCATTATCATGCCTCTTAAGAGTTATGTTCATCAGTGTGGGCCATAATACAGACGTGTTTGCAGTGGTGCTGGTGTACGTTTAATGCTGCTGGATTATTATGTAATTGCTAAGGTGAATTATGATTTTTTTTTTTCTTCTTTAGGTACTGAATTCTTGAATTATGCTATAATAGTGACAAGTTGTTACTTTTTCTTACATTTTTAAAAAATAAAATGCTGGTACTAAACACCTCTGATTAAATCTCTTACTTGGAACACCAAAATCATAAAAACACAGCTCCTTTTTTTTTTTTAATGCTGTGGCCTAACTAGGGTGCAGTGGGACTATAGACTGTTCTGGTGCAATGGGATTATAGACTATTCTGATAACTTGAAAAGTCGCCAGTCTTTGATGTAGAGTAAGAAGCAGCACATGTACCGAGTGTTATTCCATCTACTATGACTAAGGAGTGCTGCATGGCAGGGCCAGAAATACTCCTGAAATAGGCATTTGAAAAGTGACACTGCATTAAGTGCACAATTAAGACACTGGATAGGGAAAGAAAAGCTATTTTTATTATTATTGTAAAGAAGCAATTCCACAAAAATTAAAGCATGTTTACAATATAGTCATGAAAAAAGTACACACTTTCAAGTCTATGCCTGACAAACACTGTGCCTGACCAAAAAAAAACAATCACACACTCAAGGATTTCAATGACAGCCTTTAGATTTGATTATGGTGAAGTGTGGTGGCGAATTCATTTATAAAAAAGATTCCTTATGCTCTTAGAACCACTCTCACAATACAATCCTATAATAGGCCTGTGCTCTCAGGGAAGAAAAACGCCATTAATTTGTTACACTTGTCATTTAGTAGATTCAGGTCGTTTTATTGATGCATAACGTTGCTGAGAAATGACCAACTGAAGCAAGATCATAACACATGTCCAACTGAAGCAAGATCATAACACTGCCTTCAGAGGCTTTAAAAGTGGGCACTATGCGTGAAGGTGCATCACTTTATGAGCTTCCCTTCTTACCCTGACATGCCCATCGCTCTGGAATAGGGTCATTCTGGACTTTTTCGTTGCTCCAGAGTCCAATCTTTATGGTTCCTAGCAAACTTAACTGTTTTTTCCTTATTAGTCTCAATATCAAGTGGTTTTCTTATAGCAACACAACTGGTTAGTCCCAATCCTGTGAGATTTCATCATATGGATGGTCTTACTTTCGCTATTAAACATAACTTAGATTTCTATTGTCATTATTTTTTCTTTTTACTGTGCACCTTTACTACTGTAAGTATTCAAGTGATCTCCATGATTTTTTTCTGACCACATTTCCTCCCAAAAGTTAAAAGTTCAACACCATGCTTCCAGGTTCTAATAATGTGTTAGATAAAGTGTCTTAACCCAATTCCAGTAATTTCTGACCCCTTCTGAAATGGTGACTTTTTTCCTGTCATTTTTTTCTGTGTCTGTCAATAAAATTTATTTAATTACAGTGATGAGGCACAGAAATTATTCTTGCTTAAGTGTTATGCTCACTAGAATGAGGCATGATACAGAAAGTGTGTGCAGTGGTGCTAGTACATGTTTAATGCTGCTGGATTATTGTGCAATTGTTAAGGGGAATTACGAGTCTCACCTCTGTGTGCCATTTCCTTGCAACTCTTAGGACATTGCCAAAACTCTCTGACATTTTGATGGAGAAAGGATTGATTTCCAATGGTAAGTATGTTGATAAAATGCTCTTACTCTTTCCTACTCCTAAAAGTATGACCAAACTTGCATCAGTCTGAGAATTTCTGCCCACTTAGGAGTGACTTTCTACTCTGAGGCATTTAGTAAATACGGCACGTTGATAATGACCCAAATGCAGATTGGAATTGAGTGGCAGATGAATCAATGCCAAAATCGAAATGGTTGGGATTGAGTGTTACTTTTTGAGGAGAATCCAAATGGTTGGGATTGAATGGCTGGTGTTGAGAAGAATGTAAATGATTGGGACTGAGTGGAGGGTCCAAATGAAAATGATGGCTGAGTGGAGGGTCCAAATGGAAATGATGGCTGAG
The DNA here is from genome assembly GCA_030347435.1 of Clarias fuscus. Classification (NCBI taxonomy): domain Eukaryota; kingdom Metazoa; phylum Chordata; class Actinopteri; order Siluriformes; family Clariidae; genus Clarias; species Clarias fuscus. Next base: position 18,267,290 of record CM059229.1, on the reverse strand, counting down.
TGGAGGGTCCAAATGGAAATGAGGGCTGAGTAGCGGGTCCAAATGGAAATGAGGGCTGAGTAGAGGGTCCAAATGGAAATGAGGGCTGAGTAGAGGGTCCAAATGGAAATGAGGGCTGAGTAGAGGGTCCGAATGGAAATGAGGGCTAAGTGGAGGGTCCGAATGGAAATGAGGGCTAAGTGGAGGGTCCGAATGGAAATGAGGGCTGAGCGGTCTGTCCGAATGATAATGAGGACTGAGTGGAGGGTCTAAATGAAAATCCGGACTGGGTGGAGGGTCTGAATGATGATGAGGACTGAGTGGAGAGATCGAATGAAGTTAACTGTCCGAATGAAAATCCAGACTGGGTGGAGGGTCCGGATAATGATGAGGACTGAGTGGACCGTCCAAAGGAAAATCCTGACTGGGTGAAGGGTCCGGATAATGGTGAAGGCTGAGTGGAGGGTCCAGATAATGATGAGGACTGAGTGGGCCATCCGAATGAAAATCCAGACCGGGTGGAGGGTCCGACTGAAAATTGGGACTGAGTGGTGGGAGGTGAGGAGAACGTAAATCCAGATTGGGATTGAGTGGCTGGTGTTGAGGGGAGCACAAATCCAAATCGGTTCTGAGGGGCAGGTTTGGATATAAAAGAAGCACAATCAGATGGATCAGGATACAATTTAGTCTTTTCAATCATCTTTTTATATTTTTGGACAAATATCTGTACATTCTCAAGTGAGTGGGGCATAGTAATGTTTATGCTACGAGTGGTCTCATGTAGACTGACATCATGGAAAGACTGGAAAACCTACAAAAAAAAAAGACAAAAGTAAAATTTAATTCCAAACCAAGATAACAGACTGATGCCTGTACAGTGAAACCTTGGATTGCGAGTACCTTGGTCTGCAAGTGTTTTGCAAGACAAGCAAAAAAAATGTGTATACATTTTAACTTGATAAATGAGCGAGGTCTTGAAATATGAGTAGTATGCATACGCTTTGTCTGCCGAGCGTCACATGGTCACAACTGAGCCAAAGGTTTTTCTCTCTCCCAAAAAAATAATTAAAGGCTGTAGAAGAGCGGGGGATGAATCTGTTTAACGAAAATGCAACATTACATTTCCGTGAAATTCTCAGAAGGAGGTAAAAACAAGTGTCATTAGGGTGCTTGTTATAGATATCAGTTTTCAGAGGCTCTAACTCTCTCAGAAAGGAGTGATTCCGTTATTGTGTGTGTGTGTGTGTGTGTGTGTGTGTGTGTGTGTGTGTGTGTGATCACTTTCCTTCATGGTGAACCCCCTCTTTCTTCTCTCATTTTATATCAGCCACGATTATTTTCAAAGGTAAAGTGCAGCTTAATTTGTTTTATTTTTACTTTATTTTTTGTATTCATTATTTTTGTATGACTATGTTTGGTTGTGGAACAAATCATGAGCGTTTCCATTATTTCTTATGGGGAACTTTGCTTTGACATATGAATGATTCATGGATATAGGAACAAATTATGCTTGCAATTCGAGGTTTAACTGTAACTGCTATAATAACCAGATGTACATGTTACCTGGAAGTAAAGAAGGTCATCTTGTGTCTCTGAGAGTTGCTTAAGCTCTTCATTTTTCCTCTTTAACTCTGCAATCTCGAGCTCCACTTGCTTCAGGAGTTCTTTGGCGCGATTCAGTTCAGATTTCTCCTGAATTCTGATTTGGTTCGTCACCTCAGAACATTTTTTCTCAATGGACTGTATAAGCTCATGAAACATCTTTTTGGTGTTCTCTACTGCAACTTGGGCAGAACACTGTCAGGATGGGCAAAACAAATTTTTTTTTTTTTTTTTTAGCTTTTATCAAAGTTTTAAAGTGATTCAGTTTATCTCTGCAATGCCCTCACCTTAAGTGACTCCATAGAATCAGCCAGTCCTAGGCATTCTCTCTCTCTCTCCAGAATTCTCTGTGTATAGTTGTTCTGGGCCTCTGCTACCTGTTTCTGTGGTAAATTTGACAAATATTAATATTATTTTTTCTCGTTTACAAATGACTACAAAATGTAAATATGAAGGGTGTTCAAGGCAGACTGGGATCATGCAGCATCACATAACACAGTTATGAGACAAAAAAAATCCCTTTATTTCTCTCTATACAGCCTTATGCAAAAGTTTGGGCACTCCTTGATAAATAGCAGATTTTGGTGATTTTTTAAAAATTGAAACGATGTTAACACAGTCTCTCTTGGAAATGGAAAAAAATGTACAATATTTTCAGCAAACATTGGTGCATAGTTACTTTTTATGTCATGAATTGAACAAAGGTAAAAACATTATTGTGGCACTGGGTAAAAGTTTGGGCACCCTTCATAATCAGTACTTGGTAACTACTCTGGCAGATATCACAGCTTGCAAACGCTTTTTATAGCCACCTAAAAGTCTTTCAATCCTTTACTTGGGATTTTCTCCCATTCTTCCTGGCAAAAGGCTTCTAGCTGTGTAATATTCTTTGGTCGTCTTGCAGCTCTTTTAAGATCTACCCACAAATTTTCACTGATGTTTAAATCAGGGGACTGTGATGGCCATTCCAAAACCTTGAGCTTGCGTCTCTTAAAGTATTCCATAGTGGATTTTGAGGTATGTTTAGGATCATTGTCCTGTTGTAGAAGCCATCCTCTTTTCAGCTTCAGCTTTTTTGCAGATGGTGTGATGTTTGCTTCCTGAATTTGCTGGTATTTAGTGGAATCAATTCTTCCCTCCACCCGTGCAATGTTTCCTGTGCCACTGGCTGCAACACAACCCCAAAGCATGATAGATCCACCATCATGCTTAATAGCTGTCAAGTTGTTCTTTTCATGAAATGCTGCTCCTTTTTTTTTCTCCAAACATGCCTTTGCTGAGTGTGGCCAAAGAGTTCTATTTTAACTTCATCAGTCCACAGCACTTGTTTCCAAAATGCATCAGGCTTCTGTAGATGTTCTGTTGCATACTTCTGACGTTGGATTTTATGATGGGGACGTAGGTAAGGTTTTCTTCTGCTGACTCTTCCATGAAGGTCTTGTCTGTGCAAGCATCGCTGCACAGTGGAACGGTGCATCACCACTCCTGAGTTTGCTAAATCTTCCTGCAGGTTTTTTGCAGTCAAATGGGGGTTTTGATTTGTCTTTCTGACCAGCATACGAGAGTTTTCTTGGTCTTCCAAATCTTATCTTGACCTCCACAGTTGCCCTGAACTGCCATCTCTTAATTACATTTCTCACTGTGGAAACTGCAAGCTGACGACGCTTTGCTATCTTCTTGTAGCCTTCTCCTACATTGTGGGCATCAATGATATTCATTTTCAGAGTACACATTTTCATTTACACAGCTGCTTAGAGGAACCCATGGTTGTTGAGTGTCTGCAAGTTTGTGCACAAGGTTTGAAGAGTCAAAGCTTTGAAATTGGCATTTACTAATGACAGCTGTTGCCATGCATCAGATCTAACAAACTGATTAAGGTCTGAAACTTTGTAAGAAAAAAAAAAAACCTCAGACTCTGGAACTCTTAGGGTGCCCAAACTTTTGCACAGTGCCATAATAATGTTTAAAAAAAATTGTTCAATTTATGGCATAAGAAGTAACTCTGCATCAATGCTTGCTAAAATATTGTGCATTTTTTCCATTTCCAAGAGAGACTATGTGAACATCTTTTCAATAAAAAAGAAATCACCAAAGTCTGTTATTTATCAAGGGGTTCCTAAATTTTTGCATAAAGTTATCCCCTGTAATCCCCTGCAGTAATGCACTTACCTCAGCGATACACTAGTGCTTGGATATCATCAAGCTACAAAGTGTACGCTCAGTACGCCAGAGTTTGTGTTTGTGAATGATTGTGTGTACAGTGTACACATGCGTCTCTTCTGCAAGTTTATGACAAGTTTTTCATTGATTTACAAGGATCAGCGTCCTACCCACTGAATATTCACAGGAACGATGGCAGTGGGCTCTGAACCACCTTAACCTGCATTACCATTCGTGGACGTACTTCCTTCTTTAAAACATGTACATCATTCAAATATTTTGCTGTGGCTACTCACCACTGTGCTTGATGTCTTCTGTAAATTTCAGTCAGTTTAATACCTTAATTCATTTAGTATTGTTTAATATTCTTAATTCAAGTCCCACTTTGACTTGAACGCCCCTTGTACAGTAACTGAATCCTGAACAACAGTATATTTTAGTTTGGTTCTTTAAATTTAATGGCTGTTTTAAATTATTGAAATGAATCAAAATCTGTCCAGTGTGACTGTGAAAGGGTTCCACATGTTCCATATTGCATATCATTAAATTATTATTATTTGTTTATGCCATGTTCACGTACCGCTTTTTCTGCTCTCTCGGTTATAACTGAAATTGTATTATGATCGGCGTGCTTGTCCAAGGTGCATAGATAGCAAATGCATTTCTGATCTGTACGACAGAATACATCCAAAGGTCTTTCATGCTGTGGGCAAATTTTCTCATGCAGTTTTGCAGAGGCCTCAATCACATTATGCCTCATCAGAGCAGAAGATTCCTTGTGAGGTCGAAAATGATCTTCGCAGTAAGATGCCAGGCATACCAGGCAGGACTTGACTGCTTTACATTTAATTCCAGTACAGATATCGCATTCCACATCTTCAGATTTAGCATAACAGGAATCGGAGATCTGTGGTCTAGTCTTTCGTAATTTCTCCACTAGGCCAGTCAGCATGTTGTTCCTGCGTAGATCAGGCCTTGTATCAAAGGTCTCCCTGCATTGAGGACAACTATAGATCTCTGGCTGTCGATCCCAGCAGGTAGTAATGCAGTTCATACAGAAACTGTGTCCACAAGCTAAACTCACTGGATCTTTTAGTAAATCCAAACAGATTGAACAGCAGAACTCATCTTCACTTATTAAAAAACTAGCCATTTTAATAAATCAAATAAACAGCAAGAAAGATAAACACAGAATTCTGTTTTGTTTCTCTAGTACTGCAAGCCAGATAAACCCAGCCCACTTCCTGGTTAACCAGTTGTTTACACTTTCATTTCAATAAAGTATAGCAGCCACTAAAATTATTAGTGTACTTTTAAAAAGTAGTCTGTTTTTGTTTTTTATTTGGAGAAAAAGACTATTTGAATTTATAAGTGAATTTATAAAAATAAATGTAATAAACAAATAATGAGTTAAATAATGTGTATAATCATGTAAATTCACTTGTAAATTATATATATATATATATATATATATATATATATATATATATACACACACACAGTATACATAACTATATATATATTTATACTCTGTAAATCCTTCCTAATGGCTCTAATCTGAAGTACTGTTGATTGGTGGTTTTTGAGGCTGGTACTGTAACTATAAACTTCTTTTCTGCAGCAAAGTTAGGTTTAGTAGGTTTGGGTCTTGCTTTCCTGTGATGTCTTCATGAGAGCGAGTTTCATTATTGCGCTTGATGGATTTTACAAATGCACTTGACAATACTGCTCTTACAACAACTTTTCCAGACCAGTCCAAACCTTCATGTCTTACTATTACTATTTTTGGATTTATATAACAAAGCAATTAATTAAATAAATAAATGCTATAAGGTTCTTTGAAGACTGTGATTCACCTATTTAGATTGCTAAAAGAAGTTCATTCCAACACCTACTGTAGGTGCCAGAGTATAAGAGTCTTTATGCAGGACCTTATAACCTGAGAGGGGGTGGGAGCAGTCGAACAGTGCTAGAGGATCGGCAGGAACGCGATGTGATAAGTGCTTTGAGGTAAGTGGGGCTGGTCTGTTTTTGGTCTTGTAGATAAAAATCAGTGTTTAAACCCTGCAGTTATAGGAAGCCAGTGGAGGGAGTAAAGTAAAGTGTAGGAGAATTTATGAAGGTTAAAAACAAGTTGTACAGAGTTGTGCATTCTGTATCAATTGCAGAGGTTGAATAGGCCACAAAGTCAGACCTGCCATTTATGCCCTGAACGTGAGAATGTTACATCAATTAATTTGTAACTGCAGTGCAAGCAAAATTGTTCTTCTTGATCAATTTAGAATTACCTAGTGTAAGTACTCACTAAAGACTTAAAAAAAAAAAAAAGTTCAAAGTTAAAGTTAAACATAAGGTGATCAGCTTCAATGTAATGCCTGTCTTTCTGTATGGTAGAACTCTCTGCCTTACTCATTAATACAATTTTGCAAGGTTGAGTACCAGTATCTGTTGGTGCAGGTGTTTGTTCACATTGAGCAAGTAGCTTATTTTAAAGTAGAATATTAAATCTGCAATGTTTATATCATTGTTTTAACTCAACACTTTGAATTCACTTATGATCCAGGTTAGACTTCAGGCAGATATCCAAGTACTGAAATGGTTTTTATTAAATTCTGCCAGTGGTCGATTTAAGATGCGCCCACAGTCGTGTTGCACGTGCAGTACGATGTCAAAACTTGCGCTTTCTAATCTGGCACATAACTTTTCGTAACTTCACTTCTACTTAACATTTTGATTTCATGGCACCAGTTTAACTTCAATCATAAATGTAAGGACTGACAAAGTTTCATTAAATTCTGTCCATCAATTTTTGCATGATGATGTGACAAATTCTGGCTGGCCATGCAGACAAACAGACAGACAGATGGACAGAAATTTTTCTGTTACTGGTTTTGGGCACTGTAAATTAATGTATAAATTAATGTATGAAACATAAAGATATCAATGAAAGAGCGAGTTCCGGCCAGTGTACAGACATAACCTTTCTTTTATTTATATAGATAATGTGTTTCAAATGAAATTTTGCATGAAGTGAACTATATTGATTTTAGCTAATATATATATATATTTTTATGTCTATTCATGTTATATGTATATACAACATTCTCAAGAAGAAATCCGTGTATAACAAAGCAAACGTTTGCAGTCGTTTTATCAGTGCGTAAGTACGTTAATGAACGACTCTTGCCTTCCCCAATATGGCGGCCGCGCTGACGCTTAGGAATAGTAAAATGGCGTCTCTGTCGTGGGAAAGCAGATAGCCGTTTCTGCTTGATTTGCGCGCAATATGCTGTATAATTAATTCCTTCAGGAAAATATGTGTAATAAAATAAAATTCCGGTTTTAATACTATTTAGGCTAGACTAAATTTAGGTAATACTATTTAGCCAAGAATCGTTTATTATGTCACTTAGCTAGCATTAGTGTGTGTTTATGTCGAATCTGTGATTTGATTAGTCGTGCGATATTTCCCGCAGGAACTTTTCTGTTTACCAGTGAGGGTGAGTATTCTTAGGTCATGTACAGTACATCACGTGAGTTTTAATGTAATTCATTTCTAAAAATAGATGACAGCAAAAGGGGAATAATAAACGCTGAATATCTGCAGCAGGATAGAATTTGACGGAAACGACGGAATACTGATCACTGGATATATTTACGTGCTAGGGTTTAAAGCTGAGTCAGAGCTGCTCTCCAGATCATACAGGATTCATCTGTAAATCAGACCACATACAAATGTTCACACCTGATCCAGATCTACCTGGCTTTGAGCTCTAAAAAGTGGGCACTGAACTGAATTAAGTACACTATATAGTCAACATTTTATGGACACCTGATTAAAACACCTGTGCTCGTTGAACATCCCATTCCAACATTTGGTCCCCATTTCATTGTCATACTGAAACAGGTTCTGGGCTGGTTTACTTCCAGAAAGTTCCGCAGACATCTATATAAGTAAGAGATGTTAATTTGTCAGAAGCTCTTTCAGTGATATATTTACGTTTTATACATTGGAGGACTGAAACAAGTCTTAGAAATATTCTGTCTGTGATGTAAAACTGTCTGGACAGAATTTAATGAAACCTTTGCATGACTTGGACACCTGCCTGAAGTTTACCAGTATCATATGTGAAATCAATGTTATGAGCAGTTATGTCCCAGATTTATTAATCTACTTTAAGCTACTAATATGCTACTTGCTAAATGTAAACAAACACCTGCACTAATGCATATTAATTCATTAATATTTTCACCACTAAACGGTACTGAAATGGTATAAGTAAATTTTAAAGTACTGGACTTGTTTTAAGACAAATCTCTATTTAATCTACTTTCCTGATTTTGTTTAAGGATGAAAGAAATGCAGCTTAGCATAAACAAGGTGTAAATATTACATTTCTATATTCTCTCTTCCTATTGATTGTAATAAGATAAAATGAGCGTAGATTCAAAATCAAATCTTGTCGTGAAACTAATATCATATAACGTTGTCACACCACACGTACTTGTCATACTTTCACACACTCCTTTTTTGTTTTGACACATTTCCCTTCAGCGTTCAGTTGGAGATCTTTAGGTAGCATCACCGCCACCTATAGATTTCTCTCTATCTTTTTTAATATAGTATATTTGCACAGGTGGCTCATTTGAACACACATTTCTTGAACATCTCTGTGTTTATTTTAGAGTTTGTTGTGAATTCCGGGCCTTGATGATCGTACCGAGGTTGGTGTGCAAGGCTGTGACTCTTCGTGTTGGCACCAGAGTCAGATTCACATGTTGTGCACCTACGATGGCCAGACCAAGTTCAGGTAGAGCACACTCATACAGGCAATATAAATAAATAATGTACCTAATACCTGCTGAAAATGGTCATTTATATATCAAAAGGTGTAACATGAAGAAGAACGACATTACCGTAGACCAGAGCAAAAAATATATAATTTGCAGTTGGTGTGATATTATATAATGCAAAGTTAAGTTTCACTCTGAAGAAGTGTATTTTTTAAGCAATGTCACAAGAAAGGAAGTGCTGGCACAACTGGCCGAGCTGGCGACCTACTGTACAGTTTGTGTTCAGCCTTGTGTTAGAAGCTAGTTAGTTTTGTAGCTTGCATTATGCATAAATAAAACAGCATGGTCAGTTCAGAAGCATTTCAGAATTACTTCAATGCAATTACTAAGAAAACAAAGCATTATTTAAGAAGAAATATTGTTATCAGATGTTCTTTCTTGCTGAAGGTGTTTCTGTGACCCTGTTTCCAGTACGGACTATCAGTACCTCTTTCTGTGACAATCTTTCCAGTGCTGATTATTTTCACCCATGCTGACAACCGACAAAAAAATGCAGAGTGATACATATAGTATAGTTCTACATCTCTGTGCTGTCACCACTCATGAAATTCCTCTCATGTAATCAGATTACTCAATCTGAACTAACTACTGTATAAGATTACTCAGTCACTCACTTATCGTCTATACCGTTTTATCCTGTATTCAGGGTCGTGGGGGGTCTGGAGCCTATCCCAAGAGACTTGGGGCACAAGGCGGGGTACACCCTGGACAGGATGCCAATCCATCGCAGGGCACACACACATACACTATGGGCAATTTGGGAACGCCAGTTAACCTAATCTACATGTTTTTGGACTGTGGGAGGAAACCGGAGTACACGGAGAAAACCCACCAAGCACAGGGAGAACATGCAAACTCCATGCACACAGAGACGGGAATTGAGTCTAGACCCTGGAGGTGCAAGGTGACAGTGCTAACCACTATACCACCGTGTCACCTGTATTAGATTATTAAGATTATTTTTAGTCTGAAAGCAAAAAAATGTCTTGTTCTATTGGCAAATTATTTAGCTTCTTTCACCCAATAAATTCCTAAAAACTAGCGAAATTATCTACCAATAGAACAAAAAAAAATTCTAATAACATGTGACTAGCAGCAAGCTTAATAATCTTGTATTTATAATCTTATATTAAGAAAATATACAGACAGTAGGTATGGCTGGATTTAAGAATATTTCATTTGCTAAGATTTTTTTTTTTTTTTTTTTTTTGCAGTGGTAGGTACTGTACGTTTATCGTTGTGGAATGTGAGACAAGTTAGTTCACATCACTTATGTTACAGCAGCTATAAACCATCATTCCATCATGCCAGCTTCTATTTTTCTTTCTTTTGCCGTAAAACAAGAACAACAAAGTTGCAGCTTGCAATGTTAGAGAAATTCTCCATGGTGATCAACACTGATCATGTAAACTTTTTCCAGAATTCTTTAATAATAATCTTAATACAAAAAGCTTTATGATATACAATAAATAAGTAGACACTTTCCTATACTAAGTACAGCACTTAAAAGGAAGCACTATAAAGCTTTCATAAAATGTTTGAATGGGTTTTTACTATAGAAGCAATAATTTATGAGATTTATGGGAACAGTGGTTAAAAGTGTTTAGTTATTGGGAACATAGCAACTGGCAACTCAGGCTTTAGACTCTGGTAGTGAGTTAATCAAACTTAATCTCTCAACTCATGCAACCAGAAGCGGTAACATGAGCTGGAGAGGTGTACTAAATTCAGGACAATTACTAATGTATTCCTAAAAAAGTCACCCAATTGATCGCTAGATATTTTTAAAAAATAGTCACAAAATCTAGTGAATCCACGATTTCATACACAAGAACGCAGTAATTACACACGTGGACAAAATTGTTGGCACCCTTCGGTCAATGAAAGAAAAACTCACAATGGTCACATAAATAACTTTAATCTGACAAAAGTAATAATTAAAAATTCTATGAATGTTAGCCAATGAAAGTCAGACATGGCTTTTCAACCATGCTTCAACAGAATTATTTAAAAAAATAAACTCATGGAACAGGCCTGGACAAAAATGATGGTACCCCTAGAAAATACTGAAAATAATGTGACCAAAGGGACATGTTAATTCAAGGTGTGTCCACTAATTAGCATCACAGGTGTCTACAATCTTGTAATCAGTCAGTGGGCCTATATATAGGGCTCCAGGTAGTCACTGTGTTGTTTGGTGACATGGTATGTATCACACTCAACATGGACCAGAGAAAGCGAAGGAAAGAGTTGTCTCAGGAGATTCGAAAGAAAATTATAGACAAGCATGTTAAAGGTAAAGGCTATAAGACCATCTCCAAACAGCTAGATGTTCCTGTGACTACAGTTGCACATATTATTCAGAAATTTAAGATCCATGGGACTGTAGCCAACCTCCCTGGACGTGGCCGTAGGAGGAAAATTGATGACAAATCAAACAGACGGATAATCCGAATGGTTACAAAAGAGCCCAGAAAGACTTCTAAAGAGATCCAAGGTGAACTTCATGCTCAAGGAACATCAGTGTCAGATCGCACCATCCGTCGTTGTTTGAGCCAAAGTGGACTACATGGGAGACGACCAAGGAGGACACCATTGTTGAAAACAAATCATAAAAAAGCCAGACTGGAATATGCCAAACTACATGTTGACAAGCCACAAAGCTTCTGGGAGAATGTCCTATGGACAGATGAGACAAAAATGAAACTTTTTGCCAAGGCACATCAGCTCTATGTTCACAGATGGAAAAATGAAGCATATGAAGAAAAGAACACTGTCCCTACTGTGAAACATGGAGGAGGCTCTGTTATGTTCTAGGGCTGCTTTGCTGCATCTGGCACAGGGTGTCTTGAATCTGTGCAGGGTACAATGAAATCTCAAGACTATCAAGGGATTCTAGAGAGAAATGTGCTGGCCAGTGTCAGAAAGCTGGGTCTCAGTCGCAGGTCATGGGTCTTGCAACAGGACAATGACCCAAAACACACAGCTAAAAACACCCAAGAATGGCTAAGAGGAAAACACTGGACTATTCTAAAGTGGCCTTCTATGAGCCCTGACCTCAATGCTATTGAGCATCTTTGGAAGGAGCTGAAACATGCTGTCTGGTAAAGACGCCCTTCAAACCGGAAACAACTGGAGTAGCTTGCTCATGAGGAGTGGGCCAAAATACCTGCAGAGAGGTGCAGAAGTCTCATTGACAGTTACAGGAATCGTTTGATTGCAGTGATTGCCTCAAAAGGTTGTGCAACAAACTATTAAGTTAGGGGTACCATCATTTTTGTCCAGGCCTGTTCCATGAGTTCTTTTTTTTTTATAATTCCATTGAAGCATGGTTGAAAAGCAATGTCTGACTTTCATTGGTTAACATTCATAGAATTCTTATTTATTATTACTTTTGTCAGATTAAAGTTATTTCTGTGACCATTGTGAGTTTTTCTTTCATTGACCGAAGGGTACCAACAATTTTGTCCACGTGTGTAACTATCATAGAGTGTGCATCTAATAAGGGAGAAACTTGTAATTCTTTTCACTTGCTTATTTATTGCCAAATGCACACTTGGACAGAACTGCAGTGTCCAGGGACACGAAAGCCAACAAGACTTAATGGTTAATTTTCATGGTTCCACATACTGTATCTGCATAATCTTACAATGATGTGTATGTGTGTGTGAAGATTTAGCAGCTTTTCGTAACGACGTCGCTAAGGCCAAGCACATAGTGATCCTCACTGGAGCTGGAGTCAGTGCAGAGAGTGGAGTGCCAACCTTCAGGGGAGCTGGAGGCTATTGGAGAAAGTGGCAGGCTCAGGTAATACTAAATTGTTTAAATGTTCTTGAGACAACAGACACACACTGACCACTTTAGCAACAGGGAAAAATACTTGTACTTATAGTGAGTAGTGAGAACTTTGCTCTCTAAACAGCCACTCAGTCACTGACATCACTGTATCATGATTTTATGCACAGCAGGTCTGTCATATGATGCTGGATAATTGCATGATTGACTGGGGATACGTAAAAGCCACAATGACTGCTTATGTTAGTGCTGCACAATAGAAAAATCTAAATCGTAACATGGATCTGTGGAAAAGGGGCAATTTATTACAGGTAATATGGACATAGTCAGGAATTTATGTAGAGTTTGTCAATAATTTAAGTATTTGTGATTTTTTTTTTGATGCGTCATTTTTTCTGTAGCCTAGATGAATGTTTGAATACAAAATGGTACATTTAACACCAACATGTTGCTAATTAAATTACAATCACAGTATGTGTCAAAATAATCTAAATGTGATTTAAAAATTTTTTTTAAAAATAGTTGCAGCCCTAGTTTATATCATACTCACACTCTCTGGCCAAAAAGGGTCACCATTTTAAGAAAAGTTAAATTATTCGCCTGCATCAAACAAAGTATTTGTCATCAACACAGTATTACAACCTGGAAGCATAGTGCTGAACCGTCAACGTTGTGGAAGAAATGTGATCAGAAAAAAATTTAATCATAAAGGAGATCACTTGAGAACTCTTGGTGAAGTCGCATGGTAAAAAATCAACAGAAAAAAAACCTAGATATATTTATTAGTTAAAGAAGGACTGGGACTAAACAGCTCTGCGGCTGTAAGAAAACCACTTGTTAATGAGACTCATCAGAAAAAAGGCTTCGGTTTCCTAGGGAGATTGGACTTTGGAGCGATGGAAAAAAGGTCATGTGATCTGATGAGGCCAGACTGACCCTGTTCCAGAGTGATGGGCTTGTCAGGGTAAGAAGGGAAGCGCATGAAGTGATGCACCCAGGATGCATAGTGCCCACTGTACAAGCCTCTGGAGGCAGTGTTATTCAACTCAATTAAATTCAATTTTATTTGTATAACGCTTTTAACAATTGACATTGTCAAAGCAGCTTTACACAATTAAAAGAATTATAATCTTTATAAAATAGTTATGATCTGGGATTTGCTACAGTTGGTCAGGTCTAGACTCAGCATTGTTAAAGTACTGTATGTGGCAATAAAATTAAGTCAGCTGATGACCTGAGTGTACTAAATGCCCAGGTTATCACATCATTCAAGTATGTCTTCCCTTATTGCTCAGAGATATTCCAGGACTCAGATTGTTAAAGAGTGGTTCTGGAAGCATGAGGAATCATTTTCACACCTTTATCTTTGATTTACTGGTCGTAATCAAAGATAAAGGTGAACGAATGAAATCTTAGAGGTTCTGACTCTTTTTTTTGCCAAGCTGTGTAAAAATATGTCTAAATTTGCTTGTTTATTGCACAGGGTGTCTGAAAAGCCAGAAACCAAAGAGAGTAAATGTTCATATACAGTACATATGTTTTTTTTCTTCACAAATTATATTCTGTGCATGTTCATACTTATGCTTTACACATATTCCTGTTGGTTTTTGGACATGCTTTATTGTATTGTATTAAATGTATCATGTATCTATATCTTTTTTTTCTTGTAGGATTTGGCCACCCCTGGTGCATTCGCTCGTGATCCATCTTTGGTTTGGGAGTTTTATCACTATAGGCGTGAGGTATCCTCATCCCAGTGCATGTTTATCTTGTAATTATGAGAAACTTTGATCACATGATGCATTTAAGTGATTGCATTTGATTATTTGTTGTGTCATTGATATTATCAGAGTGCATAATTTTCTCAAATCGCTGTTTGATGGGGAGTTCACTTAATTGTAGCTGATCTGTTGCATTTGCCAATATGCATCAGTGAAATCTAGACCAACATAGAACCAAAAATTATTTAGATGTCGTTATATTCTCAGATTATGACCAGAGGACTGCTTTTTGCCCTGATACCCTATAAGGCCATAAGTATGTGGACACCTGACCATCACGACGAACACTCCCAGTCCAGATTTAATGCCTCTTTGATGTTATAATAACTTCCACTCTTCTGGGAAGGCTTTCCAATAAAGTTTGTGTATTTGTTCTTGGGTTTTGTGTTCATTCAGCTACAAGAGCATTAGCGAATTCAGAAACTGGTTGGGTAAAGAGGCCTGGGGTGCACCTGCCAGTGTTCCAGTGCATCCACAAGGTAGAGGTCAGGGCTCTATGCAGGAAACTACTGTACTTGTACTCCAATCTTGGCACACCATGCCTTTATGGATCTTGTTTTGTGCACATTGCAATGCTGGAGCAGGTTTGTACCTTTTAGTTTCAATGAAAGGACACTCTAATAATACAGTGTACAACGACATCCTGTACAGTTGTAACAGTTTGGGGAAGAAAGAAACATGTGGGTGTAAGTGATGGTCACGTGTCCACAAACCTTTGGCAATATGATGTATTTTTGGTTAGCGTTTTTCATTGGTAACACTGACTTGTGATTGCTGAAATGGGTAGTGCTGGTTTTCATGGAAAGGTGTCAGAACACACAGCGCATTACAGTTTTAGCGTCAAAATCGTGTGACCTACTCACTATTAGGCGGGTCACTGATATACACTATCAGTGTATATTTTGTCTGCATGACTTGATAGGAGAAATTAAAGCGGCAATCTGAGTATCAGAATAGCTATCCGCTTCAGATAATTAATGTCCATGCTTAATGTAAAAAAAAAAAAAAAAACTTTTTTTTTTCTTTTTTTTTCTTCATAGTTTTATTTGTATATTATTTTGAATTTATATAGTATTATCATTACCATTATGTTTATGATCATCTCAGACCATACAGTCTTTTCTAGGCTTCATCAACCTCACAGTTTTTATAAACAGAATGCATAATTCCTATATTTTCTCTTTTTTGTGCAGGTTATGTCGACTAAGGAGCCGAACCCGGCCCACCTGGCTATAGCTGAGTGTGAGGCCCGGCTCAGTCAGCAGGGGCGCTCTGTTGTCGTCGTTACTCAGAATATCGATGAGCTGCACCGTCGAGCAGGTTCCAAAAACATGCTGGAGATCCACGGTGAGTCCAGCCCATCTGACTGACTCGTTGAAACTGGATGTACACACACACACACACACACTAAAAAAATCTTGATAACCTGATAACTGAAATAACCTGCTTATCTGTATTTTCTTCTAGGTAGTCTGTTTAAAACTCGCTGTATGAGCTGTGGTGAAGTTAAGGCCAACTACAAGAGCCCTATTTGCCCTGCTTTGGAGGGGAAAGGGTAAATACAGACACTCAAATGTACACGCAGAGAAATACTTTTCCATACTTTTTCAACTACTTTATTACACCTCTGTTTTTTTATTTGCTTCCTCAGAGCACCTGATCCCAAAGCCAAAGAAGCCAGAATACCAAAAGAAGATCTGCCCAGGTTTGTGTGTCTGTGTGTCTGTGTGTGTGTGTGTGTGTCTGTGTGTGTCTGTGTGTGTCTGTGTCTGTGTCTGTGTCTGTGTGTGTGTCTGTGTGTGTCTGTGTCTGTGTGTGTGTCTGTGTGTGTGTGTGTCTGTGTGTGTGTCTGTGTGTGTGTCTGTGTGTGTGTGTGCCTGTGTGTGTGCCTGTGTGTGTGCCTGTGTGTGTGCCTGTGTGTGTGTCTGTGTGTGTCTGTGTGTGTGTGTCTGTGTGTGTGTGTCTGTGTGTGTCTGTGTGTGTCTGTGTATTACCAGAGCTTTAAAGAGAAATGAAGTTCTTTGCAGCATGGAACTCTTTGACCTACATTGGCTTACATGCATCTGTAGAATAAAATATGAAAACGATTTATGCCTGGTTTATACTTTTGCTCGAGTCAAAGCAGAGCTTAACTCGTAGTCTATGCAAGTGGTTTACAGTGTTTGTTACGTACTTGTGCACTAGTGTCTTACTCACTCTGCAATTACACAGCCAAACCCCTAGTTGGCAGTGGAGGACAGTTTTTCCACCACTCTCTGGTGATTTTCTTCTTCTTCTATTTTTCTGTGTGTGGGGTGAGTGTCTGGGCTTGATTCCTTTCTCTATGTGCATGGAGTTGCCTGTTCTACTTGTGCTTGGTGGGTTTCCTCTCACAGTCCAAAGACATGCAGATTAGGCTAATTAACATTCTCAAACTGCCCCTGGTGTGTGTTTGTGTGTACACTGAGATGGATTGGCACCCTGTCCAGGGTGTACACCGCCTCATGCCCTAAGCCTCCTGGCATAGGCTCAAGGCCCCTCCACGACCCTGAATACAGGATATAGGGGTATAGGCAATGAGTGAGTGAGTGTTCTACAACAAATGAAGCTGAGAGGATGTTATTGGAGTTAATAGATGTTGAGCAACAGTTACTACTGAAAAGCTGTGAAGACTTTGGAGGAGATGGTCAGTATGACCACTGAACCAAAGGAGGCAGAAGGAGAGAGAAATTTGTCCTCATTCAATTTTCAACTTAATAAAAGAATGAAAGTGCACGTCAGGCTGTGGTGTAGGCTATGGCATTGGATACATGGCTTCACAGTAACTGCACATGACCTACTTAAGCACGAGACTTCGATCTTATCCACAAAGGGTCGTTGTGACTGCAGGAATCATTCAGAAGCCTGATTTCTCTTCTTAAATCAGTTCATCTTGGTTTCCATTCAACTAACAAGTGTACCTCCTCTTTAGCAGGAATGAAAGGCTGTATCTCTATCGGCCATCTGCAGATAACCTTGATGACCCCTGATTTAGGCGCTAAAGGAAAATACTGTATATGAGAGCTGCTCCACTAGAGGGCAGCAGATAATTGTAAATGTGATGAATCTGCACTGTAATCCTCTTGGGAAAAATAAATAAAACACCTTATGTTTTAGTGTTTTTTTCGGTACCGGTTCCTAAGTATTGTGACGTAATAGTACATCTACAAAAAAACCGTGAGAGATCCATTTTAAGTTGATCACTACTGAGAAAACAATACAGTATGCAGTATTTTCAGTACTATCGCAGCAGACGCGTTCCAGCTGCCCCTCAGATGAAAAACAATGTTGGCATTTATTCATTTTTGTAGAACATGGAATAAAGTTTGTCCTGCATTTTCTCTATTATTTTAGACCTGTTGTCAAACCACCAGTTAGTTAGAGCTCCCCTATCATACAACATCTTACAATCCAAAAGGGTGAACGCTGTCATGTGCTTCCTTCAAGACACAGCCAACTGGATGTTTTCAAAATTCTGCTCATGCTGTGTCATATGTGCCATTCAGCATGCAGGAGCTTCACAGACGCCCAGGATTAGCTTGTATCACTGTGATCGATAGGAGAGAGAGAGAGAGTACACCACCCATTGCAAAACCAGATACTGTAGCTGTGGCATTGTCGGGAACCTTTTTCTCTTGCTCCAATGAGGAGCTTGACCTGCCACAACATTGCGGCTTTTCAATCCTGGAATGTCGTGTTCTTTTAAAGTGATTGAGATTACGATGAGATACAGTAATTCTGTAGCTTTCTGTCACTATCAGATATACTGCTAATGGTCAGCCTTACTGCAGAGGTGTATGGCTTGACTCCCAAAACACATGGCATCTTGTTGTCTAGAACATGATCCTCATTAAATGTTAAGGCATCAGCGAGGAAACCGTCTGAGTTGAAATAAAGCTCTCTGCTGTTTTATTTGTTAAGCTGCTGTCTCATTTGTTTAGGTTCTGCAGAGGTGGATCACATCTCGAGCACCGTTGGTTGTTTCATAAATTAGTTAAGCACTTTTAACACGCCATCAAACGACCATTGTCAGCCCGTCTAACTAAATTCACTGATGCCTGCGGTGTCTAGAACTGTACTCAGCACCCAGTTAAGTCCTAAACTAATTGGTCTTCCAGAAGATCGTAGCATTAAAATGAGTTGCAGTCACACTACAGAGACACAAGAATTCCTCTCAGAGCTGTGTCTTTATTATATGTGCTATAGTGTAAAAGTGTGCCTTTGTGTGTAGGTGTGATGCGCAGGGCTGTGGTGGTCTTCTGAGGCCTCACGTGGTGTGGTTTGGAGAGTCACTGGATCCTGATATTCTGTCCAGAGTGGATCAAGAGCTGGATAAATGTGATCTTTGCTTAGTGGTGAGTGTGTGAAACAAGACGTGATGGTGATAAACCAGCTATAATTACTGATATGATTTTAACCTCTGTGAATATGCTGACATTTTTTGTATTTGTTCAATCAATATTTAATCCATTTATGCATTTATAGATATTTTTTCTATTATATTTTATGATATTTTCAGTATCTGAAACATCTAAGCAACAAACCGCATAAACGCACCATCTGCAATAGATAGGATTACTGGAATATCAAATAGCTCGTTATTTATTTATTGTATTAATATGGTTTTATAGCAGAACACTGTTGAGCGCTAGATTTCTGGCTGATCAGGCGGTTATTTATTTTCCATAACAGCATGTCTCTGCCTTCAAGGATTATTTTAATGCACTGTTTTTAATAGATTATTATTCTTATCAAATTACACAGTAACTCATATAAATGAATAATGACAATTTTAAATATAGATATGCATTTTGTTTTTCTGGTTTTCTGATGTTCAGAAGTGTTCCTGATGGAGGGCTTGGTAACTTAGGAAACAGAACTTTTTTTTTCTTATAATCAGGAGCCTGCGAAAAAAAATGAGAGAATGCTATAGTATATTAATTGGAATTATATAGAGGTGGATATACATGTTTTCATAGACCAAACTGAACTGAAGGTTTCTGTCAGAATCACAAACATTATTTGATGTTGATGAGAAACAAACATGCATATGTTAAATTCCAGTGACTCGTAAATTATTAAGCACATCCATGGGACAGATGATTTACATTCAGTGACCCACCACTGTAAAACTGTATTCATTCATTCATTCGTTCTGTGCCACTTGTCGCAGGACACTCAGGACACAAGGCAGGAGACACCCTGGATAAGTTGCCAACACATTGCACGGCGCAAGCGCGCACACACACACATGCACACACTCCTTATACCCTGGATTATTTGGAAACGCTAATAAGCCTACAACATATGTCTTTGAACTGTTGTAGGAATGTGGAGCAGAGGTGGGCAAACTACACAGATCCTGTAGTTGAGTTACCCCAGATAAAATATTACTCATGTAAAAGCAGAGGTCCTCCGTTTGTATTTCTACTTGAGTAAAAGTTCAAAAGAACTCAACTTCAAATTAACTTAAGTATCAAATTATTAATCTTATAATCTCTGTTTACTTATCTATCCATCCATCTATCCATCCATCCTTCCTTTCCACTGTGAATGTGCTGTTTCATCTCTGAATGCAACCATCTCTGCTTCTGATTTCAAACACCTGCTACATGATTGAGCATTTTACAGAGGGAAGGCAAATCAAGCAATTACATATAATAGTCACCAGGTGGTGATATTCCTGCTTCAGATACTACACACCTCTTTGGTTACATAATGCAATACCATGCACAAATGTAGCGAAAAAATAAATAAATACAGATATTTGCTGTCGGTTGTAGTGGAATCAAAGTAAAAAGTGTCCACTAACAAAATTAATCAAAAAGGTAAAGTACAGATAAATTAAATATTTACCTACTGTATGTAGTGTAAGTCCCTTCCTCTTAACCAGAGTATCTGGAGGAAACCTGGAAGAACATGCTAACTTTATGCACACAGACTGAAGCCAAGGTTCAATTCTCAGAACTCTGGACATGGGAGTAAGCTGGTCTAAGTGCTGGGCCACTGTGCCTCTCACAAATTTCTTAAAAGGCAAAATTCCTAGACAGCTGAAAACAACAATCATTGAGTGAGTGTCTCCTAAGCACAGCTTGTGCTGAAACTTTCAGTAGAGGATGTGCCAGCTCTGCCATTGCAGAATGTCAGCTAATTTAGACAGAGAATAACTCGTTCAAGTGTTATAGGGTGCCATATCTTTTGCCCTAATCACATAGTCTTATTTGTTTAAATCATTAATACAGTATTGTGCAACAGATGCTTACATTACATTCGTCAAATTTGCGTATGCAGTAATAAATAAGTGACTTCAATTCGTCCATGTAGTCTAGGAATAAATTTGCATTTAGAAACACATTAGTGTCTACTTGGATGTAAATTTAAGGATACAAAGGGTCTTTTTTTCTGACCTAACTGGATTTCTCATTGGGTGAGTAAATGCTGCTGCAGCTGATTTATCTAAAATCAGACTAAAATCTTTCATATCTAGTTTGAGAAGCAGGACGTTTAAATGCAACTATAATTAAAAATAGAGGATGACGTTGTTTAATTAATAACATTTTGTATTTATTGCCAAATTGCTTTGGTGTAAGAATTACTGGCAAATAAGCCAGTGTGTTGATTTGATATCCTTTTTTTTTTTTTTTTTTTTTCCATTCCAGCAACGCACAATCGAGTCACACGGGGCTCTTTCTTGCTTTTGCATCAGATATTTAAGCTGTTTAATTGTCAGTAAGAGGCCAGAAAATATACTCTGGTAATGTCGGCCAATGCCAAAAATACCCGGTGGACATTACGTAATGGTGGAATAGTTTATTCTACTACTGGGTATGAAGTTCTGCGGTTTGTATCCCTAGCTAAGTTTATAGTTTAATTGTTTGGGATCTTTGGGAGATTTATCACTACTCAATGGAAATTATTATATAATTAATCCTGCCAGCTCTGTTGAATCACCATGAATAACGAGGGTTTGGAAGAAGCATCTGCTTGAGTATTGCTCATGTTATACTCTTCTTTTTTTGTTGTGTGTTTGTGTTTGATCTGAGCATCAAATTTGCCAGCAGTCATTTAATTACAGTACTGTATGGTCCAGGTAATTGACACAAACTGATCCAGGTAATTGACACACACTGATCCAGGTAATTGACACACACTGCAACATTTGTACGACGGTGTCAAAAAGTATTGATTATTTTTCAGATTAGTCCATTATTTTTTATGGTTAATCTAGTGATAAACGTCTGGTTTGATTATTTATTCTTTTATTAACTTACGTAAATAATAACCATAACTTTGATCTTTAATCTTTTGACTTTTTATTCAATCATTTTCTCATTGAAAAAATTTTGGTATGACAGGAACAAAAGATCCTATATTCATGAGCACAAAATCTCTAAGGAGGAAGGCAGGAAAGGACTGTGGAAAACAGTCAACACTATACCTTTACTATTTTAACTTTTTTTTTAATGGAACAAACACTACTGGCTTATGAATAATAGCAAAACATGCATACTGCAACTTTAAGTGTGTGTATGTGTGTGTTCTCTGTTCTCTTGTCTCTAGGTGGGTACCTCCTCGATAGTTTACCCAGCAGCCATGTTTGCTCCTCAGGTGGCAGCTAGAGGAGTGCCTGTGGCTGAATTTAACATGGAATGCACACCTGCCACCATGCGCTTTATGTGAGTCGTACACACACTCACATACAGAGAGAGAGAGCAAGCTCTGTTTACCTGCATGCTATTTCAGTCTTACTCACAATTGTGAACGGTCTGAAAAACACCCATGAGATATTATACTTTTTTTTTAAACTGAGAGACACATTCAACTGTCTACTAGACATTAAACACTGTTCAAACTGAATGCCTGTGAGGTGACTCCATCCTGTTTTGAGGAAGTGTATGCACTACTTAATGCACTGTTAAAAAGATGTTGCAATATTTCCACCTTCTCTCCTTCAGGTATCATTTTGAAGGTCCGTGTGGCAGCACTCTGCCTCCTGCCCTGGCACCCCATGAGAGCGAGGGTGTCTGAGGAATCTAGCTACCTGAAGCAGCTGGTCCAGCACTTACAAACAACAAGTCTATATGTTGTGGAGCGTCTTCTTTTTTTTCCTCTTCCCTGTACTTGTGCTTTATTTGGTGTGAAGGCAAATTTGATTACTTTTATCAAAAACATTGATACATTAAATATATTCCTTATATAATGCTTGTTTTTAATTTATAGTCATTATCCCTATTACAGCTGCCGCAAGCTTTGATAATATATCCAGTATTGTTAATGTTAATTAGTTAACTTGAAAATGCTCCCACCACTGAGCTACAGTACATTACTTATTTGTGGTTGAGTGTGTAATAGTGGCTGCGGTACGGTGCCTTATTGGTTAGTACTGTTGCCTTGCGCCTCCAGAGCCTGGGTTAGATTCTAGGCCGGGTTTGATTCTCGCCTCTATGTGCATGGAGTTTGCATTTTTTCCCAGGGCTTGGTGGGTTTCCTCCCACAGTCCAAAGACATGCAGCTTAGGCTAGTTGGCATTCCCAAATAGCCTGTAGTGTGTGAAAGAGCGTGTGTGTGTGTGTGTGTGTGTGTGCGCCCTGTGATGGATTGGCAACCTGTCCAGGGTATATCACGCCTCATGCCCTAAGTCTCCTGGGAAAGCCACCAAGACCCCACGACCCTGAATACAGGATAAAGGGGTGTAGACGACGAGTGAGTGTGTAACACTGTTTTCAACCTCAAAATACAGTACAAGCTCGAGCTTGATTTTGATTAGTTTTAAAAAGTCACTGGGTTCTGACTATGACTTAATTTTTGTTGCGTGTGCTCGCATTAAGCTCACACACATCTTGTGAACATTTATAAAAAAATATCTTCTTCATGCCATTAGAATACATTCTCAATCACACAGACAATTCTCATACACTTACAGTACTTATTCTTCGTCTATACCGCTTTATCCTGTATTCAGGAGCCAATCCCAGGAGGCTTAGGGGATGAGGCGGAGTACACCCTGGACAGGGTGCCAATGCATCGCAGGGCACATACACTCACATGCTCATTAACACACTACGGGCAATTGCAGGTCTTTGGACTGTGGGAGGAAACCGGTGAGGAGGAATCCAGAGGAGACCCACCAAGCACGGGAAGAACATGCAAACTCAATGCACACAGAGACGGGAATCGAGCCTGGTCGGGAATCGAACCCGGATCCTGGAGGTGCAAGGCGACGGTGCTAACCACTACACCACCATGCCACCCAGTGACAATTCTGTGACAGCCAAAGTTTTATCATGCAAACAACTATGGATCGATTTAAGTGCATGAGAAGAATTTGGCAGATAGATTTGTAATTCATCTGCATACAGATGAAATGAAACATTGTGCTTTGAAATAATCTACCCCAATGGCAAAATGCACAAGGAAAATGAACCAAAATGGAGCCCTGTGGAACACCAGAGGTCAAAGGGGCTGGGGAGGACCAGAGATTACAAATCACAACAGAGAAAGTCCTATTTGTTAAATATGACATAAACCACTGTAGTATGGGACCTTGAGGGCCAACTGCTTGTGACAGATGTGTCAGGAGAATCAAGTGGTCAACAGTATCAAAAGCTGCAGTGAGGTCCAACATCACGAGCAGCCCAGGTTTTAGGTAATCAAGGGACAGGAGAATATCATTCTGTACCTTTTAGGAGGGGATTCAGTGCTGTAGCATGTTTTAAAGCCGGATTGGAATTTCTTTAGAACATGATTTTTCTAAATAACTGTTTCTAAAACCTTAGATTAAAATGTATAAAAGAGACACCGGTCTAAAATTAGACAATACTGCAGGATTAAAATTAGATTTCTTAAGAAGAGGTCTGACCATAGCATGCTTGACGGCATCTGGGACAAACCCTGAACTGAGGCAACTGCTAATAAATGAGAGGAGACATGGGCCCACTGTGTTAAAAACCTGTTTCAGCACCCTTGATGGAATAATGTCCAGAGGACAGTTAGTTGGGGATAACTGCTGGACCACTTCAGAAAGGAGAGATGGGGACACTGTCTCAAACCTGTTAAACACAGATGAGGGCATAGAAGAAGAACATATATCAAGACCATTAGAAGTAGTGTTAATATTCTGCTTAACAAATCTTATCAACAAAATGATTGAGAAATTCATCACAAAATGACCTTGATACATCTTTCAGAACATTGCAAGATGGATTTTTAACAGTCTTTTCTGCAGTACTGCATGAGGGCATGCGTAGTATCATTAAGCCAAGGGTCAGGTTTGGTTTTCATGGGTCTGTTCTTGTAATGTGCAGTGGAGTCCAAAATTCCTGAGCAGGTGTAGCAGAGGGCGGAGATAAAATACTCTGCGCATAAGCTAGCTCATCTTGGATGTAAAAACTAGTGTTCACAAATACCTCAGCAAACTCTCCAGCTTTGGTAGAAGTAATGGAATGGTGGCAGGCTGGAGTAAAATATTTGATAGTAGATAGTGGAACAGTAAATGCAAAGATAACAGGGAAGTGGTGCGAAATACAAATATCAATTATTTCTGAGATGGATACTGAAAGTCCGTGTGAAATTACAAGGTCCAGGGTGTGGCCATGTTGATGCGTGGGGTCATTTACTGATTGTGTCAGGTCAAAGGAGTTTAAAAGACTTTGTAAGTCATTTACCAGTTGACTGGATGGACAACAGACATGAATATTAAAATCTTCACAAATTAGTAAACTGTCATATTCTGGCATTAATTCAGAAAGTAACTTGGGTTGTCTTTGTGTAAAAAAAATTTGTTGATCTAAATTATTAAAGTGTGACAAATATGACAAAAAAACACAAAAAAACTCAGGAAGAGGGCAAATCTGTTTTACGGCACTGCATATGTTGAAATGTAATTGGAATAATAATAATAAAAAAACTTAACAGACCAGTGAAATTTATCACATACACAGAACTTGAGGTAAATCCTGCTGAATGTGTAAATTGCTGTGTTTCTTGACATATAATTTAATTTGAAAGAAATCTTATAATCACCGAATTCCTAAATCCCCATGAACATTTCTTTTATGCATCTGTTTCAAAACAAATCTGTGCAATTAAAACTGTAGTCTAATGGAACATTAGTTCAGTTCTCTACAACAGAATCTTGTCAGTACTAATTAGTTTCTCGCATAAACGAATCCCAAGCTGCCATTTATTTCTGCGCAGTCACTGAGTAGTCAAATATAATAAAGTAGTTCATTTACAATCTGTTAAAACGAGGTATTGAGTTGCATGTAATTCTTATGCTCCTATCAAACAAATTATTATGTAATGGCTGACTGACATGGAAAATGTTGCTCTGGGTAAAGGTTTCTTAGAGAGATCTTATTTATGCACATCTTAACTTTTTACAAAAGAATTTAATGTTTTGTGGTTTTATGTTCGTCTTAATAAAATGAGAATGTGTCATGTCATATTCTGGCATTAATTCAGAAAGTAACTCTGAAAACTCTGAGATAAAGTCATGAATATGATATGAGATAATGTGTCAGCTCAATAATGAGACCTTATCTTTAACTTCTTTAACCTTCAATTTTGCGCCTTTCTTTCAGCCTATTCAATGACAGTTTCATATTTATATAACAGATAAATAGCTGGTTGTTTTCTTGGTAAGCCAGTAATCTTTAATCTGGAGCTTTGTGGATGTGGGAGACGGGGTGGTTTTGTTGAATACTTACACGAGCAGCATTTTTGAGATTTTTATTTTCTTTGAAATACTTGCCAATTAGTAATTGATTTGACTGAAATTTCTCTGTAAAATGGCATGAGTACAATTTGTATTGATCATTTGCTTGATCTGTAGACAAATCTAGGTGAGGTGTTGGAAACCATTGTAATTCTTATTTTGGAAATTCTTACTGCCTTGCAAGTCACTGTCATTATTTTTGTGGAAATAGAGTGTGTGTTTGAGAGAACATGGGGTCAACTTGATTTTTGTCTCAGCTGAATTCCATGATCTAGGTGAAACGCGCTCCTCCTCCTATCTCCATGGTGAACTGTCTCAGTTTATAGAGACGCAGGCGAAAGGCCCGATTGTGTTTGACACTGAGTGGAATCGCTATGAGGGGAGCTCTCAGCAGCACACACGCTAACTGACTGGGTTATCACATATTTCTGTCCGGGTAAGAGTTTAGTGCTTTGAATAAATAAAATTTGCCAACATTTGTTGATTAAACATTGTCAAATTCTCTATACATCCAACTAACCTGGGCCATATAACTGATTTTTTTTTCTTCTGCGTGCGTGTGTGTGCGTATATGTGTGTGTGTGTGGTCTCCGAGTGACACTGTGGCTCATTAGCTTCTGTGGTGATGAGCGAGGTGTTTGCAGAGAAGACTCTCTCTGCTCCAAAAATAACACCATTTCCTGTCCATTAAACCATGATTTCACACCAATCTGAGCTTAATGGCAAACACACACACGCACACACGCACGCAACAAGTGCACGCGCGCACACAATGGGAATCTCTAATGACACAAAGATTCAAATCCATTGCGGCACACAACACCCGGTCTTACACACACACTCTTCCATTAAATGTCGATTTCACACCAATCTGAGCACCACCTCAGCCTGGGCTTGCTGGAAGAGAGAGGCAAGAGGGGGAGGAGCGCATACTGCTGATTGGAGTCACACTGTTTCCTGAATGCTGCTTTCCTCCTGATGCGAATATTCAGAAATGACCCCAACTGTGTATGTACATGGCACATGAAAGAAGAGTAGCAACATGAGCCACCTGTTCTCCTAACAGATGAGTCTAGTGCAAGTTTGTCCCTTCAGAATGAATGAATCTAGCTGAATTTCTGTGAATTTTAATGCACTTGTATGAAAAATTACTTTATTTTCCTCAGATTTTCCACAGACATGTGAAACAGTTATCACTGGATGGTAGAAAGGGATGTGTTAATTCTTATCTTGCTTTTACTCTCTCTTTCTCACTTGTAGCAAGAATGCTGAATTCATCAATTTTACATGTGCCTTTTTATCGTTCTGACCCAGAGGGACAATGATCTGGCCAGGTCTAAAAGCCTATTGCTTTTTCTATTTTTTAGTTTTGCAAAAAATCATTTAAACAGTATAGCATTACTGCCGTACAACTCCAGGCTTGCAGGTTTCTATCTAAGCATAGGTTAGAATCTCTTTATCTGCACGAGTTTTCCCTGAGACCACCAGTGTCCTCCAACTGTCCAGTACTGAGTATACAGTATATTGCCCTGTGATGGACTGGTGTCATATTAAGGTTTAATTCATTTATAGATTAATGCATGAATTGGTTCATACAACAAAAAAATTGATATTCATTAAAACTTTGAAAACCTTTTGCCCCCTGCTGCTGAGTGTGTAAAATTTAGGGATAATGCTAATTAGTATAACTCTCAATGAATTAGCTGGGAATATTATATCTTGTAATTGTAGAGCATTTACTGTAAATCACATTACAGTGGCAACTGCCAAGGGATTGGATATATTACACATAAATGAATAGTCAATGGGCAAACATAAAGTGCTACTTGACAAACTTTGATAAGAGTTTCTACAGAAGAGCTACTGTAGCATAAATTGCTGAATAAGTGAATGCTGGATATGATAAAAAGGATTCAAATACAAAGTGCATTGCAGTGTATGAAGATGCATAGCAGGAGAACTCTAAGAATAAATTCATATACAATCATGGGCAAGTGAACAACATTGGATCATGGAGCAATTGACCTGGTAATGACAGAGATGCCTTCTTAAGATGCCTCAAGGACAGTCTTTTATAAGGGCACATTAGTATTGACCTGGCCCCAAACAATGCAAACAGGAGGGTAATTGCAAAAACCGATGAAACTTGGTTGTGCAACCGTATAGACAAATACAGGTGCTGCTTCCTTTTCAAGTCACTTCTGCCCCTGGACTGAGTCGCAAATCAGCTTATTAATCTCAAGTCATTTCCAGGAGTTGTTACTGGCCTCAGCCACTTCCTCAGACAGAACCCAAGGAATCCTTGGGGAAGCACATGTAGTTAGGTCATGTCGGGCTTCTTTCTCTGGAAAAGGATACGTGAAAATAAGAGAACAGGTGCCTATTTTGAGTGAAATCCAGCCACTGGCATTTAAGCTGTCTACACCTTAAGCCAAAAGGCTGGGGTCATCCCATCGAGGTGATGCCCTGATGGTTTTCCCCTCATATCTTTGGTCTTTTTCTCTCCACTTGCCTGGTAAGAGGTCCAAGAGGCCAAAGTGGAAGTCTCCACTGACTCAAGTTGAGCTGGGAACATCATTGATGAGTTAGGAACTTTGCCTGTGGAGTCTATTCCACACCCCATCCCAGTGTCTATGCTAGATGGACGAAAGCAAGGGGTGGGACCCTGAGCTAGGTTGTCCCCCAGAACTCCTCTCATCTTATTTAACTTCGGTTCCAGAACTCCAATTGCATCCAGTGTTCTAATGGCTCCAGGAATGACTCTGTATCTAGGTTTAGGGTGCAAAATGTTTCCAAAGCTGCCTTTAAGGTATTTAAATCCCAGCTCCCATTACCTCTGACCCAGTCAAATTGTTTTGATTTTAATTTTTTTTTTAACAGAGATCCTAGACATTATCCCCTCATTAGCCCTTATATTGTACCATTAACCCACTCCCCCTAGGGTAGGTTGTTCTCTCTCCTGTACCAGAATCCAAAGTTATGGAGGAGTATATCAAAGAGGCTTTGTTACTGGGGTTCATTCATCTTGCTGTCTGGATGCTTGGAATGTGTTTATGCAAGTCCTATGTGAGAATTTCAACCATTTCACATTTGTCTTTTTGGATGATCTCTTCATATTGAGCAGCTCCCTGGAGGAACACAGTGTGAATGTTCCTTTGGGTCCTTTAATTATTTTCCATGTAACCACTGTCTCATTCCTGGGTTTTGTAGGGTCCCAAGGGCACATTAGTATTGACCTGGCCCCATACAAAAAGTGGATCCATTCCACTGTT
This sequence comes from Clarias fuscus, assembly GCA_030347435.1. NCBI lineage: Eukaryota > Metazoa > Chordata > Actinopteri > Siluriformes > Clariidae > Clarias > Clarias fuscus. The sequence goes on along the minus strand of CM059229.1, from coordinate 18,238,113 downwards.
TTCTTAAAAAGTATGTTCCTTCCTAACTGAAGTAAATTATGAAATAAATAGACATTAAATCTCACTTAACCTTACTTTTAGAATCCGCCTGGCACTAGCTGTTTTAAAAATGAAACTGAAAGTGGCTCCCTTTTCTTCTTGTTACGGTCCTTGCTAACATTCTTGGGACCCATGGTGCTATGTCTTTACTCAATCTTGCACAAAATGGAAAACAAACAAACAAACACAAAAATATATGTAAACTTGCTTCACTCGACTTTCCACTGATGCTAACAAGTTTTGAACAAGTACTTGACATATGCGCACTTAGCCAGTATTTTGTAATGTTTGTATGCCAAGGCAAATTTCTTGCATAATTTCAGTTCTTACGGTGAAAATTCATGAGCCGTGGTGTTTGTATGCCAAGGTACCACTGTAATTAAAAACATAAGGATTGCCTAAAATCCTTGATGAGAATCCTTTGCAGTCAGTGATTGCCTGATGTCTGGAACCTGGAAGACTGAGTTTCCTCTCCTTAGATGCTATGCCAAGCCTTTACTGCAGCTGCCTTCAATAATTGAAAAGCTTGTCCTATTGGGTTAAGATCAGGTGACTGATTTGGCTAGTGAAGAATATCTCATTTCTTTGCCTTGAAAGATTTGATAGCTTTCACTGTATTTTAGGTCATCATAGAGTATCTGCACTATAAAGCAGTCATCGGTTTTGCAGCAGTTGGCTGAATCTGTTCAGAAAGAATAGCCCTGACACTTCAGAATTCATATCAGCAGTCAAGTCCTCAATAAACACCAGAGACCCAATTCCACTGGCAGCCATACTCACTTATGCCATAACACTGCCTCCACCATGTTTGGCAAATGATGTTGCATGCTTTGGATTATGAACTGTTCCTTGTTTTTTTCCCTCCATACATGTTTCTGCCCATCATTCTGATACAAGTTAATTTTGGTTTCACCAGTCTAACCCTAGGTTAAAAGTGGTTTGTGGCTTGTTGTGAAGCATCTATGGACAGAATTCTATAGTCATCCACTTTAGGTGTCTTTCGTGGTCTTCCAAGCATTTTGCTGTTCTAGAGCTTGCCACTTATTTCCCTCTTTTTAAGAATGTTCCAAACTGTTGTATTGGCTGCTCCCAATGTTATTGCTCTCTCACTGATGGGTAATGATGGCAAAAGATTGCTCTCATTTTGCATAAACACCTCTTTGGACTTCATGTTGAGAGTTTGAGTAAACAGCTACCAAATGCATATGTAATACTTAGAACCATCTCCAAGCCTTTTATTAGTTTGATTAGTCATGGGGGAACAGGCCACAACTGGTCATGCAACTGCTTGTCAGCCATTTGATTTATTCTTTATGAGTCCACAATAATGGGAGTGTGTGTTTGAAAATGGTTGTAATTTCTGCCACAATTAATTCCACACTTTTATCAAACATCTTGAATTAAAGCATCTTGAATTAAACATGTAACAATTAATGCCACACTTTTATCAAACATCTTGAATCTTCCCTCATATATTGAGTGTTTCATTTCAAATTTAGTGTGTTGGGTCAAAATGCCAAAAACTTTTTCTTGTTCAAAAATGTATGGACCTGACTGTATGTCCCCATTTTCCGGACAACCCGGAGCTGTGATGACCTACAAGTTTTTATGGAGGTATGTTGATGGCCCACAATGGTCAAGGATGTGCAGGCATATGTGACAACTTGTCAGGTTTGTCTCCAAAATAAGGAGCCTTTCTTAGGAAATGTATGCAGATTAGGAGCAGATTCTAAGAATTTAATAACAAATATTAGAAACAAACCATAACAATAATATAATCCAACAGCAAAACAAAAACAATATATGAGACAAACAGTAGACTAAACAGAACAAGACCAAATACACAAATAAACAACTCCAACTTAGAACTCCTCAGCACACAAAGGGTTCATGGGCACAGAGGGCCCCCAAGGGTTTATACCTGACAGCCTCGCACACTCCCATATGGGATGTCTATTATCCCATGCCAGTACCCTCCCACCTGTGGTCCCATCTGTCATTGGAATCTCAGGAAATTACTATAATTCTGGTCATCGTGGATTGGTCTTCAAAAGCCTATAAGATCACCCCCCCTACCTAAACTCTCTCATCTAAAGAAATGGCAAAGCTCCTCCTGCTGCATGTGGTATGGGTACATGGCATCCCAGCAAACTTTGTTTTGGACCAGGGGTCACAATTTGTCAGCTGCTTCTGAAATACCAGTCTCTTATGAGATCCAGACATTTGATCTTCTGGGTTCTACCCAGAGTTGAATGAGTTAAAGGAGAAGGTTAGCCAGGATCTGAAATGTTTCCTCTACATGCTAGGTTTCCACCAATCTATAATCATGGGCACATCATGTGGATGGAGTAGCCCACAACACTCTATGTTGAACATGTTACCATTTGACTGCCAGTTTGGGTATAATTCACCCAGGATTGCAGACCATGAGGAAGATGCCAGGGTCTCTGCAGCTCAGAGCAAGACCGGTGTAATGAGGTGTCTGGGTCCCAATTTCTTCCTGGGGCAGCAGGTATGGTTAGCCAATAAGAATTTCCCATTACACTTAGAGTCCAGAAAGTTCACCCCTCAGTAGGTCAATCTGGTGATGTGCCACTTAGCAAAGTCCCAAACCTTGAAGATTAAACCCGCCTTCCATGCCTCATGGCTAAAACCAGTCTTGTGTAGTCAGGTGCAGACTTTAACACATCTCCGGTTCACATGATTGATGATGCTCCTGCCATTAAGTTAGATGGATTCTGACCTCTTGCTGCCATCAAGTTTGCATTAAGTACTTCATGAACTGAGATGGTTACAGCCCAGAGAAGCGTTTGACCCAGCACTCAATTGGCACTTCGCAGTAACCAGGCATATGGCCTTCAGGAGCCAGTTCTAGAAGTAAGGCAATGAAATGCCATGGATGCTTTCTCGGCCACCCTGAGGCCAGCTAAAAGGGCTTTTATAAGGTTGATTGCCAAGCTACACCCTCAGGTAGGTAATTAGCAAAAACGTGTGACACCTGGTACATCGCATGGATATCCATCTTATCAATCTGTCATGGTAGAGCACTGCAATTCTTTCCCAAACTAGCCCAATAAGTAGTAGAAAACAAAGTCATCTGGTCTTTCCCCAGCCTTCAACTGTCCAATATGGTGAGTTTGTATCGATGAACCTCAGATTCCTGTTCTTCCTTGAGTGCTGCGAAAACTAAGGTTGTGTTTTGGTGTTGTAGCGAAGTCATTTCAAAGTATGTTCAAAGCCTTGTGTGTTCAAAAAAAAAAGTTTTTTTTTGTGTACCACGTTTGCGGAGAACGCTTATTTCAGTTACTACAGATGTCCGGTCAGCTTAGATGAGTCTGTTTATTTTCCTCTAATAGTTCTTATCAAGAGAATGTTTCAGCCAGCATTTTTTTCACCACTGATATACTCAGCTCACCTGCTTTTTTATCAATTCTTACATGGTTAAAGTCACACTTTTCCCCCTTCTGGTGCCTGATATAAACATTTACTGAAGTTCTTTACTTGGATCCGCATTGTGCTTCTACCACTTGACTAACTGATTGAATGAATCCATGAATGAGCATTTATACTCATGTTCCTAATAAGGTGACCAGTGTATAGTATATACAAAGCTTTGAGTGTCACAAATGTGAGTGTCTGTATTTATATTAAGCATTCTGTGCAGATTAAGGGATTTAAAAATGAAATAAAAAGCTTTGCTTAGAGACTCAATCTCAGAGCCATGCAGGGATTATTGTATCCATTTGTGATTTCAAGCCAAAACCCAATCTCTCTCTCTCTCTCTCTCTCTCTCTCTCTTTCTCTCTCTCTCTTTCTCACACACACACACATACACACACCACATGCCTCAAGCCCTGCACAAAAAGAACAGAACAGAAGGCTTTTGGTTCACACTCTCTGTCAGCAATTTGTCTATGCACAAAATACTTGGTAGAGTCTCTCTCTTTCTCTCTCTCTCTCTGGGGTTTATAGTGGTGCAGTGGCCTGTAGGTCCATTTTTTCCTGCCAGCCAGACAGACCCTCATTTAGGTTAGCACCTAACATTTAGCCAATTATGCTAATACCCCTCATCAGTTCTGCTTGGCCTGCAGGAAACCCATCCACAGCAGTTAGAATGCAATGCCAATAAAGGGTTCTGTGTCATGGCTGTCAAATGCAAATGTTTATTTGATTGGGGTCAAACCTGTCACTGGGAATCACATGTTCTATGCATTATTTTAGCATATAAAGTTTAACAAATAGTTTTCCGTTATTAGACGGCTAAATATAAATAGAGATAGGACACCTTACAACTAAAAGTGCAAAACACACACACGCACACACACACACACACACACACACACACACATCTCCCGCATTTTTAATCCCAAATCCTAGCCCAGACAAGTTTTTGCTTGCCTGTTAGAAGCACAATGGATCTTGGAATCAAATTAATTTCTAGCTCTTTAGGAATAGCATTCTTTTTCCCCACTCACCATTGCCTTTACCTGTGATTGAAGCACTCCAGCAGAATAATTTATTGCATTGAATTTATTGCATTGAGTGTTCCACGGTGTGCAGGGATTTCACATTAACACTTAGCAGCAATGTAAAGTAGCTAATCCTACTACCTACCAGCAGAGGAAATGGGATGGAAACCCATAGGGGAGAACATGTACAAGAACTTCACACGGACTGTAATTGTTAGGTTTCCAAAGAGTGTTCAAATTAGTAAGTTTTAAGATGAATTAAAAGAAGAATTATTGCTTGTTGTGTCCAACGCACATACACTTATTAGCCGGTTTTCCGACCCAGGAGACAGACAAACACACATACACGCATTATGTCTGAAGATCTTTGTTTATTATCAGAATAGAGAGCATATTTAAGCTTTTGGCCAGGTGTCTTGTGTCATCCGTACATCAAGTCATTAACATGTAAGGCATAGAGAGACCCGGAGACAGACAGACAATGGAAAAAAACTACAGCAGGGGGCAGATCTTTTTCTTACAAAGCCCCAAAGTTATGGAATAGTCTTCCTATTAATGTTCGGGACTCAGACACAGTCTCAGTGTTTAAGTCTAGGCTAAAAACCTATTTATTTAGCCAAGCATTTTTGTAAATAGATTAACCTTAGGTAAAGGAGCAGATCTGGGGGACTCATGGACGTAGAGTATTCTGGTGAACTGGTATGTTTAGATGCTGTCCTCCCCACTCTCATTGATCACTCAGGTTTGTTGACGGTGAGGTGATTGGTTGCTTTACATCACAGGGAGCCCTAATGTCTTTGTTTCCTTCTGGCTCTCCCTTTTAGTTATGCTGTTATGGTTAGTCCTGCCGGAGTCCCTGCTTGCACTTTGCACTAAATATACATTCACCTTATACATGTTGACTGTGACCATACCTAACTGCCATCTCTCCTTATTTTCTGTTCTCTCCTCTTCTGCTCTCTCCTCTCTCTCTCCCTCTCTCCTTTCCCTCTCTCTGTCTCTCTGTCGAGCTATACATGTCACTCCTGAGATGCCAGTGATCCAGACCCCTCTACACTCTGGACCCTTCTAACCCGTCCTGGAGTCCTGCTTCTGTTTGGAGATCTCGTCACATGGATGCCCCGTGTGGTCTGCCTGGATTCGTGTGGTGGCTGGGGATGGTTTCCATGAAGACTGTCCTGTCATCGATTGATGCTTTGGGGACCTGTGACTTCAGTTGTTCGATAGCTCAGGACTGGAATCTCCTACAGTCTACCTGAGCCTCCAGGAACAAACTGGCCTCGTTTTAATTTTAATTTTAAACACATCTCCTGTTATACTGAACTTCCAGTAAACATTATTATGCTGATCAATCCCTGCTATCCGTTATCACCCAGATAAGCATGGGTTCCCTGTTGAGTCTGGTTCCTCTCAAGGTTTCTTCCTATTACCATCTCAGGGAGTTTTTCCTTGCCGCCGTCGCCCTCGGCTTGCTCATCAGGGACAATCTTATCATTTTGATTCATACACATTTCATACAAACTTACTTCTTTTATTGTGTAAAGCTGCTTTGCGACAATGTCAATTGTTAAAAGCGCTATATAAATAAAATTGACTTGACTTGAAAAAACATTAGCTTTTTACAGCTAAACAAAAGAGACAGTTACAGCGGATGTGAGATGTTTGTATGTTCAGGGGTTGGACAATGAAACTTAAACGCCTAGACCACAATAATCAATTCGTCTTGGGAATGACAGATACAAGTCCTGCACAGTGGCCAGAGGGATTTTGAGCCATACTTCCAGAATAGTGGTCAGGTCACTACGTGATGCTGGTGGAGGAAAACGTTTTCTGACTTGCCCCTCCAAAACACCCCAAAGTGGCTCAATAATATTTAGATCTGGTGACTGTGCAGGCTATGGGAGATGTTTCATGTTTCATGGACACTTTCATGTTCATCAAACCTCTCTGTCACCACTCTTGCCTTCAGGATACAATGTTTAAACCATTGGGTGCACATGGTCTTCCAGAATGGTTCAATAGTCCTTGGCAGTGACGCGCCCATCTAGCACAAGTATTGGGCCTAGGAAATGCCATGATATTACATACCAAACATCACTGATCCACCCCTATGCTTCACTCTGGGCATCCAACAGTCATCCAACTTCTTTGGGCCTTCTCCACACCGTAACTCTCCCGGATGTGGGAAAGATGATGAAGGTTACTCATCAGAGAAGAATACATGTTTCACATTGTCCACAGCCCAAGATTTTCGCTGCTGGCACCACTGAAACTGACGTTTCGCACTGGCATGAGTGACCAAAGCTTTGGCCATAGCGGCCCGGCCATGTACATTGACCCTGTGGAGCTCCGGACATTTTTGGTGGGAACAGGAGAGTTGGGGTGCACATTTAATTCTGCAGTGAGTTGGGCAGCTGTGGTTTTTATGTTTTTTGGATACAATCCGGGTTTGCACCTGGACATCCCTTTCAGACAGCTTCCTCTTGCATCCACAGTTACTCCTGTTGGATGTGGTTCGTCCTTCTTGGTGGTATGTTGACATTACCCTGGATACCGTGGCTCTCGATACATCACAACGTCTTGCTGTCTTGGTCACAGATGCGCCAGCGAGACGTGCACCAACAATTTGTCCTATTTTGATCTCTGTCATCCATAACGTTGTGTGCATTGCAAATACTGGTGGAATGTGAAATCAATGATGATTGGCCACCAGGCTGGTCAAATTTAGCCATGAAACCTCCAACACTAAATTGGCCAGTGTTTTATTGTCCAACTTCTGCATATTATGGACTATGGGATGTCATATAGGACGTGGTACCACTTGAGGAATCAGAAAGATGAATGAGGGGGTTATTTAATGGTAAAGTTCAAAAGTTCATATTGTAAAAGCTTACAGTAACTCAAGCTCACAATCGGACCAAGGACTTTGGAATGGTGAAGCTACAATGCTGCATATGCCCAGGGCTTTTAATACTTATTAACTAGCTTATAAAAAATAAAACAACATGAAAATAAGTCTTATAGTAATGTAGAACATCATGAAAGATGAACAAAATGAGTTAGGGGAAGGAGATGGGGTTGTCCATTATTCTAGATTCGAGTGGTTTATCGGTATGTTTTTTCCATTTTAAGACTGCCCCCGCCCCCCCTACACAAAATTAGTATTTGCTAGCTCCATCACCTTGGTGAGTGGATCATTCCTAGTGTCGTATGATGTCTGAGTTGATGTCTCACTCGTCTACAACTTTGATTTGATTCCACTGGCTACAACTGATAAATCTTGTAATCTGAGGCACCTGAATAAGTCGAGGGAGCTTTTTTTTTTTTTTTTTTTTTTAACAGATGGATCTGCTTTGGCTCTTGGCAACGCTTCCTTCTAAAGTGTGTTGCAGATGCTGTTGGTTTCAGCTATGTGGAGTGGAGGACAGGTCAGAGATAAGCCCCGGGCCAGCACTGCATGCTAATGTACTTTATATGCCCTTTTAACACATGGAGCACACAGTGCTGCTAATGTGTGTGTGTTTCCCAGAATAATGTGATGTGTGTTCTGCTTAAATGATGAATGTACGAACAACTATTGTTTAAGAGCGTGAAAAGTCCAATGGGAACTAAAATAAAAACCATCATCATTTGGTCATCTTAAGCTGCTCCACTGAGACCAAAATGGAGGAGAGCAATGTGTGTGTGTGTGTGTGTGTGTGTTTACTGTGCATTAAGATGGCTAAAGTGCAGAATAATAAACATGATCCTTACAGTAGAGATTAGATAGACTAAGCTACTATTGTGTAATAATGAAAATCAATACTCAAGGGCTGAATTGCCTCTCAAGTACAAATCCAGGAAGACACACACACACACACACACACACACACACACACACACACACACACACACACACACACACACACACACACACACACACACACACACACACACACACAGAGGACTTAATCAGGAAGACTTATCAAACCCTCATAAGCCTCATTATAAACACTTAATAAAATGTTGATTTGGAAATGTGTATTTGAGCTAAAATTAGTGACCACTAGATCTTGATAATGGTTGTTGTGATGCTAGTGCTGAAAAAGCAATGTACAATATTTTGGGGCATTTCCTATCTGTATCTGACTTACACTTTTAACATTCCTAAACTTGTAAACACACGTGGACAAAATTGTTGGTACCCTTCGGTCAATGAAAGAAAAACTCACAATGGTCACAGAAATAACTTTAATCTGACAAAAGTAATAATAAATAAGAATTCTATGAATGTTAACCAATGAAAGTCAGACATTGCTTTTCAACCATGCTTCAACGGAATTATAAAAAAAAATGAACTCATGGAACAGGCCTGGACAAAAATGATGGTACCCCTAACTTAATAGTTTGTTGCACAACCTTTTGAGGCAATCACTGCAATCCTGTAACTGTCAATGAGACTTCTGCACCTCTCTGCAGGTATTTTGGCCCACTCCTCATGAGCCAGCTGCTCCAGTTGTTTCCGGTTTGAATGGTGCCTTTTCCAGACAGCATGTTTCAGCTCCTTCCAAAGATGCTCAATAGGATTGAGGTCAGGGCTCATAGAAGGCCACGTTAGAATAGTCCAATGTTTTCCTCTTAGCCATTCTTGGGTGTTATTAGTGGTGTGGTTTGGGTCATTGTCCTGTTGCAAGACCCATGACCTGCGACTGAGACCCAGCTTTCTGACACTGGCCAGCACATATCTCTCTAGAATCCCTAGATAGTCTTAAGATTTCATTGTACCCTGCACAGATTCAAGACACCCTGTGCCAGATGCAGCAAAGCAGCCCCAGAACATAACAGAGCCTCCTCCATGTTTCACAGTAGGGACAGTGTTCTTTTCTTCATATGCTTCATTTTTCCATCTGTGAACATAGAGCTGATGTGCCTTGGCAAAAAGTTCCATTTTTGTCTCATCTGTCCATAGGACATTCTCCCAGAAGCTTTGTGGCTTGTCAACATGTAGTTTGGCATATTCCAGTCTGGCTTTTTTATGATTTGTTTTCAACAATGGTGTCCTCCTTGGTCGTCTCCCATGTAGTCCACTTTGGCTCAAACAACGACGGATGGTGCTATCTGACACTGATTTTCCTTGAGCATGAAGTTCACCTTGGATCTCTTTAGAAGTCTTTCTGGGCTCTTTTGTTACCATTCGGATTATCCGTCTCTTTGATTTGTCACCAATTTTCCTCCTGCGGCCACGTCCAGGGAGGTTGGCTACAGTCCTATGGATCTTAAATTTCTGAATAATATGTGCAACTGTAGTCACAGGAACATCTAGCTGCTTGGAAATGGTCTTATAGCCTTTACCTTTAACATGCTTGTCTATAATTTTCTTTCGAATCTCCTGAGACAACTCTTTCCTTCGCTTCCTCTGGTCCATGTTGAGTGTGGTACATACCATGTCACCAAACAACACAGTGACTACCTGGAGCCCTACATATAGGGCCACTGACTAGATTATCTACAAGATTGTAGATAGACTAGACTAGACTAGACTAATCTACAAGATTGTAGACACCTGTGATGCTAATTAGTGCACACACCTTGAATTAACATGAATTGAATTCACATTATTTTCAGTATTTTCTAGGGGTACCATCATTTTTGTCCAGGCCTGTTCCATGAGTTTATTTTTTTTTAATGATTCTGTTGAAGCATGATCGAAAAGCAATGTCTGACTTTCATTGGTTAACATTCATAGAATCTTTATAAATTATTACTTTTGTCAGATTAAAGTTATTTATGTGACCATTGTGAGTTTTTCTTTCATTGACGGAAGGGTACCAACAATTTTGTCCACGTGTGTATGAAAAAGTTGCCATGACACTCTATATATTCAATATTTTTGTATCATTCAACTTATGTAACTGCCAGCGTGGTTGAGGATGCAACTGCCTTGTAACTAGCGGGTCAAATCTCGCCATCGGACCATGTGCATAGAGTTTTCATGTTCTCCCTATGCTTTATGCGTTTCCTCTAGGTAACATGAAACCTTGGATTATGAGCATAATTTGTTCCGGAAGCGGGCTCGTATTCCAAAACACAACCAAATAAAATTTTCCCATAAGAAATAATGAAAACTCTAATTATTCATTCCACAGCCCAAAAAATTTATATATTAAAATTATTAATACAATATATAAAGTAAAAAATAAAACACATTAACCTGCACTTTACCTTTAAAAAAGGTCAAAATAAATCTCGAAAGATAAGTGTTTCCATTTGTGTGCGCAGGTGAGAGTGTGTCTGTATGTGTGTGTGAAGCCGGGGAAGGGGGGTGTAAAGACGAGAGAGTGTGTGTCGGTGTGTGTGTGTGTCGGTGTCAAATTACATGCGTGCACACACATATGAGACACGCTGAAACAGAGAGGGAGATGTTGATTATACCAGTAAGAGACGAGCACTAAGACCCAGCAGGGGAGACGATTACCCACAATTCCGCAGCAGCGCAAGAGAGAGAAAAGTCATTGGCTCAGTTGTGATCACGTGACGCTCGGTGTCAAAACAAGAGCGCATGCGTGATGCATGATACTCGGCACTTGTAAACCAAGACTTGCTCGTCTTTCAAGTCCAAATTTATTAAAACTCTTGCGGAACATTCGTAAAGTGTGTTACTCGCAACGAGGTTCCACTGTACTCCAGTTTCGTCCCAGTGTTCAAAGTCATGTTTTGTAGACTGAGTGGCATTTCCAAAATATCTAAAGTGCCAGGGTTTATTGTCAGGGGTATAGATGATAGATGGATGGATTTTAGGGAACTGTTTTATCCTGGTCAAAGTTAGGATTACTATATATAGTGCCAGTGGCACTGACTACTGTATACAGTGACAAACACTGCACTTGAAATAGAAGTCTTGAGAAAGTATCTTTTTTTAAAGTATTTGGTTGCTTGGCCATCTGTCTGTCTGATCTTTCTTTCATCTTTGTCTGATCTTTCTTTCATCTTTAGTAACTAAAGATGAAAGAAAGAACAGACAGGTTTGAAATGACTTGATGGAACTCAACAAGTGTCCATGAACTTGACTTAAACTTCACATTACAGTATATAGTGAGAATACAATCTCTGTTATTTTCTCCTTACTTTCTAAGTTTCTGTCTGTGGCAACCCCACATATGGTATTAAAATGTGCCTCCATGTCTTCTGATGTGAGTAATAAAAACACAAATCTGAGCACAGTGTGAAAAAATTACCTGAAGGTTAGATATACTTTAGACTATAGATTGTTGTATGTGTGTGTGTGTGTGTGTGTGTGTGTGTGTGCGTGTGTGTGTGTGTGTGTCCACCATGTTGTAAAGAGCAGGAGATGTATGACTCATTCCAGGTTGAGTGAGAGTGGACAGTTTCACCTAGCTTCAGAACAGCAAGTGACCCAGGGAAATTGAAAGAATAAAATAGAAAGTTTCTGGGTCAGCTGGCTCTTTTATCTGGATGATCTTAAATCCTACTGACATTTTAGCTACCTGTGTATATGTTTGAAGAAAAGCGAGAGAGAGTAAGAAAGGGAGGTAGAGAAAGTGAATGAATGTGTTTCTGAGTATTTTGGTTATTCAGACCATAGGACCCCAGCACACGATCTGTAATAAATCCAGTGAAGGGAGCTTTCTCTTTGCGTTACTATGGAAACACCCCATCAGCCATCGAGGAGGAGGGACAGATCCACCAAAATGCAAGCTGTCATCTTGTGTTTGTTGGATTTTGTTTGTGTGTGTGTGTGTGTGTGTGAGTGTGTGTTCACGAGTATGCGTCTCCTTGTCCATTGTTAGCATCCAATTATAATGCAAGTAGACTGGTGCATGTAAGGCTGTCTGTTCCCATTGCTTGGTTGTTTCTCTTTTGCACTGCTGACACACGTAGACACACACATTTGTCTCATTAGCACTGTTAGAACCTTCTACTGATATACTTTTGTTATTTATGCACTAATTAGTGCAGTACTCATACCAAACCTCTTAGTTTTAGACATTTTTACAATTGGCTACGTTGTGGTTGTGGGCTGAGTATTCGGTTTTTGAGGGGTCCAGAATCTCTAGTGGCAGGGTTGGGTGTGAAATTAGGAGCAGGTGAGAGGTAGCTCAATTAAACAGGTAATATGTCAACACAGACTACATTAGACACAATTCCTTCTTTCTCCTTTTCTCTCTATTGGTGTCTTTGTTTTGTCCTGCCTTTTCCATCTTGATCAAAGGTTAATCCTGATCTACCCATTTCTGGAAACACATTGTTGGGTTGTTAATGCAGGGTCAAAATTCTGGGTTATTTCAGGAACTTCAAACACATTGTTGGGTTAGGTAATGTTCGGTCAAATGAGATGAAATGGCTCATTTACAAATGAACACCTGGTTGGGTTATTTGACCCAGCAGTTGGTTTAGTTTTTTTGGAGAACTTTTTGGATTCTTCACTTCTCACTGGATCATGTATTTGATGGTAAGTTAATTTGAATTTATACTTTTTAAAGTAATTTGTGGTAGGAGCAAGCATATTTTATTGTTCAAATTAAATGCTTTGATATAGGGGTGTAGGGTTAATGTAGGGCATACTGTTTTGTTTTTTATCATAAAAAAAAACATACATCATGGAATATCTGAAAAATATGCAGATGACTGAAGCACTGTTCCATGTTTTATGCCTAATTCAAATCAGATTGACACTCTTGGTTTTATCGTTTTACAGAGAGTGTTTGTTACATTTATGTTATATTTAACAAATTGTCACCTTGCGATTATATGGTTCCGTCAAACTTTGTTTTTTATTAAGTTATTTGCATTTTCTTATTCTGTGATCTATTTACATTATGTGAGGTTATGCATGTTTTGGGACTTTTTTGGAAACAAAATCATTTTAATTGAATAAGATTTAATAAAATCAAATGGAATGTGTCAACCCAGCAAGAGTTAATTTTACCCACTGGTTGGGTCAAATAAAATAACCCAGCCCATTAACATGTAACCCAGCTACAGTGTCAGTTTTATCCACTGATTGGATCAAGTGAACAACCCAGAATTCTGGGTTAAATGGTACAACCCAACACTTGGGTCAACCCATTGCGTGTTCTGTCCAATAGTGACCCAGCAGCTGGGTTATGGTTGGGTTATTTTTAACCCAGAAGTTTTTAAAGTGTAAGGTTGACTTTTCTGTAAAATTTGACTATGACAACCATAACACATTTTTTTTTGTGTGATGTGCATTTTTGGACTTTTTTAAAATAAACCACAGTCAAAAATCACAGTTTTACTATCTGCAGTGCAAAGATTTTGAAGTCTTGAAACCACTTAGAGTGCATATAGAACCCTATAGATTCAATCTATAAAAAATAGATGGGTCTTTTCATTATGATACATTAATTTTATTTATGTTTAAATTTAATTCATCTTATATATCATTTATTCTCTACAGGGTCGCGGTGGCCTGGAGTCTCAGGAGTCCCAGGAGACTTTGGGCACGAGTACATCTTGGACAGGGTGCCAATTCATGACCACTCATAGCAAGAAAGGTCTAAGAGAATGATTATCAAAAAACAACATAAACCTGGCTCACGTTAAATTTGCCAATTTGTAAATTGTTTCATCATCATAGCCACCCCTGACTTTAACTGATAGATTAACTACCCGGTGAAATCCCTATGGTGCCCTTGACCACCCTTAAATTATCAAGACTTACTTGTAAAACCCCTAGGCTGTCCTTGAAATCCCTAGGCTGTCCTTGACCACCATGGAATTCCATAGATTGCCCTTGATTGCACTTGACAGTCCTAGAAAACCCTTAAGAGCCATTGACAGCTATTGACCACCCTTGATAGTCCTTGTCCACCACCCTTTACAGCCCTTGACAGCCTTAGGAACCCCTAAGAAGCTTTGAACAGCCCTTGAAGGCAATTGTCTGCACTCGACAGACCTCAATTGTAATTGACAACTGTAGACAGGGAAGTGCTTGACTGCCTTTGACAGCCCTTCTCTAACAGCATGGCTTGGAGGAGTGCACAAGGGTTGAATTTGGGCATGGGTTTTTGTGTTCATACAGTACTTGCACTACCAATAGGATCCAGTTGGGTTGCCAGGAAAACAAAATTTTGGGCTACAAATGGGCAAAGCAGAAATCTTATGCATATGGAGCTACATATTTGAGTGTACTTTGTCAAAGAATGAATTTCTTAATTTAATAATTTCAATGAACTATCTGCTTGTTAATCTCACAAGAATAACACAATAAGAAAAAAGGTTGTCTCCAGGGCAGCCTTAGAGGCACAGAGCACTCTAGGCAGCCCTGCTAAACATCGAGTCAAATATTTGCCGATCTCTCTTGCCATTTAATGTGTATATCAGTGCCAGCAATGTGAGTGACTTTCTGCCTGTTGGCAATAAGAGCTAAATGCATAGTCTCGAATGGGTACCTTTTCGTTCTATTCATGCAATTATCTAATCACTAATCATGTGTCAGCAGTGCAATGCATCAAATCCTGCAAACACAGGGCAGGATTTACACAGGTAATCTTCATATCAACTATCAAAATGGGGAAAATGTGATCTCAGTGATTTTGACTGTGACTTGATTGTTAGTGACAGGTGGGCCGAGTTTGAGTATTTTTATAACTGCTTATCTCCTGAAATTTTCACACTCTTAGGGTTTACTCACAATGATTCAATAATAATAATGATAATAATAATAATAAGAAGAAGAAACTTCCAGTGAGCATAAGTTCTGTGGGCAGAAAATGCCTTTTTGATGGGTCAACAGAGAAGGTTTGCAATGATTTAAATAAGTAATAATTTGGGATAGTGATTAATGCATTCAATGGAAAGACCTTACAGCTGGATATTAAAATTTTTAATTACTTTCTAAATTTACAGTAACTTATTGCCAATATAGTCTAGTACTCACTCATTTTCAGGGTCTCAGGGGGCTTGGAGCCTATCCCAGGAGGGGCACGAGGCAGAGTACACCCTGGACAGGGTGCCAATCCATCGTAGGGCATACACATTCACACACTATGGGCAATTTGGGAATGCCAATCAGCCTAATCTGCATGTCTTTGGACTGTGGGAGGAAACAGGGGTACCCGGAGGAAACCCACCAAGCACAGGCAAACTCCATGCACACAGAGACGGGAATCGAACCCGGACCCTGGAGGTGCAAGGCTACAGTACTAACCACTACACCACCGTGACGCCTTAGTCTAGTACTATTTACTGATATAAATTACAATTATACTAAATATTTCGCCGAATCCATTACAACACTGACTGCAGTCTGATAGCAAGTGCTATGTTTTTACAACCGTTGCATAAAAAGCAACATCAGACTCACAATTGTGCCGTTAAACTAAATATCATCATGGCTGTGATCAAATGCGGCACCTAATCCTATTGCTTTCCTTATTAATTATAGCAGTGATTTCTTCTGTTTTTTTTTTTTTTTATGATGCAACTTCACCAAATGTTTAATTGATTTTCAATCAGGCATGTTTTTTTCTGACCACATTTCTTCTGCAAAATTGATGGTTCACCACTATCCTTCCAGGTTTTAATTATGCATTGGACTCAATTCCAGTATTTTGAGCAATTTCTTTTGTTGTTTTCTTTGCTTGTTGCAGGCCCTTCTGAATTAGCAATTTTCCTTGGCGCAGACAATTTAATTTAAAATAGAAAACATATGTAGCCCTTTGAACCCAGAGCATTTTAGCCATTTTTTGCATTACTGTGTTTGACGAAATGTAGTATATAGGGATCTGTATCCCTTTATTGTGCAATACAGAGTGACATATCCTTTTTTAAGCACAAAAATATGATGAAATAACTTATTTAATTTTAATTAACTATACAGACATCACTCGGCAACCGATTTAAAAATAGGTCACCTAAGCAAAGATATATCACAGATACATATGATCATGTGTTTTAATGAATGTTTTGGTTATTTTCATGTCCAAAAGTAATAATACAAGCATTTGATGAGTTCAAGATTTTTACAGCATGATTTCCACATTCCAGTAGTGGTACATTTTATGCATTATAAAAGTAATGATAACTTTGGGTCTAAATGACATAACCGAAAACCCAAATGCAAAGTTTAGTGTCTGAAACCTGCCTTGTGGACACACAACAGCACTGTTTTTTTGCGTAACTTCACTCCTCTGGAAAGACTTTTCACCAGGTTTTTAAATGTGGCTTTAGGGATTTGTACTCATTCAAGTACATAAGCATTAGTGAGTTTAAGCATTGACGTTGGGTGAGGAGGACTGGACTGCTGTCTGTGTTTGGTTTACAGGTTTGTTATACAGATGTGTGGTTTCAAATTTGTGGCAACAGATTGAGAAGAACCACATACTTTTGGCCATAGAAGTGTATATTGTGATATGTTAAACAGTAAATATGCAATTACTTCTGATGATAAAAAGTAAAGTCTGTGATCACTGACAGGTAGCCTGTTGTTAGTCTTTTGGCTGTTCCCGTCGAAGAATTGCCACAGGTTTGATGCCGGATACCCTTCCTGATGTAATCCTTCAATTTTATCTGGGTTTGGGACAGACACCGATGGCTGGTTGGCATCCCTAGGGGTGACGGCTGATCTGGCTGGCTAGGCGGGTGTACCCTTCCTTCCTCACCATTCCATGTTCATTCCTCCAGAAGCTCCATGCTCGCTGGATGGACGAGCATTGTTGGTATAGAGGTAACCTACTTACCAAAAAGTTTGTTTGTTTGGATGGTTTGCTGTTCATCAAACAGAACAACTTCAAACAATATCCAGAACCAACTTTTAAGTTTGATGTTTTTTATGCAGTTTTTTTTTTTTTAAACCTTGACTAGATGTGTCTAGATTCAGGGAGTTTTTTTTTATATTTCTTAAAAACTCTTTTCTGGATGAGTAATAGGATTTGAATCGCCCCTTTGGTGGACTAATTAAGGCGAACCTGGTGAACGCTCGGCATCAGCAGTGCGGCGCATGCGCCTCTTCAAACTCAACATACCAAAAGGAAAAAAAATCCACTCATTCGCTTGTCAATGATAATCAATGTGTGGAGACAGATGTGCGCAAATAAAAGATGAATGCGATGCGTGATCCAAACCACCTGCTCCTTCACGGGCGGAGCGGGGCTCAAACGGCGCTTCTAACAAAAGCTGGAATTAAAGTGCTTCATTAAAAGGCCACCTCTCATCTTCATCATCATCGCCCGGGTCTATTTATAACACCGGGCTGCCTCCCGTCCGCGCGGCGGGGAAAATCTCCCGGTTATTTTTCTGTTTCATCTCGGGTCCCACGCACTCACATCAAAACAATTTAAAACAGAACTTGTTTTCATCTCTGTTTATGATTAGGCTTGATGTTGGGACGGTTTTAGGTTTTCATTCCTAGCTCTAGCACGTGCAGCTGTCAAAACTGATGTCCCTGTTTTGTGTGTGTGTGTGTGTGTGTGTCTGTGTTTGGGTGGGAGGGCGGTTTTGGATCGGGAGACGTGCTTCGCGTCTCAAGCCGAATTAGCGCATGCGCAGTTTCCGCAGAGCGCGGGGCCGACACGTAGCCCTGGCAACGTAGAAAGAGAGAGAGAGAGAGAGAGAGAGAGAGGGGGGAGTCCCGGCAACGCGCGCCGTCAACATTCGCCTCGTTCAGGGCCCGAGCACGCAGCACGCGCTCCGGGCGCCCTGTTTCTCCGGGAGACCGCCTCGGCAAGGGCGGGAGCGAGAAGAAAAGCGGAGGCGGGCTGCTGGCTGCCGGGCTCGTGCGCGCACAGCAGTGGCGCGTGTGGCACCACGTCAGAACTGAGCTTTACGCTCGCAGACGTGTCCGCGCTGCGTCGGGGTGAGACTACAGTACGGGACAGTATGCGCGCGGATCCGGCGAGGAGGCAGGTCGGGTGAATGGCCCCGCTATGGAGGAAGTGCCGGTTTCTCGAGTCCACGCGCGACGCAGAAAGAGGCGCCTGGGTAGGACGCCGCTTGCGGTGATTCCTTGCGAGGACGAGTTCGACTGCAAGGAGCTCGAGAACCTTTTCCAGAAGTACAACCTGAAACTCGAGCAGACCGCAACGCTGAAAGCACTAGCCGTGCTCATCCTCGCCGCGTCCGCGCTCGCGCTGGTCGAGCTGCTTTCCGCTGGTTCGCGCTTCACCGTCTCCAAGGGCTCGCACCCGGTGCACTGCGTCATCTTCACCTCGCTCTTCATCGTCACCAACGTCAAGTACCTGCAGGTGACGCAGCTGCAACAGATCGCCCGGCTCGCGCTGCTCTTCAGCTTCACGTTCGCACTGCTCTGCTGCCCGTTTCCGCTCGCGCTCGGGCCTGGCACGCAGCACGGCGCACGTGGACCCGACGCATCCGCTGCCGCACCTGAGCAAGGTGTGTGGCAGCTCATGCTCGTCACATTCGTCGCTTACTCCCTGTTGCCTGTGCGGACCGTCTTAGCTGTCGTGTTCGGTGTCCTGGTCGCTGCTTCCCATTTCATCGTGACTGCCACGTCTCTAACCGCCCTCAGACCGCGCGCCTGGAGTCCGGTAAGACTGTTCATGCTGTGTCTGGGCTTAGGAAATTTGGTCGTGTATTTATTATTTTTTTCCCCAGCATTGTTAGTTGCCTCACCTATACACACCTGATTTAATGACCAGATGCCTGAAAGTCACCAACTTGTTCGAATCTGGTTGCGCTAACCTGCTGCTCGGGCTCCGTGGAGAATTGTGCATGACAGGTTGCGTAAACCTCGATGTTGTTTACACCGCGTGCTTGCGCTGCACGTGCATAATAACAAACGCAGGCGGTAGGAACGAGTCACGTGGCAGAAGTGGACACGCAGAAACACTTAAAAAGATCATTACACACGGCAAAGTGTTTATTTAAAACTTGTATCACTCTAGGTAATACTTGACCACTTTACGAATTAGAAGTGCACGAGTGAATTCATATTTTTTCAGCAGTTTTAAAATTAATTTGCATAATGATAATAAATATATATTTTTTTAATTACTTAGCTCACTGTTAGCTTATGCTCACGGTTTACTTCACTATCACCTGCACATTCGTGCATTTACAGTATCTAACCAGCCATCATGTGGCAGCCAAAACAATGCATGAAATAATGCACATACAGGTTTTTGAGGTAAGGTTCACATTAAACTTGAGAATAGGAACAGTTTGATCTCTTTGACACTGACATGGCTGTTGATGCTAGACACTTGGTTTAAGTATTCAGACTATAGATTTGATCCAGAATGGAATAAGGGAGAATGGCCAGACTGGGTCGAGCTGAAAATAAGTTTACAGGAACTCAGCTGGTCACTATTTACAGTCATGATCTCATGCAAAATGTTAAACCTTTACAGTTGGCACAGGTTCACTAACTCTAGACAGGTTTGAAAAATGTCACCTGGTCCTTTACCACATTTCCTCAGACCCATTGCAAGTAACCTACATTACTTAAGTGCTTTGTAAGTCAATGAGTAACCTGACCCATTTCACATGCAGGAATACTTAACCAACATCCATGCTGCACTGATGTATAACCAATTCTCAAAAAGACAGAAATGAGCTATATATTAGTGTGATTCATTGCCCTATACCTGATTGCTGTCTTATCTACAGCTTAGTGGTGTAGCAGGCAGCTCGGCCACCTCATAACACTGTCTGTGTTAGGTTTGAACCTCAGCTTGTGTGACTGTCTGGCGTAACTCATCATATTTATTAATCATGTTGACTGTACAAAACAAAATATTGCATTCAAACCTGCGGCCATGTAAATCAGTTCTAGTGTTCACTTAACAGCATAAATCTAAAAGATAAATTTGTGTTGAAGTAAAATATTTAATTTGTGTGAAACTTGTGCTTGTGTCTATTGTCCATTGTTACCAAATATTCACTCTGTCAATATCTCTGTCTGTTAATGCTGTTAAGTGACTGACTCATCTATTAAAATTACCGCATCATTGTGAAATAGTTTGTTGGAATATTGTGACATGCAGCTTTTCTTTAGACTCGGGCTAGGCAGAGCCAACAAAGACTTAATTATAACGTGGAAAGCGGAATGACACTTACATATGCCCTGATTTAAGTCCTTTGTTATTCATTTAGATTCATCCTTATCAGAATCAATCGTCAGAATGAACTGTGTATTTTTCCCCATTCCGATACTTGATGTGAACATGAGCTGAAGCTCTTGACCTTTTGTTTGCATGATTTTAAGCATGGCACTGCTGTCTTGCACTACTGGTTTGGCGGATTGGATAACTGCATGAATTAGGAGGCGTACAGGTGTATATTTCTCTGTAAATACCACTGCAAATACTTCTTAAATCACAGTGTAACTAACTAACTGAGTGTTAAAATTACAAATTGTGTAATCACAATTATAAATGCTTATAAATAAATAAGCAAATAAGAATGTAAGTATGTATGTATGTTATAGGTTGGTCAGAGACAGGTCAATGCAAGTGAAGGAGCCCATCATTAGGCTGAAAAAATTTTAACAGACCTATCAGAGAGATTTTTAAGGCATGGCCAAAAAAAAAAAAAAAGGTACATTCTTAAAAAGAAGGAATACATTGGTGAAGTTCAACAACAACAAAAGAAGGCCACAGAAGATAACTAA
Organism: Clarias fuscus; assembly: GCA_030347435.1. Lineage (NCBI taxonomy): Eukaryota > Metazoa > Chordata > Actinopteri > Siluriformes > Clariidae > Clarias > Clarias fuscus. The sequence continues at coordinate 18,217,014 of CM059229.1, read as the reverse complement.
AATGGATGCTAAAAGATTTTTTTGATTGATGAAAATAAACTTATCCAAGTATACAGCACTCTGGAAGGGGTAGGTGTATCTGCTAAGTCTGCGAAGTGCCATAATATTTGGAAGAGAAAAATACAGAGAAGGAACGGAAGGGCTCATGGAAGGTCTGAGGTAATCAGTTGACTCAACCCAATTGTAGTTTTCACTTACTAAATATAATATGTGTGTGTGTGTGTCTTAGCTATTGCATTATGCTCCATATGACCAAGGACAATATGATTTCTGTTTATGTTAATCTTAAAGGACTCTATTCCACTAGGACCACCACACATTGTCATTCAAAGTGAAATTGAAAGTCACCTTTGTGTCTCAGCGTCAGATGTCAATAAGGATCAGCCTAGTCAATAAACAGTTCAATAACAAAGGCCTTTCATACAATCAATGCCACTGGTTAATCTGACCGGTCATTTCACCTACTGAGTACTTGTACTAATTAATGCCTTCTGTTTATGTCTTCAGTTCTATATTTCTCTACCATATAAGCCCATATGGCCTTTTTTAAGATATGGCCATGAATATAATATCTGAATTGTTGTTGGATTGTTCAAGGCATGTTAGCAAGGCTTTAAAGGATTGATGTAATATATGTGTTAAATACTGTGTTCTAATTAGTTTAATATGTTTTACAGTTCTATACAGCAGCCTGCATGATATTCTGAGAAATTATTTATAGTGCTTTTCTGTATCAGAGGAACTTAACATTTAGTTGATCAGAGGTTAATATACAGTATTGTAATACACAAAAACAATATGCAGTGTTGCTAACTCAGATTATTTTTTTATGTCTATTGTTGCTCTAACAATTTAAATACAATTTAAACCAGAGTAAATGCAGGTAACCTGATAAGAGACTCCTTAAATAATTAAATATAAATGAATAATTACAATAAACTAACTTCCATTTAAAAACTGTAGACACTGACTGATAATGAGCCAAACCCTTTTTTATTCTGCACCTAAAACAAAAATGAATAAATACAAGTCTATTATTCTACTATGAATGATTTATTAACTACTGTGAAAAAATGTATATACGAGAATGAGAAGTCTGGCCCTGCGGACATGACTTTGGAGTTTGAAGAGTTGACATTTTAGGAATACAGTACTCTGCATTTTTCAATCCCCATCTAGCATAGACCACAAGTGCAAAAAAAAACTTGTGGTCTATGCTAGATGGGGATTGTTTTTCTGGTAAAAACATTTACCATGTTTTTCTTGTACTGAAAATATGTATCTAAATTGCCTGTCAGAAGCTCAAATAAAAAATATTAAAAAGTTAAAATGGACAAATTACAGAGAGGTTATTTTTCAAATAGTTTTGACTAAAGCATTTGAGCAAACTACAAAAAAAAATCCATATTGCCCAGGTTGCACAACCTGATTGTTATGATGTTTTGCATTGTGATGTTTTGGTTGATCAGCATGTGTGTCTGAGTGTGTGTGTTTAGGGATAAATAAATATGACAAAATCATCTGAAGATATAGAATGCAGAAATATATTTGCAGATTAGGATAAAATTGCAATTTTGATTTATAATAAGAATTCCTCCAAAATGTATGAAATACCTTGACTATAACTTTATATGAATGCTTTTTTCTTTTTAGCTTTTCTCTTTTCCTGATTTAGTTTTGGATCAACTTGTTAACACATGCAATAATCTTGTATCGCAGTATAGTGAAGTATCATGTTTTTATTTCACACTCAGCACTTTATTAATTTATTAATGCTATTAGATTACTAAACAGTTATTAAGAACTTCATGTTATATTTTAGGTATGTATTAGGTTACCAGTTTCGTACAAGCAACTAAATTTATGTTGGTTCTAAGAAAGCCTGTCACATAAAGAAAGGTTGACTTTCACATCCAGCTCTCTAGTCTTATTACTGGACATAAATGTCAGTCATGGCGTTTAACTTGATTTATTACTGGTCACTCTCAGACTGATTTGCTAAACTGGCTCTTTATTTATTGAACAAAATCTCTGCAGAAAGTTCAGGCAAGGTTGGTAAAGAAATCAAAACCATTTATACATTGCTTTGGTTGTTAAGAGGCTTTATTTTAAATAAAGTATATGGTGGCAGCTCCTATTGAGCTTTTCCAGGCTGCCACAAACATATATGAAATAGAGCTTTGAGCTAATAATGGCATTATTAAAGCACTATGTTTTATACAGATACAAACAGCACTTACAGTTGAAGTTAGAAGTTTACATACACTTAAACTTGAAGTCACTAAAACATATATTTTTTTACCCACTCCTTAGATTTCATGTTACCAAACAATAGGTTTGCCAAATCAGATAGGACATCTATTTCATGCATGACACAAAATATTTTTCTAACAATGGTTTACAGACAGAATATTTTTTACTTATAATGGACACACTCAGTTGACGGTGCCTTTAAACATCTTGGAGAATTCCATAAAATTATGTAATGGCTTTTGAAGCTTCTGTTAAATTGTCATCATTTGAGCCAATTGGAGGTGTTCCTATGGATCTATTTTAGGGCCTACTTTTAAACAGTGCCTCTTTGTTTGACATCATGGGAAAATCAAAAGGAAGAAAAAAAATATGTACCTCCACAAGTGTGGTTCATTCTTGAGAGCAATTTCAGAATGTCTGACGGTGACTTGTGAAGACACTGGAGGAAACAGGTGCAAAACTATCTAGGTTCACAGTAATACGAGACTGTTATCGATATATAACCTGAAAGGCTGCTCAGCAACTAAGAAGCCAGTGCTCCTAGATGTCATCTAGTCTGATAAAACAAAAATTAAACTGTTTGGCCATAATGACCATCGTTGTCAGGAGTTTTGCAAGCCAGAGAACACCGTCCCAACTGTGAAGCACAAGGGTGGCAGCATCATGTTGTGGGGGTGCTTTGCTCCAGGCAGTACTGGTGCACTTCACAAAATAGGTGGCATCATGAGGAAAGAAGATTAAGTGAGTATATTGTGGCAACAGCTCAAAACATCAGCCTGGAATTTAAAGCTTGGTCACAAATAGGTCTTCCAAATAGACTACTTCCAAAGTTGTGGCAAGTTAAGTACAATAAAGTAGGTATTGGAGTAGCCCTGACCTTGACCCAATAGAAAATTTATGAGCAGAAATGAAAAAAGTGTGCAAAAAAGATGGCCTACCAACTTTACCCAGTTGCACCAGTTCTTTAAAGATGCATGGGCTGAACTTCCAACAACTTGTGGAAGGTGACCTGAAACTTTTGACCAAAAATAAACAATTTAAAGGCAATGCTACCAAATAAGTAACTAAGTGTATGTAAACTTCTGACCGACTGGGAATATGATGTAAGAAATAAAAGCTAAAATAAATCTTTCTTTCCACAATTAGTCTGACATGTCATATTCTTAAAATTAAGTAATGATCCTAACTGACCTAAGACAGAGAATTAGGTCAATATGACATTCCTCATAAATCAATAAGACGTTTAACATTGACACTTGTCTACATTAACTGTCAGTATCAGACGCAAACCTCCAGGCAAGTCTAATGCCTGGATAGGTTTCTTTATCATATAAATGTTCAGGTAATAATGGAGATAAGTGATAAATGACACAGCACATTCCATGTAAAAAAGTCTAAAAGAAAAAAACTAATTGAATAAATACATTTATTTTATAATACATTTTATTGTGCTACATTTAACTGTGTTAAAGGTGTTATTGTTTAACTCACCATTTAATCAATTTTTGTAATCGGTTATATTTTTGAGTTCTCATGATAAGTGATTTTCATTGTTGAGGCAGTTCCATAAGGAGGGAGGTAAGCAACTAGAATAGGTCTGAATCTGTAGGAAAAAAATACTTCAAATTATTAATTCCAGTAAATGCAGAAAATGGCACCTGTATATACGCTGTATACAAGAATGTTAAACATTAAGAAATGTATCACAAATAATGTAACACGCAAAAACGATTTCCTCCTTTAGATTATTCTGGGCTGATTCTGATAGACTGCTGACATGTAAAAAGGTTTTTATAGAGGAGAAAATTTGTATTGATCCCATCCTGTACTATCTATCTATCCATCCATCCATTCATCCATTCATCCATCTATCACGTAACCCATTGTGAAAAACTCATTACAAGTCCATAGAAATCCAAGAAATTCCCCATGAATCTATTGAGTATGGTACTGTAGGTGTTACAGTGCGAGCTCAGGTTACGCTCTGTATGCTGTTTCGGCATGCCTTTTGTGGATTTCCTGTGGGACTTCTGGTTTCCTTCCAATTCCCATTTCTTTGTGTTTTTGTAGCTGGTGGCAAACGCAGTGCTGCTGATTGGTGTGAACCTGTCGGGTGTATTCGTTCGAGTCCTGACGGAACGTGCCCAGAGGAAAGCCTTTCTACAAGCTAGGAGCTGCATCCAGGAGCGCCTGCAGCTGGAGGACGAAAATGAAAAACAGGTCACAAACACATTACACACAGAGACATGAACACGGTGTCACACCTATCAGTTCATAGCAGTTTATTTTTAGACTGTTTTACTATTTGTGTGAGGCCCATTTATTGGCATAATAATTGATGCAGTTAATAAATGCTATGCTAAATCTAGATCCAATGATAACCTTAATCTCAGTAACTGAAAGGATACCTATTGCCTTTTAGTTTTCTTTTTTTCTAAATAAATATCTATGTTTTTATTTGTCATCATGGAGACCAGGTGATCAAAAATGATGAGAACTGTGAGATGTTCCAGTATCACACACACACACACACACACACACACACACACACACACACACACACACACACACACACACACACACACACAGTTGAAATCAAATAATCATGTATCTCATTTTCACTCTCCAAAAAGTTGCAAATTTGACAGGTAATTACCTTGCTGGATTTCTTTCATTCCTCCCTGACTATGCTAAAGGTCAACTTTTATCTGCAAACACACGCACACATGCATGCAGATACATGCACACTCCTATACACACACACACACACGCACACACACACACACACACACACACACACACACACACACACACACACACACACACACACACACACACAGTGATTGGGATCTTGGGTGGAAGTGTAGTGGGCTTACTGAATTAGAATTCAGATCATATACAGACCAGAGGCCTAATGGGGAAATTGAGCAATGCACAGACCTGGTGCATGTCAAATTTAAAACACCTTATCGAGCTACACGACAACATACACAGCAAGTTCTTCTGATAGATATCTGTACATGCAGCATTTTTTTTTTAAAACAATGCCGTCGTGACTGCTGAGTGAACAGCATGGACTTTAACTAGAGAATTTTCATAAAAAACATAGCGACCTCATATGCAAGATCATCAGTGCCTCATTGGGTACAAAACTAAATTATCACTGGCTGATTTGTTAATTAACTAGAATGAGGCATAAAACGAAAAGCAGGAATACATGTTCCTCTCAAGTACACTAGAGATAACACTTTCTTCTTGTTCCTTAGCGACTGAAATTGGTTATAATTGTTTGCAAATGACTCATCCACCTCCTACCTAACAAACTCCCCAAATAGAAGGTAACACCACCCACTCTGTACATTAACGCAAACAGTGTACATGCACACGCACGCACACACAGACACACACACACACGCGCGCACACACACACACACACACACACACACACACACACACACACACACACACACACACACACACACACACACACACTCATATTATCTTTATGGTTATATGGTAGCGCATAATAATCCTCAGCTCCACAACATAAATATAAATGGTCAATAAGTAAGTCAAATCAATTTTAGCGTTTGTGTGACTAGTTGGGACATACAGTACGTATGTACATAGAAATTTGTACGTACTGTATACGTCGTACACACGTGGACAAAATTGTTGGTACCCTTCGGTCAATGAAAGAAAAACTCACAATGGTCATAGAAATAACTTTAATCTGACAAAGTCATAATAAATAAGAATTCTATGAATGTTAACCAATGAAAGTCAGACATTGCTTTTCAACCATGCTTCAACGGAATTATAAAAAAAAATTAGCTCATGCAACAGGCCTGGACAAAAATGATGGTACCCCTAACTTAATAGTTTGTTGCACAACCTTTTGAGGCAATCACTGCAATCAAACGATTCCTGTAACTGTCAATGAGACTTCTGCACCTCTCTGCAGGTATTTTGGCCCACTCCTCATGAGCAAGCTACTCCAGTTGTTTCCGGTTTGAAGGGCGCCTTTTCCAGACAGCATGTTTCAGCTCCTTCCAAAGATGCTCAATAGGATTGAGGTCAGGGCTCATAGAAGGCCACTTTAGAATAGTCCAATGTTTTCCTCTTAGCCATTCTTGGGTGTTTTTAGCTGTGTGTTTTGGGTCATTGTCCTGTTGCAAGACCCATGACCTGCGACTGAGACCCAGCTTTCTGACACTGGCCTACACATTTCTCTCTAGAATCCCTTGACAGTCTTGAGATTTCATTGTACCCTGCACAGATTCAAGACACCCTGTGCCAGATGCAGCAAAGCAGCCCCAGAACATAACAGAGCCTCCTCCATGTTTCACAGTAGGGACAGTGTTCTTTTCTTCATATTCTTCATTTTTCCATCTGTGAACATAGAGCTGATGTGCCTTGGCAAAAAGTTTCATTTTGTGTCTCATCTGTCCATAGGACATTCTCCTAGAAGCTTTGTGGCTTGTCAACATGTAGTTTGGCATATTCCAGTCTGGCTTTTTTATGATTTGTTTTCAACAATGGTGTCCTCCTTGGTCGTCTCCCATGTAGTCCACTTTGGCTCAAACAACGACGGATGGTGCGATCTGACACTGATGTTCCTTGAGCATGAAGTTCACCTTGGATCTCTTTAGAAGTCTTTCTGGGCTCCTTTGTTACCATTCGGATTATCTGTCTCTTTGATTTGTCACCAATTTTCCTCCTGCGGCCACGTCCAGGGAGGTTGGCTACAGTCCCATGGATCTTAAATTTCTGAATAATATGTGCAACTGTAGTCACAGGAACATCTTGCTGCTTGGAGATGGTCTCATAGCCTTTACCTTTAACATGCTTGTCTATAATTTTCTTTCGATTCTCCTGAGACAACTCTTTCCTTCGCTTCCTCTGGTCCATGTTGAGTGTGGTACATACCATGTCACCAAACAACACAGTGACTACCTGGAGCCCTATATATAGGCCCACTGACTGATTACAAGATTATAGACACCTATGATGCTAATTAGTGGACACACCTTGAATTAACATGTCCCTTTGGTCACATTATTTTCAGTATTTTCTAGGGGTACCATCATTTTTGTCCAGGGCTGTTCCATGAGTTTATTTTTTAATATAATTCCGTTGAAGCATGGTTGAAAAGCAATGTCTGACTTTCATTGGTTAACATTCATAGAATTTTTTTAATTATTACTTTTGTCAGAGTAAAGTTATTTATGTGACCATTGTGAGTTTTTCTTTCATTGACCGAAGGGTACCAACAATTTTGTCCATGTGTGTATATGGCGAAATGTAGTGAGAGAGAAAGAGAGAAAATCAAGATGGCATTGCATTGTGCCAATGGAAAGTGAATGGGAATTGTTCCTTAGGATGTTTGTTTGTGATTGAAAGCTTTGAAAGTATTTGTCAGATATGAAGAACAGTTTGTGTATTGGAATGCATAAGTCCAAGGTGATTTTTTTAAGCTTTCCTCATGCACTGTTTACTTGTATGGCTGAGAGTCTCTGACCACACTCTGGAGAGAGGCTCATGGTTGTGGGAGGAGCAACTGCCATACTGAACTGCCATAGTGATGTGAATAGTTAGGATGCTCTGTGGTACAGAGGGAGAAGTAGATCAAGATGTCAGTGTTTGGTCTGATCTAAGTGTCTTGAGCTTTTGCAGGAAAGAAAGATTCAGGCAGTATTACAGTCTCAGTGGGGAGGAACCAGCTGCTCTTCCACTACTTTTCCCACAACACGTTTCTTGTTCCAGTGTTCTTGCTGAATTCTGATTCATGTCCTTGCCTTGTTTCGCATGTTTGCTGATCGCCTGAGTCTCTACCTGTTTCCCGTTCCCTGTTTTCCTTATGGTTTGCCTTGAGTTTGCATTCAAACCTGTGTGCTTTGGGAAATCTAACAGGAACATCAACCTCTATAACAGAGCTCTGGCTTTTGTGGGCAATATGGTGGTAATGTTTTATTCCATGGAACAACTGTGATAAAGAACACTTTTCTTTTTAAGAGCGACCAATAAAAGAATTGTTAATATTTTTTAGTAGTGTATTTATAAGTTAGAAGTTGCAATATGAATGGAAGTAAGGTAGATAAAACAAGTAGAAGAAGTAAAAAGTATGTAAAAAGAGGAAAAGTCATATAATAGATAGACAGATTGGCATATTGACACTCCAGCTTGATTTGTGCCACAAACTTTATTATTGTACAAACCCCAATAAAGCAAAGCACTCCAAAACTCAGTATAGTTCAAACAGGTGTCTTGACTCACTGGTAACAGCATGCCTAATCAAGAAGACATTTATCACCTGCTTTTAGCAACGCATGGCTGACTATGCACTGTATGTGTTTCCAGGGAAACTTACCTCTGCCATGCCAACCAACTCCAGTGCCGAGCTGTGATCTCCCACCGATATCACCCACTTAGCAGTAATCAGAAAAGTAATGAGCCAAGGCTTGTCAACTTAAAACACGTGCACACCAGATCATTCCATCACTATTTAGACCAAACTTTAAAACCTGGGTACAAGCAAAATGATGGGGTGGCAAATGTTCCTGAAACTCTATTTACAATACGCTGATGTGTAGAAAGACAATTTTAAGAATAAAAAATAAAATATAGTGTGAAATACTACTACTAAATACTTGTTTTTACAACTCCTCTGTTACACGGACGAATTGCGAAATTACACCAATGAATGTAGTGTGTTAAACCGCTGTCAAAAATCATCAAGGCTACATGCACAGGCATCACTATCCGAAGGAGGAGGAATCGATACGGCGCATGCGTCCTGCTACCGTTTTAAACTCCTAAAATCTTAACTGCTATAGTTAAAACATCTCTGTAATTTTACTTCTCTTATGCATGTACGAATCTGTGAAAAAAAGAAAACTTACCCCCGAGACAATGTGAGTGCGGTCGGCTGCTGATATGCCATTTTGGCGCCGGTGGTTTAAAACGGTGGCCGAATCGGTTCCTCTTCCCTCGGATATTAATGCCTGTGCATGTGGCCTTGATGACGTATTTTTGACAGTGGTTTAACACACATTCATAGATTCATAGGCGTAATTTCGCAATTCGTCCGTGTAACTGAGGAGTTTTGTGTCTGTAAGCGGTCAGAGTCGTGTATTTCAGAGTTATGGCCGTAGATTTTGGAATCCAACTCGGACAAAAAAACACAGAATTACACACAAATCTTATTTTTGACAGTGATTTTATTCCATACTTTCTAAATTCTGTTTATCAATGAATTTTGAATTTTGAATCTTTAGCCCATTTAGCCAAAATAGCATTATTGAGGTCAAGCCAAGATAAGTAAGGAGGACTGGGGTGCAGTCGGTCTTTCAGTTCATCCCAAAGGCGTTCATGGATTTGAGGACAGGCCACGTGAGTTCTTCCACACCAACCTTGATAAAGCATGTCTTTATCGGGTTCAATTCATGCGCAAGGCAATTGTCAAGGTAAAACAGGTTTGGGCCCCTTTACTAACTGATTCACTCACTCTCTCACTCACTCACTCACTCACTCATCGGCTTTACCGTTTAGGGGGCTGGAGCCTGTCTCAGAAGACTTGGGGCACAAGGCAGGGTAGACCCTGGACATGGTGCCAATCCAATGCAGGACACACACACATACACACACACACTACGGGTAATTTGGGAACGCCACTTAGTCTAATTTACATCTCGTTGGACTGTGGGAGTAAACTAGAGTACCCGGAGGAAACTCACTAAGCACGGGGAGAACATGCAAACTCCATGCACACGAGGTGGGAATCAAACATGGCAGGGAATCGAATACAGACCCTGGCGGTGCAAGGCGACAGTACTAACCACTAAGCCCCTTTGTCACCAGTCTGGGCTCTTTAATTCCAGTAAAACCTTGCAAAAACATTCCATGCAAAAACATTCTATACAGTTGTGTTTGTAGAGAGACTATGGCGATCATTGTAATGATCAGGTGTCTGTGTAAGCTTTGTCATATTGTGTATAATTCATAAGGAGGTTAAATGATGCATTTTAATTATTAGGGAAGGTAGGGAAAAATGACAGATGCCTACATGTTTGTCTTTTCTTAGCAACAAGCTAACCTGTGTGAGTCATGTGTACATTCGTCCTCAATGCAGCAGTCTGTACAGTCAGAGATACAGATTTAACAAGCTAAAATGTCTGATCTGTATGCAGATCAATCTGGAGCAAATACAGTACATGTATCTAAAGTATTTAAAGGTAATCAGTGCTGTTTTGGTGTTGCTGAAGCTATGAGCAGCCATGATGGTTTGATTTCAGTTGCTGAAGCGGCACTTTTACAAGATTTCCAAGTTAAGGGGCTTCTTTTTGTTTTTTGTTTTTTTCTGGGCTGTGATTGAGAAATAAATGCAATGCAACATAAATTGCCTTGGCATAATTGCTAGATACTATCCATTGTTAAAGAAGGGTTCATCTTAGAGGATGATTTACAGGCTTTTAGGCGATTTTAGTCACAGCCTGGTCGAAAAACAGCAGCTATATATTATTGTGGTACACATTGAACCTTTAATAGCGACACACTGGAAAACAGAAGGATTGTGGCATGAATTTAAAAGCAAAATAAAACACACAATGTTAAAACTATAGAGTAAATTGCTGGTTTGTTCACTGGGGACTGACTTTTATGGGAGTGGCCTATTTATGTCAATCAGTGTTTATTCTTTTTATTATAGGAACGCCTCTTAATGAGTCTGCTACCCCGAAATGTTGCCATGGAGATGAAGGAGGACTTCCTCAAACCACCAGAAAGAATCTTTCACAAGATCTACATTCAACGCCATGACAATGTGAGGTACAGAAAGTGAGAAAGAGAGCAAGAGTGAATGGGTGAAAAAGTCAATGAGAGAATATTGACACTTCATTGACTATAGGTGTCACTTCTGTTGCGCATAAATGGGAAATGAGAACGCTCAGTGAGTCAGCAGGAGTCAACTGCTCTCCACACACTCATGCAACCTCCTAAGCGTGGCTTGCAGCCAAAGTCTGCGCAGCTCCCCAAGCTATCCCTATCAACTCAAGAGCTGCTCAATTAGCTCTCACTGCCCACACGCATTCAGAGAGAGACAGAGAGAGAGAGAAAGAGGGGGAGGACTGGGGGAGTCATAGCACAGAAAGTACATGAAATCTCTCTCACACACTCATGAATTGCAGAGACAGATCTCACACTGCCAGTCATTTAAAAGATCATGTATATAGTGTCTGAGCAGCAGTGATATAGTATTCCAGAATACATTAGGAAGCCCAAAGCTAAGCAGCTCGAGGGTTTCTGAGTTGATCCTAGGGTTTGCATAAGCAATGATGGCCTGACCTAGTTTCATAGGGCTCTGAACTGAATTTCACGTTGTTGGACTATTTTGGTACTAGAGTCAAGACACTTAAGCAGTGTAATATTCAATAGTCCTATGTAAGTAAAAGTAAGACCACTTTTTACCTGAGGGTTAAGGTATTTCACGACCAAACTATTTAGTAAATAAGAAAAAAGGTTTCTGATGTTAAATGTTGTTAGATATTAAAAATAATCATAATGCTGTATAGTGACCATCTTACCATATTCATGTTTTATATGACAAAAAAACTTCTATCCCCCATTTATGATGAACAATATTTTAATGTTTCACTTAAGTAGAAGTACTAAGTATGTGCTCTAAAATGATCTATAAATACAAAAGTACAAGTACTCTACAAGGAAACAGATGTTTTGTCATGTCACGCAAAGCCACAGCCTCGTCATGATCACCTGAGCACTCCTTCCCACTCTCCACACCTGTTGTCTATTACTGACGTAATTCCACTCCTATTTAAGCCACGCTCTGACTCTGTCATGTCGCCAGTTTATTGTGCGCCTTACCGGCTCTGCACGCTCCGGCTTCACTCCACGCCTCAGGTTTCTCGCGCCGGCACTCGGCTCAGGTTACACGCCGGCTCTGCGCACTTCCGCATTCTCCAGAGGAGCGTCAGATACATCGCCCCCCGCCTCGGCGCACTCCTGCCGGTACGACTTGCTTCCGCATTACAGCAAGACTTTCCCTGCTCACCCCCAAAACGCGGAACTCACAATACAGCTTCAAGGCACCTCGAAGTGAAACACAAGCACTCTTTAACGTCACCTCAATCGGCATACACTCCCAACCTCCGCACTTGGATCCACAACACCCTCTAGCGAGCCTGACAGAATAAACTGGCCAAAGGAATGGATCCAACAGAGGCAGCTTACCTGAGGGGGGCATTAGAGAGTCAAGGAGCCCTCTTAGGCACTCATCAACAGGAAATTACTCAGATCACTAATACTTTGCAAACCATCACGGAAACTCTGCAATCCCTCTCCGCTCAGGTTCAAAACAGACCTCCTCCTGCACCCATTCCCCGAACCCCTCCTCCTCCGGTGTTTTCCCCTGCCCAGGAGCCACGCCTCCCTGCTCCACCTACTTATGATGGGAACCCAGCCACTTGTCATCCGTTTTTTTTTCTCCCAATGCTCCCTACTTCTAGAACTACTGGCCACATCATTTCCCACGGAACGCTCCAAGGTTGCCTACATTATCACCCTTCTCACTGGAAAGGCGACAGAGTGGGGTACGGCGTTATGGGATGCCCAAGTTTCATGCTGTTTTACATTTAAAAGCTTTACGGATGAAATGAGGAGGGTTTTTGACCGCTCATTCTCAGGTCATCAGGTGGCAAGCCAATTACTTCAACTTCGCCAAGGGCTCCGTTCAGTATCTGACTATGCCATAGATTTCCGTACCCTGGCTCCCTCTAGTGACTGGGATGAAAAAGCACCCTTCGACTGATTCCTCCACGGACTCACAGACTCAATTAAAGACGAGCTGGCAGCTCGGGAGCTTCCCTCTGAATTGCAGGGGCTCATTGACCTAGCAATCCGCATTGATGCCCGGAGACGGACTCGGCGAAGTGAACTCCAGCCAACTTTCGCATCTCACACCTCGGCACCTGCTTTGGTCACTCCCGAAACACCCCCTGATCCCATGCAGATAGGTCACACACGCATTTCTCCAAAGGAGCGTCAGCGTCGCAGAGATGTCAGCGCCTGCTTCTACTGCGGTCAGACCGGCCATGTCGTTCGAGTCTGTCCACTAAAAGGTCAGACCCCCCGTAGTTCTGGGGATGCAGGGGGGCCAAGCTTCTTGTTCTTTCCCGGACCAACAATCATGTTTCTCAGTAACCATCACTCACAGTGATCGGTCTTACATCACTCATGCCTTAGTGGACTCTGGGGCTGACCAGAATCTAATTTCCTCTTCTACAGCCTCCGATTTCCAAATCCCTCTCACACCTCTGAGCCAACCCTTTACCGTTCAGGCCCTTGATGGTAGCAGACTCACTCCCATTACTCATCGCATGACCTCCATCACCCTATAGTTTTCTGGACTGGAAATCACATCGAGACTATTGTCCACACGAACCTTGTCCACACCACGAGAGGAGATCCCCGACTTAACCAAGGTTCCCACTGTATACCATGATTTACGGCACGTGTTCAGCAAGTCACGGGCCATCTCCTTACCACCCCACCGCTACTATGACTACGCCAGTGACCTGCTTCCTGGAACCTCTCCACCCAAGGGATGACTCTACTCCCTTTCTCACCCAGAGAGAGAGGCCATGGAACAATACATTAATGAATCACTGGCAGCTGGAATTATCCGGCCATCGTCGTCACCAGCGGGCACAGGGTTCTTCTTTGTAGAAAAGAGAGACAAGTCTCTCAGACCCTGTATTTACTACAGAGGCTTGAATGAGATCACCATAAAGAACCGCTATCCCCTCCCACTGATGTCTTCTGCCTTCGAGCTCCTTCAGGATGCCCGTCTATTCACCAAGCTTGATTTAAGAAATGCCTATCATCTCGTCAGAATACGGGAGGGTGATGAGTGGAAGACTGCTTTTAACACACCCACGGGTCACTACGAATATCTAGTAGTCCCGTTCGGGTTGACTAACGCGCCAGCTGTGTTCCAGGCCTTCATCAATGACGTCCTGAGGGATTTCCTCAATGTTTTTGCCTTTGTTTACCTTGATGACATTCTCATTTTTTCACATTCTGTAAAGGAACATGAATGCCATGTACGCCAAGTCCTTCAGTGGCTGATGGAAAACAAGCTCTACATCAAGGCTGATAAATGTGAATTCCATGTCACCTCCACCTTTTTTTTTGGGTTACTTCATCTCCCCTGGTGGCATCCAGATGGACCCCACCAAGGTCAAAGCTGTTACGGACTGGCCGGTACCTTCCCCAAGGACAATAATCTCCACCCTTGCTCCTTTTTCTCCCATTGTCTCACACCTCCTGAACGCAACTATGGCATTGGAGACCGTGAACTTCTGGCAGTCAAGCTAGCACTTGAGGAATGGAGACATTGGTTGGAGGGGGCGGAACATCCTTTCCTCGTCTGGACGGATCATCGAGACCTGGAGTACCTAAAGACTGCCAAGAGACTAAATTCACGTCAGGCACGATGGTCACTATTTTTCTCTCGTTTTCAGTTCACGTTATCTTATCGTCCTGGTTCCAAGAATGTCAAGCCTGATGCCCTCTCACAACAGTTCTCCTCTTCCCAAGACACGTTCTCGCCAGAAACGAACCTTCCCCTCCACTGTATCGTGGCTACGACCCAACTGGATGTGGAACACCTCGTTCAGCAGACCCTCGAGCAAGAACCAGGCCTTTGTTCCTGCCTCTGTGTGCTCTCAAGTGTTGGACTGGGCCCATAGTTCCAGGCTGGACTGCCATCCTGGAGTGGCACACACCCTCTTTCTCCTAGAGCAATGCTTTGGGTGGCCCACCATCAAGGAGGATGCTAAAAATTTTGTGGCTTCCTGCGATGTCTGTTCTAGAAACAAGAACACAAACAGACCGCCAGAAGGGTTACTTAGACTCCATTGATTTTGTCTCCGGACTACCACCATCACAGAACAATACATGCATCTTTACCATTTTACCATCGTTTTTCCAAATCAGCTCATTTCATCCCACTACCCAAACTCCCGTCAGCCAAGGAAACAGCAGAGCGCCTTTATGGGCTCCCCGTCGACATTGTCTTGGACAGGGGCCCCCAGTTCTCGGCCCAGTTCTGGAAGGCTTTTTGTAACCTCATCGTCGCTACCCCCAGCCTCTCATCTGGATTTCCCCCTCAAACTAACGGCCAGACCGAATGAATGAACCATGAACTAGAAAAGTCCCTAAGGTGCATGGCCTCTCGAGACCCATCCTCTTGGAGCCGCTTCCTCCCCTGGGTTGAATACGCCCACAATTCACTACCGACTACCTCCACAGGCATGTCTCCCTTTCACTGTTACCTAGGTTACCAACCTCCCCTCTTTCCCGCCCAGGAGGAGGCGGTGGCTGTTCCCTCAGCCCTAACCTTTGTCCGTCGCTGCAAGAGGACATGGCTGCCGGCCCGCAATCATCTGTTACGCACTGTTAGTTCCTTCCAGCATCACGCTAACCATCACCGATCATCAGCTCCAAGGTATCAGATCGGCCAAAGGGTAATGCTGTCTACGCAGGACCTCCCCCTCAAGACCACCTCAAAGAAACTCTCCCCAAGGTTCATCGGCCCCTTCACTATCAGCCGCATCATCAACCCGTGTTCCGTCCGACTGTCTCTACCTCTCTCCATGGGCCGGATCAACCCCACGTTCCATGTTTCCCAGATTCACCGCCTGGTCTCTTGCCCACTGTCTACACCCCCCAACCTCCCCCACCCCCCGACTCATTGATGGGGCGAAGCATTCACTGTCCGCAGCCTCCTCAAGTCTCGCCGCCGCGGACGGGATATCCAGTACTTAGTAGACTGGGAGGGTTACGGCCCCGAAGAGAGAACTTGGGTACCCTCCAAATTCATTCTAGACCATTCCCTGATCACTGACTTCCACAGACTCCACCTCGAAGCACCCGCTAGAATGCCTGGGAGTGTTCGTAGGGGGGAGGGTACTGTCATGGCACGCCAAGCCACAGCCTCGTCATGATCACCTGAGCACTCCTTCCCACTCTCCACACCTGTTGTCTATCACTGACGTAATTCCACTCCTATTTAAGCCACGCTCTGACTTCGTCATGTCGCCAGTTTATTGTGCGCCTTACCAGCCTCAATTTACCAGTGTTTTTTCCGTCTCTGTCTGTCTAGTTTCGACCTCGCTTTGTTTTTTTTGACCACGCCTCTGCCTTTCAATTTTGATTATTGTTATTTGGATGCTTCACGTTGCCGACCGCTTACCTGCTCTCCCGACCACGATTTTCGATTACGGACTTTTCCCTCGTCAATCTACTCTACACCTCTGCCTGTTCTCCGACCACGATTAATCCTTGCTCCCCACCGAGATCACGCTGTCATCCATACGCCGGCTCTGCACGCTTCACTCCACGCCTCAGGCTTCTCGCGCCGGCACTCGGCTCAGGTTACACGCCGGCTCTGCACACTTCCGCATTCTCCAGAGGAGCGTCAGATATATCGCCCCTCGCCTCGGCACACTCCCGCCAGTACTACTTGCTTCCGCATTACAGCAAGACATTCCCTGCTTCCCCCCACAACGCGGAACTCACAATACAGCTTCAAAACACCTCAAAGTTCTTCAATCGGCATACACTCCCAACTTCCGCACTTGGATCCACAACGCCCTCTAGCGAGCCTGACAGTTTCAGAATTTTCTGGATATCTATCAGACTGAGTTACTGATACACAGTATTTTAAACTATTTTAAAAACAACTGAAGTTGATAATGTTTTATAACGAATGTGAACGTCTAGTAGAGATTTGTTTTATGCAAAAAAATTTTATGTTGTAAAGATGTAAAAAAAAATGTATAAATGAAAAAAATTTTTATTTATAAATGCATAATTAAAACTAAATAAATGTACAAACCCACTCGCTTCAGATGCATTACCAGTTCATGAAACCTTGTAGGCATTATAAGAGGATCTGTTTAAGGCCAATTTATTTAATATATTTAACACAAGTAAAACATATTATTTGTCTAGTTGGTTTAGACATGACTGGATAGAGAGTAGTGAACACTGCAAATGTTTATTACAGCTAGAATTTTGTATAATATTTTCAGTTTCAGCTTCTAACAGTGCTGCAGTGGTTAGCAATGTTTTGGGGAAAAAAAGCCCACACAATTAAACATGGCCTTGCCTCAAGCATACAAAATGCAATAAGGTTAAAGGACATGCCGAAACATTATAAACTTAAGCCAAATGCTAACCCGAGTTCACATCTCTTTTGGTCAGTATGTTATCTAGCTAGATCGTTGCTAATTTTAGCTTAACAAGTGCACTTGTTCGAGACACTTGAAAAAGAAGCCAGAAGAATACATAGACTAGAGACCATGTGAGACCAGTGGCCTGGGTAACTGTCAATCACTTTGGTGAACTTTTTATAAAGACCCGCCTGTCGTTTCTGTAAAAATAGAGTTGGTGGAATTGTTCAGTTTCTGTACTTCCTGTGTAACAGTGTGACACTTATGTTTAGATTAGAAAATCCAAGCACTTTTGTTTGATCATTATCTGAAAAGTATCTTTTTAAAATGTAATGCCATGGCCAGAGATTTTGAGAATGACACAAATATAAATTTTCACAAAGTCTGCTGTTTCAGTGTTTTTTTTTAGTGTTAATCAGATGTTACTATGGTGTACTAAAGTATAATTCTAAGTATTTCACAAGTGTCAAAGGCGTTTAATAAGAATTACATTAAGTTTATGCAAAGAGTCAATATTTGCAGTGTTGACCCTTCCTTTTCAAGGCATCTGCAATTTTTCCTGGTATGCTGTCAATTAACTTCAGGGTCACAGCCTGATTGATCACTTTGACACTTATGAAATTCTTGTAATTGTACTTCAGTATACCACAGTAACAGCTTTAACAAAGTAAAAAGTACTGAATACAGAAAATACTCAAGTAAAGTACAGATACATAAAAAAATGTAAGTATAGTAACAACATATTTATATTTCATTATTTGCCACCTCTGAATAAAGGTACAGTAGTTTATACACTCATAATGTCTATACCCATTCCATTTGTTTACGTACTAATTAAAGTACTCTCCAGCCTCACATTGTATAAAGCAGTGACTTATCAATAAGTTTATATGAAGCAGAGCACCATCATTTATCAGCTGTTAATCTTCACCAAAGTGTTTCATACATTTTAAATGATTAGCTGACATATCTATTACCTTTATTGAGTAACTAACAGGTTAAATTATTACATTGTTACAATTATTAGTTATTTGCACACCTTTTTTTTAATTGTGGCCGAGTGTGCCCCTGTTACTGTGCTTTTTTTTGTCACCCATTTGTATTACAGGAGTGAATTTAATAACCATTATAACTCCTCCATATTTTTCTTTCCCTTTAGTATCCTGTTTGCAGACATTGTTGGGTTCACCAGTTTGGCTTCCCAATGCACAGCTCAGGAGCTAGTCAAATTGTTGAACGAACTCTTCGGGAAGTTTGATGAGCTCGCCACAGTAAGTCCTCATGACCCTGTGTTTAAAATATGAAAAAAAAAATGTTCCCTTATCTACAGAAACACAGATGTGCCTTTTATTTTTAATATGGTTACACACTTTGTCAACAGTACCAGCATATCCTCAATTTCATTTAAATGGATCCTATTATGCAAAATTCTTATTTTAGTCATACAAATGGGTCTCAAAAAATGTCACAAAAACATTCCACGCTTTTTGTCCGTTTGCCATTTTTGTATCAGGTTGAGTTTTAAAAAAATTCATTTTTTAAAAACCCAACCTGACATTTAAAACCCAACCTATATTTTTCCGCTATTGTGACCACACATAAGAAGATAGCTTCCCGCAGCATTAAAACACACACTTTGGTGAAGCTCGGAGACAGGTGTTAACTGAAAATAAGAAGTATATATATTAGTGCTGTCAACCAATTAAAAATTTTAATATAGTTAATCATAGTCTATGATTAATCATGATTAATTACAATTTTAAAATACTTAGATTTACTTGTATTATAAACGTGCACTGTTGGAATGTAGAAATGTATCATACTGTAACAAACTGGATAGAGGAAACAGATTATGTGGTTTTATAATATATAAAACATTAACATTGTTTAACATGTTAAATTAAATGTGACCGGCCCTGCATTCAGTGGCTGGGTAGTATGGGGTGTGGAAACCTACCAACAGCAGGGCTCGAACCTGGATCCTCAGATCCGAAAATGAGCAATCTAGAACCTTGAGCCACCTGAGTTCAAGTCTCTAAACTTAAACTAAACACTAAAACTCCTGCTACTACTTCAGTTCTACTGATTGAATGTCAATATTTTGGCACAAGCAGACACTGCATACCAATGAAATGTGAATTTTTTTTGTCACCAACATGATTTAACCCATCTAGGTCTAACTTCTACCATTATATAAAATCCATGACCTCCTTTTTTACATTTTGATTATAGGGTGTTCATGAAGTATGATTAGATCTAGCCTAAGTTCATGTTTGTAAGTTTGCAAAACACATGGTAACACATGAACATGGGTATAAAGACTGTGTGGAAAAAAGATCTGGTTTTGAAGTTCAACTGTGGGAGCTCTGGTCGTCGCCATCTTGGCAGGAGCTGACTCCGGCTAAACCCCTAGTAAATTTGAAATGGGCAAATGGGCAGAACAACTGTTAATTCATATTCTAATGTTATTTTGCATTAGTTTGAACTATGTCATCCATGCAATACACATCATCCCGCATTCCTACATTTCTCGTGGTAATTCTGCAAGGCATACAAAGGTGAGAAGTCAATTCACAGATTTTAGTTAGCTAGTTAGCAAAAGTGATGATAGCAGACAGCTAGACATTTAACACCTGCAAAGCAGCTGTCACATAAATTCGCCACCTCCCTAATAATCCATAATTTTATGGCGGGATATAATTTTAACCAACGAATTCACCCCTGTACAGTTATCATTGATGTGGAGGAGTGATGTGATAGCTGTGGAGGACTAATCCTTTTTTTACTACCAGGCTGTAAACATGTTTATTTCTGTTGTAAAATGTTTAAAATGGGGGCTAAGGGGATTGACTTGATTGACTCACTTTTAAAGATATGTTGGACTCATTTTTCAGAACTTTTGGTATTTTAAAAGCATGGAAAGTTTACAAAGTATTTAAAAAAATAAATGTGCTACTATACCTTGACTTTAAGGCCAGACTGCATTCGCAGAAAAATGGAATGACTTTTTTTCATGAGCCTGAGAAGTTGCAATGGGCAATATATGTCCAAAAGAGCTGTTGCTCTTTCATCTGCTCCCATTAGAGGTTGCCACAGCAACTGTCCATTCCACCTATTTGATTTAGCACACGTTTTTACACTGGATTCTTTTCCATTTTTATCTGGGATTGGGACCAGCTCTAAAGATCTCTGCAATCCCTCGTTGCTGGGTGTGGATCAATCGCTAGGAATTGCTAGAACCCAGGTCTTTCACATGGCAGGCGAAAAGGTTACAACTGCACCATGTTTAAAGAAAGATAATACTTATTGTGCTTATTCAAATCCAATAATGATGGAGGTTAGCTTTAACATACCATTACCAATTATCAAAAATGTGGCATAAATACCTTTTGAGTCAGCTATGCTGCTATATAAAATACAGCATACTTGTGCCATAATGTTGATATTCCGCCTATAGGAGGTGCTGCAGATACATACTGCTGCACATACACTGTCCATGGTGCTGAAGGACTGGCTGTGGTTCACATAGTAGGATGTCACCAATACAGGAACTATGCCAATGTGAGTGCTTTCTTTGTAATTTGATATTCATATAAAATTATCCTGGGGTGAGAGTTTAACATACACTATATGGCCCAAAGTTCATCCCATTGGTGATCAACAGGGTTGAATGTTCTGTGCCAGACTCTTAAGGTCTTCCACTAAAATCTTGGCAAACCATGTCTTTATGGTGCTTGATTGTGAACTGAGATGTTGTTATGCTGCAATAGGTTTAGGCCTCTTAGTTCCAGTGAAGGGGAATTGTGATGCTACAGCATACAGAACAACAGCTGTAGCCACAGATTGTCATACACCCATTTATTATTATTTTTGTTTATCCTTACATATAACACTTTAATGTAGAATGTGGCTCATTCTTGTAATTTCTTATTTCACTTTGCTGTTCCCATGTTTCTTGTTCCTCTCTTTTTCTCTTTCTCCATCACTTTTCACTTTGTATGCCTTACATGTCATATTACTGGTTTTCTTTCTTTCTTTTTTTTTTTTTTACTTTTTATTAAATGGTTTTATAAAGAAATTGTGTTTTGCACATTAATATGGTCTAAAACAACAGCTTTCCCCCCCTTCAGTCTGAAACCCTGGCAGCAGCTGGAAAATATTTCTAGCGCAGATGGTGTGTATGTGAGTGTGTGTGGGAGTATATTTGATGTGACAAGGGGTTTCCTTTCTTGCTAAGCTAGCAAACGCGCACACACATACACATCCATCTTCATTTCAAAAGATTTTTCTCCTTTCCTCCTTTCTCCTTGACAAGCCACAAAAAACTCTGAAGTAGTGAAACACTCAAGAGTGTAATTAAAATTGAAATGTTATCTGTATCCGTAATCCATTTTAAATAGATCAGTTCGGTGCAGAAAGTCTGATGCTGTTAGAACATATCCAGTTCAAACTAGCAAAGAACCATACTATATCTGATAAATTCATATCCGAGTCTTGATTTAATGACAGGATGTCCAAATTAAAAGTAGTGCCACGTTGTTCAAATATTCTCTGAGCCAGGATTAAATTATTAAAGGAGGACCCTCAGTTGGTGCAACAGAAATGCATTCCTTATTATCCGGAGATCTTGAGTTTGAATCTTCGTGTTATAGTCAATAGCATGAGGGTCTGGGGACATAGGATAGTGGAAAAAAGAAACACTTCAAAGTGTTTAATTAAATGAACAAATTTGTAGAATGTCAGGGTTAATGTTTCATATTGAGTGATGGAATTAAACAAAAGGAAAAGTATCAAAGTACAGGAAAAGGACTTAGTCACTTCTCTCTTTCTCTGTCTTGCTTTCTTAAGCTTGAGTGGGAGAAAACCTACTTCGGTAGTTTATCATAGGGGTTGTAGCAGTGCCCTTGTTTGGCATATTCACTAAGTGATGTACACACACATACACACAGATCCTTTCATTTATTACAATAATAAAAATCCATTTTAGGCTTATTAGAGGGCATTAAAAATGCATCACTGTAACTGCTTCTTTGTCTCCCTAACGCATATTATTCTGTCACTATTACTAACAGGAACGGTGTGTAAGTAGTTCAGACTGTGAGGAAATGTGTGTATGGAGTTCAGTGTTTAATAATAATAAGGTGAAGAAATGCTGATTTAATAGAATAAAATGATGTTGAGTTATACCAGTTTTGATAGAAACAGAATGCACACTATTCTTCCTTTTGTCTCCTTATGTGTGTGTGTGTGTGTGTGTGTGTGTGTGTGTGTGTGTGTGTGTGTGTGTGTGTGTGTTGGGGGGGTGTTTGACTAAAAGGAGAACCACTGCAGGAGGATAAAGATCCTGGGCGACTGTTATTACTGCGTGTCCGGTCTGACCCAGCCCAAAGCTGACCATGCCCACTGTTGTGTGGAGATGGGACTTGATATGATTGACACCATCACGTGAGTGTGTACATACTATCACAAAGCTGGTCGTGATTGCCCCACAGCCACTACTCATTCTTAGTTATTCATGTAGCTCTCCTTTGATACCAGACTTCTATCACTCATTATCTACTCTAATCTACATTGACCTTCATTATGTCACTCTTGCACCACTCACTTTTTGCACAGCTGTCACTTTTAATTGTTATATCTATTTTTTTGCATATCTAAATGTTGCAATAGTCTGTCCACTGATAATGCATCCTCATCCGCTTATCTTTTTGCACATATTCACCTCATTATTTTAAATATATTTGTGTATTTTGTCTTTGTATATTATACTTTCTCTGTAGTCATTACAAACTGTTTGTAATATCCTTCGGGATCAATAAAGTACTTAACCTACCCACCTCTTTAACACCGATGTTTCAGCAAAAATACACACCGCTTATGCCATTTTTTATATTTGTGTAGAATCTTTTTTCCCCAGTTGGTTAATTTTGATGCAAAAATCTTTTTTTATTCATTCATTTTTCTCAATTGTCATTTTTAAAAACCGAGGTTCTAAAAACAGTTTACTTAAACATTTGGCCTGTCTAAATGTAAGCAACACAAAAGCCCTCGCAGCTTTGAAAGACACCAAAACATAACCAGCTTTACTAGCACACATGGGTATATGCAGAACAATCGTGTTAAACAATTTCCACTGAATACTCCTGGGACTGTTTTGTTTGTAAGAAAGAATGTAGACCTTGTTATTGCTCACATTGTAACAGGGGGTTTTGGAAACTGAGATGGACAAGGGAAAGACAAATTTTCAAGTTGTATTGCTGTACAATATTTAGATCAAGTATTACTTCTCTTAATCATACTGGTAATCTTTTATATTGTTCTAGTGCTAGTGTGGATTTTAAAATGATTGACTTTAAATAGCATGTGCTTTTGCTAGAATTTAAATATATTTAAAACTAAAAGTACTTTACTACAGTTAAATAATTAATTGTTCTTTATGTTTGGAAAATCTGAAAAACTACAGAATTAAAAAGCTGCTATTTCTTCATACTCACAAACACTGTAAAAACGACATAGTACTGGCAAAGTACTGTGTATTTACAATACTGTGGCCTTGCACCTCCAGGGTTGAGGGTTTGATTCCCGCATCAGGTCTGTGTATGTGCAGTTACTATGTTTTCTCCCTAATTAATTCTGGGTACTCTGGTTTCCTCCCACAGTGAAAAGACATGCAGATTAGGCTAATTGGCATTCCCATCATAGTGTGTGTGCTCATAGTGTTTTACCTTAAGCAAACTACATTCAAGGCAGAGCATTTAAGCAAGCATTTTTAAATTAAAGCAGACTTCCTTGTTCATTATTCAGTCTATATTTTTATTGTGGAATGTATTATTTTCTCACAAAATACTGTATTTTTTAGTATCACTATTTTTACCCCTTATAGTGAAACGAAAATACCCAGGATACATTGTGCAATCCATCCATCATTAGTCCCTACTGTGATCACCCTGTATGGAGCACTGAGTGAGACAGGTCACTCTGACATTTCTTAAAAAGGAAAAGCAAGAGAAGAGTTTGAAAAGAAAGTAATAACAAACCAGAATTTGTTTTCTAAAATGCCACAACTGGAAATACGTACATGAACATAGTCATGTGTAAAAGTTAGTGCCCCCCATTTTAATTCTACAAGTGTTTTTGTTTTAAAACATAATTTTTAAAAAATCATCTGATTGTAGCAGGTCTTAGTATTAGTAAAAAATAATTAGCTCTGTTAAGGACCTGAAACAGCATTTCAATTTGGTTGAAGTCTGATTTTTTATTTTTCATCCATTCTGCTGTAGATTTACTGGTGTGCTTCGAGTCATTGTCAAGTTTCTGTCAGATAGATGGCCTCACATTTGTCTCTAAAGTATATGGTATACAGAGAAGTTCATGGTCGACTTAATGACTGGAAGGTGCCCAGATTCTGTGGTTCTAAAACCTTGGGGGGGAATATCCTGGAATGTCCGCTCCAGGGAAGATTGGTGACTATCATGGATGCTTTTCATTTGTGACTTTTTTCACTGTAGAATGTTGAACTTCAAATTGTTTGGAAATGGTTTTATAACATTTTTCAGATTGATGTGCAGCAACAACTGCTCATCTAAGACCACTGCTTTTGTCTCTGGGCACAAGTAAATGCTCCAGACATGCAAACTGCTAAAACATCTGCTTTTATAGAGGTCTGCACAGCTGCTGATGATCAATTAATTAAGGTCTGATGATTAGGAGCACCTGGCTGCAACTTACCCTTATAAATCCTGTGGAAGCTATTTAGTATTGCCTTCATGTTTTTACTTGTTTTGTTTCGTTTTTGTTAAATTAACAATGGCACAGTAAAAAAAAAAAATATATATGTTGTTGTTCCTGAGGTGGTATTTGCTTAATACTAAGACTCACTATGATCAACTAATTTTTTATGCTTATACGAAAAGCACATTAAAACGAGGGGCACTAACATTTACACACTAATGTATTTGATAGGTTTGACTGCAAACCACAATAATAGCCATTTTCAGACATTGCCCCATTTTGATAAATTTTTTTTTTTTGGCAAGCAAGGTTGTCGATAATACAATTTTTAATTTGAATGGCAAAATGTGACACTGAATAATTAATAATTTCATAGCAAACTAGGATGCATCCATCAAGAGCCAATCACATTTCTTCTTTTTGTCACCTGATCAGTGAAGGGGAAACTACTGCTGGGCAATAAATGTGGCTGCCATGAATGCATTGTAAATTTTGGAGAATGTTGAAGCCAACAAACAGGACGATAACACTGTTGCTGCCAGCCACAAAAGTAAAACACAAACTTATAGAGAAGGAGGCTGATGTTGCATTATAACCTGCAAACTTGTTTAAACTAATAAATAAAAATAGACGCATTAGCACCAAACTTAAATTATATTTCTTCTACAAATGTTCGACCTTGTTCTACAAAGTGGCTTAGTGTTTAGCACTGTGTCCTAGCACATTCCGGGTCGAGGGTGTGATTGCCATCTTGGGTCTGTGTTTTTGTCGAGTTCTCCCCATGCTTGCTGGGTTTCCTTCGGGTACTCTGATTGCCTCCCAAAGTCCAAAGACATGCAGATTAGGCTAATTGACATTCCCAGTTGTGTGTGTGTGTGTGTGTGTGTGTGTGTGTGTGTGTGTGTGTGTGTGTGTGTGTGTGTGTATGCGCGTGTGCGTGTGTGCATGCACATGCGTGCCCTGTGATGGACTGGCTCCCTGTCTGGATCCAGGCTTCCCGCAACCTTGTACAAGAACGAAGAATGAATGAATGATTTGCTGCCAGTTACACTGGCTACAAAAAACACAAATTCAAGTGGGGTTTGCTTTATTTTTTATTAAAACACAACCGACGCATTACTTACATTAAATTGCATTACATTGCCACAAACACAACTGTAACCTGATTTATCATTTGTGACAAAACTTCTGGAGGTGGATTTATAAGCTTTTGCAAACTCATACAGAATTCACACCGATATAACAAAAACATTTTGACATGAAGTTTTGCAATTTGTGCTTTTTTAACACCCTTGTGATTGAGGAAACCATGCAGAAAATAATAACCCAGGAGTAAAGGGTTGACAGAAAAATTGGATTATTGTGCGTACCAGAAAATTACAATATATATTGTAACTTTATTTACATGAGCCTGAGTCAAAAATTATCCGCATATTAAAACTTCTATTGTTCTATCAGCACTTCTGTTGTTTTATCAGTACTTTCCGCTCAAGGCTACTGTCTCCCCAGTCACTGCTATGCAGGTGTGAACGTGTTACATCAGTTCATTTGTAACTGTGGTGTGAGCAAAAATGGATGTCCCACTTGTGATTTGCACAAAAGAAGAGCAGGGTGCAGTGATTCGTTTTCTTTAGTCTGAGGGTGTACCTGATGTTCCTAGTGTACCATCCTCAATCGTCGACCAAGAAAAGCTGGAAAATTGATGCTTACAGTTTTCTGGGATTCTCATTGGCTTTTCTAAAAGTTGTTTAAAAGATAATAAAAAAAATTACAGCCAGAGTATAAATAATTTTGACTCCTTAATTTGGCCACATTTGGAGGGTTTTTGAGCATGAATGGCTTGGTTATGGTCATGCCACAGCATTTCAATCAGACTTATGTCCGGACTTTGATTAGGCCACTCGAAAAGAGGTGGACTTGCTGGAGTGTTTCGGATCATTGTCCTGCTGCATAACCCAAAAGCACTTGAGGTCAGGAACTGATGGAAAGATATTCTCCTTTTTGATTATCTGGTTGAGCGCATAATTCATGGCTCCATCAATTATGGCAAGTCATCCAGGTGCTGAAGCTGCCTGTCATGAAACTCCGAGTCATGTTTATGTCAGATGTTATGGGAGTTCAAAAGCTCAACACTTGTCTCATCAGTCCAAAGAATATTTGCAAAAAAAAAAAAAAAACTGGGGATATCTTTTGGCAAATGTAAGATGACACTTTGTGTTTTTGGAACTCTCCCATGGATGCAATTATTGCCCAGCCACTTTCTTATTGTTGAATCATGAACACTGACCCTACTCGAGGCAAGTGAGGCCTGCAGTTCTTTAGATGTTGTTCTTGGTTATTGTATGACTTCCTCAGCTCAGGGAGTAATTTTGGTAGGCTGGACACTCTTGGGAAGGTTGCTTGGGAAGGTTGGGAAGATCTTGTGTTGCTTTTTAAGATCTTTTACTATGCTTCACTTTTTTCAGAAAGGTTCTTGGCTCAGGATATGTAAGGAGTGCAGCAAAACGGCATAAACATAAAAATGCACATGTATCCGGAGCCTTCTTAGTGCAACTAGACAATTCTTGCGAACTTGGTCTGGATGTGCATGTCCGGACACTCCAAGGTCAGTGCTCAGACGCAGCGGGAGGGCTCATGCGTGAGTTGCGACGGGAGTGCCAGCGTTAGTTGCCTAGTCCCGGCAAGCATGCAGGATGGGTTGGAGACTGTGGAAGAACAGAAGAGAGAGGTTAAGTGATGTGCTTTGATCATCCCATTCACCGAACGGAAGATCCCAGGCCCTTTTATAGGCAGCCAATGACAGCAGGACGGTAAATAGTAACAAGTTGCCGGCTGAAGCAAGTTAGGGCGCCCGGTCCCTTTCTCAGGTGTAGGGTTGCTGTCCGCGGTGCTGAACACGCACTGTGTTTTTCTTACTTTAGCCGAGCGCGAAGCTGTCAAACTGTATGGGGCACTGGCTTTATGCCCGCCGCCACAGCAGTTATTTTGCACGATTTTAGATTTGACAAGTGGTTAGTTGGTTTTATCTCCATGATATTCATTGTCACTTTGATTTTGTTAGTTCCCACTCTTTGAGATACATAAAGCCAGCCGTAACATTTTGAACTGGGATTGCAACGCATTTGGAGAAAAGCACTATCCTCCTTGTTCTGCATCCATAAACTCTCAGACGCCCCTGACTGGCTAGTATCACCCTGCCGCCATGATGTGGCACATTACTGTCCGAATTCCAATGCTTGATGTCAACATGCAGCTCTTGACCAGTGTCTGCATGATTTTATGGCTTGTGCCTCTGCCGCATAATTGGATGATTGGGTAACTGCATAAATGAGTGAGTGTACAGTTGTTTCTAATTAAGTGGCATGATAGTTAAGTGTTTATGCCATTCTTTACAGGAGCAGCTTGTAATATTTTGTGTCCCTCCTGATTGCATGGCAAATTGGAATTGCAATGGAAACGCTTGCAATAGTAAATGACAGCCATATGTTAGGTTTAGTGTTTACGTGTGTGTGTGTGTGTGTGTGTGTGTGTGTGTGTGAGAGAGAGAGAGAGAGAGAGATGACTCTTATCTCAACGATCTCAGGTTTCTCACATGGATCTTGTGGTTGGAATCTTTTCTTACCTAATAAAGGTGAATCTCACACACACACACACACACACACACACACACACACACACACACACACACACACACACACACACACACACACACATTAAAACGTTCTTTTCTGCTCCCTCTGACATTCCCCCATCTCAGGCTCTCAGTTTTCTTCCCTCGTTCAGATTGTGTGGTTAAAAATAAACCCAGCAAGTCCTTTTTCCTGCTCTCTTTCCTGCTCTCTCTTTCTTTGGTGTGTGGCATTATGTAGGTAGAGAGGTGAGAGGAAATTTTTTTTGAATGCTTTCAAATATGACTCTGGAAATAAGCCAGACTTATTTGCACTTAGAATTTATAGATCCTCACTTAGAGTTGCTCAACCATTTTTTAAGGAGCGATATCTCTATATATTTAATTTACACAGCAGGGCCAAATTCGAGAGCTGACGTTTCTAAATGATCTGTTCTAGATTTCCTGCTTTACTGCACATTTGCCCGAATGGTATATTTTTTACTGGTTATTAAATGTATGAAATTAATTATATTGAGGTTCTACGGGCGCAGTGGAGCAAGCGAAGACAAAAGGCATCATTATAACCTGGCCTGCTAGAGTTAATTATTAAACGGAAACCATGAAATAACAGTAGTGTTAAAGATAATTTTCTTTTTGCTTGCATTTGTATATGAGCTTAGCTACTCCAAGTCTGCATGATGGAACCAAACCTACTGTATACAGAACCCCTACTTTAGAATTATTTATTTCACATATAATGCTTGATTTAAATTATTTCTTCGTAATTAATTTAAAGTATCAAGGTATCTTATAAATATTTGGTTATTCAAATCATGACTGGTCTCAATGATATATGACTTCATTAGTGCAGGGTAATGTTACTTTACAGAGGACCCTCAACCTCAAGTACAACTCACAGTACACACACTCACACACCCACTATAGGCAGAGGGGCCATGCCAGTCAGCCTACGTTCCGTAGGGGAAATCAGGCTACTTGGAGGAAACCCACCAAGAATGCCAATTGCTTGGGATCTAACTGAAAAATTGTAGTATCATCCATCCCTACTTTCCATACATTTTTATGGACATCTGTGCAAGCACTCTCATTGTTTCATTTGCACTTCAGTCAGTCCTTTTTTAGGAAAGAATTTCCATTTAATACTTAAATTTATTTGACACAGCTACAGCATAAAAAGGTTTTTTATTTTTACCAAAAATATGAATATACATATTCTGTCTTTTTTACAGTAAGTGA
Organism: Clarias fuscus; assembly: GCA_030347435.1. Taxonomy (NCBI): domain Eukaryota; kingdom Metazoa; phylum Chordata; class Actinopteri; order Siluriformes; family Clariidae; genus Clarias; species Clarias fuscus. The sequence goes on along the minus strand of CM059229.1, from coordinate 18,186,909 downwards.
GATTATGTAAAGAACAGCTTCACAAAAGACCACTTGAAGAATAATTTTCTAAGTTTGTGTGTGTGTCATTGTGTGTTTATTTGCAGATCTGTTGCTGAGGCGACAGAAGTGGATCTGAACATGCGTGTAGGATTGCACACCGGTCGTGTGTTGTGTGGAGTTTTGGGATTGAGGAAGTGGCAGTATGACGTTTGGTCAAATGATGTCACACTGGCCAACATGATGGAGGCAGGAGGACTCCCGGGGTCAGTGCCTGCCTAACCATTTCAGGATTTAACCATTTCAGGATTTAACACATTTTTGTCCACCCACAAGGTGTTTGAGTTGCTGTCGGATTATTTGTACAATTTCACAAGTGGAAAAGAGGTAACACAACACCGACTTTAAAATTGTGGCCCGGACCTGCACCTGTGCTGTTCAAGCACATGAATCCAGCTTACCCATTTAAGAGTGCAGAGGCACTGATTTACTAATGGTTTGTGTGTAAAACACAGAAACCATCTGGTTTACTAAGCCGTGTGTTGTGGAAGATTGCATCTGTGATATGAACAAAATAGTGTGTCTTGTCTGTTTTGGTTTGGTTTTATATTATTTGTTATAAGCGAGTGTGCTGTTTGGTATCGAAACCAAAAAAAAAAAAAAAAAACCCATTGAAACCAGCTATTCTTGACTGGTTTTATACATTTTTTGAAGTAGAGCACTGGAAAATGTCACATGTTATACAGATTAAACAACATGATACAGTTATACTACCTGCTCCCATGTCCCAGGTCTAATGATATACTTTATATGAGGTGTCCCCTTATCCAGTTGGATCAAATTCCACTGTTATAAAATGTCCAGATGAGTGGTTGTATTGCAGCAACAAATATATTAATGCTTGTCCATTAATAATTAGTCCTGGTGTTGAATTTCAGCATGTTGTTAATGAAATGTACCTTCCATACCATCAACACCACTGCTAGTTGAACTCAGTATCATTGATCACCAAATACACACCAGCAAACTGGATCTGCTGCCATTGTCCTGGTGCCAGACACCACAGCACACCCACCAGAGGCCCCGTGGAGCGCTACCCTGAGGGGCCGGAACTGCCAAAGTGGCACAAGGGGAACTTAACATCTAGGTCGTTTTAATCTTAATAGCTGTAAAGTTGATCAGTGAGTTTAAAGCTGATAATTATTTAGCATTTAAATAAGTTCCTGGTTTTACACAACCATGATTTAGATTATTTGTTGTCTTGTTATTTATGTCTTGTCTTTTTTATGTATACAAAAATCTACATATTCTGCTTAATTGTAAAGCCATACATGTGCTTAAAGTGTTTCCTTGTGATCTGCGGGTTCCCCACAGGAAGGTTCATATCACCAAAGCCACTCTGGAATGTCTCAATGGAGATTACGAAGTGGAGCCAGGATATGGCCACGAGAGACACGCCTTCCTCAGCAAACACGCAATTGAGACCTTTTTTATCGTGCCTTCTCACAGACGCAAGGTAGAGCTCCCACACGCATTTACGTTTACAGTACGTTGTTCTTTCATGTAAAACTGAAGAAAAAAAAGAGATTCCGCTCCATCTCTTTCCTTTTGTAATCCAGATTTTCCCTGGCTTGATTCTGTCTGATATAAAGCCAGCAAAGAAGATGAAGTTTAAGACGGTCTGCTACCTTCTCGTGCAGCTCATGCACTGCAGAAAAATGTTTAAGGCTGAGATCCCTTTCTCCAACGTCATGACCTGCGAGGACGACGATAAGGTGAGTGTTGACAGACATCTGCTTTTCAAACTACTTTTTACATTTCCATGTAGTTAATTCGCATTCCCATTTGTGTGCGAGAATCAATATTTGCATTAGCAGCAGAAACTACCGCCATGATTCTTAAGAGGGTGATAGTAGAGAGAACGGTATGTTCACAGGAACGCACACAAGAAGATGGATATGTGGGTGCATTGGGTCTTTTAACTGGGAAGTTTCCTAGCTACAAATTTTTTCACTTACGTCACAACTTAAACAACTTAAATGGAATTCAGCGATGCAGCTGATTATCTCTTCGGTAAAATTGTGCTTCATTTCATGTGGGAAGGTCTATAGTAACTGACTTTCCATCAATCACTACAGAGACGAGCTCTACGCACTGCATCGGAGAAGCTACGCAATCGCACATCTTTCTCTGGAGTGGCTCATAACTCACCCAGCACTCGCGTGAACCGCTACATTGGGAGACTCATTGAGGCTCGGCAAACCGAATCAGAAACAGCAGATCTCAATTACATCACTCTGACCTACAGGAGCAGAGAAAGAGAAAGAACGGTGGGCACACTCATAAACATAGACATTTACAATATTGATATGAATATGGATTATTTGGATAGTTCTGATGTGGTCTTAATGTTATATTGGTTTTTGTGGAGTACTTGTTGTTGTTATTAGTATAATCTTATTTACAATTTGCAATTTTAATGGTGAACTTGAAAAAGTAATATTTTAAATGCACAAAGGTCAGTTTAGGGGGAAGGACAGATTTAGTGGTCTAGTCATTGTTAATTTAGTAGTGATTAGTTGATTATGACCTACAGCTCATCTCTGTATGAAAGAATACAAAGACGTAACATGACTTTCCCTGAATATAACATTCAAAGAATAAAACAGAACTCACTTCGACTTAATATTTGGCACCAAATGGCTCAAAGGTCGTAAATTACAGTATGACAACAGTGCTGGTTCAGGAGGAATAACCGAGGAAGTTATCTTGGCAGCATACTGTATATAGTGCTGTAAAAAAGTATTTTCCCCTTCCTGTTTTATTCATTTTTTTGCATATTTCTTACACTTACGTGATTTGAGATCATCAAACAAATTTGAATATTACACAAAATACAGAATGGAGTTTTTAAATCATTATTTCATTGATTATGGGGGAAAAAGCTGTCAATGTCTTTCACATCACTGTTGAGGAATATTGGCCCACTCCTCTTTTTAGAATAGTTTTAATACTTTAAACAAGGCTTTCGTTGGTGCGGCCGCAGGCGGGAATCATACGCGACAAGGGCCGTGGTGTCTGTTGCTGTCCTAACTCGACTGGGGAGGGGGCCCTTAACGCTGAGGAAGCGACTTTTTCCTTTCAGCGGCTTGGTCACGATGGCCGGCTCTAAACAAAACTGAAGGTGCCGGGGCAGCTTGTGCAGTCCTTCAGCAGCTGTCCCTTGGCAGGCAATTAAACACCGGCGTGCAGTCCGCATGACTTTAAAGTCCCTGGGGGCATGACATGGTACCTTTCACATGCCAGTCTCTCTCCTGACTTCCACACTCTTTCTCCAGCTTCCGAACCCCAAGCCAAGCACTACGCCTCGGTTTTAAAGAGCGGAGCAAGCCTGAGGATCTTGATTATCTCCCACCAGACGTGCCCTTCCCCTCCACACACCTGCTGATGAGAAGGCCGCATGCCAAATGATTTCCCTGGAGTGAGCAAGAATTGAAAAAAGATTTGGGCGCATGCCCGCCATAAGAGACGATAGATTGATAGATTGATAGATTGATTGATTGATTGATTGATTGATTGATTGGATGGATACCTTATTGATCCCAAATGAAATTTTAAACATCCAATGGTAAAGGATGGTAAGACAGTAGGCTTGTAGTTGTCAGTTGTCATTGAGTGCACACAGCTAAAACAAAAATGGTACACGTGAAAGATGAAGAGATGAGCCATGCTTCTACAGTAATGATTAAGAGAAGACAAAATAATTATACAAAATTATACATAAACATCACGTATTATTTGTTTCCTTAATTCCTCTTTTGATTTTAATTCCTTTAAAATATTCCAGTGCTTTTTCACACTATACAAACTGCTTGTATCTTATATCCAATACTCTCATTTTGTGAGAGTATTGATTATTGTTCTGTTGCAATAATAATCAGTTTATGGTCAGTTGGCATAATACTGCCACCAACTGTAGTGTGAAGCAGAATATTTGCAGGAAAAACTATCAACGCAGGTTATATAGCATTTCAATTTTCCTTTCAGTTGTCCTTATTATATCGACCTACGTAAGAAATATAAAGGAGAAAACACAGGACATGTATAATAATGAGACATGTTCAGTGTTTCACACTCAATAAATAAAAAAATAATAAATCGATTGAATATAATTTGCATAGGCGCCTATAAACATACAGTAAGTATAGCTGGTAATATAAACGTACCAAAAAGGACATTATGTGTCATTTATCCAGTTTCTTTTATTACGCTTCTTGTTTTATGCTTCAAGCTAAAATTATGTCAGAAAGGTTAGTCCTCAAGGTCATTTCTTTCGCTTAGAACCCCAAAGACCCTCAGGCTGGCTTTGATGGTGAGGAATGTTGAAGAAATGAGAAGCAATAACTCTTATATAGGCAGAAAAAAAAATCAGCTGACACAAACACACATACATAAAAGCCTGCATAACCACACACACACACACACACACACACACACACACACACACACACACACACACACACACACACACACACACACACAAACTGCATCCTCCACATTATTCTCTTGTGCTTCGTGACTGTCTCTTCTCACTTTCATCCACCTCTCACCCCCACATTTACTCCCATTTCTCTCTCTCTCTCTCTTTCTCAATCCCTTTTTCACAGCACCTCCTGCACATGGCATAAGGGACTCACCCACCTTAAGAATGGGGGGAACAGTAACAGTTCTAGGATGTCTGAAGAGTTTGCCCACACACACACACACACAGCTCTGGCATTAGAGAGCTGTGGTTTTCCCCAGCCTCAGCAGGAGAGTAATGACAATGCGTACATATTGCAGCAGGGAAACAGATGCGAGTTTTCAGCACTAATGAAGGGAAGGCATCATTCAGTGAGCTCATGTTCACCTCAGTGTCAGGCTGCTGGTAGACTGGAGTGCGCCTCCTCTCTCTCATGTGGATTTATCCATCATCCATCATAAGAATGGGTCATATATTCAGAAAAACATCCTGAAGACAGAAGAAATAATTGTGTAATTGCTTTTTGGATCTGAAATCTCACTGTGCTCTCTCACTCTCTCTCACTCTCTCTCTCTCTCTCTCTTTTTCTCTCTCAGTATCAGCAATTGTATGATGATGGCTTTATCAGTGCTGTGGTGATCTCTCTTCTCCTCACTTCACTCTTCGCTCTCGTCTATTTTCTGATTATCCCTCAGTATGTAACTCATACACCAGCACCACACTATTTACAATATTAGATTAGTTTTATCACATCTTGTTCATTATTTTCCACTAAAATATAACCTGAAAGTTAAATTTAATTCAGGTACTATTCTTTAAATTTTAGTGAGTAATACTTAAAATAACAAAAACAAACATCATTTCTGTTATAAAATAATAGTTATTAACCCCCAGTGACCCAGACTCTACTGTTGTGTATGTTGCATTTTCTCCTCACAGTTTCTCTTTATTTAGCACCTGACATTGAATTTGAAACTTAATCAGTGTATTCAAACAGGAAGATGTTTTTCAGAAGTTATAAATTTACATGATATGTATATCACAAAAGGATAAACACTGATCAGCAATAAAATTAACACCACCACAAGATGAACTAAACAGCATTCAATTACTTACTTGGTGACAGGATCATGGGCAACCAAGGTTCACTTATCCCTGTGGTGATTAAAAAAAAAAGGCCAGCCTGTCTTGTCCCATTGAACAGAAAAGCCAACAATTTGCTGCCGACCCAGCCTCCAAATTCCACAGATCCCAATCCTATCAAGCACCCATGGGATGCACTAAACAACCTGGTGCCAGACACCAAAGCACACCCCCAGAGGCCCCGCGGCATCCATGCCCTGAGCCAGTGTTGTTTTTGCGGCACATGGGGAACCTAAAACCTTTGTGTTCTTAAATGTTTTTGCTGATCAGTATACAGACATTCGGCCCTCAAAATCTTTTTTTTAATTTTTATTAATAGGTTTAGATTTTATTAGCTTCAATACCGTACATAGGCACATTACACAGATTAGTCATAACATAATGACCATCTGCCTAATATTGACTAGGCCACCAATACAGTGATGCGCTGGGTGTTTCAATACCTTTTTATGGAAACCAGCATTCACCTATTCAACTGAGCTACAGTAGTTCTTATGGGATGTTCCAGGTCTGCAGTAATCAGGACCTATACCAAAAATGGTCCAAGGAAGGATAACCAGTGGTGAAAGGGTCATGGGCAGCCAAAGCTCAGTGATGTGCCTGGGCAGTGAAGGCTGGTCCTTGTAGTCCGATCCAGTAAAAGAGCTGAAAAGGTTAATGTTAATTCCAACAGAAAGGCGACAGAAAAACAGTACATTACAGTATGTTATTTGTGGCCAAAGCGGCGGACCTCCTCAATATTATTACCTCCTTAATAATGTTATGGCTGACCAGTGTGTATGCACAGTAATTGTTTATATCTGTTTCTCTCTCTCTCCTTTGATCTTTCTTTATAGAGGTCTTGTGATTGTCATTTTACTGGTTATTTGCATCTGTTTTCATATGGTGAGCGCAATGTATCTTCACATCACTCATCTGCAGGTAAGAATAATTAACACAGACAGCAATCACTTAACTACAAATACACAGTAAAAGCAGAATGTCTCGACCCTGTGGCTTTTGGCTTTTTAATATCCTGTGGACTGGGTGGTTTAAATAATTCAATTTCTAATTTTCTCCCCAAATGCATCCCTAATCCTAATTCCTTCCTTTTTTCCTTTACATCGTTTACCTCCGTGTCTCTGTAGTGCTCTCCAGACTGTCTTACTCTGCAGATCAGGACGGTTCTGTGTGGCTTTCTGGTCCTTCTGACGTATTCCGTGACCCAGGGCTGTGTGGTGAGTGTGCAAATGTACACACAAAACTCTTTTTACTTGTTTTCATAGGGGAAATGTGAAATGTTCTCAAATTTCTATACAAACCACAGCACCTTTCACCACCACTAAAACTTTATATTGTTTATTGTTGTATATACAGGTAGCTTGCATGCCATGGTCATGGGATGGCAACTCAAGCGCCTCGATTCTCACAGTTGTCATAGTGAACAGCACGACAGCGGGCACAGGTGTGTGTAAATACACCCCGTACGTGTTTTTATCTTGCGTGATGGCATCGCTGTCCGTGGCTCTATACCTCCGCGTGTCATCACTACCCAAGATTCTCTTGCTTCTCCTCCTTAATGTCCTCCATACCGTTGTCATGGAGACCAGCGGGTACCGGCAGGCTGTGGGGTGAGCGACCAACAGCAAGCGCACAATGATAACATCAAACCAGTGCTTACCTACACCTAAAGTAATTAGAATGTGGGATCTAAACATGTGTTTACACTCCCCTGACTTTATAGCTTGATGTCTATAGATAAAGGCATCACATAAATCTATTCCATCTGTTGAGAGTAATATTGAGAGTTCCGTTGTTTCAATGAACATATGGTGTGTTAAATGTGTTTGAATGAATGTGTTTTGGTGTTTTTGTGTATGTAGAGGAGGGTTCTTTCACACACATGGGTATGATCCTGTTCTGGCAATGCTCCTCTTCTCTGGTGCAATGATTCTCCACTGCAGACAACAGGACCTCAAACTCAGACTTGACTACCTGTGGGCCACACAGGTATGTGTGTGTGAATGTGCAGAGTCATTGTATAGACTGTTCCATATATGCCTATTTATCACCAGTGACAGTCTCAAATTTATCGTTTCCATCTTTTTTTTTTTCCTCCATCCAAATGGCACAGTCATTAAAAGTGTATTAAGAAAAACTTTGCAGCAGTCAATCTTGAATCAGGAGTCATTTCTCTTTGAAATTCCTCCAGCTGTTCCTCTGACCTTGTGGCTCTTAGCTTTTGTAAAGCCAGTTTTTAAAGCTCTCTCTCTCTTATCAGATCTAAACTGGATAGATACATCACTTTAACTGGGCATTAATCCCAACTAAAATAGCTGGCATAGACCGCTGGTGAAGAAAACCAACATGATTCTTCCTGTACTACAGGAGAAAGGTTTCTATTTGTTGTGTAAATGGCAGATAGTCTTGGGTAGATTACTCAGGAAATGGTATTGGATACTTAGCTACAAGCAGTGATGCAGTCTTTAGGATTTACAAAGGAATTGCAGCATAATCAGATTATATTCAAACTGGTTCTGATCTATTCTATAGTTGTTATACTATGCTTAGGATGGAAACATCCTAAGAGGCAATTTTTTAAATATTTATAACTAAAAACACAACTAGTTGAAAAGGAGCAAACTAATTAGCACAAAAACAACGTAGGCAACCCAGCATCAACATCACAAAGGCACATTATTTGGACTACTGCAACATAATGTTACAGATTAATAAAATAACCACCTTTTGCACATAGTTTTATTTTGTGCATTGCAGCTTAAATGCTTAAATTTTAACTTGCTGTCAGTAACAGACACTCTCACTCACTCACTCACTCATCATCATTACCGCTTAATCCTGTATTCAGGGTCACAGGGAGCCTGGAGCCTATCCCAGGAGACTTAGGGCATGAGGCAGGATACACCCTGGACAAGGTGCCAATCCATCGCAGGGCACACAGACATTCACACACTCACACACTACGGGCAATTTGGGAACTCCACTTAACCTAACCTACATGTCTTTGGAATGTGGGAGGAAACCCACCAAGCACGGGGAGAACATACAAACTCCATGCACACAGAGACGGGAATCGAGCCTGGCCGGGGATCGAACCCGGACCCTGGAGGTGCAAGGCGACAGTGCTAACCACTGCACCACCGTGCCGCCACAGTAACAGACACATTATTGAAAATTCATAGCGGCGATTATTGAAATCAACTATAAGAAAAGTACACAAAGTTACACAGTAAATTATTCATTAGAGAAGTATGATTTATTAACATCAAACCTAATCTAGTTATCAGAAAACGTAACTATAGTATAACTAAGGATCATTTCCAATATATACCACTGATTATTAGTACTGATGTGAACCACTTTACGTGTGATATATTACTACCCAGTAATAATTTTAGATATCGTGATGGAGGGCGGCACAGTGGCTTAGTGGCTACCACTGTCGTCTTGTACCTCCAGGGTCTGGTTTTGATTCCCGGCCAGGTTCAATTCCCGCTTCTGTGTGCATGGAGTTTACATGTTCTCCCCGTGCTTCGTAGGTTTCCTCTGGGTACTCCGGTTTCCTCCCACAGTCCAAAGACTAATGATGTTCATGGTAAAGGCTAATTGGTGTTCCCAAATTGCCCATGAGTGGTGAGTGTCTGTATGTGTGTGCCCTGCGATAGATTGGTACCCTGTCCAGGTTGTGCCTCCTTGTGCCCATGCCTCCTGGGCCCCGACGACCCTATGTACAGGATTAGGTGGTATAGACAATGACTGAGTGAGTATCTTGACAGATACACATTTTTAGACTTGTCTTGCTGAAGATTCAAGTTCACAGTTGAACAGTGCCCCCTTGTGGACTATTACAAAAGAATTTACAGTTTGAAAAGAGCTTTGAAAATGCACACACACCTTTGCACACTCATTCTCACCTACAGGCAGTTAAGCAGCAGCAAACCTGCACCTCTGTTTTGTTTCAGTTTTAAACTTGAACATGTGGAAAACAATCACAGCTCATGAAAGATAGGAACCTGAAACTGCTTAATGACCGTCAGTGTGAATGACCTTTAGCTAGTGAAAGATGTGTGTTTACATATTTCTATAATGTTCTGTTAAAACATTTTCATTTTATGCAATATAACTTGTGAGAAAATTGTGCGTGTGTGTGAAAAATGTAGAGATTATTCACTCTCAGTTTTCATTGCACATTATGTGTGTGTGTGTGTGTGTGTGTGTGTGTGTGTGTGTGTGTGTGTGTGTGTGTGTGTGTGTGTGTGTGTAATTTTCAGGCTGAAGAGGAAAGACATGATATGGAAAGAGTCAAACTGGACAATAAGAGGATTCTATTCAACCTGCTCCCTGCCCACGTGGCCCAGCACTTTCTCCTGTCCAACCCACGCAACATGGTCTGAATACACTCTCTGCAGGAACAATTTCACACATTATCCCACTCATCACACTCCTGCTGTCTCAACTCAGTTTGGAGCAATTTACAGAGGCCAATCACTGTATACAAGTAATAGTTTACTCAGCTGGTATACAGTACGCCAATGTTTTCCAGTATTTCTGCATGTACTGTACTGTATAAGTACACTGCCTGGCCAAAAAGTTGGCTTTAGCTTTGATTATTTTGCTGTGGTATTGTTTTGAAAACCTTACAACATTTTGTCCAGAGTTGCAGAAAGATCTCCATAATATGTATAAAGTCTTCTTCTGCACATCACAAAGACTTTGAGTGGGGTTAAGGTCAGGACCCAGTGGTGGTCAATTCATGTGTGAAAATTATTCCCTGTGCTCCCAGAACCACTCTTTCCTAAGAATATGCCTGTGCCATCATTAAAGAAAAACTCCATATAAGTGATAACCTGGCCATTCAGTACATTTAGTTCTTCAGCTGACTCCATTTTATTGCCACATAACTTTGCTAAGCCTAGCCCCGACCAATCGGAGCCACATAATGGGCAAATGATGGATTTCTTCTGATGAGTCCCACTAACAAGTGGTTTTCTTATGGACACACAATGGTGGTTCCAGTCCTGTGAGTTCTCATCATATTGTGCATGCAGAAATGCTCTCACTTTCACTATTAAAAATAGATGTGATTTCTACTATTCATTTTTTTCACAGTGCAACTTGACCAAGCTTTTAAGTCACAGTAACATCTATTCCATGACCACAGTACATGTCTTACAATATCGTTGTTTAAGAAATCTTAGCTACTCACTGCATTTGTTAAAAGCATTGTTAATGTAATACTGCAGTAATTATCTAATCAAAGGTTCTGAAATATTCAAACTGTGACTATTTTTTTTGGCCAGGCAGTGTACATTACAATTAAGGGTTTGTAATATTTATAATAGAAACAGAAAAGTGCCATTTAATGGATCTAGGAGTATGTTGGAGGCAATTGATGACGATGACTTCCTTTTAAAATCAACTATATATCCAGGTCATAAACTGAGTTTATGACTCAGATTTTACCCCATACTTTCTGTTGAAATGTCTGTGGTTACGCACAGGACACACAACAGGAAAATGGTCATCTGGTCACTTCAATTAGAACAGGGTAAACACTATGACTATGCTGTGACTCACCAGACCTTGGAGTGATAAACGCAGCTTCGTTGTTTGAGCTTTTCAATGGCAAATATACACTGATCAAGCACTTAGAGTTTGTGTGTACAACATGAACTGACATTTAGAGTAAAATCAGTGCGAAACTTTACATTTATGTGTGTTTGCTTGTGCTTATGTCTGTGTCATTGTTTGCATGTGTATTTAGTCATTGTGTGGGCTCTCTAACAGTAAATCAAATGTACAAAGAATCATGGTATGAAAGAGAAGATACAAATGACTATGTAGTTAAAAAAATCCACCAGTGAAGAGCGAGGGTAATGAAGCAGCAGTTTACTGCATTTTAAACTTGGTTAGCAGTTATGTAGTCCTCAAACAATGTGCATACAGTACATAATGTGATGTAGTCCCCTTTAATGTGTAGAAAATATGTTGAATTTACCAGACAAAATAGCAGCACCATTATGAGAGCAATAAGAAGTGAGTTGCAGTAATCCAAACTATAAATAATTAGGGGTCACATATACCGGTCAGCCATAACATTACAACACAAAAAACATTAAGCCCAGTATTGTGTAGGTTTCCCTTGTGCCACATGAACAGCTTTGCCTCCATCAGGGCATGGCTTCACAAGAGCTTTGGGAGTGTGCTGAGGTGTGTGGCACCAGGTCATTGGCAGCTGATTCTGTAGGTGTTGTGAGTTGCTGGGTGGGGCCTTCATGGAGTGGACTTGTTTGTTTGGAGCGTCCCATGGGTACTTGATCGGATTTCAATCTGGGGATTTGAAGGTCAGGTTGGTGACCTTGTGCTCTTTGCCTGCTGTGCCCTGTGTGCAGCTGGCTATTGTGAAAGATTCTGGTACCTTTCTATCGTGGCCAGCATTGACTTTTGTTGGTAAGTTCTGCTGCATGATCCTGCCACCAGTTTACTGGTATATAATTGATATCATGCATTCACTGTGTAATTGGCTGCAATGGATGTTATGACAGACCAGTGTATGTAGCTTAGCAGATTCAGTGGCCTGAAAAATGTATATTCTTCTGTTTTGTTTTGTTTTTAAGTAAGAAACATGAGGGAGTTATTTTAGTACTGTATATGCCAAGGATATTTTTATTTACAATATATTGATTCGCTGACTCAGTATGTGGGAGACTGGTTGTCAACATCATGCCTCATTTGATTGGTGGTGTAAATCTAATAGATTTAAGATGAATTGTGGTGTGTTGTTGTTAGAGATGTATGTTTTTCAGATATATATCCTCATGCTCCCCAAAGTTGAATGCATGGAACAAATATGGTGGTGGGTTGATCCCCACTTTTCACACCCAGTAATCTTTGGATTGGACCGATTGGTCAGTGTTTGTTCAGGACTGGGTGTGTCATGACAAACAAAGCAAAATACTGTTTGTGTGGCCTGGCCAAGGGGGAAGCTAGCAGCAGGACATATGGCTTTGGTGGTTGCATTCCCTCTCTCTGTTCAGGTCGCTCATAGACTTCTCTCTGTTGCATGATGACTCTCTAAACAACACTTTGGACTATGTCACCAGTGAGCTAGGACCACACTAAACTTTCTAAATAATTAATATTAACCATATAAGCTTATGTTTACACAGTCAAAAAAACAACAACAAAAAAAGCATAAGAATTTTCCCAAAAGCTGGTCCTAGATGAATGAATGTTTTTTTTTGTTGTTGTTGAGAAATTCACAAGTTCACAATATGATATTTTAAATTTTAAGCAATAATAAGCAATAAATGTTTGCCCTGTTAGTGTTCTAGGAGGTTCTCCACTCCTCCACATGGTTTCCCTCCATTGATATAGGGTTTTGTTACTTCTACTGTACCTCTAGCTCAAAATAACCTGTCAGTTAGCAAGGGCACTATGAGTCACATGAAGGACTAAGGAAGTCCGTATTGAGGAAGCCAGCTGAGGAAAAGGGATTCTAAAAGGTCAGGGAAAACCCAGCAGGTTAACCACCTCATTTTCCTATAACATAGGCAAAAATAATAGTTCCTACTTGGAGACAATTTCTCACTGTCCCAGAGAGCACATACCTAAAACCAAATTTTTAGTCTTCTTCGCTCCCAACTAGATGCACATACATCATAGAAAATCACACCGAGACTCGCTCCCTAATTGTGGTTTTGCACAATCAGACATTTTATGATTAATTGAATTGATTCCCAAAAACCCAAATGAAAAGTGGCGGAGAGGAGAGAAGGCACTGGGAAGATGACAGAGATGGAAGTAATAGAGACCTCATACAGTGACTAGAAGCCAGATGGCCACCGATGGGAGACTTGACTTCATGGGAATTTTGATGGCTTATATTGAAGAGCTTCTGGTTTGGTTGGTTGTACCTGATTTGTACTGGACACTAGATTTGCTTTTGCAAAATTGTCTTTGAATACCAAGGAGAAATGTTTTCATCCTTGCCATTTATTTTACACCAATTTGTCGCTGGCTGTTTGGGACACTGGCTGTTTGACTAATATACTGCATTTTAACCATAACCACACTGTGCATTTTCTGCTGCCTATTTACACGATGTCATCATCTATAGTAAGGATATATAGTGTAACGGTAGTCCTGATGTCTGTGATGTAAATGTATGTGGGTTTCCCCTTAGTTTATGTGGATTTGTGTCCACAAAATGTTAATACTTCTGTCTGACTATCAAAAAAGGCGGAAGGTTTCTGGGTTCTCAGACCACACCAGCTGCTGATCTCAATAAAAGAGGAACATCAGATCTGGTCTAGTGGTTAGAGCTATGTCAGCCAACCTCATTAAAGTAGGTTTCTGTAGTAGAGGCACCCTATTTTTCCCAATTCTTCATTTTTCTGTCTTTCACTTTTGCTACTCCAGAGTTTGTTACACCAAATTGCCAAATTAATTGAAATTGGAAATAAATCATTTAATGGCTATGATGTTTAGTTTTCCTAATACACACAAATTTTCCCATGAACAGGCTGCAGCAGTTCCCCTTTGTCTCCACTAAGTTGTGGTGTTGCAGAGCTGCAGGCATTACAAGATGAAAGGTCAACACAGTATCCTAAATCATGCCATATTATGTTTCTATAAAGTTTGTAAACAGGTGTACTATTTCAGTAGTAATTTGCCATGTACAGTAGTGTAACAAAAGGGTTAATATAAGTGTTGCCAGTTTCTATTTCTATCAAAGTCTTTTGTCAGGAAGTGATGTCGACAAACATCCTGGAATTTTTTTTTATCACTCTCACACACACACATACACACATCTCACGTGCACCCTCCTTTAGGTACACACAAATACGCATACACATGGCTGATTTTTAACAGTACCAAACCGATATTGATAAAGACTGTATTTTTTTCCCCCTGTACTACTAATTTATTTTGAACTTCATGTTATGTGTAAATGCTCATATGAGCGGTGCTCAAGTCAAACCAGTACTTTTGTATATATGCAGAATAACAGAACACAGTTATGAGAGTAAAAACTATGTTTATTTCTTTATAATTCCCTTCTAAACCAATGCACTTATCCCAACGTTTCACCAGTGTTTGGATACCATCAAAGTAGAAAGTTCTCAGTACATGTCTGAAACGCTGGCCTCTTAGGAACTCCTTTAATGGCCCAAAATGTGAAAATGGCTTAGAACGAGATTAGAACTATACAATGGATGTGGCAACAACTCCCAGCCGAGTTACTGTAATGCGCAAGTGGTGTTTGTGAATGATAGAGCGTACAGTTCCCACAGACAGAATCGCATTTCTGTACATTTTCAAGGATCAGACGTCCCATTCACTGACTGTGGGTTGGAAGGACTGAGCCACCTCTTATCATCATATTGTGCATATTTGTTAAGTCAACCGATTTAACAAATTCACCCACAAGAAATTTCATCACAAGTTCTGGTTTGATTTGAATGGCCTGTGCAGTTTCTTCATTTGTGTCCTTATCCATATGTCAGGCTTCATTAAAGATCGTGTAAATATACCAGAGCACAGTCTGATGACTGTTATTTTACACAAATCAGCACTGGGTTCTGATGGACATTCTTCCTGTTCCCCTGTCACAGGACCTGTACTATCAGTCCTACTCTCAGGTGGGCGTCCTGTTCGCCTCCATTCCTAACTTCAATGACTTCTACATTGAGCTGGATGGAAACAACATGGGTGTAGAGTGTTTGCGGCTTCTTAACGAGATCATCGCAGACTTTGATGCAGTGAGAATCATGTTCTTTCTTAAGCCATCTTGAAAAGATACAGAACAGATACAAGCCTACATTTGACTTTTTTTAAAGCTCTATCTGGAAAAAGATGCATTTTAGAAGCCAGGTTTTGGAAGCTAGAATGCAAAATAATGTATTTCGTTTAAATTGATCTACAGTATTTGGTGCTGAGCTGGATAGCTAAACTGCCAGAATGTTTTTGTATAACACTAAATATACGTGTAACACAATAAGTTCACACAGACCGTAATTTATTTTGATAATGTTGATTCTTTCTTTCTGTCTCTCTCTGTCTTTGCAGCTGCTGGATAAGGAATGCTATAAGGACATTGAGAAGATTAAAACTATAGGCAGCACTTACATGGCAGCAGTGGGCCTTGTTCCAACCACTGGATCTAAGGTACACAGAGTCTGGGAATATGTTAACAAATAATGGAGAAGTAGATCGTCTTCACTTATAACATGTGTATCACATATTTATGAGCTTAAATTATGACCCCATGAAACTATCTTCACAGCGTTAGACAAATCACACTTAAAATGCAGATTATGAAATAATTATGTAGAACCCAGGAACCTTTAACTCCTTTTTAAAAAATCATGAAGATAATTTTAGTGAGGAATAAATTTGTTAAAAATTAATCAGTCATTATAGTCATTGAAATCGTATGAAGGCACAGATAATGTCGATCCAACCATACATACAGCGATACATCCACGCATTATCTATACCGCTTATTTAGTGTATTGTGGCAGGGGGCCTGAAGCCTATCCCTGGAACTTTGGGGTACAAGGCAGGATACATAATGGATGGGGTGCCAACCCATTACAGAGCACAAGCACACACACCCACACCTTATTATACACTTAGAGCAATTTTGAAATTCCAGTCACCTAACTTTTCTTTGGACTGTGGGGGAAACCAGAGTACCTGGAGTAAACCCACCAAGCATGGAGAAAACCTGAACAGTTTGACAGCAAAACACAATTTTAAATGCAATCTTTCTTTACCCCAGCATTCAAGGACTACAGGTATGTATCACTTAACATCTGTGACATGTTCTATAAAATACGACATTATGCTATTGGGATGTTGTACAATTACCATATTATCATATTATACCTAACGTAGCTATGCAGTTTACTATAACTTTGTGGTTTACTTTCAAATTGATTATTTCCCCCTTCTTTTTCTTGCTATTACTAGCAGTAGCTTTACTGAATTTATGGTAATAGTTAAGCAGAAAAAAGCAAAAGCAATTTATTTCTTATAACACCCAACAAATACACGAATAGTGTGTGTACAAGAGACATGAAATACACAAATTGAGAGTGTGAAGATATGTTTGACTTAACTGGTGCAGTTTGCTCAAATGTGTTATCTAGAGGAAATTTTTCAACTTTCTGTTTTTTAACTTCCCCCTGTTATAATTTTATGGGACCACGAATGTACAGTCCGGCAGTGCAAGAATGGACGTTATAGGTGCATTTCAGGACTATGAACAAGTGCTGATGTCAGCTACCGAAGTTAAACTGAAACTGGTAGAGGAGGAAGCTGATAATGCTGTAAACTGACAATTTGTATTGTTTATAATGTTTCTTATGATCTTCAACAATCTAATTTAAAAAGTTTTGTGTGCAACAAAACACATTTTTCTTTGCTGCCAGCCACTCAATATAAAAAAAAAAATACAAAATATGAGTTTGCATTTTTAAATGAACACTCAACCATAATATTATTTATACTAAATTGCAAACTTAAATAACCACAAACACAACTGCAGCCTGATTAATTGATTATGATAAAAATCACACAAAGTTTACACCGACATAGCACAAACAATTTAGAGATAATATTTTGGCATTTGTGCTTCTCATCTCTTTTGCTACTCAAAGAAAACATGCACAAAATATTTTATCAGTTTCTAAATCAGTTTATAATACTTTTATCTTTATTTAAAAAAAAAGCTTATTTTTTTCTTGAAATTTCATCCTGATGACTGAATTACTCCTATTATTAAATTATAATATATTATTATAAGAGCATTCATAATATGGACATTTTTACTATTTTAACCTTTTGCTTTGGAAAAATGCCACAATAACACTATGCCTGAGGGGCATTCAAGTCAAACCATGACTTATGATCAAATTTCTCATGAATTAAGGTAAACAATTGTAAAACAATTTAAAATTACAGAAGACTTCAAGCACAGTATGCTGATGAGACACTTAGCTGCAGCTAGACATTGGAATGGTGCAAACATTTTAAAGAATGCTGTACGTCTGCCTCGAAACCCATTGCAGTCATGATAACTTGTCACCAACTTGCGTAAAAGACACATCTGTCTGTGGGAACTGTACACACAATCAATCAGGAACACCATTTGCACATTAAATGAACTAGGCTGGGAGTTATTGCCATTAAAGAAGTTCCTGGGAGGCCAGTGTCTCAGATGTAAATCATGGGTCTCTTGTACTGAGAAAACTTTCTATTTTGATGGTATGCAAGCACTAGTGAAATGCTGGGATAAGTGCACTAGCGTAGCAGGGGATTATATAGAGAAATAAAGGTAGTTTTTAGTCTCATAACTGTTGTGTTATTCTGCACAATCAAAAGTGATGGTTTGATTTGAACACCTCTCATATAATTTCTTTAAATGATGGTAAAAATGTAATGGCCCTTTGAGTCACTCTGATGATAACTTTCAGTGTACGAAGGTTTATCTAAAGTTATATTGGCTATATTCTGTTGGTTTCTTCCTGTAAGGCCAAGAAGTCCATTTCTGAACATTTATGCACAGTGGCTGACTTCGCCATAGAGATGTTCAAAGTTCTGGATGCGATAAACTACCAGTCATACAATGACTTTGTGCTTCGAGTAGGTGAGTAACATGTACACCCAGTGTCTGCTTTATTAGAAACACCTGTACATCTGCACATTCATATAGTTACCTGATCCGCCAATTACAGTGGGACAAAAAAGTATTTAGTCAGCCACCAATTGTGCAAGTTCTCCCACTTACAAAGATAAGAGAGGCCTGTAATTTTCATCATAGGTATACCTCAACTATGAGAGACAAAATAATAAGAAAAAAAATCCAGAAAATCACATTGTAGGATTTTTAAAGAATTTATTTGCAAATTATGGTGGAAAATAAGTATTTGGTCAATAACAAAATTTCATCTCAATACTTTGTTATATATCCCTTGTTGACAATGACAAAGGTCAAACGTTTTCTGTAAGTCTTCTCAAGGTTTTCACACACTGTTGCTGGTATTTTGGCCCATTCCTCCATGCAGATCTCCTCTAGAGGAGGGATGTATTGGGGCTTTCGCTGGACAACACAGACTTTCAACTGCCTCCAAAGATTTTCTAAGGGGTTGAGATCTGGAGACTGGAGATCTGGAGGCCACTCCACGACCTTAAAATGCTTCTTAAGAAGCCGCTCCTTCATTGCCCGGGCGGTGTGTTTGGGATCATTGTCATGCTGAAAGACCCAGCCACGTTTCATCACGATGCCCTTGCTGATGGAAGGAGGTTTTCACTCAAAATCTCACGATACATGGCCCCATTCATTCTTTCATTTACACGGATCAGTCGTCCTGGTCCCTTTGCAGAAAAATAGCCCCAAAGCATGATGTTTCCACCCCTATGCTTCTTTTTTACCAAAAAGTTCTATTTTGGTTTCATCTGACCATATGACATTCTCCCAGTCCTCTTCTGGATCATCGAAATGCTCGTTAGCAAACTTCAGACAGGCCTGGACATTTACTGGCTTAAGCAGGGGGACACATCTGGAACTGCAGGATTTGAGTCCCTGGCGGCGCAGTGTGGTATCCTTTGTTACTTTGGTCCCAGCTCTCTACAGGTCATTCACTAAAGTGAATTTTATTGTGAGCAGAGTAACACACTCGGAGGACAGCGCTATCCGCTCCTTCCGCTTGTGTGAGCTCACAGACGCCTCTGATTGGCTGTAGAGCCGTGATTAATGTGGGAGCACCAAGTACCTCTCATTCCTCCCCTCTGAGAGAGCTCGGCCAATCAGCTCTCTCTAGACCTCCGGCTGTGAGAGGTTACAGCATCACGGGGGATGAGAGGACGAGCACTTTACCACTGTGCCACTCAAGGCCCAATTTTCTAATAATTGCTTCCACAGTTGATTTCTTCACACCAAGCTGCTTACCTATTGCAGATTGAGTCTTCCCAGCCTGGTGCACGTCTAGAATTCTGTTTCTGGTGTCCTTTTGACAGCTCTTTGGTCTTGGCCATAGTGGAGTTTGGAGTGTGACTGTTTGAGGTTGTGGACAGGTGTTTTTTATACTGATAAGTTCAAAGAGATGCCATTTATACAGGTAACGAGTGGAGAACAGAGGAGCCTCTTAAAGAAGAACTTACAGGTCTGTGAGAGCCAGAAATTTTGCTTGTTTGTAGGTGACCAAATATTTATTTTACCGAGGGATTTACCAGTTATTTCATTAAAAATCCTACAATGTGATTTTCTGGATTTTATTTTACTTATTTTCTCTCTCATAGTTGAAGTATAGCTATGATGAAAATTACAGGCCTCTCTCATTTTTTAAATGGGAGAACTTGCACAATTGGTGGCTGACGAAATACGTCTTTGCCCCACTGTTTGTGAAAGATGCACAATGCAAAAAAAAAAAGAAAAAGTGTGATGTCTGTGGCTTTGATCATAGTGTGGATGTTGGTGCTGGATAGGCTAGTTCCAGTCTTTTATTAATCTCCTGGAATTTTTACACACAATTGTCTCAAGAGTTTACACAGGGTGGTGTGAAAAACTAAAAACAGCAAGTGAGGGGGAAACATCTTAAGAGAGAGAGAGAGAGATCTGGCCTTAAGACGAGACTGGCTTGAGCTGACAGAAAGTCTGTAGTAACCCAACTAGGAACTCTATAAAACTGTGGAATATGAAATGCCAGGAATATGTGTACAGCATTTATCATGTGTTATTCAAACAAATCTGATAAATTCTCGGTACGTTGGCACTTTTGCAACACACACACAAGCGTGAATGTGTGTGATATGAGAAACTCGGAACCAGAGAACTGAAGTGGACATGCACAGGACATCCTAAGAACATCTGCAGGATACACACAACAATACACACATTCATTCTCTGACGTTTTTCCTCTGCTCAAATCTTCCAAATCTCAGAAATATCCATAAACATTTATGGCTCCTCAACATGGCACACACTCTTACACCCCCCCTCGCCCCACCATACACACACGTGTCTCATCACCCCTATGAGGACGTGAATTGTCGTGAATTGTAATTCAGCTCACCTAATTAATGCTAGGCGTGAACCTAAATGTAACCTCAGCATCGAAAAGAAACTACATAAATGTAGAAGTAATGGAAACGCAGAGACTGGATGGATTAGTTTGTTGTGATTGTTTTTGTTCAGGTATTAATGTAGGTCCAGTGGTTGCAGGAGTTATTGGTGCTCGTAGGCCTCAGTATGACATCTGGGGGAACACCGTAAATGTGGCTAGCAGGATGGACAGCACTGGAGTACCAGGCAAAATCCAGGTAAAACATGTTCTCCCTCAAAAATGCATTACTACAAAAGATGAGCATAAAATGACAGCCTGACAATCTTTTTTTTTTTCCTCAGGTGACCGAAGACGTCTTCCGCCTCCTCTCTGGCCGGTACCACTTCCTATGCCGTGGTCAGGTCAGTGTGAAAGGCAAAGGTCAAATGCTCACCTACTTCCTAGAGAGCTGGTCTCATGAAGGGCCTCTCCAATCCTGCTCCCAGAGCCTGGAGCACCAGGGAAGCCCATGTATCCAGACCAAGTCGAGCCATGCCCCGAGTACGACCAGTTATGGGGTCAAAGCACAGAACATTGGCCCTGTTCCCACTTCCTCTAACAACAGCATCCTCTACCTGCCCTCCATCTCGGTTGACGTAGAGATGGAGGTTTGACTGATAAGGAGGCACTTTCTATGGCAGCCAACCTGTTAGTGCATCAAGGAGGAGTGAGACATGAAGGGACGATGGAGGGCACGGATGAACACAGAACACACCGGCAAGGAGCGAGCTGCTTGTCTGAGAAAAAAGAAGTCGCTCCTGTCTGCAGGGTGACCGTGATGTTCATGAGAGATAAACCGGACGTTTATATCTCTCGTGCAGAGAATTATCCTCCTCCCCAAACACATGCAAACATAATGAGCAGGTTTGTTTGTTTGTACGTATGTGTGTGTGTGTGTGCATGTGCATGTGTTTGTGTGCGCGAGTGTTCGTTTTAATGAGTCTTCCTCAGTCCTGCTAGATATCAGGGGTTCCTAAAGAGGAGCATGTGTTTTACAGTAATGGCAGCTTCACACCATCAAAGGAGCCACACACAGTCCTGTGTGTGTGTGTGTGTGTGTGTGTGTGTGTGTGTGTGTGTGTGTGTGTGTGAGAGAGTGAGATGGTAGAAAATTAATGCCACAGCATAAACCGTTCAAAGCATGTGTATACAGTGGGGACCAAACGTATATATCATTTAAACAGCGCTGTATTTTACATTTGTCTTTGAGTTGACTGGCAGAGAAAGTATATATTTTCATTTATGAAACCAGTTAGTGCTCACGGCATGACAAAGGGGGGGAAAAAATCTCATTGGTGTTCTGTTTAGTCATCAGGAAGTTTATAAATAACATGGGGCAATTGAAAGCCTGTATTGACTGATGTACAGAAAACTGAATCTATTGATCGTATCCTTCAGATTTTTTATTCTTGTTGCCTTTCTGAGTGAATTAAGTGAGTGAACAGATGATATAGTATATCCATAGGCTAAAGCCTTGTAAATATAGTCCTGTTATCATCAACACTATGATAAACCATGGGCTCCAACAAGTAGTAAAGTAAAACTGCTCATGCTTACACACTGGTGCTTTGAGTAGGAACATTCTTGACGTCAATGCACTCTTCCTGCTGCTCTTTGACCTTCTAATATGACGGAGATGCCGTGTCTGACACAAACACAAATAGAGATTACGCTTTTGTCTTGAATCTACGACTAGCACACGCCATGCGCCCCCAACACTACTTGCGAAATCGACATTTGAAGCAGTGGCTTTGCTGTTTATGAGGAATACAATGTACTAAATCAGCGGCAAGAACCTTAAGTGTCCACTGGGGATAACGAGCAGCTTTTTATAAGATTGAAAGTAGCTCATGTGGCTTGTTCTTATTTGTGGAAACCGTTGTGATGTTTGTGCTATTCGGAGTTTCTAAGTAGGCTAACACTCAGCTGGATCCTGCTACCATTGGGGGGCAAGGGGATTTAGCTTTGTGCTTGCACGAGAAATAGTGTGTATTCAATTTAAACAGCACAGTCAGCTGGCAGTCGCTGTAATACATGCTCAGAATCTATGGCTCTTCATGCACTCAGAGTATAAAAAGGGCCTTTTGGTTTTGTGGTCAAAAAGTGTATTCGATCTGATCAGTTAGTCTCTCATTTTTATTTTATAGTTTTACATATCTTGGTGAACTGCTACTATAACTTTGATATTTCTCCAAATATGCCTATGGAATGAATTTGGCTTCAAGCTTGCCGTTTTGCATGTCCCTCTTTTTCGCATGCCACAGTTCTACCTTGTCTTGTTCTTTTTGCTACAGTAAGTGCAATGTGACTCTAATGCATGACTAATGCAAAAAAAAAAAAACACACACAGCAACGACCTGAACAATAAGGGTGAAATGTGTTATGGGTAATATTTAGAAAAAGATTTTTAGTTACATTGCATGAATGTAGAAGAATGGCCTTTTGTTAATTTTTTTTTTTTTACTGTGTTTTTGGTCTCAAACGTTTATCGACAGCTTGTTTGCTTTTTTTCTTTCTCCATGCATGGTGCTGTAAAGTGTTGGAGAAAGCTTGGGAGTTTTGTAGCAATGCTGCCTTTTTTTGGCTCTTGAGGTGACTGCCTTCTATCCAGGGGTTGTTGGTTTGGGTGTATTCCTTTGTGCCAACACATTTTGTTACCAACATATCAATCCAGTGTTCTATTGTAGCACAATTTTGTGATATCGTGTTTAATTCAACTTTATAAAAACAATATAGAATTTTATATGCACTGGATCCATTAAGGGTACAGTTTTGGCGTAATGTCAAACTTTTTGGGGTTGGATGTTTCAGTGTTGGGTGTCTTGGTGCCTGGGTTTTGGAGAAGTATATTTTCTTGAATATCCATTAGTTCTTGGTAAAACATAGCTACCTAGTGACATAAAATAAAGCTCATAATTGGACACAAAATTACTCTTTGAGCGTCGTCGCACTTCTTAGGGGCAACAACATGTGTTTACCCTAAAAGACTATATTATGAGAATATAACATCTGAGATACTTAATCTTTCTATACAATAAAAATATATCAAAACCATTATAGTAAAAGCCAAACTCTTTACTTAATCTCTGAATATGCCTAGATCAGAGGTTATGAAATGTAATGTAGCCACATGAATAAGTATCTATTTTCTATATACAGAGTACAGTGGCCTAATATATAACCATTCTAAATAATATGTTATAATGTTCACAGTAAATACACTAGATTTTCATGTTAATTAGATATTTTCATATATGATACGGGTTTAAAATATCAAACGTATGGAATCTAATGCAGAGTAAACTGAAAGTATTTTACTTATAACCATAAATATATGTGCTATTTTTTGGAGTTGCAATGTATTGATTGCAATGTTGATATATGTGAATGTACATTTCATATTGAGATCTTTTATACTTGTGTTTGCACTGTTCTGGAATAAAATGACAATGAGAGACAGAGCTGGAGTTGACATACTGTTTGAGTGTTTGTGTATGTCACATGTAATTGTGTCATTGCACCCTGTTTGTGTGCCCTTGAGGCAGTTGTTCGAGATTGTGAAGGTGACCGTTGGACCTCAGGAAAAACATATTGAGCAAAACAAGTGTCAATTACTGTCCCTGACTTTTATTACTACATCAAGCAAAAGCCATAAAACCTGAGGTGTGTACATGTTAAAACAAGGACTTCTGATTGTGCAGAATAACAACAACACAGTTATGAGAGTAAAATCTTAACCTCACAATCTTTGTTTCTCTTATTACCTTTTCTTTCGTCAGTACACTAAAGTCATAATTGGACTGCCTACTTGATGTCATTATCACTGCTGAAACATTGGCCTCCCATGAACTCCTCTAATTGGCAATTCCTTTAATAAAAAAATAGCCTGGTTTGATTTTAGAGCACTTTATGCGTGTAGAGCCCTTTTATGCATGTCTTCTGACATACATTATGGAGATGCCAATTTCATTTTACAGCAGGACTTACCACCTGCCCACAGTGCCAAAACTTCCACTAACTGTTTTGCTTGGACAGCCAACTTATCTGACCTGAACTGTGTAGAAAATCTATCAGCTATTGTCAAGAGGAAGTTGGCAAACATCTGACCCAGCAATACAGATGAGCTAAAATGCCATACAGCATTGATGCAGTAATGCGTGTTAAAGGAGCCCAACCAAGTATTAAGTGCATAAATTACCATTTTTCATATGTTAGAAAGAGATCTTTAAATTTCATAAGCTGTAAGCTGTAATCAAAAATAAAAACAAAAAAGGCTTGTAATGACTCAAGTATATGAGGATTTCACTTTTAAAAATTAAATTACAAAAGAAAGATAACTTTTCAGAATATTTTTATTTTTAGAGATGCCCTATATATAAAGTGAATTTTGTTTTTCATTCAAGTGTGCTTGTATCTCAAACGGAAATTTTCATATAAGTAATAATGGAAACTCAGATGATTTGTTCCACAACCCAAAAATATTCATATAAAAATAATTCATACAAAATGTAAAAAAAAAAAAATTAACCTGCACTTTACCTTTCAAAATAATCCAGACAGAGAAGTGTTTCCATTAGTGTGTGTTTGTGTGAAGGCAAGAGGAGAGGAGGAGGGAGGGGGCTACTGTGTAGGAAAACTTTCACACACAAATACACGTGCATGAGCTCGCACACACACACACACACTAACAGAAACACTGCTCTGTTGGGAAATTACTTTAACAAGGAACAAGGAATCGGTGCTTTCTGACAGAGAGGGAGACTCTAGAAACTGAAAACTTTAACAACGAACCTCTCTAATGACACTTTTGCTTTACGTACACGCATACACGTGGTCACAATGTCATAATAAACAGTACACACTCACAGATGTTGACTATACGACTAGTGATGAACGCTCACTGAGACTGAGCATGTGAGACGATTACCAATAATTCCGTAGCGCGTGCGAGAGAGAATAACCATTAGCTTAGTTGTGATCATGTGATGCTCAGCAGACAAAGTGGAGGAAACCCACCAAGCACAGGGAGAACATGCATGGAGGTGCAAGACGACAGTGCTAACCATTAAGCCACTGTGCCACAAAGGTTAATTAATATTAAAAGCATTATCTATATCAAGTAATGGAAACAATGGTTCTTTTAAATAATGAGATATAAAGAATAATTTTAGAACACTATTTGCACTGTTTGCTACTGGTGATGGCACTATTAATATTTTTGCACAACTCAGCAAATAGTTTTTTCTCGACAGAGTAAATAGGGAGCATATTTAAAATGCCACCCCGACAAGAGGTCAATTTTATTCACATATCAAAATGGCTGCACACAGCATCGATTTGTTTGCATCTACAAATCTTTCCATTTGTAGATGCAAACAAATCATAGAAGTAGCTCACATGTATTGTACAAAAAATAGACACAGCAGTGCACCAGATACCAATATTGATAATGATATACAATATTTTCAGTGTGTAAGTGAATGTAAAAAATGTCCAAAGTCTGGTATATTGTATGTGTATAAGTCGGCCCCACCGGTTTCAATGAATCAGTCCAGGAGCACGATGATAGAAAATGGGTGTCCTGTAAAGCTGTTCTGATGGTGAATAATCCTAATTTCAGAAAATCCTCAACAACACAGGGTTCACAGTCCAATACAGTGGAAAACTGCTCTAAGAAAAAATGGCATCCGGTATTCCCCTCGTGATTAAAAGGAGCAGAAACAACCCGTTTACATTTCACAGTTCACCGTAAGATAAATTTACTTACGCATTGTTATGATTTTTGGCCACATGGCAGTGTGGGGAAAGAGGGCAGAGCTTTAATTAAGTGGATTGGTATGCTTTATATTTTATATTATATAAGACTCACTTTGTCTAACTTAAGAACAAATCCAAGTTATGAAGGCACTACCTGTGTATTATAATATTATTAATATTATATTAAAATAATATACATCATACTATATTTCTTTTCCTGTAGTGTGTATACATTGTTTGGCTGACTTTGTGTGCGTGTGTGTGATAATGTTGGAGGTAGAGGTGGCGGGCCTCACATGTGGGTGAGCGGCAGGCAGGTTCCTTCTAGGCAATGTTTGTTCCGAACTGTTGAAGCAGGAGATGCACATGAGTTCACATTATGAAAGGATCTACTGAGCAGCCTGGGGATCCGCAAATCTTTTGGAAACAGTGGAATGGTGAGTACTAAGTGCCATCCAGCCCAGGTCAGTTTAGAACCTTTAATAGAAAAGGCTCCTCTCTTTATTGTGGCATATTTTTATTTAGTGAGCGAGAGTTTTCTTCGCACGTACAGGACAGTATGTTCTTCACCATCAAACTCCTGAGACAACACCACCCCGAGCCCAGTCTCGGAGACGTCACTCTTTCCTCCTTCTCTGTCCAGCACACCTTCTTCAGAAGACCCTTTTTCAGGAGATCTGAGAGGGTGCTAACAAAATGTTGATCATACATAGTGAGACACAGAAAGGCACATACCTGTTTCTTTGTCTTGTGTTGTGGATATGCTCGGACGGCCTTCACCTTTTTCTCCGGCAGCTTTAGCAAGCCATAACCAATCTTGTACCTGAGGTACTGTGGCTCTGTTACCCTCAAGTGACATTTTTTGGGGTTCACCAGGAGCCCTCAACGTCCCCAACTTCTCAAGCACCTTTTTGAGGTGATGGAAATTATTCTCCCAGCAGTGAGGTTGAAATAAACCCGACTTTTCCAAGCTGGCCCATGAGATCATCCACATGAGTAAGTGTATACGTGTCAAATTCAGAAATGGAATTAAGCCATTGGAAGCTGTCAAAAGCGGATCAATCCATCAGGCTTGGGCTTGTCGATTCCTCTATGATACCATGTCTTAGCATGCTTTCAACGTCGGCATTAATGGCAGGCTTCTGGGGCTTGGTACAGGCGCTATTGAACGATTGCGCCGGGCTGCAATTATTGTCGTGTCATACCAGATGTGTGAGTTTCAGTACAGATGCGTGGTATCGGATCAATTCACTTTTTCAGTAAGTTAATATGATGTTGCTTTTGCGCTTAAACGGCTGTTGCAGTCTGTTATTTACTGCTCCAACTCTTTCCACTACTGTGAAAGGCAAAGTATTTTGATATAGGCCAGGTGGCACTGAGGAGGAGCAACAGCACTTGGTCACCAGGCTGAACTCTTTGTCATAAGCTCTTTTTTGTTCCTTTTACATATGCTGTTTAATGACAGCTCCTTGACAAACTCAACTACTGATCTGAAAAGTTACTGTAAGACTGTTCCTTACACATTTCTTTTGCCACATGCAGCAGACTGTGGAGCCTCCATCCAAACAGTAGATCGCTGCGAACAGTACATGCAGAATGGTGGAGAAGTTAGGAGAGTCCTTGTGGTAGCGGCCAGGCCAGGCAAATTAGCAATCCAAGCTGAGTGGAGCAGAATGCTGGAATTCTCTGAGGCTGCTAACATAGGAGGCTGAAAGACCCTACTTACCAATTAGGGCACCCAGCCCCTTCCTTTGAACATGGTGGAGCTGTCCACGGTACCAAAAGTGTGCCATATTTTCCATGTCTTGTTCAAGCATAGAGCTGTCCAATGAAGAGGCAGTGGCCTTTAGCCCATCGTGACTAGATAAATAGATAGATAGACAGACAGACAGACAGACAGACAGAGACCTAAAAAAAATATACTCACTTCAACATGGAAACTCTATGCCTCTCTTCTGACAGTCATCAATGATGGTGAGACAATTGACATTTTTAGAGGAGTAATATTACAACACATTGTGGCCATCTATATAAAAGAAAGGTTTTGTCTTTACATTGGTCAGAACTCAGTCACTCAACTCTTAATTATATCTTTGTTTTATTCATTGGAGAACTCAAAACCAATCTCAGAAAAATTTCTGCCTGTATGTCTGTCCAGCTGATTTGTCAGAGCATCACGCAAAACTCCCTGAACAGAATTTACCGAAACTTTGCCAGTGCTTTAGTATTTGCCCGATGTTAAACCTGCGCAGTAAATGAAACCAAAAGGTTGAGTAGAAGGGAAGTTATAAACAGTTTTGTTCAACATTATGTCACAGCATTTAGCACTTTGTTGGATGAATATAGCGCGTTTTCCCTTGTGGTGGGTGTGGCTATACACATCACTTAACAGAGCCAATCAATGCAATAGTTTACCATGTATACAGAGAATATGTTGAAGGCACGGAAACAATTGCAATGCACCTACAAGCTGCCACATTCCTCACCAAACACAAACAAAAGCACGACACAGCATTGGTTACTCCATAAAATGGTATATACATTATGAAAATTGAACCTTGTGCCATAAACTAAATCAAAATGTTGAGTAGAAGATCAACATTTTTAGCTTTTTAGCTTTAGCTGCCTTTTAACTATTTCTGCAAACTCCAAACCCAAATATAACATTAGTGTCGGTTATGGTCAATACCAGTTTGGTAATTTTCACGTATAGCGACCCAACTTCAAATTTTGAAATGATAACTAGCAACATGATAATGTTTCAATAGCAAGTAGTTAAGGAATTTAACAATGTTATGCCGAGTCCTAAAGAACTGCTAATTAAACCGTACCGTCGCTACCGACATGAAGCAAAATTACAACTTTGCTACCAGCTATGATAACTACCTTATTCCGTCATATGTCAAATGCCTAGCTATTTAATATTAGTTAGCTAAAGGAGTGCATAGAGGATGGTACCCTCAACTTTCCTCCACCAGAACAAATGACCAATAATGACATGACCATGCTTTATTTAATCCTTGGTGCTTTATTATTATTTAATGCTTTTGCTTTGACGACTTATTTGCTGGAGCCCTTCAGATGAAGAACTACAGAATATCTAGGAGTATACGTGTTGACAATGTTGACAGACATTGCCAAATGTAGGGACACCAATCAAGAGATGTGAGAACAAATCCAACTAAGTATCCTGCTGTATGACTAGTGGAACATGCAACAGACCAGTACGCTAGTATTTAGTGCTGGAACCCACCCCATGCTGGATCCAAAAGACATAAATGTTGTCTTATTATAACTGACATTATTTACATATACCAGATGTGAACACATTTATCATTTCTGCCATCCAAAATTGGGAGACGAGTAAAATTTTTTAATAAATTAGTATTTGTTAAATGAGCGAGGTCTTGATATACAAGTACGTATACGCTTTGTCTGCCAAGTGTTACATGATCACAACCGAGCCAATGTTTCTTCAATGTCTCTTGTGCTGTGGGATTGTGGGTAATCATCTTCCATACTCAGTCTCAGTGCATGTGTGTCACTTGTATAGTCAACATTCATGCACATGTGTACTGTTTACTATAACATTGTGACCACCTGTGTGCGTGTGTGTAAAGCATTTTTTTGTGTCCAAGTGTAGAGACAGTTCTTTAGTAACGGTACTGCAGCAACGGCCCCTGTGAAGAAAAAAAAGTTTAAAAGCCTGTGGCAGTGCAGGAGATGAGTCTGTTTAACGACAATGCAATGTCACATTTTTGCAAAATCCTCAAAAAGTGGCAAAAGCAAGTGTCATTAAAAGCACACAAAAAGAAGAAGAAACTGTGTGACAGGAGTGATTCCATTATATGTGTGGGTGTGTGTATGCATGTGTCGTCCTACACACTAGCCCCTCTGCTCCTGCTTATTTTATTGTCTAACACCAGTTATGATTCTTTTCAAAGATAAAGTGCAGGTTAATTTGTTTTATTTTTACTTAAAATTTTGTATAATTATTTTTGTGTATATTTTTTGGCTGTGAAATGAATTATAGGAGTTTCCATTATTTCCTATGGTGAAATTCTCTTTGATATATGAGTGATTTGATATACAAGCACACTTCCAGAACGCTTTATGTTCGCAATTCAAGGTTTAACTGTACGTTAACTTTGTTTATTTATTTACAACTTTCACATATGTGTACTTTACTTGAGTAGCTTTAATAGTGGATAATTTTTCATTATTATTTTTTAGTCCACTATATCATACAAAACAATATCTATACTTTCTACTTCACTATATTTGTGTATGGCATTATATTACATAACTAGTGGTAAGTAGCCTTTGAAATGGAAATATTCCACCTGCTGACTACATAATTGCATGATTTGCCTTCCCACTGTGAAATGCTGGGCAAGTAGCTGTAGCAAGTGGTTGAAGTCAAAAGCAGAGATGGTTTCAGAATATGGAAGCAGAGAGATAGACTCTTTTATCATGACTTAAAAGGGGAGTAATCAATCCTGGAGAAACCTGACTGCCGTTTTTCAGTGCTCCCCAGAATCTCTGCTCAGAAACTCATGGATGCAGATCGCCAAAGCCGTCAAAGTGGAAGTCTCACACATTACAAAATGAAGAGTCATCAAACAAATGTTATGCAAGCAAGCACACATGCAACAAGTTCAATTGGCTTTTTATTCTTTTCAGCCATACTGTATATAACTGGTACAGTAAACAGTGAAATGAAACAACGTCCCCCTAGAATCAAGGTGCTACATAAAACAACACAAAATCACTGCCAGATCCTGATACACTACAGTAGACGACTCAAATAAATAACACAAAAATCAACCTCCAAGGTGATCTTGTTGAAAAATCTGTCTGCGGCCTGAGGGGAGGTGCATTGCAAGCGTTGAGCGAGAAACCGGTAGTGCGGCATACGGGTGGGGGGGTCCATGCTAAGTTAAAAGCTAATGCTACCTGCCTATCTCTCTCATCCTTGCTACTCTCCAATGTCCTCTCTTTGGAAAATAAACTGGACTACATCTGATTCCAGGCTGACACCATAAGTCTAGGGACTGCCGCATTTTTGTTTTCACTATATTTCCAAATGTGGTAGCAAACTTATGTTTGGAGTCTTTGTGGCTGCAAAACCCTTTCCAAAAGATATACAGACAAATAACATGATCTAGCGTTTGATCAAACAATCAAACAAGTAAAAAAAAAGACAACTAGCAGACCAAGGAGAGATATTCCTTATTTGTATAATCTAATAAAATACTTATTGTAACTTTGAAGCCTACAGTAAGTAATTACAATCTCAGTATATTTGATATTTAAGTAAATGTTCAAGTAAGTACTTTATACTTTTTCCCCTGAAGTACAAATGTAAATGGAAGACTTTTGTCTAGACTACGTACACTTTTACTCAAGTATAGGATTTATCTACTTTACCACCATTGCTTACTGTCCTTATGTGGGTTATAGACAGGGCAAAGACAAATGATTCCAGCTAGAATGCACTATGCACTGGTATACATTCATGTTTAAAAGTTAGTACCCCCTCTTTTAATTGTATGTTTTTGTGTAAAAACATAATACCAATCATCTGGTTGTAGCGGGTCTTATTGTTAGGAGAAAAAGAATCTCAGCCAAACAACATGTGCCGTTATTTATCTAACAAACATGAAGCCAAAAAACAAACTAGCAAACAAATAAACAAAAAAAAAAATGTGGGCAACACCAAGTACCCCCATGATTCAATTGCTTGTAGATCCACATTTATCAACAATAACTTGAAGTAATCGTTTCCTGTATGATTGTATCAGTCTCCCACATCATTGTGTGGTTATTTTGGCCAACATTGCTGCAGTAAATTGAAGTTTCGGGGAATTTGCATATGCACAGCTATCTTAAGGTCCCGCCACAGCATTTCAGTTAGGGTAAAGTCTGCACTTTAACTTGCCATTAAAAATTTAATGTTTTATTTTTCAGCCATTCGGATGTAGATTGACTTGTGTGCTTCAGATTATTGTCCTGTTGCATGACAGACCAAGCTTTTGGTGTCAGACAGATGGCCTCACATTTGCCTCACAATACTCTGTTATACAGAGGAGTTCATGGTCAACTCAGTGCAAGGTGCCCATATCCTCTTTCTGCAAAATCAAGCCTAAATAATCACCACTTCACCGCCATGATTGATGGTGAGTATTTCAGCAATTCTTTTGAAATGCTATTTGGTTTTTGTCAAACATTAACAGCACTGAGCATTAAGGCCAAACAATTCCACTTTGGTCTCATCTGTCCATATGACATTGGTAAAGGCAATCATCTGGCAATCCTTCCAAACAAACTGTATTTGTGTAGTCTTCTTCTAATTTTGCTGTCATGGACTTTAACATTTAACACGTTAAGTGGGGGCAGAGATGAAACTCTTGTGGTTTTTGTATTTCTCTGAGGATTGTATTCTCTGACCTTGAGGTAAATGTGCTGGTATGTGCAAGCCAGGGAAGATTGGCAACAGTCTTGAATGCTTTCCTCTTGTAATGATCTTCCTTAGGCAACTGGTCCCACTGAATTTTATTTAGGGGTATCAGAGTAAAGAGGGCTGAATTCAAAAGCAGGGCACACTTTTCAGATTTTTATTTGTTAAAAAATTAACAACCATTCATCATTTTCCTTCCACTTTGTGTTGGTCCATTACATAAAATCCCAATAAAATACATTAATGTTTGTGGTTGTAACATGACAAAATGTGGAAAAGTCCAAAGGGTATGAATACTTTTACAAGGCACTGTATTAAGACTATTACACCAAAACACATAATTAAAAGAGTGGTACTAATTTTTCAACATGAATGATTAGGCAAATCTATTTCTGTATGCTTAACTACCACTGTTGTTGCCATAGACGATCATGCCGTGTTTTAGTGTTTATACCGTAGCTCCATTATAGTCAAATGGACCGGCTGATATTAACCAGTCCACCATGCCTAATACCCATCAGAGCAAACCTGTGTTCCCAGATTAGTAGGTCACTGTCGGAGAGCAGAACACACACCTTGGTCTAGCCCCAGGGAGCGACCAGACACACTGTTATGAGTCTACATGCTCCAATCACACTGTATAGATTTAGTTTTCGATTTAGTCATCTCCAGTCTTTTGGGAAAGTTATTCACTTGGTTTTTGAACATAGCTGTACAGTTCTTGTACATTGTGTATGAAAATGCTCTTACATTCACTGTTTTCTATTGTCGGATTTCTCAATGTCAACTTAACATTATTATTATTATTATTATTATTATTTTAAGTAGTAGTAGTAGCTTTTGTCATGGCGTTCCCCATATTTGTCACTATTTTTTATTTTATTTTGACTTTTGCATTTTTTTTTTTTTTGGAGGACTCTTAAACATTTTTTTCCCAGATTCCATTTCCCAGTGTTCATAGCATCTCACCTGTCACTGTCACATGACGACAATTGAATACACCTGCAACTTGTTCTGTTTGAATAATCTGTTTATTTATAGTCCGTGTTGTAGTTAAAGTCTTGTGTCTCTGAGAATTTGCTGTTGCTATTCTGTTTTAGTTAGCGTTAGCATTAGCATTAGCATCAGCTTTAGCCTCTAATTTTTAGTTATGTTATTTCATGTTTGTGTTTGGATTTTGCTTTTGTTTTTTGTTTTTTTTAAATGGTAAAATGTAACTTTATTGACACTTTATGTGACTGTGACTATTGAGCAGTTACTATTTTTGTCTAGGCTCCGGAGAAAGGCGAGCAAATCATTAAAATCTGTTAAATATATATTTTTTAATTGTTGGTCATTCATTTCATTTAATTGAAATTAGTATAACGTTTGTTAAACACAGAGTTTTATCACAAAAAACTATGCTAATACATGGGTATGGCCTCCTTTTGCTGACCAACATCAATCCTAATGGTATGAATTTCACATGATGTGAAATAGTCCTTTTAGCTTTTAGTCCATGCTGATATGAATGATCACATTTTCATGCTGTGAACTCTACACCATGCTACCACATCCCAAAGATGTTCTTCTAGATTCAGATCTGGTGAATGAGAAAGCCAATAAAGAACTCAATTCAATGTCATGCTCATGAAACAAGTTGGAGGCGACCTCTCCTTTGTGACATGGCACATTATGATGCTGGATGCAGTCATTTGAAGATAGTAAATTGTCCCCATGAAGGGATACACTCTTAAATAGACTGTGGCATTTAAGCAATGATCGACTGATTGGTATTAATGAACCCAAAGAATGCTAAGAAAACATTCCACCAGCCTGGACTGTTGATGCAGTAATTCATTCTGTTAATGCTAAATTCAGACAAGGTTACATTTTTTCAACTGTCTAATTTGATCTAATAGTATTCAGTTCATGGCTGCCAGAAGTGGAACTCAACATTTTTTTTTGCTGATGTAGCTAGGAGTAGGGGTGATTCTATTGATATTATTTTTTTTAAATATTGATACATGATATACAGTGACCAGCCATAAAAGTAACAACACATAACATTAACATGTTAACCATGATTATCAATTATATAACAGTAAACTGGTGACAGGATCAGGGGCACCCAAACTCACCCATGATCACTGGGACCAAAGGCCAACAAGTCAAGTCAAGTCAATTTTATTTATATAGCACTTTTAACAATTGACATTGTCGCAAAGCAGCTTTACACAATCAAAAGAAGTAAGTTTGCATGCAATGTGAATGTGTATGAATCAAAATGATAAGATGGTCCCTGATGAGCAAGCCGAGGGCGACGGTGGCAAGGAAAAACTCCCTGGGATGGTAATAGGAAGAAACCTTGAGAGGAACCAGACTCAACAGGGAACCCATCCTCATCTGGGTGATAACAGATAGCAGGGATTGAAACAAGTCTGGCCTGATCCCACAGAAAAGCCAATGCAGCACAAATGCATGGGCCCAGCACACAAAGAGCTCAAGGCCCAGTCTCCAAAGTTCAATCCACTGTGGCCCAACCCCACAACTCAAAGCACCCAAAGTCAACCCAAATGCTAATTTTAATTACTACTGCAGTATGAGAATTATTTACCCCTTTGATAAGAAATCTCTTCAGTACTAAATAGAGCTCCTTTTAGCCATCATGACCTGCTGCAAACGTGATGTATAGCCAGACACTAGATTCTGGCAATGCTTTTGAGGTATCTTAATGCATTCCTCAAGGACAATAGCCTCTAATGTGCTGCAACAGCTTTTTTGTGTTATAAAGTGACAGTGTTGGTCACTCTAGAACCCCCCAGGACGTCAAGGCTTGGTGAATGTAGAGATCATTGTCCTGTTGGAAGGTCCAATGACGTATCAGTTTCAGCTTCCTCACTGATTGCATGACGTTTTCTTACTTGATTGAATCCATCTTTCCCTCCACATGCTGCATTCTGCAGATTTCCAAGAGGAAGCAAAGCAGCCCCATAGCATCACCAAGCCAGCACCATGTTTACTGTAGGCAGGGTGCACTTTTCTCCATATGCTTCATTCTTTCTCCTTTAAACATACTACTGATTCACAGGTCTTAAAAAGTTCAAGTTTTGAATTTAGTCCAAAAAACAGAATTCCCAAAGTTCTTGTGTTTTAGGGTCAGTAGTGGAGTACGTTTTGGGGTGACCTTCAGTATGCGGAGTGAAGCTTCAGTGCCTGCTGCCACCAAATCTTTCTGTAGGTCCTTTTAGGTCAATCAAGGGTTTTTTCAACACTTGCCTCCTCAGGAATAGCAGCAGGTAATGGTTGCCTCTTTCTGCCACGTCCAGATAGTGTAGGCACTGTTCCTTTTTTATATCCTTGTTTGTGCAAGGCTATGATCTCCTCTCTTTGACAACTCTTTTGACATTTCTGACAGAAAGTAGAGCGAAATCAAGTACATCTGCGTCATCTAATCTGTGCTTGAGACAAAACCTGATTTACAAATTTGTGCTTTAAAGAAGGATTTCATTTAGGGGGTTTAATAATTTTGAAACTGCAGTAATCATTAACAGGGCCATTTGTTTTGAGAAATAACTTGTAATATTATGGTGTTAAGCTGTTTAAATGGCTCTTGTGTTTCACTGATTTATTACAAACAGCAGCAAGTTAGTAATTTGTACCTCAACTGTACCTTAAAATGTCAATATACCACCCAACCTAGTTGTAGCCTATTAACATGCCATTTTCAAAATTGAGATCCCCCCCCCCCCCCCCCCCCCAGATGGTTTGTATCTGCACTGCTGTCACAAGATTCGCTGATAAGATAATTGCATGAATAAGTGGGTCCCTAAAGTGCACAGTTAGTGTATTTGGTTGTGCTCTGGAAGAGACGCCAATTGGGTTATAGGCACTAGGCACCTCAGGGCATATCAAAATAAATGAACTACAGCATGTCAAGGGATATTCAAACTTTTGAGCTTGCTTATTAAAGTAACTGCTTACATTGTGTTTTTCTGCAGAAGAGCACAGCTCAGCAACAAACCAAAATCTAGCTCTGGGTGCATGTGTCACTTGCCTATTACATAGCACTAACTGTGAAAGTAGAGAAAGTTGTCTGTTAGTTATTGGCTGGATACTTGACAATGTAAAATATATTCCTTTTTTTTTTTTTTTACTGCTATTTAAATTGAGCTTAAATGACTCCCCCCCCCCCCCCCCCCCCCCCGTCATCCATGTCAAATTCTGTCTAAAATCTTCAAAAGCAATTTCAAGAAAGGGGTTCCTTCTTATTATCTACTTATCAGGCCATGGCTGATATGAAATATGTAACTCAGAGCACAAAGCATGATGTGCCAGTCCATTGTGGGGCGCAAGCGCACACACACTATGGGCAATTTGGAAACACCACTTGGCCTAATCCGCAGTAACCAGAGAAAGCATTTCATTAAGTGACATATAATGTATATAAGGTCAGAGTTTTCTTACGCAAACATGAGTTTTTTTTTTTTTCATGTGTTCTTGCTTTTTATGACAATTGTTAAAACAAGCATGTTTTTCCATGACACAAGTTCCCAAAGATCAAGAGCAGTTGATCTTGGCATCAACTTAGTTTCTAATCCCATCTTAATTTTGCTCAAGAACTTCTTTGTTACAGTCACATTTTCACCTTCAAAATAATGTCTGGGATAGACCTAGACCATCATTAATGGTAAAGACTGATTAGTCACTACACTAACACCACTGGCAGGTGAATTTAATAGCATTGATAATCAATTATACAGCAGTAAATAGGAAAATTTTTTAAATAGGATCATTTATGCCTGTGGGGACCGAAGGCCAGCATGTGTGGTCCAATCCCACGGAAATCCCAATGTAGCACAATTTGCTGAAAAACAATCAAAAGATATAAGAATCCGACTGGGTCTACATGGCAAGCAGCATAAAAAAACAAATCCGATCCATGGAGTCACCACCCCTCCAGTCATAGCATTCAAAGGATCGCCTGCTGATGTCCTGGTGCCAGGCACTACAGCACACCCCAGAGGTCTTGTGGAGTCATGCCTTGAAGCACCTAAGCTTCCCCGGTGGCCCCAGGGACCCTACACAATATTGGACTTCATGTTTTTATGTTATGGTTGATCAGTGCATGTTGTAATCTTTTACATTACATTTTTATTGCATCTTTAAATCATGGATGAAAGAATTGAGTAAGAAACTTTGGTAGGCAGTCATTGCTACTGACATTTTTAGTACTGGTAGAAATGGTACCTGAGCCAGAAACATTAATCAGCAAATCTATGTGCAATTGTTTCATCAATCAGCATCAATGGTGTGCACTATTTTTAGCTCTACTTGTGTATCTTGGCTTAGCTTCTATGCTTACCTGGGCACGAAGGATAACCAAACTCAGTATGGGTATTTAGTAAGATAAGTTGAAGGATCATGGGTATTTGTCATGTCTTGCCACAGCATTCAACTGAAAAGTGATAGTACATCAAATGCTGTAACTTTAGCCCTTTTGATTTTACAGCTTTCCAACCTATCTAATAAACATGGGATTGTATTTATCCAGAAACCATAAGGAATACAAACAGACTGTACAGAGTACGCACTCTTTTAATGAATGTAATACACAAAATATTAATAGTTTTATGGTAGTGGTACATTAATATTTTCAGGCAGTTAAGATTTAAAAAACTAAATATATTAATAAATGATGGAAAAATGTTAACTCCACTTGCAAGAGTCTGTTTATTTATTTGTATATTCATTAATTTATTATTATTATTATTATTTTTTTTTTTTGCCTGTCCACATTTGAATACATGCAAGGTCAATGGAAGGTTGCAGATCCGGAATAGTGTACCCATTCCTTTTTTCCTGTACGTTCATGCAGATTTCCGGCCGGAACCCCGCTTTCCCAGATCCTGGAATACAGATTGTTATCAGGCTGGTGTTAGCACACTGCATTCTTTAACAGGAAAGAAATGTGCACAAAATATCCGATTCTGTTTTGGATGCTGTGAGAAAAAAAAAAAAAGCACACATTGAATAAATGCTCACAAAACACACACACACACACACACACACACACACACACACACACACACACACACATGATATACATGTGTGTGTGTGTGTGTGTGTATAATGTGTGTATAGCACACGAGTGCGCATACACACCTTCATGTAGTATTTACCTACCTTTTTAAAAAACAAGCAAAAACAAACTAGGGTCTGCTGAAACTAAATTTCCTTTGAACTGCGTAAGAGTGACGGGCCTGGGCCTGTTTGGCTAATCCCAAGGCAAGGATTAGCCATGCCATCATCATGCAACTGAAACTGTAAGCAGTAAATCTGCCATGGGGCGCAGCTAAACTTGAATTATCTTTCACATACAGAACATTTCAATTCCTTTCTGTCTTCATCAGGTTTTTTTTTTTTTTTTTTTAACTGAAAGCTGCAAATCACTTCCTGTTCATCCCACATGAGTGTCTCTGTGTATTTGTATACGTGTGGTACACATGGAGATGAGTAAAGCGTAGGAGTGTTTTGAGGCCTCGGGTCAGGACGTGGCTAATGATTTCCACTTACCTACAAAGATGACTGACATTTACGAAGCACAAATATTATGTTAGCAGCTTTGCTTTGAGGCCAAGTATCAGAGGCAGAATCCGTGTTTCCCAAGAGTGGTTGAAGTTGTTTGTGATTGCCATGTATACAGTTTGGGACCGTTCTGGTAAAAGGTGTGGAATGTGATTTGTTATTTTAAGGAACAGTTTGACAGATGAACGTAAACTGCACAATATATTGGTGTTGCTCAAACTAGGTCGAGGCCAATGACCTCTTGTGTTGATATAAGTGTGTGTGTGTGTGTGTGTGTGTGTGTGTGTGTGTGTGTGTGTGTGTGTGTGTGTGTTGTAGTGCATTTCACCTTCCACTCTCTAAAGAATATTACACATTGTATATCCATGGCATATGCACATTACACAAATACATAACACTCATAACACAATAGAACTACATTCAAGTGTAATAGTTTTAGCACCATCGATTTTAAAATCGTGGTGATTTAATGTGATGTTTGTTTACTTACTCAGTAGTTAGCACAGGCACCTTTCACCCTCACCTTTTCGTGTGAAGTTTCAATGTTCTCTCCATGGTCTTTCCACGTTGTCCATAATGTATGATTTGGGGGTGTGTGTGTGTGTGTGTGTGTGTGAGTGTGCGTGCTTGTGCCCTGTGATAAAATGGCACCACATTCAGCATTTCCCTTGCTTTGTGCCCTGGATAATCTGAATTAGGTTCCGGGGTGGGTGGATGGATGGATGGATGTTTCGGAATAAATAATACTGTGCAAAAGTCTTGAGCCACCCATTATTTCTCTCTTTTACTTCCAAAGAGCGAGACTTTCAGCTTAATGAAGTCTTGAGGAATAATTCTCCAGGCTTCCTGACGGACTTTATTTGGCTCTGGCTTCATTTCACTCCAGTCTCTGCACCTGACCAGTTTTTGTTTGTTAACTTATCCAACTTAAGGCATGAACCAGTGAGAAACAAGTGCAGATGATGACGGGCGATCATTAATATTCTGATATCAGACGGTGATTAATATACTGGTGATGCTGAATGCTGAGTGGTTGAAACAGACGAGGGGAAACTGATTGCTGCTGAGTTTGCTAAATAAACAACCCACATTTTTAAATGGTATCTTTAGGTGCTTTGCAGCCAGGTTTTCACATATCTTTTTATTTACATCATTTAATTAAATATGAATGCATAATTGATGGCTTAACTCTTAAAAAGTCTCCTTTTTCTTAATTTTAGAAGTATATTTTTATTCTTGATTTGATTTATTAGCATCATGAAATACTTATGTTTAATACCTTTCTCCAGCTCTGTGGAAGGTGAGCATGTAAAATCAGTTTGCTTCATTCCCCCAGAATTATTACCCCAGAGTGACACCTGAGATTCACGGTGATGATGGTTACAGTGAGGAACGGGGAAAGCATTTCTTAAAATTTCACTCGTACAAATTTCCGGTAAATCACTCTAATCCATATCTGCAAATATATGGATAACATATATCTTGGGTCTATGTTAACTGTTTACAATAAGAGTACAACAGTACAGCAGGATGATGAAGGCCGTGTGTGGAGGAAAACGTGCCTCTAAGTCGATAGGAATGTTCAGTTAGAGTTGCTCAACAGTGACTGTTACCAGAGTGACGTACAGCAGCGTCAGTGGAAGTACACAAAACAAAAGACAGCAGTGTGGGAGGAAAGATGGGCCTTATAAAGGCTACAATATAAATTATCATACTGACTGATGCAACTGTGCTCATTATTGTAACAGTGATTATTTTATAATAATCAATAACTGATTTTGTTTTTCTTATGTGGTGATGTCGTTTGCCATAGGTGTTAACATACCATGGTTACAGGTTTTACAATTCATACGAAGGAAGCGTGTCCTTGAAGACGTTACGGAAGTTAAGAAATGGCCATATCGCCAGTGAAGTGGCATGCAGTGAACCATTCACACACTGTATGCCAGCCGACTCTTTTTATCAACTAGAACACATTCAGGGAAATCATGTTTACAAGCTTAGTGCCAACATTCGCTAGCAGAGAGCACATGAATGACCACTGCACACCATTGTGTAGCGTGTGTTATGTGTGTGTGTTTATGTATATGAATGAGCATTGGCCATGCCTGGTTTTTAACATTACTCAAATAAACACTTCTCATTTGGCCACTTCCAAGCTAGCCGGAGAGAGGAGCCAGAGGAAACCATACACAATGGATGCCTGTGCATGGGAGTGCATGTGAAAAGGCTTTCCCACACATGCGCACACATGAAATGCTAATAAAATACCTGCATTTCTTTAGGGAAACTATTAGCTGATTGACAGCACGTCAGATAATGGCACGATAATGCGCAGAGAGCGACAGCCTGAGTTCGGCGAACACTTGATGCATGTAACAGCACGGCTCTCTTTTGTTTCCTGAATGTTTACTGTATGTATACAGTATGTACAGTATGCCGGTATAGCGCCAGATTAAAGAGGCATATAAGAATGGAAGGAAATGCATGCTGCGATGCAAAATCAGTCACAAAGTACAGTTGCTTCCTTAACATGTGTGTGTGTGTGTGTGTGTGTGTGTGTGTGTATATACAGTGTGCTGTTTTTGGCTCACCAAACTAAGCTCATCACATGAGTAGATGTGTTGGAGTGAGTGCAGAGTACATGTGTCTGTGTTTGTGTGTGTGTGTGTGTGTTGCAGGGAGATTTAGGATGAGCTTATCACATTAGCTTCCTCAGCCATGCCAGACTTTAAAGAACACTTTCTCTCTCTCGCTCTGTGTGTGTATATGTGTGTGTGTATGTGTGTGTGTGTGTGTGTGTGTGTGTGTGTGTGTGTGTGTGTGTATATATGTGTGTATATATATATATATATATATATATATATATATATATATATATATATATATATACATACACAGTACTGTGCAAAAGTCTTAGACACCATACTACATGCTGTACCAATTTTGTTATATACATTTATCATGTCTGCATAATTATATACAAAATCTTTGAGTATTTACATATAACTTAAAAATTAATGAATAAAGAACATTACAGGAGAATATATGCTTGGCATATATGTAGACAGACCAGTTTTCAGATGGAAACAAAAAAAAAACCTAATGTGTGCTCTTAATGTACAGCATATAGTATGGTGCCTAAGACTTTTGCACAGTACTGTGTGTGTATGTATGTATGTATATGTGTGTGTGTGTATGTATGTGTGTGTGTGTGTGTGTGTGTGTGTGTGTGTGTGTGTGTGTGTGTATATATATATATATGATGTAATATGAAATGGGCAGTAACAGTGCTGGGCTATTTAACTATATGGGGGTATCACTCCACATTCCAATAATGGTTAATTACACTGACTGTCGTTCACCAGCATGGGTCATTCAGGAGTCAGTACAGCCCACAGTACTGCAAAGAGGAAAGAGCATCTGCCTGCCAAAACCCATATAAAACAGTCACGGAAGCACTTTCAGCAAGAAAACTTATAAATCTGATAACGCTATGTCATCTTGCACACCACGTCTCATTTAGTAATTGTTTCTAAAGTTGAGGTTTTGGAATCAACCTCTTTATTTACACCCAAATCTAACTAGTTTCTAATAAAAGTCTGAATCCAAAATAACACTCTAACTCGTAAACTCACTAAGGTGAATGTAAACTCAAATGCCTTCCATTTAACATTATATGGGATTTAACCATGGAACAGGGAAGTTAACAGAGCTGATATTCTAAAGCAGAATACGGAAATATAAAGAGAAAGCCGTGAGATTTACCGGACTGTCTACTCAACTTTTGACCACATAGTACCGGTAAGAATTTCAAACTACTTTCACACCTGTTAATTAAATGAACGTGTTTTTTGGCTGCACTCTCTTGCCTACGGCTACGTCACAGCAAAGCTGATATCCAGCACAATATCACTCCCTCAAATGTGATATTGCATAATTAAAATAATAAAACAGTTTAGATTTACTAGATTAAAAATACAGGCCTCACAGTAGGGATGCAATGCAATAAAAGGCAGCGCAATGTTACTGTTCGTTAAATGTTTTTTGTTGTTTTTAAAATACGGCATATGAATCTTTATTGTTGATGTCTCCTTGACATGCAAGACACCACTGTTGCACAAAGTTCTAGGGAATTTCAGTTTCACCAGAGGCATTAATTTTCAGCCACTCTTTGCTGGAGGGGTTGTGTTGCTCTACCTTTCTCTGTATGTTAGGTGACAACAACATGGCCAGACCATAATTGCTTTCTTCTTTAGAAAATCTTGCATGATTTTGGCAGAGTGCTTTGATTCGTTATCATACTGGAATATTAGTCTCCTGCCAAGCTTCCAGAGACTGGGACTCAACTTGTCAGCCAGTATTTTCGTATACTCTCAGGCATTCATGGTGCCATTTATAAAATGATTTCCACAAACAACATCTGCACTCATTAAACTTCATATCATCGCACTCTAACTTACATGATTCACTGTCAGGACTATGCATTTGTTCTGGTAATCCTTGTCAGGGTGGCAGCAACACGCTGGACCAGGATCTGATCAATGAATGGGCTTCCAATAGGCTACATAGGTGTTGATGTTATGCAACATCCTTCATGTTGTCTGAGTGGA
Source organism: Clarias fuscus (assembly GCA_030347435.1). NCBI lineage: Eukaryota > Metazoa > Chordata > Actinopteri > Siluriformes > Clariidae > Clarias > Clarias fuscus. Next base: position 18,142,758 of record CM059229.1, on the reverse strand, counting down.
CCCAGAAACTCAGATTTCCATCAATTAAACCTGTGCCATGTCTAAAACACTTGACCTTTTTTTTGGTGCACTGATCATGTTATCTTATAAGAAGAACAGCCACTGCAACTCTGATTGGCATATTGGCTCATTCTGAGACAAGTCATGCAGATAGAGACAACTGGTTGATCCAAAATTGAGAAAGTTCTGGTCTTCACAGGTCATTTTGTAACTATAACCTATAACATTTACAATTCCATTTAGCCATTTGGCAGACGCTCTTATCCAGAACGGCTTACAAAAGTGCTTAAGTTTCTGTCATTGAATAGATCCTTACACTGGGTTACTAGGTTACTAACTACGTACCAGTCAATTACCGTTGGGAAGATTTTTTCCCTCCTATTCTGGAACAGTTCTTGCACGAACAGGATTGTCAAGTGCATTTGCAAAACCCACCAAGCGCCATGATGAAACTGGCTCTCATGAAGAAAATCCCAGGAAAGCAAGACCAAAACTTACCTCTGCTGCAGAGGAGAAGTTAATTTAGAGCTACCAGCCTCAGAAATCACCAATTAACAGCTACTTATTAAGCCATTATTAAGCCTCTACAGAGCATAAGCAGCTGAGGCTGATGATTAGTCACTCGATAGGTCAGGATTGGAATTTCCTACAAGTCTACCTGAGCCTCCAATAACTGCCTGGACTCCATATTAACATCAATTAACATCTATTAACAACTGTTATACTGAACTGCCTGCCACCTAACACACAGTATGAATGCAGATCAATTCTTGCTTTCTGTTTAACCTAAATGAGGATGGGTTCCCTGTTGCATCCGGTTCCTCTCAAGGTTTCTTTCTACTGTTATCTCAGGGAGTTTTTCCTTGCCACTGTCACCCTCGGCGTGTTCATCAGGGACAATCTGACCATTTTGATTCATACACATTACAAAAAGTTTCATTACAAACTTAAATAATTCTTTTGACTGTGTAAAGCGCTATACAAATAACATTTAATTGAATTGAATAGACATCTCAACATCAGCTGTTCAAAGAAGATTACTGCATACTTTACAAAGTAGAAAGAAATAAAAACCAGAAAGAACCATGGAAATAAAAGGTGTGTCCAAACTTTTGACTGGCGGTGTAACTCCGGTAATAGCTTCAGTTAATCTTTACACCATACATCAGAATGGGTGTCATCAGTGACTTAGTATGTAAAAATGATTTTTCCTTTTTAATGATTTGGTATGTAAAATAAAGGTGGCAGACCTTCAAGTGAAACCACCTTGTTGATGAAAGAGGTCAAAGGAAAAAAGCCAGACTGATTTAAGCTAACTATAAGGCATCAGTAACTCCACCATTCTTTGAAATCTGGAAAACAAACAGACAATATTGTTTCCAATCAATCCAGTTTGGGTGAGTTTCTTCCGAGCAAAGCCTCATGTTCCTGTTCTTGTTTGAGGGCAGAGGGACTTGATTTGGTCTTCTGCACTTGTAGCCCACTACCTCAAGGTTCTCATTGTTGTGAATTCTGAGATGCATTTCTATAGAGTTACTGTGTGAGTGTGTGTGTGTGTGTTCCAGTCCTCAGATGCCTTCTCCAGTTAAACACAAGGATGTCTTTTGCAGTTTACATTGCCTTATACGGCTGCAACCTTGTGTCCTCAGACAGAGGAATGGGGGTAGGGGAAAAGTAGCAACTGTATGATTTGTTAGTATCACTGCTCTGTTTTTCGGCTACAAGATCCTGTCCTGTGTGTGTGTGTGTGTGTGTGTGTGTCTCGGTGCTTGCCTCTCTTTGGGAAACAGGCCTTGACCCCACATGGCTCAGCTTTGATTAATTTGGATTCTTTGACTGGAGCAACTCCCACTCTTAGTCTAATAAACCTGCTGAAACAAAAATGCCTGCCACACTCATCAGGCCTCCCCTCCCCTCTCCACCCCTTTTGCACTCTTTCCTTAAAGAAGCTTCCGTCACCAGAGCTTTACCATGATAAAGAGTGTCACAACGTAGTGCCCAGGGGTTTGGAGCTGTTAAGTTTGCTGATGTGACTTTATTTATGAATGACTTCCAGAAGTATGTATCATAAATGTGCACATTTTGAAAAAAAAAAAAAAAAAGACAAACAAACATGGACATTGTCATCATTAACTTTATAACAACTTCAAGAGTTGTTTCTATGTGGCTTTTCAGAAAGTTTAGAAAAATGTATGACATTCCATGTATGTAATTTGTTTCTCTTGTCTCTATTTCTGTTTTTACTTTGCTGGATTTCAGCATTTTCCCCATATAGTTGCATCCCTTGTAGCAGCACTGCACCCATGTATTGGAAATGTTGGTAGCATCATAACCTGACAGACTCTTATAGTAAGGTAATATTAGGAAAGAAAAGAATATATTTATTAATCTTTCCGAGTTTTTAAATTATCAGTCTATTCAAGTCATCTACCAAATGCACAGTAGTACATTTACCTACTGCATATGGTCAGAATGTATTCATCATGTTTTACTGCGGTATAAGATGGAATTAATAGCACAAGTGTTGAAGTCACTGTTCAACAAGAATCTTTAAAATGCATTTTAGAATGCTTCATCCCATTTTTATGGATAGGCAATAAACATTTCAATAAAGTTCACCATTTATTTCATTAGGTTATCCAAAGGATTAAATCAATGCATTATTTATACTAAAGAGATAATGTTCTATAAACTGATACAAATACAGACATAAACAGTAGGTGCATTAGTCTTTTATTTGTTTGTAGTTTGCCCCAGTAGTAGCCTAGTAGTCAAGTAACCTAAACACAGTCAGCCCAAAATAAAAAGTATACGATCTAATCCAAAAAGGGGGAAAAAAGAATCTTTATTTATGTAGCCACCAAACCCAATGCCCACACACACACACACACACACTTCAGGCACTGTTCAAAAGGTGACTAGGTATCTCTGCCGGAATATTTCTTTGGAAAAAACATCTAATTAGACTTGTTCTGTTTTTGGTATGTGCACAATGGGGTAGTGGTTTAACAATGTGGTTTTGGAAGTCTAGGGTAAACAGTTTGATTCCCTCTTTCTAGTCTGTGAAGTTTGAATGTTCACATGCATGGTGGATTTAAGATATTAAGACTATCTTCCTGGAAATTATAATCATATGCTGATTAAAGAACCCAATTTTGACTAGCCTCGGTACTCAGCTACACTACCTGGCACTGCATCAAGCAAAGAAAACAACTAAGGAATTTTAAAATAACTGAGATTGGGTTAAAAGCCCTTCAACACTTTATCAAATACTGAAAGGATAGAGCTGAGCTGAGCTTTATTGAAGAAATACTGTATGGTCAGAAAATCATGAATGAAGAATCAATTAAACATTTTACTGTATTTGCATGCTAAAAAAAATCAACAGTAAAAAATGTAAAAGAATTTCCACAGGACTAAACAGCTGTGTGGCCACACACACACACAAAAAAAAAAACACTTGTTGGTAAGGCTAATTACAAAAAAATATTATTAGGGCCCAAGCACTCTAAGGTGCGCAGGACTCTCTTGTTTTCCTAAGGATTTTTTTTTCCAACCTTTTGGACTTTTCGGGGGGTCTTAACATGCTCGAAAACTCATGAAACTTGGCAGACAGGTTGGAATCTGCTGCCATCAGGATGCCCGAGAGTCGCGTGGCCTGGGGCCCCCACACAAGATTTTGCTGCATAGCTCATACACACTTTCACATAGGCAAACGAAACTCGGTACACATTAGAGCTCATCGAGCCGAACAACTTTTGCACTGCATGTCCTGGGCTCAACTCAACAGGAGGCCCGTTATTTTGGGTCATTTGCAAAAACACACCCGATGGAGTTTGATATAGGGAAGTTTCCTAGGGAAATTATACGATCGCCACCAAATCGGGCCAAAGAGGTCTAAAGACATTGAGAATGCTAAATTGCGGAGGGATTTTTAATATCTCAAACGGACCAGCCATGATAATGTCTTAAACTTATACAGAAAAATGATTAATAACTTTGTGTGGCATTATATTGAGTGACAATATATTCAGGAACATCATAGTGTGAGGCTTATTTTCCAGAATATGCGGCCTATTGTACACACATACACATCACAAATGTTAACACTCTCACTCACACACACACACACACACACACCCTAACGCACTCAACAAATATTTAGGGCCCAAACTGACATTAGCCCTGTATAGTGTGTGATGTGTGCAGGTTGTGCGGTGCAACCGAGTGACGATGGGTTTTTCGAGGTCTTAACACACTCGAATAACACAGGTTGTGCGGTGCGCCCGGGGTAGCGATGGCACAGGGTGCTTGGGCCCGTCATCATTGCTTGCAACTATATTTATTATATTATAGATTATATTATATTTTTATTATTATTATTATTATTAAGATTTGGACTATGGAGCAATGGAAAAATGTGGTCTGATGTGTCCATATTGACCCTATTTTAGTGGTAAGCGCATGAAGTGAGGTACCCATCATGCATAGTGCCAACTGTATAAGCCTGTGAAGCCAGTGTTATGATCTGGGGTTGTTTCAGAAGGAAGGCAGCTGATGACCTGAATGTGCTGTATGACCAGTTTATTTCATCTTTTACATAATATTAGTTTTTTCCCTGATTGCACAGGCATATTCCAGGATTCAAACTGTGAAAGAGTGGTTCTGGGAGCATAAGGAATCATTTTCATATATGACCTGGTCACCGCATTGTGGCTATAAACAAAGCTAACAGTAATTAAATGAAATCTTGGAGTATGTGACTTCTTTTTTTTAATTTTTTTTTTTAGCCAGGCAGTGTAGAAAGGGTTTCCAGAAAACTAAAACCAAAGGAAATCAGTTTTTAAAAATATATTAAATTCAGTTTTATTTATATAGTGGTTTTAACACTGATCATTTTTGCAAAGCAACTTTACAGAATAAAAAACATTGTGTGAGGAAATATTTTTATGATTTAAAAAAAATAATAATTATGATTATCAGATTGTTCTTGATGTGCAAACCGGGGGGTGAGGGTGCCAAGGAAAAACTCCCTGAAATTACTATTTTCCAAGACAGATCTGAAGTGTTTTCACCCTCTCAATAGATGTGAAAGTGCACGAGTTAAATAAAGTTTTTCCCTTGTTTTGGTTGTTTGTTTTTGTCATTTGTTATATTTTCTGAACTAAAAGTAATTAAATTTTTTTCAACGCAGGAATAGAAATACGTAATGCTAAACTGACACTGGTATTGAATTACACAGCTAGTGTGTAATAAACTGGCACTAGTAGTTATTTAATATGTTCTAAATTCACACCATAATTCAGCTCTTTAAACATCCTTACTGGCCGGGTTGATTATTGCTCATGAGGTTAGATCAAATCTAACCCTATGGGCAGTAATCCAATATTTACACAAGCACTCTTGATATTCTTACTGCCTGGTTAAGGATACAAGCCCATACATGGATTTCCTGTTCAACAACCAGCAGCAATGACTAGTGATTCGAAAACTGTCATTTCTAAGGTGCAGTGTTTGTATACCAACAAACAATAACACTCGGATTGGTTAGTATTTCAAAGTAAAAAAAAACAACTCATTGTATTGTGTCCCCCCCGTAAGCAGACCCCTTGAATGAGATGCGGGAATCTACGTACTACAAACACTCCAGTGTGAGTGCATAAACAATGCAAGACAAAGAAAGAGCCAGCACTCAGAATTACAAAAGATGTCTCAGTATCCTGTTAGATTTTACTAAAAATAAATTAATTAATTATGAAAATGACCTCTCACTGACTTTAGGGTGCAGCGTTTCTGTACAGAATTAAATAGAAATTCAAATACACACACACACAATGTTTCAGTGTGTTCCACCTTGTAGCAAAACCTTATGCAGAAGAGCATAAGCAGTACTAATTTAATACTGTATGTCACTTGTACACCTGATGGAAGATTAATACACTGTGCTGACTGATATTTGATTTCTTACGCCGCAGAAGTGCAACGCTAAGCTTTTATAGCTTTGTAGGTCACTGCATAGGTCCTGAGGTTCTTTCATAACCATTGGCAATGAGTGAAGTAACTCTCCTGACCCACTTGAAATAAACAGATACAAGAGCAAACTAGAGTATAGATAACTTTTAGATAACACCTTTTACACCTGTTCTTTCTTAAATCAAGATTTTCATACCCTTATTTCTAACAAGATCACTGAAAATTGTATTAAAAAGCAGTAATTCAGAAGAAAATCCGGTTGCTGTATGAAAAGTAAAAAGCAAATTCGCTCATTACATCGAACAATTAACTTGTGATATTTCCTGTTTACATCTTTTGTGCAAATCATAATTTTGTCCAGCATGTTTAATTTCCTTTATATGTCTAACTTTGGCACTCAAAGGCCATGTGTTATCACACATAACACTGGGAGACATTGGGGTGTCAAGTGGAATGAGACTGGTGCATTTACACTTGAGCTAAAATGCATCTTGGAATCCTGAAATATTTTAGTGGCACATTTTAAAATCTTTTTTCAATGTATCTTGGGTCCTTTTACTTCCACCTGCATTTTAAAATACAGATATAAGACACTTTGAATGGCTGAATGAATGCAGAATATTACTTTTAGACATGAGGGCAAAAATGACTAGTGAAAACAAGTTAAAAGTAAAAAAAAGTTACCTTGTTCCAAACATATATACCTTTTAATGCAATTTCTCATAAGATCAAGTTTTTATCTTTCCTTTTATAATTGATTAACTTTAAACAGTATACTACTGCGTGATATACAGTACTGTCTGACTGGCCATTGTCTGCTGTTGCTTGCAGCGGGATTAATCTCCAATGGAATGTGTATTAAAGTGTTTGGCACACGAGGGAAATGGCGCTGAGTGTACCTGAAGCATACTGATTCAAACGCGACATAGGAGACGTGCCAGGGTTCCTGTCGCTTAGTTTGCATATTGTTCGCGGCCTCTGTCACTGCCTGGGAAACGGGCCGGTACAACAGCACTTCTCCACTTCCGGAACGGGCGTCCATCTATTCCGCGCGCAAGGTCACGTATCACAGTTGCCGAGCAGCGGCGCGCTTTAACTACGCGCTCCCCGGCCTCACTAATGCGCGCTTCGCTTCGATGGGAGTCAGTCTGATTGACATGGGTGTGAGCAGATGCACCCGAGACGACGTCACTTGGCATCATCAATGAGCGAACTGGGGGGGGGGGGGGGGGGGGTGTTAGGGTGTGTGCGCTTTCGAAAGAGGGAAACCTCAATGGAGGATGCAATTGTTCATCCAATATATAGACCACTGACTGCTATGATGTGTTCTGTTGCGCGCCAGTTGGACATTTAAATGCTAATCAATACACACATATTAATCAATTCAATCATTTAGCGCGCGACATTAATCCTTAATGACCTTATGATCTCGTTCACTTTTGCCTGATTGGGAGGTGGGAAAGTTTTGCCATGGAACACTGATATCATGGAAATGAGGAGTTCCGGCGTCAAAGTGATTATGTTCTGTCTAAACAAATGCATTTGATTTGCATGCCCCAGTGTACACACAGTCTTGATTAAAGGGAAGCATTTACACGCTTGAATTTTGCCATGCCATGTCGTACTGTGCTCCTTACCAGGTTTAACCCATGCTGCTGCTGCTGCTTCTGCTGCGTGTGTGTGTGTGAAGTAGACTAATTGGAGTCACGCAAGTCCAAAAAGAGATTGCATCACTAGATCGTGTTTTGCTCCCCACTCCGGCACCACGTGTCATCAAAATAAATAGGATAGATCTACCGACGCATTGTGCGTGTTGTATGAAAATAAGCGAACTTCCCGGCCGTCCAATCAGAGCGGGCTGAAATTTCAACTCCTTCTTTTCAGAAATCATTAATATCTCCGGACGCGTCAAACATTAACGTGCCAGTTGCTCCTGGAGCGTATAAATACTCGGCGCGTCGAGGGCAGAGCTTAGTCATTTCACCGGGCTCAAGAAGGAGAACACCAACTAGAAGGAGACATCACAGGAGAAACAAATCCCAAGTATTCGTTAGTTCGCGTATTCGAACGTTAGGATTTGTTCGTTTGTTTATCATATAGCTATTTGTCTTTGATCGTTTTGGAATGAGCGGAGTCTTTCTGAAGTTGCTCCACGCGGTGGTACTTGGCGCGGTCCTCTCAGCGCCACAGCTCCGCGCTTCGCCGCTCCTGGAGCCGATCCGGTGCGCCGAGTGCACCGCGGAGCGCGTGGCTGAGTGTCCGCCGGTGGAAGCCGGTTGCGCAGAGGTGCTGCGGGAGCCCGGATGCGGCTGCTGCATGGCGTGCGCGCTGAAGCGCGGGGATGCGTGCGGCGTCTACAAGGCGCCGTGCGGCTCGGGGCTGCGCTGTCTGCCCGCACCTGGAGAACTGCGGCCGCTGTACGCGCTCACACGGGGTTATGGCGTGTGCACTGAGATCGGGGAGGACGTGCAGACTCGCACGCAGCCGGCGTCAGGTAGGAAGCCTATCCCCCAAAATCCTTTACATGAGCTTTTCTAGAGCGGATAAGAAGCCAGACAATATGCTTGTGCTTTAACGTCTTATTTCGAGCCGCCGATTATACCAATAGTATGTGGAGTTTTACTATTATTATTATTATTATTATTATTTATCCGTAACTCGTTTTCTTTTCTTCTCCAGCTCAGCCCGAACTGGATGGTGATGGTCGGAGTGAGGCTTCTGCAGGTTCTGAAGCCGGCTCACAGATCGTCGTGCCGAGCCACATCAAACCCTACGACCCGTGGCTCCTCAGTGGCGCTCAGGAGAGCATGAAGTCCAAAGGGAGCACCTACAGAAGGAAACTTGTCGAGCAGGTGGGTACACTACCCAGAAAAAAAAAAAGTTTTAATTGGGCTATAACAAAATAGTAGCCGTGTGTGTGTGTGTGTGTGTGTGTGTATAAATCAACCGGGAACACAGTGACATGTATGTAACATTTCCAACCACTAGAGGGCAGGATAACACTTTAAAAAAAAAATCTTCTGTCGCACAAGTTTGAGAACTCGCATATGACATGCAAGACTCTTTGAACAATATTGTGTGAGTAATTACATCACCTCTCATAGTAGATGTCATTAAGCTACCCCTGAAAATTAGAATCCAAAGTGCAGTAGGATATGTGATCCCTTATCTTAGGGAAAATCTAATCTAGTTATTAGAATTTTAATAAATTTTGGCTCCTTCACTAACTTCGTATCAAACTTTTTAATCTTGACCATTTAAGTAGTAAAATTATGTTGTTGTTTGTTTTTTTCTTTCATTTGTCTCAGGGCCCTTGCCATGTGGAGTTAAAGAGAGCTCTTGAAAAGATTGCTCGGTCCCAACAGAAGCTGGAAGAGAAGCTGACAAAGTTTTACCTGCCTAACTGTGATAAACAAGGCATGTACAAATCCAAGCAGGTAAGCATAAAGTATTACTAGCTTATACAGATTGTTCTTGGTGTAAGAGTATCTCTTAACCTTTAACAACGAAATGATTAGAATGCACAGATAGTTGCATGTTTATGAAGTTAAGTGTCTCAAGTTAAGGTTAAACAGAAGTATGTGATAAAAACATAGACACATTGTTTAGGCTGATACACAACACAATGCAGCTGGTGAGCATGTGGTTCTACATCCACACTCTACAGTGTCAGAGTCAGAATCTTTGCAAACACAGTTTCTTGTCTTTCCGCAGTGTGAATCGTCTCTGGATGGCCAGAGGGGGAAGTGCTGGTGCGTGACGTCGTGGAATGGAAAAAAGATTGCGGGATTCAGTGAACTTCCCACAGATGCCGAGTGCCCTCACGAGCTCAATCACTGATCACACAACCACACACACATAGAGATTCAGGATCTGAGGAACTCTTCCACTCATGGACTATTTCCACAAGCATATACATACAGAACATTATGCCACTGATTTCTTTTCTATGTTCTATTTATTTATTGTAGCCTTCAAGTTTTTTTTTTAATGCAGGTACACTGTTGTTTAAATTAGTGAATATTAGTTCACTAAACCCACCAAAAAAGAAAACTATTCTTTTATTATTATTTTTTTGTTTCTGAAAGGATTCTGTATGAATATGTTTATATTTACTTAATACATATTTATTTAAACTGAATGTATTCATATAATTATTCGGGTGAGAATATTTATACCTTTATGCCTTATTATTGTTATTATTTTTGTATGGAGTAAAAATGTATATGTTGAGTGTGTTTTTATCGGTGTCAGTCGTCTTAATTTCCCAACTGAGTGTTGGTAGGAATCAAAATGGAAAAAAGCACTGCATGACCAAACCACGTTGTCACTGCATAAAGCGTTCTATGCATTTTACGTTGTTACACTGTTGACCTTTTTTGGTCTCGTTTCCTTTATATTATTGCACAATTAAGTGAAGAAGACTAAAACTTTCACAATTCTCTATTCTGTTCTGCAGTGCATGATGGGTATTGGTCTTCGTATCTTCTGAAACGGGTAACTGCTTGTTCCTACCTCTGTTTTTGAAGATTTATTGTATCTGTGTTATTTCTGAGAGACCTTGCTTTTGCCAGTGTGGCTTTTCGACCACAGGACCACTTAAGGTTGAGTGCTTATATTTGGAGAGTACACATCGTTATAATGGTATGTGTGTGTACATGCATACATATAAAATGTGTGTGTGCCTTTTTAATAAATTGTGGGGGAAAATGTCTTTCTTCTTGTGTCTCTTTGTGTGCAATGAAACATAGCTCAACTCAGCTGCATTGACAACTGTTCAAGAAAGCATTAAACCCAATTTGCCAAACACTGTCAATAAATGTATCTGGAAAAAAAAACTTGAAGCATAGGTTATCTTTCTTTTTTCTTAAAATATACCTTGCCAAGTCATGATTATGCTCCTGTGTGCCTTTTAAAAAAATTGCCTGTGGGCAGAATTCTATTTGTGAGCATGTGCGTCCTTATCGTGGTAATCGCCAACGGCGCTGTGCACTAATTTTAGCTCGGTATTTGGGGGAACCAAGCTCTGCTTTCTGCAGTGCCTTTGACCTGTTCTCTGTTTGTGCTGGTCGGGCACAGGAATGCCCCCCCCCCCCCCCCCCCCCAATCTTAAGTTCTTTAAGTGGCATGTGAAATGCAGGTCTGCTTAAACCTGTGAAATTGATTTATACACTGGGTTGTGTAGTCTAATGTGAATTGTGGCCTCTATATGAAATGCAGTGTCATGGTGTCTGGACAGAGTTACATCTTCTTTGGATGAAGAATAACGACTCTTTTATAGGTATAAATGTAATGTTCTCTTAAAATGACCGGGAGGCAAAGCATATAAACATGATTGCGTTCCCAAAACACTGTCAGTATAAACTGTGACTTAAAGCTACACTCAAGAAAATAGTCAACATGTTTGTCAAGTGTTTGTCAAGGCCTGCTGTCTGAACACACTTTTCTAATATAGCCTACAAACACAACCAAATTGGAGAAAAATGTTATGAATGTCATGAGAAATGTCTATGGTATGCTATTTCTTTTAGACATTGTACCAACAACAAAAGTACATTTAAATTGTAGCATTCTTTACAACTGACTACACATCTACCGATTATTAATGTGTATTTTATTGAGCAGTGACAATGAAAGAGCATTATATATGGACAGTAGTGTTGCTTGCATGCTTTTATCCATTCAAACAGAGACCAGAAGTCACATATAAATTAAAATAGTATTTATTTTTATTTTAAAAAATACATTAAATAAAAATTATATATGAACAAGACCATTTGCCTTTCTTAAAGAAAGGCATAGCTGTGTAATATTTATTTTAGTAACATGAAAAGCTTTTAAACAGATCAAAATTCTTTCAAATGATAAAAAAAAAAAAATTAAAAAAATGTACAATTACCCGTGAATGGAGAGATCCTTAAAAGTGACTTGCGGCTATAAGTGGCCCGAACATTGCACAACAGAATGAGGAACGGCAAGCGATTTTTTTTCTTAACTCAACTTTTTCGTAAGCTTTAATATAAGTCAACATGGAGGTGCTTAGCATTACCATAACCAGTGCTGGTCCTTCCTGTATACATACATTTCAAGTCGTGTATTTCCACCCTCATCACCCCTGGGGCCTGCCATGTTAATACTTAGCATGGCATTTAGCTTAGTATAATAATAACATGTATAATAAATTGTAATGATTTTCTTTTCTTTCTAACATTTATATTTCTTATGTTTTCATCATTCCTATGAATTAATAAATGCTAGATAGAAAACTGGATTACAGATACAGGACCTAGATAAGGTAATACTGTAGACAAAGCTGGTTTACAAAAAGGTACAGTGAAGAAGATTTGAATAAAAGACAGCTGTTGCAAGAAAAAGCACAAAAAAAAAAAGAAAAGAACTGTTAATATAAATGAGCAGAATCCTTTGGGCCCCAGAAAGGTTAGGAGTGGCACTTAGCTTAACTTTAACATTCATGTTGTTTTAAGCTTAATTCAAAAGCACATCAGTAAATGCAGAGCTGAAAACATACTAAACCAAAGATTATCTGCAGATTAACTTTAGCTTACAGTTAGCTAAGATTTAGCCATGTATCTTAAGAGAAGGATCTGAGAAACCTGAAGACGTTTCATATTACAACAGAACCATCTCTTGACTTAACTAAAAACGCATTAGTGATTATATTCCCAAAATGTGTTGTTTTATTTATTTCCTGTTGTGCAATCAGTGAGTCACTTAGTCCTCAAAAACAAGTGAAAAGAATGAGCTTATATGCCTTTTGTAGATAAATAACTTCAATATTTTAAAAATTCACATGCCTTTTCAGACACAAAGCTGGCTAGAAAAAAAAAACAGAGATATACCAATCAGCCATAACCCAACATTAAAAACCAAACATTAAGACCAATAATTGTGTAGGTTTCCCTTATGCCACTGGGTCAGCTCTGTCCCACCTGAGCATGACTCCACAAGTCCTCTGGGGTGTGCTTTATGTTAGCGATGGATCCTTTGGGTGCATGGATGCTCGGTTGGCTTGAGATCTGGGAAATTTGGAGGTCAGATCAATAACCTTGAGCTTTTTACCTTCTGAGCCCCATATGCAGCAGGCTGTGATGCATTGAGTGTTCTGATACCTTTCTATCATAGCCAGCATTAGCTGTTTTCTGTGGAATCAGACCAGACAGGCTTGCCTTTGGCCCCCAACAGGTATAGGTAAGCCTTGGGTTACTGGTATATAATCAATACTATTCAATTCACCAATCAGTGGTGTTAGTGTTGTGGCTGATCAGTGTATGTAACTAGCTAGTTAAAGAAAGGAAAACAATTTTTGTACTTTGTTTTACTCTTCGCCCAAATCTATCTGTGAAATAAAAAAAGATCTAGCACCAACATGTCTTGAGTCTTTGAGTAACTTTTTTGTATATAATGTATAATATAAATGTACATATATTTTATACTTTTTTTTTTTGGGATAGTGTTGAGGGATCAAGCTTTTGGCTGATTCTGTGCTACTGAGCTACTGGGAGTGGGGATACCTCTTCAGCACCCTCTATATTTCAAGTAATTTCTCAGGAGGTCAGACAATGAAAAAAAAAAATCCCAACATCTGTACTGCAATCAAAAGACAAGCTATCCAATAGGGTCACTGAGCTGATCTCCAAGCTTTTAGTTTGGGTGAAGTAACTGGACAGCATTTAAAGAGGCAGAGTACTAAACACTAATCATTATTTGCCAAATTTCAGTCCAGACATTGTTAAGGCAGTGAGCTGAAAAAAGAACATGACTGCCAGTGATCAGTATTGAGCTTTGGAGTGCATACATATTGTTTCATTGTCTTACATAGTTGCTGAAAAGTCTCAGAAGGATGAGTATCGTGCAATTTGTGCAGTCATTTGATGAAATGCACAAGATGTCAAACATCCCAACGGACTTTTACAGCACTGGGAGCAATATTATGTCAAGTGCTCTGTGATGTATTTTAGTGCATTAAATATATACTGTGTATTATTTCCATTTGGAAGCATGATGTAGCTTTGATTTAATCAGTTACTCTGTTTTCCTTCCAGCTGAACAACAACAACAACAACAACAACAAAAAAGGCTGGTAAGAAAACATATCAGAAATCATGCAATCTCCTACATGGTTAAGCTGCAAGCGATCACACAAGTGATCACACAAGAAAAGAAAGAAAGAAAGAAACACACTGAAATGACTTGTTCATTGCAAAGTCCTTCAGTGTGATGAATAGGTCCTCGAATAGCATAAATTTAAACACTATGCTCTTAGATTAGTGTTGCAAGATATGGACATCTGTAATAGACTGGGGTAGTTGTTCAGTGAGGGACCAAAGTGCATCAAGTGCTTGTGCTTCAGATGGAGCCAATGGCAAGAGCAGGCCAATACTACCAAGCCTGCCCAGTTCAAACAGTCTTACACCAGAAGGGCTGAGACAGGATGTGATGCTACAAGAGAAACAGTGATAGTCACGGCAGTGATTTGCTCAAGGCGCTTCATTTCACCAGAAAAAGAAAATGGCCAACCATGTACTTTCAGTCAAATCCTTATACTTAAGAAGGTGTCAGACATAACCAAAAGGTAATCAAGCCCAAAGGGTAATTTAAATATTTCTTTTGTTGGTGTAATCCAAATGGTGCCCTCATTGGGCTATAATAAAAAAAAAAGAATAGCACAGATCTTCCCCTCCTTCCCTACCTACCTCCCCCCCCCCCCCCCCCCCCCACCTCTCTCTAATCTCCTGTTGTGTGAAAGTGACCTGATGAGTCCCTGATCCGGTACATAGGTGGGGTGCTCAGAAATAAGGCACCATCGTTTTTTTTTTTTTTAAATCTCCCTTTCCCCATTTTTCACTGTGGATTCATACTATTCAGAGAAGATCTTCCTCCCTCTTTAGCTTTCCTTCAGTCTCTCCTGCATTTCCCATTTGTTTTTCTTAGTTGTAACAGTGGACTTGGCTGTGTTCTTTGCCCTCGTAGCCTGGCAGAGGCTGTCCATACTTGTCCACGCACCAACACTGACCGCGTTTATGGCCTTTGGATGGACGACACTGTAGGGAGACAGAAAAATGGATGGGAGTGTTAGAGACATGTATATGTAAAGATAACTGCCTCCAAATGGAGGAAGAAACAAACATGGGCAAAAAACCCACATTTCTCCCAGAATATCTCACCCAGGTGACAGAGAGTAACACCACTACTAGAAACTAGAGTTAGAGAGACAGTAAGACTGAGACAGAACAAGACAGACAAAAACTAATAATGCAATACAAGACAAAAATTAATAATGCAATTTAGATAACAGTAGTCCTATTGGTGTATGAAAACATATTTAGTTATAAATGTTTTAATCTAAATTACTATATATCTTTTTTTATATATATATAATTTTACTTGGCAGAGTGTGGGGAAAAAAAATATCACGATCCCCTCTCCAACCTTTTGGCAGTTAATCAAAAATGGTGCAAATCAAATATTACACCTTGAGGGAAGAATGTATTGCTGTCATTGACTCAGTGTGCTTATGTGCACGTATATTTCAGAGTGTTTGGCTCACCTACATAATATCTATTAGCTTAATAGGCAATAGATAATAGCAAAATAGTTGTGATCTTAGAGCATTTTTAAAACTTGCTTTCTTAAATCAACTAAAATTGGTTTCTTATCCAAGATTTTCTGATATCATGGATTTTCCTTTTAACTGTAATGATATGACACAAATACTATGCAGACATATAAGATTGACATTTTAAATAATTGTAGTTTCCTTTTTAAAATTTTTTTTTAAAGATTTGTCATGGTATAAAATTGTTGACACCAAATAAATGTTTTAAACATTTAAAATATGAGGTATGTTCAAGTCAAACCAGGACTTTCATTGTGCAGAATAACAATACAATTATGAGAGTATAAGGTACTTTAATTTCTCTATATAAATAAAGCACAATTTCACTAACGTACTTAATCCAGCGTTGGATACCATCAAGGTAGAACGTTTTCTCAGTACATCGCAGCCATAATCTGAATTGCTGGCCTTCCGCAGCATTAAACCAAACACATGGAAATGGCTTGGAGAGAAGTCAGGGATGTTGCAATAACTTCCATTCAAGTTCCTGTAATGTGCAAGTGGTGTTGGTGAATGATTATGTGTACCGTTATCCTAAATGTATTAGAAAGTTTCCATCTTAGCATGCTGAAATGTTATTAACTAATCACTTTACTCAGAAATTCCTGCCTGGTTGTATTTATCCAATACACTGACCTCATGGATCATTAATTAATGCTCAACAAACAAATACAAAGTGTAGTATTAGATCATAATTGATGTAATTTATTGATAATAGTGGGGCTGTTGATAATTATGCTCATTTCCAGGAAGAGCTGAATTCTCCATGGGGGCGATACTGCAGCACAGGCGAGTGATGGAAGTAGGTGATTATCACCTACAGCATGGAAAGACACTGTGGTCTCGTTGGAGTCCATAAGCCGAGACCCAGACTCCAGCCAAGATCGACTAATGAGACCCAGATCTAGACCAAGGCTATGTTTATGTGGTCTCAAGAGCTAGCTTCTCTCCAAGTCAGCCTGGTAATTTTAACAAATTGTGCACATAGCCTTACACACATACACGTACACAACTGTGTGCACACATGAGGGCTGAATATACAGTGCATGCTGGCTTGAGTAGTGTCTTTATGATGTTAATGAAAAAGTGTAAGAGTATATTTGGCTCTGCTAAAACATTCCCCCTACTCAGTAAAAGCCTGTCGGACTATTTTGGGAAACTGGTACTGAATAGAAATCATCTGGAGCTTATTACACACACTCATTCACTCAAACACACGCACACAGAAATAGACAGAAGAACACAGAAATAGACAAGAAAAATGTGAATTTCTCAATGAAAGTGTGTGCAGGAGAGATAGAGAGAGAGAGAGAGAGAGAGAGAGAGAAAGGGGAAAATACCTCAACCAGGACAAGAGCAGTTTGGGAAATAAAATGGAGCATTCATTTTGTCCTCTTCATTTCTCTCTGAATGTTTCCTTCCCTCCGCCCTCATCTCATCACACATTCTTAGCCTTTTCCCCTTTTTTTAAATCACGGCTGATCTTTCGCAATGAATAAACTTTTTCTTTTTATCGCACAGAGCAAAGAGCATGAGAAGGAGAAGTTAGAGGGACAAAGGACGATTTCTGGGAGAGAACAAGCGCACTTCAGGCAGTAAAATGTGTGCATGCAGAACAGAGCACAGAGCTTCCTGTGTCGTGTCTCGAACAGATGCAACTGCTCCGGTCAGAACGCGAGCTGGAATGACTTCTATGTGCCAGAATCTGTTCCTGTGGCATTTCTATTAACTTGTGTGCTTAAAAAAACTAGTATTCTGAGTTTCTGCTATTGTGCGTGTGTGCGTGCGTGCGTGCGTGCGTGTGTGTGTGTGCACATGCAGGTGTGTCTGTATAATCCTGTCAGTGAGGCAATGTCTAGGGGATATAACACAACAGCCTTGTGTTTATTGAGTATGCATGTGTGTGAGAGCACAAATGTGTGGGTTTTATGCGTCACAAAGTGAGCTATAACGATTGCAGGTCCGTTACATTGCCCTTATGGACAGCAAGAAGGCTATAGAGACATTGAAAGCAGTCACAGGGTAAATACACACACATACACGCGCACAGACACACACGCATGTCCAATATGCAGGTTAACATATGCATGTGAATGTGAACAGTGTCTGTTTTCCCCTGTTTGACCCGATCCTGGTCTACATCTGTCAATTTGTGCATCAACTCTTCTTAAACCTGAGTGTAAAGTTTTTGCGTAAGTACTGTCCCTGAAGTAGACATGTCATTAAGCACATAATGAAGGCATACAACAACCAGGAATGTAGTGATATGGCTAATAAATCCAGACGGGATACATGTGCATGTGAGCAGTAAAAGGAGACTGTGAGAACGGAAGACCCCACAGTGCCAGAGCGGTACACTGAGACACTGGAGTGTGTCTGTACCCGAGTGTGTATTTGTGCAAAGCCCATTCCCAGCATGTCTTGCAGTTTACACCTCCTTCTACTCTCATCTTTCCCACTGCATCACTGAGATCTCATTCAGTCTGAAAGCAGCACTGGAGACGGCCTTGGGCTCACCCAATGGTTGGTCGGGAGGTAGTGTGGGGGTAGTCTCCAGCCCAGCAAGAATAGTCACTGCCTGGGGCGAAGATGAGTGTGGCCTTGGGGGGTTCAGGGGGTGGAGTGTGGAGGACGGGGGCCAGCATGCCTCGTCTCTACTTGCAACACTAAGCCAATTCACATAATCGGAGCTAAAATTACCCTGGACTCGACCGTGCCCTCCAAGGAAAAGGCCTCCGACACGCACACAAACATATACACACATACACAGTCATTACCAATCTTATTTTGGGGGGGTGGGGTCGGGGAATGAGGAGACCCACGCACCAATGATATCTGGATATTTGTGTTTATATGAGGCAGGCAGTGTGAATGCCTGTGTTCCTCCTCTTTTTTTCCCCTAATTAGCTAGCAAGCTAGTTCACATTGGTACACCAGGGGCGCCAGCAGCCATGTACTCTGCATACTTTTTTTTTTTTCCCCACTGGTCAGTTTTTTCCTCACTGGCGTCTGGTGGTCAATGCACATTTCTAGCTTTTTTATTTATTTATTTATTTTACGTTTATCTCATGTGTGTTAACAATCATATAGATAGCGTAGACATAAGCAAAAAAGAAAACAACTGAAACATTTTCAGACTTTTGAAAATAGGAAGGACCTGTTGTACACAGAACTACAGTGGCAACGAGTCTGGCCTTTTAGATGCATGCAGAGTTTTATGGTGGTGTTTTATCAGCAACATGAAAAAAAACATTGATGTCTCTTGTCTCACTTGCTGAGTTGTATGTGCATGTGTTGCACCTGGAAATTAAAGTCAAGTTCAATTCAGTTTTATGTGTACAGCACTTTAACCAATGGTCAAAGCAGCTTAACAGAATAAAAATGAAAGCAAATTAGAAAACGTACGGCAGAAATATAGATCAGTTTGTCCTGTCGACGCTCCAAGGTCACAGGCAGACTTCTGTGATACGAGCAGTGATTTTATACAAATATTTTATGAAATGTTCATAACTCGGTTCCAGTAATTTTAAATCTCCTTAGCTGTTTTCTTAGCTTGATGCAGCACAATAAATGGCCCCTTCTGAAATGGGTGATGCTTTTTTTGCCAGGCAGTGGATATATTAAATATTAAATTATTTAAATAATAAAAAATAAGCTTACTTTTTACTGTTGGTTTGGCATCATTTTTGAACTAGACTATATAGAGGGTTCTGACTTGAAGGGGGCACTTAAAAAAAAAAAGTTATGTCTATAATCAATTTCAGCATAAGCTATTTCTTTAAGAACACCTGAAATTAGCATAACACACAGAACTATTTTGAAAATCAGTACTAGTTACCTAATAAACCAACTAGGTAGAATTCAGCCTTATCAGCATAAGCCATTCAAAAAGCAGCTGTAACTTACAAATGATAAGTATGAGTAATGTTCTACCACAGAGCTTTTGCATGTAGTCTTGCATGAATTTAAATGAGAACTTTAAAGAAACCATGCAGAAGCAATGTTGCATTAATTTCTCAAGCTGCTTCATTTGCATATTCGTCTGACGTGAAACCGCCTGTCTTCATAGGAGTGAGAAAGGAAACGCTGTAGTTTTAGACGGCTGAATATCAGTAATCAAGCAGTGTACCAGAGAGTTTGGTACAAGTGTATTTATCAGCAATGCGACAGGCTTCCTGTTCTGTAAGCTCCTGGATAATCCACTTTGCCCAAATTCACCTAACCCAAACACTCCAATTAAACATGCTCAGACCAAACCTCTGACTCATTCCTTTTTTTTTCTTTTTACACGAGGGACGGGGGGAGTCACAGATGACTCACACATCTCCAAAAGCCCCTGATTTCCCCATCAACATCCTCTTCCTTCTCAGAAACCCAGATGCACTCCGGCACAGATGTGGCTCAGTATTTGGGATAGTGTTTGAGCTGGTGGCCATGGCAGCACTCACCTGTTTCTTCTTGTAGAAGCCCCTCCTGTCACAGTTCGGGATAGGAAAAGCTTGAGGGTTTAGCACGCTGGATATCCTAAGACTCTTCAACATGCTCTCCACCTCCCGGCGACATGGGCCCTTTAAAAGAACACAAACAAACACACATGAATGTAAAAATCAGTTCAGTTCACTGCAGCATGTATGGGATCTTAGAAATAATATAAAAGTAGTATCTCTCTCTCTCTCTCTCTCTCTCTCTCCCTTCATGGCAGACCCGGCCAGGCTTCCTGACAATGAGCAAATATAAAGGTTTGCAATATGTTTCTAGCCTAGCTCATGCATGATTTTTTTTTTCTCTCATGCTTAATCCAAATATACTGCTTAAACACACTTTACAAAGTACTCTGGGCTTTCAGCAAACTTATATAAGATAAACCTTTCAGATTTCCTAAATTGTGAATTAATATATAATTCAAATGGTTAGTTGTAGATCTTTTTGGGGGCAAAAATATATATATATATTGTTTTTTGATAACATGTTTCAGCTCCATAAGCCTTTCCCTTGTCACTCAATACTGCCCAGCAGTAAATGAAGAAAGGGATGGCTGCACTCTAAGTGACCTCAAGCCATGAACGGCATGTGGCACAGCTGGGACTGCAATCTTAAAGCGATCTATAAGCCGGAAGAGTCCTTCTCTTTCCTGACTCCTAATATATCCTGAAATACCATTCACTGCTGATGAGCTTAAAATCGCTAATATGCTAACTATGACAAATATGGAACTTCCTTTCGATCAGTTTGTGTGATATGTGCTTATGGGCCGATTCAGTGCTAAAAAACTACACTTGATTTGTAAAATCAATTATGCTCACACACGCGTGCACACACACACACACACGCACACACAAACACACATTCCCACTTTATTCTTGACCATCTTTGACCCGCTGCCAGGAGTTAAAGAAGCACTTACATACTCGGACTCTCTTTTAGATTCCAGGCTGAAATTGTGGATGTCAGGGTGGACTCCTTTGGTTACTGGCTCCACTTTGTAGTTCTGTTTTTGCCTAAATTCCTCCATTTGGATCATGTTGATTTTAGAGTATAGCTTAGACCCCTTATTGTCCAGCTCTGTTTTCTGCATGCTATCTTCAACCCCTGAATCTGTTGCTGCTGCTGTCTCCTGTACCACCTCACTGCCCTTGCTGACTGGTGCAATGGTAGTTGTAAGGGGAGGTTCTTCTAGAGGTTCCTTGGATTGATCTAATGCATAAGAAAGGCGTAAGGGACAGTGTTAGACAACATGTTCACAACAATGCACTATTTACTTTTTTTTAATAACCCGAAAACGCTGACTTGTAGTGTTATGGTTAAAATATTTTATGCCAAAGAGAAAACAAGAGAACAAGAAAGAAGATTGTGGCTTGGACAAAATTATAGCATCAGCTTATAAAGCATGTCCTAATTAACAATGACAACAACCTCAAAAAAACATCAACTGCAGCATCGCTGCCAACATAAACAACACAGTACATGTAAAACAAGGTTTCAATGACAATGTATAATCAGAGACAGAATCATAGTAATAACCTACTTTCTCTGCTTGCCCAACTATAATTTCGCTAGAAATAGAAAAAAAAAAAAAAAGTCAAATCCAGGGCAGAAGTGTTAACATCTAATTCTGGATCCGGCAAAACATCAATATTTAAGCAAAACGTGAACTGTTGTGCATTTTTGTGGCCCATTCTAGCAAGACATTTGCTTTTTTCCAAATTTAAAAAGAAACACGACCTCGTGTGTTTGGTAAATCCTGAACAGGTAAACAGTTTAACATGTAATAAACACAAGTCAACACACACACGCGCATATACAAAGAAAGCCAAAATTTAATTAAACAAAATTAGAGCCAGGACGAAGCAGGAAATAAAGACCCAAACTAGGGCCAAACGAGAAATAAATAAGAATTTATTTGTGCATATCAGATCTAGTCCAGTTATGTAACGAGGGGGAAAAAAATAACTATTTGGGGTGGAGCATGAAGTATCAAGGAGACACAGCCCTGCTCACTGGTTGGAGGAGATATGTAATTACCATAAACTGCAGTATGATGGGAAAGGAGGATGGGAGAGACTAAAATTAAAGGCCAGAATGAGAGAATATGAGGTAAGGCGATACTGTAAAATGTCTGGCACCCCCAAACTGCTTTTTAAAAGTGACTCTGTGTCCTAACAATAGTTTTTGTGTGTCACATTGTCATAGTTGATTGCTTCAACACAACACTTGTGGCTACATGAGATGGTTGCACAGGGAACTCTGCTTACTCTGGGTGGAGGGATATTGACGTCAGATATGTCTAAAAATACCAAAAAATTACATGGAATTCTTTTTTTTCCCTCTTTTTTTGGGGGTAATAAGGATAGAAATAGCGTTTTGTGGCTTGGACATTTGGATGGACCTCATGAGGAAAACTGTTTAAAAATGGTGAGCTTTTATTTGTCCTTTTAAAAAAATGCAATGCGTTAACTTTGTTTTCCTTGGGACAATAATAACAAAAATTAATGACCTTCCAAATGGTTAAGATGTTGCTTCATGGTAAAAGTATTAAAAACATTGACAAGTAGCAAAAAGAAATTAAAAAATGAAAGTCACATAAAATGCTTTCTAAAATGATATGCTATAAAGTAATTAAAAATGCATAATATTTAAAGACAGTGCCATCTAGTGGATATTTTGGCATTGCATACCTCAACTGAGTGGTAGCGATGGCTCAGTCAGGTTAATGTGCTGTACCAAAAACCTGAGCAGAATGTTAAAGGGTTAAAGAAGGGATTAGAATTGTTGTTTTTTGGTTGCTGATATTAAAGGACAAGGATGAGACTTGATTTGAGTTGATTAAGCTTAGTAATAATGTAATAGGTAATAATTGTGCCACTGGAAGAGGCCCTTACAAGGAGAGTAAGGCAAGTACTAGTGCAAAATGCTGAATCAGTGGTGTGTTTGATATGATGCCAAGATGCAGTGAGATATTTGATGTAACAATATGCATGCCAAGTGCTTATGTGCTCTGACATCCAGAACATATTCATAAGCACAAGCCTGTAGTCTCATGTACATCATTATACATCACATTAATTTCTCATTAACTACATTCTTTTAAAAGCCAGATCATGGCTGCAAACACTTACTGTATAACAGTGTTCATAATATAGGAACATAACACCTGAGGACATTTCTTTTATGAATCAGGAGTGCAACATTACTGCAATGGAGACTGCCGCTCCTGTAACAGCGGGCGCACGCACGCACACACACACACACACACTGTTTTGAATGTTGAACTAATTAAGCCTAGAGAACAGAATGTTCTGGCGTCGTGTGTGTGTGTGTGTGTGTGTGTGTGTGGAGGATGGCACAGTGTATATGTCGAGGCAACAGCTAAATAGAAGCGATCGTCATTATGGAAAAAAAAAATAAAAAAAAATCATAAAATCACGTCATACAGCAAAACATCACACACACGCGCGCGCGCGCAGGCATATAAACAAGACAGTGATCTCCGCTTCACTCTAAAAATACACGCGCGCGGCATTCTTAACGATCGGGTTGGAGCGGCCAAACTTTAGCGCGCGCACCCAGTGTACACGAAGACAGCGTGGCTTCTCCCTCCAAATACACACACACACACACACAGGCGAGCGCGCACGCACACACGCACACCCCAGCATAGAGGGCTCGCTGTAGCGGCTCGGACGCATGAGAACAACAGTGCCAGTGTGGGGCTGTGACGCGCTCCAGCGAGCTGTTTATGAGCGGCCAGGTGGTGCACAGAAGTCACCGAAGAATCACCGAGTCAAGACTTTCACTGTGACATGGAGAACAAATCAAGCAAGCGTTGATAATAATGGCTGTCATGCTTGTTACAGAATGCAGTGCATGCAGTCAGAAAACGTGTACACGCGCGCGCAAACCCGGAGCTGTGTCAGTCAGCGCAGGGCCGAATAACTGCATTAATCACAGGAGAGTAAACCGGGAGCAGACGCCTCGAACCCAGGAACACGCAGTTCGACATCCTGATGTGATGAACACCCAACCAATTTTAACCCCTTAATTAGCCACATTTTAATTCACAGAAATAAATGCATCCACCACACTGCTACAGTATTTGACGGCATTATAAACAAACGAAGTCTTTTTTTTTTTGGAAATCTACAGTTGGCAACATGGGTATTCTGGTCATTTGAAAAAGTACACCAAAGAAAAGAAAGGGTTAAACATGGACTGCGCTATATGAGGCAGTACCACTTATGATTCATTATGACAAGAGTGCATTTGCAGAATATTTTCGATTTGTTTAATTCTCTGTGCATGATGAATGAATTATTAGTCTTTGTATGGCGTCTCTCTCTCTCTCGCGCGCGCGCGCGCTAACTCTCTGGTTGCATTTTGCACACACTGCGTACACTGCATACTTTGCATATAAATATTTTGATCACGCTATTTGTGATTAATAAGTAACAGGTCTAATACTAGATTGGAACATGTGGCTTAAGGACAGGGTTGGGTGGCATCCTCTGCTACTTATGTGAACACCAATATATATATTTTAATAATCTTTTAGTGGGCTAACTCTAACACAGGAGATCGAAGAAACCTGAGATGAAAACGCTGTTTTGAGATAGGTAGTACACACAGATGAAGAGGGGGGAGAAAAAGAAAGTAAGTAAGTAAGAAAGAAAGAAAGAAAGAAAGAAAGAAAACTCAAGTACTAGTGGCATTCGGTCACACTTACCGACTCTAGGCTTGACTCTGGTGCACACCCCTCTTCCCTCCAGCAGCGCCAGCAGCGGCTTGCTCTCCCCGGGCCGGTGTAGACAGCGCAGTCCGGCGCCGCAGCGCCCCTTGTACACGCCGCACGCCTGGCCCTCTCGCAGCGCGCACGTCAGACAGCAGCCGCATCCCGGCTCGCGCACCCGCTCGGCGCAGTCACGTGGCAGCGGCTTGCACTGGCCGAGCGCACCGTCGTCACACGGCTCACACAGCACCACGGGACCGGCAGCATGCACCGTGCGCTCGAGAGCCGCAAACAGCGCCGTCAGCCAGAGCGCCGTCGAGCTGAGCTGGGCAGAACGGAGTAAGGGCTTCATGTTCACGTGCACACGGATGGGATGGGTGGTAGTGCGACGATGCAGCGGTGATCGGTTTGGCTATAAAAGTGCTTTTTAATTTTTCAGAGGGGAAAACTGTGTGCGCCCTCAGAAAGTCGCTAAATGTGACGGGGAGGGACGGGATGTCGCGTGGAACCCGGCTGAGCCGCGATGTCTCTCCATCTGTAAGTGTGATGTGCTGGGAACTTCAGGTTTTATACAGGCAGGGGGAGAAAAAGCACGGGCAACAAGTCACTCCCCTCGGTATGAATTATGTAGCCCGAGCTCGGTCTTAAGGGACCGCGCACATCCTCCACGGCCACTCAGCGCGGAGCGCAGGACGCAGTGGGACATCTGCAACTGCTCAGTTTAAAGAGCTTGTTTTTAACCATTGTCTGTCATATTAAACAGTGCTAAAGATGTGTGGTGATGCTCATTATTGTCTGGCATGCTTACATTCTCCAATCTGATCGTTTTTGTACATGATAAAGATCATATGAAGCTAAATCATGATTTTGAGTATTTATTGCGAACAATGTCTGTTTAGACTCAAGAGTTTGAGTTGTAGCGACAGTAATCAGAGAAATAGGACATGGTGATGTTTTTAGGTTAAATGAGCAGTAACTTTATTTATGGCTATCTAAAGTTAAATGTGGAGCCAGGGAGGGTCTAACCCACTTAAAAATCCCCTCTAAACGAATGAGTAAGTTTTTGCTTAAACAACAAAAGAATTAAATCACTTTGTCAATTCAGCGCATCTTGTTTCACAGATGGAACTGTCAGAACTGAATGACTGTTGCCTGGCACCTACAGGGTCAGGGTTCAAATCTAACATCTGGTGTGGAGTTCTCTCTATGCTTAGTGGGTTTTCTTTGTGTCCTCAGGTTTCCTCAATAGTCCAAATACATCCTTTGTAGCCTGTGATTGGTGTTTCAAAATTGCCCGTCCAATTGATTCCGTACATTTCCATGGATAAGATCCAGCTCTTCCTGAGCAGTATAGACGATGGACGGATAGAAGTGACCTAAGCATCCAAAGTTCCAGATGTTCACCAAGTTTAAATATATTTTAGATGGATTAAATTCAGTAATTGCTTTATACTGGGTAGGATCACAATGAATTCAGTGTATTGTACCAAGCACACACACGCACAAGGCTTTAGAGTGGTAAAGGCATGTTTGCAAGGAAATCAGATAAACTACAGACAACAAGCCTTGCTCAAGATTGAACTGATGACCCTGAAGCTAGGCGGCAATGATGGTAATGAAAAACCTTTGATAGAAATGCTACATGCGCAACCTGTACAAAGTGAATGGAACCAACAGCTTCAATTCATTCTGATACTTCAAAACCAATATAGGTTATATCAGAAATTACAGATAGTGGTGACAGGTAATCTCACCTGTCACCACTATCTGGTGTCTCTACTATCTTTTCTGTGGAGAAATCTTGATAATGATTCACGCAATTAAATCAAACGTTAGACCCATGACTGAAGATTTTCTATAAAATACTTCATATACTTGGGGCTAAAAAGTCTGATAAAACATTGAAATAAAACCGGAAATCAACTGAGATTTAGAATTGTGAAAGATTAAAAAATGTCACTGAAGCAAAATTAGACCATACTATATACTACAAAATTCTGAACTTCATGTCGTACAGTAAGCTTCCAACATTCTACTTTCCATTCATGCTGCTCCTGATAATAATTTTTTTTGTACTAACAATGATTTCGTAAAGGAACATTTTCACATGGTTTCACTTTCCTGACTTTCAAACCTTACTTTACTGAATGTATAACACAACTTTTTGAGTTGACCATGGCAAGAAGAAGGCCATAACACATAGCACACACTGTCTCACACACACATACACACATGCACACACACCGGGTGAGGGGAAGTCGGCCTGTGTCTGGCTTTGTGGCAGCAGTAATAATGACAGAGGACATTAGGAGAACTTCAAGCTTCAAAGTCTTCGATTTTGTCATGGAAAATTTGGCCAGTCACACAACAATGATTTATATATACACTCACATATGTACATGCATATTTGGAACATGTATAACCATGCCACAGTGGGTCTGAATGATGGAGTTTATTTTTTTTACCCCTTTCATGCTCAGAAATGTTTTGTTTGTGTGTCTATCTGTGTGCATGTGTGTAAGCACATGGCGTTACTTAAAATAGACCAATGCATCCATTCATTTAACCCCCCCCCCCCCCTCTCTCTCTGTCTCCGTGCGTCTGGTGGCTGCCCTGGTGGGTGGTAGAAGATGATTAGAGTGTGGCTTGAATGTTGGATTTTGCTGGGTCAGCACTGCATACCCTACAGTGTTGTGCTCTGCTAAAACAACAGGGCATTGCAGGCTGCTGAGGCATGTGCTTTGGTTCCTGGAAGGCACAGAGCTCTGGGCCCATCAGCAGAACCCTGTGTTGAGACTGGACCACTGAAAACAAGCATAACTACCTCTTGCGCTCTGTCAGCTGCCTTTGCAGCTAGATTAGTTTTTTTTTTATTACTCTGCACATTTCTTCTTTTGTTTCCCCTCACCTCTCTCTCTTTTTTCCCACCTGCTTCAGGAATTCCTCTGGAGGAATGAACTGGAATGCGAGACCTGTGCTGTGTGTGTGCATGTGTGTGTGTCTGTGTCTGTGTGTGTCTGGGCTCTCAGCATGTAAAAGGAAGTCAAAGAGCATCATGCAGCCCTCTTTATGGTGCTCTCCTGTATGCAAGCCTCATACAGTCCATAAGAGTCTTTCTGGATCTCTGCAACCTGTGATTAATGTAAAACTGAAACTCCATACTTTTCCTTAAAACTAAACCCGTTCATATGTTTTTCGTTTCATTTTAAAGCAAGTGGGCTCGAGGCCACACATCTTGGTTGGAGCTAATTCCTGGGTCAGAAAAATGTAAACACAGACTGACACTAATGAACTACGCAGATCATGGATCTCATGCATGGCTATATATATTTTTTCATTTTTCCAAAGTCTGTTTGAAACTATATGTCAAGAATTATTGTTATTATACACTGATCTCCCCTAGCATTAAAACCATTAATATTATATCCAACCAGGTTTTGAGCCACTGCGGTGGCTCTGGCCCCTTGGGACGTCTCTCTGCAGGGCCTCTGGGGAGCGCTGTGGTGTCTGGCACCATGATACTGGCAGTGGATGATCCTTTGGGTGCTGTGGGATGGGGCCTTAGTGGATTGGACTTGTTTGTCTGGCGCATCCAGTGGGTGCTCGATTGCATTGAGATCTGGAAAGGCTGGGTCAGCCGCCATGGCCTCTTTGCCTGCTGTCCCCATGCACACTGGGGAGTGGTGTGCCTTAGGTGTTCTGATGACTTTATGTCTTGGTAACGATTGACTTTTTTCTTTGGCAAATTGTAACATCGGACTTTTGTATATTTATATAAATATATACTGATATAATTCATAATCAGTGTTAATGTTATGTGGTCTTTATGTTTTGGCTGATCGGTGTGTCATATTATATTTTTAAACCACGATTTTAAATTGTTTGGATTTACATAAGGAAATCTTTTGCACGTTTGGCCTGCTCACCTTTTCAGCCGTCAGCACTTCTCTAACTCCCTTCAGCTGACTTTGGCATTCCTGTCATAATTCTGTTAGTGGGTCTGTTACTCTGTGGAAAGTAAATCATAGGTTGGACACATGGAAGGGCAAGCACTGGATAGCCTACTGCTTCTGTCGTGAAGTATATCAGAACTAATTAAGGGATAAAGATGATGAGAAGGCAAAGGGAAGGTATGAAGAAGTGATGGAGATTCTTGCTTATAATCTTCATATTCTACATCCTAGATACCTTTCACAATTAACAATCTATATATGCTAATTCCATCATTAAAAAAAAAAGTTAACCTTGGTTTGTTGTAAAGATTTACATAGCTGGAGTTCAATATGCCATCATCTCTGATCTATGATGGATGAATCAATGTTCAAATGTTGTAAATCCATAATTGCTTTGTTTACCCACTGCTCGCCTGTCTCATTCTACCCATACATCAAACTGCACTCGGTCCTCAGAGCCTCGTAATAGGATGAGCCCCGATGAGAGATGTAACAGAGATTGACTCCAAGAGTGAGTATGTATACACCAGAGATGATATAAACAAGATTGTTTTAAAAAAAATCGCAGTGTAGCTTTAAAATATGTAAACAAGTTCTCAGATGGCCTAAATTGCAACGGTAACATGTTTAAAGATACAGCTCGAATAGATCACACTCAAATATACAGTATTCTATGCCAACTAAATCCTGCCAAATGTCATCCTTGTTTACACAGCACAGAGACATTGTCCAGGCGCTGAAGTGCAATTAAAACTGGAGGAACATTTCTTTTTTTCAAGCTAGAGCTGTTAAAGGCTGAACAAAATCTAAACTCCCTACTCATCCAGATCCAATATTCCATACTAGCGATGTAGCTGCATGTGACTCCCGGCAGTGGGATCAGATTCCAGCATGCCATAATGTCTTAGTGTTCTGGCACAAAAGCAGGTTGCGCTGGAGCAGAGCACTGCAAAAGGAATGTGCGACCACCATTAACCAGGATGATAAAGGAAGCAGGCAATGAAGGATACAAGGCATACATTCTCCAACAGGTGTTATTTCACCACTTACTATATTACACTTATTTGTTTGGATGAATGTAGTAGCATTCTGTATGAGATCGCTTCCTTATTAAAGTGGGTGGAAAATATGGAATTTGGGATACGGAGAAACGAAAAATGGAAGACGTTTCAAAAGCCGTGTATAACGTTTTGCTATTGCCTTTATAGGAGACAGTGTGGCAATGGAACCTGCTGTGCAGTCTCAGGAGGAAGATGGAAAGATTAAGCATCCAGCTGTAAAGCGACAGGTAGGCCTGAGCTCAGTGCAAGACCTCATCATCATCATTCTTGAAACAGATGTTTTCATGGTGACACACATGTAACCATCAAAGACTTCCAAAACACTCAGATCTTCATGGATCTCTTTTATACTTCCCCGTCTCCACTAGGAGCTAATAACAGAGTAGGATGTTTGTGTGTGTATGTGTGTGTGTGTGTGTGTGTGTGTGTGTGTGTGTGTGTGTGTGTGTGTGTGTGTCAGTGATTTGGCTGTATCCTGGTGCAGGCAGTTTGATAGAAAAGAGTAAATAACGCTCCCACACAAGACTCTTTTTTGTCCATTGCCAGGAACGTTCGGAGAAAACAAGCCACAGCAGTCCCTAACTCACTTAGTGTGATGACTGCACGGACAGCTCCCACCACTCACAGGACTGGCGCCAACCACACCTACTGAGAGGAAGTCAGCAGAAATGGACACAACATTTTTAACAAGATTTTTCATGCTCATCTAGCCAGAGGTGATACAAAACATGTTATCAGGCTAGAAAGAACTGCTAGCTTTGGTCGTTTATTAGCTTCATTCTTATTTTGGTCAAAATGTTCCTTGGACTTGGTTTGTACAAAGGCGTGCTAAGTTATAGCCGTGTAGGAGGAAATGCAGGGCCAATATATATTTATCCAAAGGTATGTAATGTCTCATTTGCTTAGCCAGGTCAGTGGAGAGCCTGATGTCACCAACTAAAACTTCAGCAGGAGCCTCAGGGATTTATGAGACTTCTGGCAGCTTAGTCTGTAATGCCACAGCATTTTGCCCAATGGCAAAAAACAATGTCAGTATCTTACAACGTCTAACATTATTGCTTTCTTCATTGACCCGAGACGTACCCAAAATGAGACCAATAAATCCACAAGAGTGAATACATGAGATTGTCGTTATTAAAATATGTTTTGTTGATCAAGCTGTTATAAATGTCTTGAATTTGGCTTTGATGAGTTTGGAGTAAATGGGAACCATGTCACTGACATCCGTCTTCTCTGGTTTTCAATCTGCTGAGACATGATTCTATGAAGCATTGTTTCCGAACCCCTCATCTGATATTAATATTTGTTTTGTTTGCCTGCAGTTTCTTGCAGATTCGGATATAGCCTTCACGGAATGGTGACTTCTGGATCAATGGCCCAGGGTGCTGTACTGAACCCACTAATGGGATTTAACTGTGCATGTTCGGCTGTGTGGTTATGATCACATACTGTACATAGCAGTTTTGCACAATAATATAATAATATTCGGCACAATTGTATCTATGCGTAGTTTTTTCTATGATGAATATGGATACAGTTCGGGTAGAATTGCAAAAGTGTAACATAGCACCACATTTTAACAATAGATAAAATCACTTCTTTTATAGATCCAGAAATGGTTCATTATACCAGTAAGAATCTAGTGCCTACTTATTGTCTGTTAGCTTCTCTGGAATAAAGAAGAACAATACCTTCTTCTAATAAATGACTGGTATCAGTTCATCCATGAGTGATGCTCAGGAGTGTTTGAGTGTTTGTGGACTATTCCTGGGAAACATCTGGTGCAAGATTCCACGAAACAGCCGAATGAGGCATTGGGAATTTTCGAGTCAGCAGGGTATGTGTATGTGTGGGAGTGCGAAGGGGAAATCAGTTAATGGCTATGATATGATTAGGAGAATAAGTCCAAGACAAAAAAATGTGTTAGGAATACAAAGCTCAACGTTGAGGTTCAGTTGTTTGACTGCACATTTGTGTGATTTGTCTTCAGCCAGCATGGCATCCTGGAAAGGACAACAAGCCCAGTAGGAGGCCTCGCCTATGCCCAGCCATAATTCCCTCTGACCGAGCAAAGGCTCTCTGCGGGGTCCCTGGCCCTGGAACACACTGCACCCAGTGCGTGCAGAGAGTCATGTTTGACTCAGGCGTGTACAGTCTTAACACTCGAACCACACGCAAGTGCACACACAAATTGACCTCCTGCAATCATTAACTGGCAACCACTAACCTAAATTAATAGGAAAGATATGTGATTCACATGCAACAAGTAATGGGAGTCGATTCAAAAAGCTTCCAGTGCAGCATGCTGCCATATTTCCACATTGTGTACAGTACAGAATCACAAGTTCAATCAGTACAACGGAAGAACAAGGTATAATAGAAACACGCAGACCATGTTACATAACACAATGAGAATGGAATGAGTTGTTGACAGAGATGTTGACAGTAACCTTACACTGCCATTCCTGTGTAATTACTAAAAATAAATTCGCTGCACAAGCCTTCTAATGCCTTTCACGCAGATGCGTGCAACCGGATGGGCTTCAGTAAACACTTCAGCAAAACTGTTTGATGTCAGGATGCCAGAACTGATGTGAAAGGCTGAAACAAACAAATCAGCTTAACATCTGAAATCTACTTTGTGCTATGTTGCAGTCGGGAGGGAGTGTGCGTGGAGGGGGGATTAAATTTTTTTTTATCGCAGTTTGTTTAAATTAGGGGTGTTAAAATAGACTTGAACGAACCCGTTCTCCGAAGGGTTGGTTTATATGTAAGTGCCTGTCTGAATACCTGACTGTTGTCACAACTGAGTGACAAATGGTCCTTCTTTTCAGTGTGTATCATGTGTATGTGTGTGGACATCTGTGTGACAGGTTATATGGGAAAAGGTACATGCTCCACCAGCTACTTTAGTCCATGTATATACAGGTGTCTCTTAGACAAGCACACCCTGTCTCTGCCATGAGAATGTCCCCTTCAGGGACAAACCAATGCGAATGAGACACAGGGCCCGAGGGCTTGGTCCTGCCAGCATATGGATGTAGTTTGCATCTACCATCAATCACTTCTCAACGACTTCCTGGAAAGATAACGTTTAGACTCTGAGGTTTTCCATTGTGTCAGGAACTTCAGCGCTGAACGCTGCTTCTGACGATTTAGTCACAAAGGATCAGCTCTTTGATCAAAAGGTAGACGGCTGAATGGGTTATACATATGTATTAGAATTCCAGCTAGAACCTCCTGTTTTTACGCTCACTGCTTAAATTTCCAACATAGAAGCTGGACTATGTGTCAAACAATTGTCTTCTAAGGCAGATATGTTTATACACAAGCTGCTAGAGACTATTTACAGTTGAAAAAAAAAAAAAACAGCCGCCATTTCTTTTAGAGATTAGACTTGATATGTAAATTCCATTTATAAAATATTTCATTTGGTATATAAGAATAAAAAAAAATCTAAAGTAAATAAATTCCAAGGTGGGGTAAACCTTTACATGTTGTATGATTTCATAAACATTAAAGTCAAACTGTGACTTTTGATTAAATTATTATTTTAATAATTTAAATTATTAATTATTATTGAAGGCATAAAAATCTATTTCAAGAGCAATACATTTGATGAGACTCAGCATGTTTCTGTTAAAAAAGGCAGCACGATTCTGACCGAGGTGGCTCGGACCTCTTTGCTGTCATACCTGTGAAGATTCAGCTAGTGTTCCTTGAAAATCAAGGGATAACTTTTTGCCAACTTGTGGAAGAGACATGTGGGAATTGCACACACATTCATTTACCAACCCCATTGCACATTACAGGAATTTGACTGGGAGTTATTGCCACACCCTCAATACAGTCCTGACCTCACTCCCAGCCATTTTTGCATGTTTGGGCCATTAATGGACTTCCATTGAGGCCAGCGTTTTAGAATTGAGGCAGGCAGTCCGATCATCTTGGAATTATATGGAGAGATTTTACTCTCATAACTGTGTTCTGTTATTCTGCACAATCAACTTGCGCAACAGTCAACCTCACATGTAACAAATGTGTGTTATTTATAATACAGCAGATACCATTAAATATTCTTTTTTCTTTCAGTATGAAGTAATGAAGAAACCTGAACTGCTAGCTTTGTCGTTTTTCTCCCTAGAAGGTCCATTAGGCTGTAGGTGAAGCTGAGAGCTTTGGGAGATTTAAACAATGTGGCTTCACTAGTATAGTGAAGGTATAGTAGGTATAGTATAGGTGTGAGGAGATGGCTGGTGCTTAAAGGTCATGCAGGCAATTGGTGTATAACTACTCACTGACTCCTCATTTTTTTCTTTTCAGGGTTTAATTTTCTACTCTATTCAATATTAGAGATTCCAGATTTGCAAACAAGCTCCACTGCTCACCTATCACTCACTAACTGATATATGGTTCTCTCTCTCTCTCTCTCTCTCTCTCTCTGCACCCAACACCCTCCACTGCCCTGACACCCAATTTATTAACCTCCCAAACAGAGATTTATAACAAGTAGATCTGTAAATGGGTGACATAATAAAAAAAATATTTATTTTTTTTTCGATATAAAAAGTCAACTTGGTCACTTTTTTAACTTGGCATGAGTCTTGTCAGAGCAGATTTTTAAAATGCCTGCAAACTAAAAACAATATTTTTAGCGAGAGGGGAAATATCTAATTAATCTAAATAATTAGTGTACATAATTTTATAACCTGGCATGTGACTGTGCTCACAATTGACACTTACCCATGCACCATTACAAGATGTCACCCATACAGATCTGCTTCATATGTATGATTTTCTTGGTTTTATCTGACTGCTAAAGCATGGTCTACAACCAGCTTACAAAACATGTACAGAATCTCAATGGGATGGGTACAAGGCAATTTCCAAAGTATTAAATGCACCATAGACGATGGTAATAGAGGATGGTAAAAGCAACATCAACATGTAAACACCACAGAAACACTACCTTCAAATTTGATAAAAGGGGAAGTGGAAAACTTTATTAGGGAGACTGCCAAGAGATTTACAGTAACATTAAATTACCAGAAGGAATAATCTCTTGTTTTTGGGATAGAAGGTTTTTGCAAAGAAATGTGGAATAAAATTGCCAAATAAGGATGTGAGTGAAGGATGCAAACACTGAGTAGTGCATTACAGTTGAATATTGCTTCAATATTCTTCAATAAACTATCACAGATCAGTTGAGTTTGATATATTATGTTTAACCGAAACCTGGATTAAAGAGAATGAGTGAGTATGTACCTCTAAATGAAGCTCGTCCTCCTGGATACAGCTACATACACCAGCCTCGACTAATTGGTAGAGGAGGAGGCGTCACAGTTATTTACAATGATAATCTGTCTATCATACAAAAACACGAACTCAAATTTAATGCATTTGAAGTTCTCTATAGTAAATTAAAAAGTGTAGCTACAAATATGAACTCAGCTCAGTCGATCCCACTAATTATCATTTACAGACCCGCAGGGCCGTACTCTGAATTTCTTTGTGAATTTGCAGATTTCCTCTCAAACCTTCCCGTCTCTGCAGACAAAGTGATAATTGCTGGAGATTTTAATATTCATTTTGAGAATCCAGAAGACCCCCTTTGATTGGATTGCCATCCGACTCCACATAAATCGATCAGACGACTGAATATTTAGAGTCAACATTTCGTTATACTTTAGATAATGTAGCTCCACCTAAAAAGAAATTGATTAGAGATAAGAAACTCGCTCCCTGGTATAATGATCACATGCACACACTTTAAAACAGACCGCTCGAAAAATTGGAACGTTAATAGCGTCAAACAAAATTGTTAGTATTCCAAATAGCATGGAAGGAGAGCATCCTGAACTATAAAAAAAAAAGCTCTCAGTGATGCTAGATCATTGTATCTCTCCACTCTTATTGAAAATAACAAACATAATCCTAGATTTTTATTTAACACTGTAGCTAAATTAACTAGAAACAAGACCACTGCAGAAATCTCCACAACAACTACATACAGTAGTGAGGACTTTATTAACTTTTTCAACAACAAAATCATAAACATTAGGCAAAAAGGCTTTGAAACCAGACAATTTAAGTTATACAGATGATAAACTAACCACACCACATCACTCCCCTTGAAGAGAGTGAACTAATTTCACTCATCACTTCTTCAAAATTGTCAACCTGTATATTAGATCCTATACCTACTGTACACATTTTCTCAAGCAGATGGTACGAGCAATAACAGAACCCCTGTTGAAAATAATAAACTTTTCACTCAACAGTGGGTATGTCCCCAAATCCTTTAAATTAGCAGTTATTAAGCAACTAATTAAGAAACCTGACCTTGACCCTTGTCAGCTGTTCAATTACGGGCCGATATCAAACCTCCCTTTTATCTCTAAGATTCTGGAGAAGATAGTAGCACAGCAACTATGTTCATGTCTACATATGAATGGCATAAACAAATTGGATCAGTCAGCATTTAGGCCTCATCACAGCACAGAGACAGCACTTGTTAAAGTAGTAAACGACCTCCTATTGGCCTCTGATCAGGGTTGCGTCACTATACTTGTGTTACTCGACCTCAGTGCAGCTTTTTGACACAATTGATCATAGTATTCTCCTTCACAGATTAGAAAAGGTAGTAGGAATTAAGGGAACGGCCCTCTCGTGGCTCAGCTCCTATTTGACTGATCATTATCAGTTTGTAGATTTTTTAAATGGTGACCACTCTGCATGTTCTCAAGTGGAGTTTGCTGTTCCACAGGGTTCAGTTTTAGGCCCACTGCTTCTTTCTCTTTACATGCTTCCTCTGGGCAACATAATTCATAAGCATGGTATTAGTTTTCATTGTTATGCTGATGACATACAGTTATATGTCTCAGCAAAAATAGATGAGAAAAACCAGCCTACTAAAGTTAAGCAATGTGTGCAGGACATAAGAGATTGGAATTAACTTCCTTCTGCTTAATCCTGATAAGACAGAAGTTCTAGTCATAGGACCACAAGCAGCTAAAAACAAGCTTTCTGATCACACTGCTTTAAATCGCCTTGCTGTTCCATCAAGTGCAACAGTGAAAGACCTCGATGTGATTATAGATCCCAGCCTTTCATTTGAAGCTCATGTACATAATATTACCAGGATAGCATTCTTTCACCTCAGAAATATTTCCAAGGTTAGAAATATACTGTCACTAAACGATGCAGAAAAACTAGTTCATGCTTTTATCACATCTAGGTTGGACTATTGTAACGCCTTACTGTCTGGTTGTTCAACTAGGTGCATCAGTTAGTCCAGAATGCAGCAGTGAGAGTCCTCACTAGAACCAGAAGATACGAGCACATCACTCCTATCTTATCTACACTGCATTGGCTCTCTGTGAAATTTTGCATCAATTTTTCAAATTGTCTCAATTTTTCAAGTCTCGCGCCGGAGGTATCTAAGTGAA
This sequence comes from Clarias fuscus, assembly GCA_030347435.1. NCBI lineage: Eukaryota > Metazoa > Chordata > Actinopteri > Siluriformes > Clariidae > Clarias > Clarias fuscus. The sequence continues at coordinate 18,105,463 of CM059229.1, read as the reverse complement.
CTGTTAGTGTCTTACGATTCGCCACACCTACTTTGATCAAAGGATGCAGGCTGCTTGTCAGTACCACGTGTTATGAGAACTACAAAAGGGGGCAGAGCTTTTTCTTACAAAGCCCCAAAGTTATGGCATAACCTTCCAGTTAATGTTCGGGACTTAGACACAGTCTCAGTGTTTAAGTATAGGCTAAAATCCTATTTATTTAGCTAAGCATTTTTGTAAATAAATTTACAAATTTAAATAGGAGATAAAGGAGCAGATCTGAGGGACTCCTGGACATAGAGTGTTATGGTGAACTGGTATGTTTAGATGCTGTCTTCCCCACTCTCATTGATCACTCACGTTTGTTGACGGTGAGGTGATTGGTTGCTTTACATCTCAGGGAGCCCTCATGTCTGTGTTTCCTTCTGGCTCTCTTCTGGAGCTCGGCCAATCAGCTCTCTCTAGGCCTCCGGCTGTGTGAGGTAACAGCATCACCCGAGGATCGAACTCGCGATCTCTGGATGATAAAAGGCACTTTATAACTGTGCCACTCGGAGGATCAGGCAGCTGGAAGTTTAATATAACAGCTGATTTTTTTAGTTAATATGGAGTCCAGTTCATTACTGGAGGCTCAGGTAGAATGTAGGAAATTACAGCCCTGAACTATGGAGCGACTGCACCCCTCCACAGCTACACTGGACATGAGGTGTTTCTGCTGAAATGCTGTTTGGCTTTCCCCAAATGTGGTGCTGGGCATTAAGCCCAAACAACTCCACTTGGGTCTTACATTTGGCCTTATATTGTTCCAGAAGACCAGAAGAAGTTTTTTTTTTCAAGCAAACATTCAGTCTTCTTTTAATTGTGCTGTCATAGACTTCAACATTTTACATTCTCAGTAAATCTTTACGGTCTAAAATGCAGCCCTTAGCTTTTTTGTATTTCTCTGCGCCTTGCACAATCTAACGTTTATCAAAGTTTACACCAGTGGTAGGCATATGCCCAAATCTTTTTTGCCTCTTGATCATATGACTCGGGCATGGCTGGAGTGGGGTTCAGTGTAATGGATCTTGTGCTTGCGTCACTCTTGAAAAGTGAGGTGTCCAGCGTTCAGAATCCAGAGTCCAAACACTAAAAGAGATGGGCATGCAAGCAAGGCATTTTCACATGCCCCAAGGTCTTCAAAGGTGGGTGGAATACCAGCCGGCCAAAGTACTACAACAGTTACTGCAGCAACTTCACTTTCGTTGAGAACCAGCCTTTGTCATCCAGCCGCCTAAGAGGAAAAGGCTGCTGCGTTTGCTGTTACGACACCCGTTCCCAGTCTGGGTAAGCCATGAGGACTCACTCCTGAGGCTGTGCCAATGGATGGCCGGATGGGGCCAGCTGCCCACACCTTAACATAATATAATAAGCCTGAATGGCATGTAATTAGGGCTTGCCTAAGGCTACACCAATGGCTCACTAGCTGTAACTGTGTGAGCCGGGTTAAGGAACCTGCAGGAGCTGATGCCCATAAGGAATCCACTCTCACCAGTGGATGGCTGGGTAAGGCTGGCTGCCCGCAACTGCAAGAGCCTCTTTACCACTTTACCACCACCAGCATTTACCAGCCTATACACATAAGTGGCATGTATGCAGGGCTAGCCTAAGGCCAAACCAATGGATGACTGGGTAGGACAGGCTGGCTGTGACTGGGAGAACCGTGATAAGAAAACTGCAGGAGCCAATGCCCATGAAGAATCCCCTCTGCCACTCTACTGCCACCAACATTCACCTGCCTAAACCTGCATGGCATGTGATGGGAGCAATACCCCGCACCCTGAGGACTGAGCAGGTGGTTGGATTGATGGATTGAGCACTGCCGTTTAATTGTTGCATAAGAGAAAGCAGTAAAAAGTCCTGCACAAGCACCTGTGCCACTTTCGCAGAGCAACAGCCGTTGCGATCCAACCACCGAGGAGGAAAAGGCCACTGCATTTGCTGCATAGGCTCCTTTTCCCAGTCAGGAAAGCTGCCCAGATGTCAGATGCCAAGAAGCCTCGTTGAAGACACACAGACCCACTTTGCCACTCTGTGGCCGCCAACACTCGCAAGCTGAGTTCTCCTCTGCTAGCTGGGCACTGCCTCTGGACCCACAACTACTATTCCTTTTCTTTCTCCCTCCCTCCTTAAAATCCCTTTATTTCCCATTTTTCCTAATAAAGCTACTCGTTTTTTGTAAGATCTCAACTCATGTTTATGTGTCTGTGGTGCTGCCCAAATCAAAGATCTTACAACTTGGGGTAAATATTTTGGGACATCCATTCCTGTGAAGACTGCCACCTGTATTGAATTCGTTTCACTTGTAAATAATCTTTCTCATTGTAGTTGATGAACGCCAAACTGTTCAGAAATTGCTTTGTAACCTTTTACAGATTGATGTGCGGCAACAACTGCCTCTCTAAGACCACTGCTTACGTCATTCCCTCTTGGTGTTGTGTTAACCCACAGCTGAATGCTCTAGATCAGCAAACTGCCAAGATTTCTGTTTTTATAGAGGTCTGCACACCTGCTGATGATCAATTAATCATTAGTGCTAATGATTGGCGGCATCTGGTTGCAACTTACCCTATTAAATCCTGTGGAAACAGTAAGAGGGAACTTAGTATTGCTCACATGTTGTTTTCTTTACATAACAACAAACATAACAAACAGAGTTAAAAAAAATATAGTAAGTGTATGTGTAATATTAACCATTACACCTAAATGTATTAAGATGTAAGACATTCTTTTTGTATGGGCATTGGGTATTACATTAAGATGGTTTCATGTTTTAGCCAAGGTGTGGAGACCTTTCATATACACTGTATTGGAAAAATATTTAAATATATTCAACAGAAACAGTTGTTTGCCTCACAATACATGAAGAATCATTTGTTGTGAAAAACAGCATGACACTCATGCTGAATTCATCCTTATCTCTAACTCTTGTATTACCTTTCAGCTTGAAGTGACTATATATAAATGTGAGCAATGAGTGGATGTGTTTCTGCAGGACTGCTACAAAAATCTACAGAACGTCAGGAGTAGGATGTCCATCTCAGCCTGCTGGAGCCAGTTGCAGTGCAGTGATTAGGGGTTTGGCTGAGAGTACACAGGAGATGAGTTTTTGTCATTGCTACTTATTTAGAAATACTCTTGACAGAGAGACCAAAATCTTTAGAGATTAAGAGGCTACTTCTAATGACACAGTATGCATGTCTATTTCATTTTCAAAACATAAGTGTTGGGTGTAAATATGATTTTCTGTTGGTCAGTGTTTATACTTCAGTGTACCTCTGTTGATTCAAAATAGAATGTATGTGTGTGTGTCTGGGTCTGGTGTGGGTTGCACTTAAGTGATTTGTAATGATATGCTCTTCTGTCTGTACAATGTGTATTTGTGCTCGAGTGAGACGTAGGGAACATACTTTCATTAACTTAAAAGGACAGACTGCAACCACAAAGTGCAAGTTTTAGTGCAACACACACACACACACACACACACACACACACACACACACACACGGGTGAGAGTTCATAGGCTGCAAATAACAAATACACATACACACATACAGGCATTCCTGATCTTTTCCTAAATAATGTACACACACCAACCCAGCTAAAGATTTTCGAATAAAAAATGCTTTTAGAACGTTATGATGCTTGGTTCATTAAATGTTAATGCTGTCCAGCCTTCTGGATGTTCTAAAAACATTGTCAGATAATGCTCTAGGAATGGTTCAACAAGGCTGGCAATGTATTAATATAATTGTGGTTTTTTTTTTAAAGTGATATGCATTTTTGGACTGTTTACTTAGAAAATAAAAACACGCAACTGTTTTTCTGTGCAGAGTGCTGTGTGGAGACTTTCGCACATTCTCAAACTTATTAGGGCATGCTGAATTTCAATTTTTGGCCTTGGTTGCACAACTATGTGACATCATGCCCTAAATTACTCACAAATTGGCCACGCATTAGCTATGGCATGAAACGATTGTACACAATTACTGTGTAGTCACTGATGACGCGGCTACAAAGCGAGCCAATCTCATGGCAAACCATCATTGAAGCAGTCTACAAAGGTACTACAAACAACATTGATCTATGATGTATCTGCTGTTCTTCATGATTAGCTATGAATGGTCAAAACTCATGCAGACTGACACAGCAAATTCCACAGTGTTGAAATACCCAGCACTGTTTATATGAGTCCAGTTGGACTCAAATAAACTCTGAAAGTGTTAAATAAACATTGGGGATTTTATTGTGTGCTATGATTCCAACCCTGTTAACAGAAATACCCATGTTTTGGATACCTCTGACTATAAAAGGACTGCTAAGTTTTCTTGAAGAAGAAGTTTTCTTGTCTGGAGCCTTCAGGTGTATTAACACAATGCCAAGAGGGAAAGACAAAAGTAGTGGTCTCATGAGAAGAAATTGTTGTGGCAGAACAATAATCTAAAGCACACTAGTAAATCTACATTAGAGTGACTGAAAAAAAAGTCGAGGTTTTGGAATGACCTTGTCAAAGTCTAGACATCAACCCAATTGAAATACTATGGCGGGACCATAACAGAGCTGTGCATCAGCAAATGCCCCAAAATCTCAATGAAATTAAGCAATGTTGTAAAGACAAATGGGCCAACTGGGAATCATTGGGGGGGAGGGGGGTACTTAGTGGTTAATCACTACATCAGTACTTAGTGCTGATCAGGAGGTCCCCACTGCAAGCCCCAACAACACCGGGTTACCACTGTTAGACCCGTGAGCAAGGCCTTTCACTCTTAAGTGCTACAATACAATCGTTAAGCTGACAACCCGACCCTGTACATAACTGCCACAGGAATGGCGGAGATATATATATATATCTGTCGCCTGATATGCCGGGAATGTAGATGGACCATGACATGACATGCTCATCTGAGGTTGTATTTGCCTAATACTGAGACCTGCTACGATAAGATTATTTTAATTATGTTTTTACAAACACACACACACACACACACACACACACACACACACACACACACACACACACACAGTTCTCATCTTTCTTAAGGCAGTTCATCCCTTTGTTGCTTGTTAGGTCGAAAGATTTTTCCCTCAACATACCACATGTTGTATATTGCTGAGCCAGCTAATTTATTTCAGTTTCGACTAATTTACAGCTCTTAATTTGCAGCTGGTTTCCCCTTCACACACAAAATACAGTGCCACTGTCTCTCTGCACGTAGGTCAGATTCCCACCATAGTTCACACCATACTGAGAGGGTAGCCACAAATACTGATGGTATAAGGCTCATGCAGCCAGTATATTTTGGAAGTTGAAGATTAACACCAGTTATGTCATCACTGCCTGGGAATTGACTGTCTGAAGAATGCCTTCTGATTGAGTGTCACAAAACTGACTGTGCAGGGATGCCTACGCTGCCACTTGGCTGGTAGATTTGAACATTTCTTTAGAGTCCTGAGTCCTCCTAGCCTACGGGCCTCAACATAAATTGCTTGCTAACCAACCAACAAACAGATGAAATAGTATAGAAAACAGTTTGAGTTAAAACCTATTCAAATAAACAATTTGTTTGCAGGCTTGGCTCAGTGTATATCAATGATTCAGGATATGCAGTTCAAATCCTTCCTTACACTGGAATATGGTCAATCATTCTTTTGGGTCCTAATCAGAGGAACATAAGAAGATGTATAGAGCAACATCTTCCAATCAGCATTTTTCCAAGCTGACAATGACCTTCAAGTTGAGCCACCATGTGTCAAACCCTGTCTTGGCAGTAGCTGCATATGGGTGAGGTTCAGCCCCTGTCATGTTCCAGGGGTCTTTAGCTAAAGAAACCTAGCAGCCTTAGCCATGTATGCCCCTCTTAGGAGTCTGATACTTCATGCAGGTGACATTTCACGCCATGTGAATGGATGGGCTCACACCATAGGGTCTAATAGATTTTTTTTTATAATGGCAAACCCAAGGCACCTCTATCTGACCTAGCCCTGCAATGTCAAAAACTTCACATAGACTTGGCTTATAGCCCCTACTGTGCCTACAAAGAGTATATTTTCTTTATAGACCTTAATTAAAGGTTTACCAGTACACAGACCCTGTGATGGTCTTATTTACATGTCACCATGCACTTTTTCTAGATTTTATAATGTTAACATTGGCCTCCTAATAGTGTGATCTCTGAATATCTTTCAGGCTAGTCCTGTTACTCATTAATTTTTTTTATGACATACATTATCCAGGTGTTTATCTGACATCTGGTAGTATAATTGCCAAACATTGTGTCATACCTCACTATATAATTGCATTTAAAGATTTATGCCCATGCACACAGGAAGGTATTAAGGTGTATCACACCACTCCTAGTGGCTTAAAGAACCATATGTAACTAGTGCTTTGTTGTTGGCTAGCCAGACTTACCTTGCAATTTTCATGTATAATCTGTGGTCAGGTTTTACTTGCATGGCTAAAAGCTACAATTATATAACAACTTGAACTAAAATCATTTTAGAGAGTGAATTCTGCTAAGGGAGGGAAGGGAAGTTCCTGAGGTTCTGCTGTTGGAGTTTGGTTGGGAGCGAAGGACTGGCGGATTGCTGCAATTTTCCCATCGTAGAATGTGGCAAAATCATCAGCAGTCAGAGAGGAAGGGGCAGGAGGAGTCGGTGGGTTGAGTAGTGAGGAGAAGATGTTATGGAGTTTGCCAGGATCATGTGCAGAGGCTTCCAGCTTCCGGGCTTCCAGGTTTTATGAACCTTTCTAGATTGCTGTGCACCAACAATTGATTCTCTAAGACCATTGATTATATTTATCCCCTTGTCATTGTGTTAACACACACCTGAATACTACTGACTGGCAAACTGCCAAAACTTCTGCATTTGTAGAGGTCTGCAGACCTTCTGATGATCAGTTAATCTAGAGCTGATGATTAGCAGCACCTGGCTTCAACTTACCCTCTTAAATCCTGTCGAAGCAGTAAAAGGGGACTTAGTCTTGCCGACATGTTTTTTTTTTCGGCTTCATTTTTGTTAAAAAATAATGGCACAGTGAAAAAACTTATATGTTGTGGTTCGTCTGAGGTCGTATTTTGCTAATACTAAGAAACCCTACGATTAGATTATTTTATTACGTAAACACAAAAACACAAAAAAACGGGGGCACTAAGTTTTACACATGATTGATTGAATATACACACGTGGACAAAATTGTTGGTACCCTTCGGTCAATGAAAGAAAAACTCACAATGGTCACAGAAATAACTTACGACCAAGTTACGACCCTTGGCGGTCTAGGGGAATACGGGTCGCACATTTAAATTTGTGAGACAGTGGCAAGTTGAATTCCCAGCACGGGTAGGAACCAAAGTGATGACCAACCAAATATTTTTATAACAAAGGATGTTTATTTACATGAACAAAAGAAGTAGTACCAAGTGAAATGTTTTGAAATTAAAAGAATTGGTACTAATAGAAAGACTGGCAATGGGTACGGCTGAAAATAAACCCAAAACCCAGGCTAACTAAACACTTTTTTCCCGCCCATCTAATCTCCTCTAAAAATAAATAAGATAAACAAAACACCCTAGCTGGCTACACTACCTAACTCAAAAAGGAATACATAGGTTGGCACGCACCCTCTTCCCTAGTGTATCTCTAGACAGTAAGTTACCTAGATGTTGAAATGTATGCCATATGGCTTACTTCCCTGAACCAGTCTCTCAAACAAAGTGTAGCCCAAACAAAGTGAGTCGCAAGACTGCCTCCAAGTCCTAAAACTGTTTCTTAAAAGCCAGCTGGTGGATGAAGATTGGTTGAAGTACCAAGATGTTCAGCAGCCAATCAGAAGAGTGGAATGACGGGATTGGTTGAGGTAATGGGATGTGCAGCAGCCAATCAGAAGAGTGGAATGACGGGGTTGGTTGATGTACTGAAACTTAAGCCAACCAATCAGAAGCAGCAACAATGGATGGAACCACTAAGAACCCTGAAAAAAAGAAAAAGGGCAACAGACAACCAAAACAACCATCCAAATATGTTCTGGAACGTAACATAGATTATTTTATTACGTAAACACAAAAACACAAAAAAACGGGGGCACTAAGTTTTACACATGATTGATTGAATATACACACGTGGACAAAATTGTTGGTACCCTTCGGTCAATGAAAGAAAAACTCACAATGGTCACAGAAATAACTTTAATCTGACAAAAGTAATAATAAATAAGAATTCTATGAATGTTAACCAATGAAAGTCAGACATTGCTTTTCAACCATGCTTCAATGGAATTATCAAAAAAAATAACTCATGGAACAGGCCTGGACAAAAATGATGGTACCCCTAACTTAATAGTTTGTTGCACAACCTTTTGAGGCAATCACTGCAATCAAACGATTCCTGTAACTGTCAATGAGACTTCTGCACCTCTCTGCAGGTATTTTGGCCCACTCCTCATGAGCAAGCTGCTCCAGTTGTTTCCGGTTTGAAGGGTGCCTTTTCCAGGCAGCATGTTTCAGCTCCTTCCAAAGATGCTCAATAGGATTGAGGTCAGGGCTCATAGAAGGCCACTTTAGAATAGTCCAATGTTTTCCTCTTAGCCATTCTTGGGTGTTTTTAGCTGTGTGTTTTGGGTCATTGTTCTGTTGCAAGACCCATGACCTGCGACTGAGACCCAGCTTTCTGACACTGGCCAGCACATTTCTCTCTAGAATCCCTTGATAGTCTTGAGATTTCATTGTACCCTGCACAGATTCAAGACACCCTGTGCCAGATGCAGCAAAGCAGCCCCAGAACATAACAGAGCCTCCTCCATGTTTCACAGTAGGGACAGTGTTCTTTTTTTGATATGTTTCATTTTTCCATCTGTGAACATAGAGCTGATGTGCCTTGGCAAAAAGTTCCATTTTTGTCTCATCTGTCCATAGGACATTCTCCCAGAAGCTTTGTGGCTTGTCAACATGTAGTTTGGCATATTCCAGTCTGGCTTTTTTATGATTTGTTTTCAACAATGGTGTCCTCCTTGGTCGTCTCCCATGTGGTCCACTTTGGCTCAAACAACGACGGATGGTGCGATCTGACACTGATGTTCCTTGAGCATGAAGTTCACCTTGGATTTCTTTAGAAGTCTTTCTGGGCTCTTTTGTTACCATCCAGATTATCTGTCTCTTTGATTTGTCATCAATTTTCCTCCTGCGGCCACGTCCAGGGAGGTTGGCTACAGTCCCATGGATTTTAAATTTCTGAATAATATGTGCAACTGTAGTCACAGGAACATCTAGCGGCTTGGAAATGGTCTTATAGTCTTTACCTTTAACATGCTTGTCTATAATTTTCTTTCGAATCTCCTGAGACAACTCTTTCCTTCGGTTCCTCTGGTCTATGTTGAGTGTGGTACATACCATGTCACCAAACAACACAGTGACTACCTGGAGCCCTATATATAGGCCCACTGACTGATTACAAGATTGTAGACACCTGTGATGCTAATTAGTGGACACACCTTGAATTAACATGTCCCTTTGGTCACATTATTTTCAGTATTTTCTAGGGGTACCATCATTTTTGTCCAGGCCTGTTCCATGAGTTTATTTTTTTAAATAATTCTGTTGAAGCATGGTTGAAAAGCAATGTCTGACTTTCATTAGTTAACATTCATAGAATTGTCACTGATTGAGGCCCTTTGTCACTGATGTCCAAGATAGTCTGGGTTGACAAACTGTACATAGCAACAGCGGGGCTATTATCATCATCATATTCTTTTCGTCTTCTTCTTTTTATATAACCTACACATTGGATTACCTACTCTCTACACCCCCCATACATTTCTACATATGCTGCCAATATGAATACCATCATAGTAAACTAGAACGCCTTTATGCTGAAATCCTATAAAGTTAAAGCATAGAGAGATTACATTTTGTCACGTCTCACAGCTAATCTGTTATGAATGAGCGTGAAAGTCATTTAATCAGCCTATCAAGAAAAATTGATTATACCAACAATGTATTTTTTTTTCCTGGCAAAACTCATCAGTGTCACGCTTGACTCTGAATTGTGCGCAAGCAGGGGTGTTTCAGACGTCATATGGGGTGACATGTGTAGCATAGTCTTTGAGGATCAGGAGATTGTATTGGCCAATGGGAAGGATTTGAAATTAACATGCAGTCTGTCAATCAACCTAGATCAGTGAAAGCAAGCCAACCTTGTCTCCCCTTCCCTTCTGCTCTGCTCCTGGAGGGATAATTACTTTTATGTGGGACAGTTAGACTGTTCATATCATTTCTGGATTGTTTGATAAGCTCATAGTTTTTATACCAGTGTGTAAGTTGTATATATTTTAATTTAAACTTGTCTTCACTAACAATGTAATAAACATTTAATAACCATAATACATTTGGACAATTAAAGGTAAAATAACTTACGTCAGCAGTAAAAGAAATAAATTTTCATAAGTTTTCTTAGCGCAGTATTATTCCGTTTGTTTAATCTTGTCGATTTATTTAAGTGCTGTATTACAATCACTTCATATTACATTTAGTGCTTTCTTCTTTAAACATTTTGCCAGTATCGGCTTGGAAGATTGGAAACCAGAGAACGGTATTTCTTTATCCTGATTTGTAAGAGAAGGATACGTGTTACAAGACCCCAGTGACAAAATGTACAAAGGTGCTTAAGTGCACATTGTATACCCATATACTTTTATGCAGAATATATGAGGTGTGCTCAAATCAAACAGGGATTTCTGGTCTCCCGTTACAAAAGACTTCAAGCACAGTACGGTGATGATCTTTGGAATGGTGCAAATGTTTTACAAAATCCATAGTGGCCCAGAGCCTACTTCACTTGTTCTTGTGAACATTCACTAAGTGAAAACAGCCTGGTTTGATCAACAAAGGCATTTTATTTTTGCAGGAAAATGCATGACCCCATATTTCTCAACGCACCACTTGCACATTACAGGAGTTTGGCTAGGAGTTATTGCCACATTCCCCACACAGTCCTGACCTTGCTGTATGTGATTTCCACATGTCTGTGTCATTAAATGAGTTCCTGTGAGAGCACGACTTGAGGCATGCAGTCTGATCATTTGTCCGACATTCTGAGAAACCGTTCTACCTTGATGGTGTCCAAGCTCTAGAGAAACGCTGACATAAGAGTATTAGTGTGGCAGAAGATTATATGGAGAAATAAAGGTAGTTTTAAAGTCATATTTGTGTTCTGTTGTTCTGTTATTCATTCAAAATTTCTGGTTTGACTTACACTTATATAATTGTAAATGGGTTAGTGTGAATGCATACAGAGGTGAAACTCTGGAAAGACTGAAATAACGATGCATGATCACACTCAACTTGAAGTAAAGGTCAGCTAGAACTGTCGGATTTTCTTGACATCATGTTTTTTTCTGAGTGCTGAAGAGATTGTCAGCTCTTTGTAGACCATCTGTGCATCAGATCTCGCTGTTGAAAAGTATCAATCAGTACAAGAACAGAAAAGAATTTCCAAAACATTAGATGTACTATGGCACCAAGGCCACGTTGAGAAAATAGGGCACCACAGTGACATTACCAAGAACAGGACATTCCTCTAAACTGGTGAAAGGACAACATATCAGGGAGGTTGCTAAGAGACTTACAGCAACATTAAAATAGTTGCAGGAATATCTCGCAAGTACTAGCCACTCTTTGCATGTGATAAATCTCTCATATGCTTCGCATGTGAGATGCCAAGAAGGAAAGACATAATCAATGGTCTTGGAGAATCAATTGTTGCTGCTCATCAATCTGGAAAGGTCATAAAACCTGCAGACCTCCACTAGACTGCTGAAGGTGTAGGGAAAATAATCACCTTCTGACCCAAACCACACGCACAAGAATAGAAGATTTCATCACAATTTGAAAGGTATTGCATAAATGCATAAATTGCTAAAGATGTGATTATTTAATAGTTTCTTGATTATCCCCAAAAGACTGAGTGCTGTAAGGAAAGATTGCTTTATCTAGGTATTATTAAAGGGGTAGGTATACTTATGCATTTCCCCCTTTTTTCCCTAAAACATTTACATTTATTTTCCATAAAAATTTTTGTGGGTAGTCAAATCCCTTTGAAAGTATTATTATTATTATTATTATTATTATTATTATTATTATTATTTCCAATCTAAAAAAAACTTAGTTTTAACGTGATTGTGATAGATATTTGATCTATCATAGATAATCATAGTACAAATAGATAGTAAAGTACAAATAGATTTGTTTTTTATATCATTTTGGCAGCAGGGAGACGTTGTCGAGTGGTTGTCGAGTGGTGAGGAATGAGTAAGTAATGAGTTATGTTCAACACCCGGTGTGTGGATTATTGCAATCTATCGATGTGAATTTTCTCTCCTCGTTCGGCTGCTGCAGTGGAAAGCTTGGCTGAGATAAGGGTTTGGCTTTTTTTGTGTGCATTTAAGATATAATGGATTGTCCTGCCTGTACTTTATTAAAGTATGATCAATAGCGCATGCATCTTTTTTCAGCTAATGTTAAAAGAAAAAAATCTTTCTATCATGTCCACTAAATCCATCGATTTGTTATACATTAAACAAATCATCATGAATGAACACATCCTGTGAAAATGAGACATGAATGCATGTAAGCGTGAATGACAAAAAGCACTAATATACCGTTACACTAAAGAAAGTATCTTGATAATTGGTTTCAGGGTGAAAAATGATGATGACGACAACTTATAATGCCACTCTGTGCAGAACACAGGAACGTGGAGGGAAAGCGAGAAGGCTGAGAAGGCTGAATTGAGTGAGCGGGAGAAAAGAGTGGGGGGAGTTGGGGTATTTGAGGAAGAAACGGAAGGGCACTTTGACAGTAAGATGAGCCACAGACCGTGTGAAAGATTTACTGGCTGACATGTGGAATACTTCCTCCACTTAGAGAACAAGAGTGAAAGCACAAGAAATTGTGTTATATTAAACACCAACCTTAATCTCAGTAACTAAAAAGAAGATCGTTTTAAAATAATAAATAATACAGATTCTTTTTAATAAAAGTTTTTTTCTTGTGAGGACCAGACAAATGCCCCAACAACGTCGAAACGGTTGTAGATTCCAATACTTGTGGACCACCAAAGAAATGAAAACATACACATTACACAATTTGTCTTGCTTTCTCTCAAACACACACACACACACACACACACACACACACACACACACACACACACACACACACACACACACACACACACACATCCAACCCAGCCAGCAGAAAGGACTCAGACGACAAGCATTTAGAGTATCTCAGGAACCTAAATACTTGCACACACACAAAGAGAGAGAGAGAGAGTCTTAGTTATGGCATTCTAAGAAGAACTGTTTCACATGTTTCTATGCTAAACATATTACATTCTGGGAAACCTAAAAGGAAGCAGAGTACCCCCCAGTGCAATGAGGGTCTTCTCTGACATTTTATTACTCATTTCTAAAAGTGTTTGTATTTATTTATTCACCTCCCCTTTTGCACTCCATTAGGCACTGCAGCACTATGTTTAGATCAGAAATGTTCCCTCCTAGTCATAGATGGAAAAAGCTCTTTCTTTATCTAACATGTGACCTCTGTTAAAAGGAAGAGTGTGAAGATTTAGTTTGCCCTGTCAAAAGGAATTATGATATCTGTTATCCTCCTTCCCACCCTCTTCCGCCCTCATTTCCACCCATTACTTTTGCAACACCCCGTAATTCCCTCCCCCACCTTTTTTCCGTCTGCCCTGGCAAATCCTCGGGCATCAGCTGATATCTCTAGCTGAAAGGATTTGGTGTTCCACGAAGTCTATTTAAAAGTGCCAGTATAACTCTCTTGTGCTCCTCTCTCTCTCTCTCTCTCTCACACACACACACACACACGCACGCACGCACGCACGCACGCACGCACACACACACACACACACACACACTGACTTTTAAATCAATCTTTATTACACGATTTCAAAACATTGATTTTGAAACTCTACAGAGATAAACATATTTAAATTCATCTCAACACAAAAGTATACAATTAATGCACACCATTCTCCCACCTGATCATATGTCTGGTAACAGGAAATTAATAATCCTTTTTGGTTACTATATCCTGTTATCCTGTCATGTCTCCCCTGTCTCCACTTGTGACCTCCCTTTCTGTAATAAGGCCATGTTCTCCTGTGTGAAGAAACAGGAGTGAAATAAACTGGCACCATGTGGTTGCTTATGTCATCACGATGCATGCTTTCTGTGTAAAAATACAAAAAATAAAAGTGAGTTAAAAAAAATGTAAACCTTTAAAAGAAAAATGCAGTATGTTGTGTGTGTGTGTGTGTGTGTGTGTGTGTGTGTGTGTGTGTGTGTGTGTGTGTGCGTGCGTGTGCGTGTGTGTAAAAACATAATAAAAATAATCTTATCGTAGCAGGTCTCAGTATTAGGCAAATACAACCTCAGATGAACATGTCATGTCATGGTCCATGACTAAAACCAGACTTTCATACTTCTACAGTCAAACTTCTTAAAGTCAGACTAGCACACCCAGATAATGCAGCTGAGAGTCAAGCTACTCCATGCACATGTAACTTAATCAGACACAGAGATTGGCCTAGGTGCTCTGCACATGCTCCAAAGTTCTCGCCGCGGCCTTTGACAAGGAAGGCAAACGAAGTGGATAAAAGCAGAAGAAGCTGCAAACAATACAGCGGTGTTATTTGACTTTGGATTGTACAATTTGTCCAAAAGAATAAAGCATACAGCACGTACAAAATGTACAGCTCTGTTCACCATTTGACATCCTACTCGCCGCCAGCTAACTTGTTTGTCTATTGTTTTGGTGTGTGACATAATAGGTTAACCAGGAATACAATACTAGCAAGCTGAAAGGGGACATACAGTATAGTAGCACCACCCATCTTAGACATACTTCTGTCAATACTTAAATGGTTTATTATAACCTTAATTTGACTTTTAACAAGCCTATGCAAAGCCTCCATAGAACTTTTGCTTATAATTTATTGCGCAGTACTCGGATGTGTTTTGGGAAAAATATTGAAACATTCATTTTCATCTAGACATTCAGACCAAATTTGGTTGATTACTTTAATGTGTGTATAACAACGCATGTTAGGATAGTTACACACACTGACATGCAGAAAAAAGCCCTGGCAGCATAAAAAAAAAAAATTTGGAGCACAGGCCTGGGTGCAACAGGCTGTGTTTTTACTTTTACTGCCAGGTTTGAGAATCCACCCACTATGTCTTTGCCAGTCATGTGGTGTTCGCACTGAGCAGCTGCAGGGTTTACAGAGGATATGAGCTCCCACCCAAATATTACCTTTCTCGTAGAGCGTGACTTCTCTAATAACTGCGTGCGATACAAGGTGAAAGAGGATCAGCACGTTTCTCATTTGCCAATCTGGGGAAATCTAAACTGTCATCATAGGCGACAATCAAAAAAATAAATAAATAAAATGAAAATTGGGCTTAAATTGATGGCCTCTGATAGAGTGTATCAGAACTGATGTTGTTCCATGTAGAGAACATGGAACAATACAATGATCTCCAAAAACCATTTATTATTAACAGGTTATGGTTTATTATACAGTTATTTAGCTCCATCAACACATTTCCTTCTGCGACTGGTGGAGTTGGCAACCTACAGTTAGTAACTAAGAGTTTAATTAACAGGGGTGAAAGTAGTTTTAAGTTTTTACCAGTACTATGTAGCCAAAAAGTGAGGAGAATAAAGCATATGTAGATGGTGGACAGTTCTGTAAATCCCGTATGTTTCTCTTTATATTTCTACTTATTCCAATTTGGAACATCAGCTCCGATAACATCTGTGTTCCAGAGTTGAACTTTGTCAGAAACACCAAGTAATGCCCTTGATCAGGGGTTGAAGCCAGCCAGAGGTAGTTGGCTTTGTAACGGTAAATTAAAGAACACAGATGGTTCAGATGCATTTTGGAATGACTTAGAATAAGCAATTGTTAAGGAGTCAAGTGGTTTTTAAGCTAACATTATCAGATGTGTTTTCTTGCTGAAGGTGCTGGTTTTGAATGTGGGTCCTCTCTCCTCAGTATGGCGGCCTGTACAGACCTAGTTTTACCCACGCTTTGACAGACAGTTAGTGTAATTAACGGTTGTGAGAACATCTGTGAAGTAGAGTGATACATGTAGAGCGCTGTTGCTGTCAATGATCATAGCTGGTTTTTGGTATTTAATATAAAAAATACCACAATTTTTTACGCACAAAATTTTGCGTAAAACTAAATATGGTTGTTCGTTCTTTATCCGTTTCTTTAAGTTTTATTTCTTTAAGTTTTATTTTAAGTTTTATTTCTTCTTCTTTCACCAACATGTCATGCTTTGATTTTGTAATGTTAACGTTCTATGACTTCATATCAGGTTTCACGTCATCTTTATTTTTATAAGTCCTCAATCACAAGATACATTTTAAATTCCATTGAGTTACAGATGCTTTGAAAAAGGGTGCATTTTACTGAGATAACAAGTAATCCATTGATTTGATTTACTTGCATTTATAATGTTAGACAACATGCTCACTGTTGCATCAAGTGATTAAAAATGGGAACTGCTTGAAACACTTACAATGACCCCCTGGGGCAGGAATCTTTATATAATTTCTGTCACTTAAATAATTTCTGACAGTGAAATTAAGTTTGTTTTTAAAAAACACTCAGCATCCCCCAAGGACTTCTTTTAGAGCACACAGTTTTAATTAAAACTAATAGGAAAAGGCTAAATGTAAGGGCTGACATGCACAAAACCATTTCTATTTTAAGATGTATTACAACAAGAGACGGAAAGGGGGATTATGGAATGTCACAGTCAGAAAGGCAGAGAAAATGAAAAAATCCTGTGTGTCAGGAAAAGCACCAGAGGGCGGAGCTGGACAGCTACTCCCCATATGCACTACATCCAGGGGTGAGAGTAGGTTAAATTTCTTGCTGGCATTATGTAGCCAACAGGTTAAGAGAATAAACCATGGAGGTGGTGGACAATCTCCTAAGTTTATCTTCATGTTTTCACTTATTGCATTTTAGACACCTCAGTTAACTTTGGTGTTGAAACCCATAGAGTGTGAAGTTAGTGTGCTGTGTACAATCCCTTGTTCCACATACCAAAGTGGGATTTGGGATTCAACCTTGTGTAGCTCGCATTAGCCATGAAGCTTGGTGAGGTGAGTCATGAACCTGTCAGCATGTTGGCGGAAGCTCACACTTAAATTAACTAGTTATTTGGAAGATCAAAATAACATGGGTGGTTCAGAGGCAATTCGGGACAACTTAGAAGCAGTTAATAACTTAAACAAAGTGTTGTTAAAGATAACATGATTGCATCAATTGTGTTTCATGCTGAAAGGGCTTCACTGACTGGTCTTGAATGTGGATATGGAAAGCAGCTGCTCTCCCCTCTAAACCGTACAAGCCTACTTTCACCCATGACTCCACGTTTCCCTGATCATGCCTTATGTTTTAAACCTGGTCATCAGCCATCGTGAGTTATGAACACAATCCCAAACTCCTATCACATCACCTTTTTCCTGTCATCTCTGAATGGTTTGTAAATTTAGTTACAGGGTTTTAGTTACAATTCTTTTCTCTTGCATCTGTTATCTTTATCACTCATGGTTGTTGGCTTTGGCAATTAGAGTTTAGTGTTTAGCATAACCGCAGTTCCTAGAATGCATCCTGTTTCTGTTTCTGCCAGGATTTGTTTTGTATTTAATAAAGTCAGGCCTGCAACTGCATCCTTGGTTCATCCTATTTCTGACAATGTGTTCCTGTTTTCCCAAACTGTTTGAGCTAGTTCCACATCACTTGCGTGTTTGTGTTGGTCTGGAAAACCTTTGTTTAAAATTAGTTGTTCTGTGTGTATCTTGCCGGTGATGGGAAACATACCAGCTATGTCGATTACAGTTAAACAAAGGTGGGTCTAAAACCACTTAAAACAAGCTGCTAGACTGTATGCTGGATGGACTATGTTGGTCATTTTGTGTAACTGTTACATCGTTACGCTAGAGACCTCTCAGCTTAATTTTATCTGAAACTGTCGTTATTAACTTCATCTTGCTTTACCAAACTCTTTATCACAAACTACTGCTGTTTAATATTTCGGTGCACCACCAGGGTTACGGTTACCTTTAGCCTTGATTTCAGCACACATGTTGGCCAGTTCATATGTGAAAATGATTCCAAACGCATCCTTATAGATATAATAACCTGATCATTCAAGTTGTCAGCTAGTTTAATTTTTTGTTGCCACATAACATTACTGAGCCAAGACCTGACCAACTGAAGCAACCCCAAACCATAACACTGCCTCCAGAGGCTTATACATAGGCCACTAAGCGCTTCATGTGCTTCCCTTCTTACCCTGATGCACTCATTGCTCTGGAATAGGGTCAAATATTTATGCTCGCTAGCAAATTTAAGCCTTTTTTCTGACTAGCCAAACTAACAAGTGGTTTTCTAATGGACACGCAATTGTTTAGTCACCAACCGTTTGAGTTTTTATCATATTGTGTGCATCTAGAAATGCTCTTACTGTACTTTCACTATTAAACATGATTCTTATGGTTTTTTACTATTGGTTTTTACTATGAAACCTCACCAAGGGTTTAAGTGATCTCCAATTCCCTGACCTCATTTCTTCCACAAAGTTGAGTAACCTTCTAGGTTTTGATAATTTGATGATAATAATGTGTTGAAGGGTTCTCAACTTCAAATCTCCTTAGATGTTCTCCGTTTGTTTTCTTAGCTTAATGCATCCCAATAATTTGACTCTTCTGAAATAGTGACCTATTTTTGGCCAGGCAGTGTATGAGCCCCAGAATTCCAACTGTTACATCTCAACTACAACAAAACAGTTATTAGCCAGTTTAACTGGGTGTGTTGTTGACTATCAGTTGATAAAAATAATTTTTAGTGTTTGACGTCTGCATTGTTGGCACTTGCCATCGCTACTTAGTGGCAAATGAGGATTGGATCCTGTGTGAAAGAAAAAATTTCTTCTTGGATGTTCAGCCTAGCAAATCAGTGAAGCATAAACAAAACCGAACTAAGCAAAGCAAGGGAATGACACTTTAAAAGGTGGCACACAGCTTATCTGAATAAATACCAACGAATGGTATTTCCTGTTATGGACTGTTATTTCCTTTTTTGCAGGTGCATTATGAAAGTGTTTATCAAGTCTTGGCTACTAAAGTGCACATCCTAACGGAAAATATAAAAGTTACACTTGGACCAGGAAACTCAAACAGCAAGGAAAATGTTTAATTAGGTCCACATTTTCCCAATCTTGGCCATTTTTATGCAAAACAATTAGATGTAATCATCATTCTGCCTTTGTTGGCACTAGTTCTGTACCATTCTTGGCCAAGAAAAGCAGCTTAGCTTTTGGATAATACCATTGTTTTAATTGTTCAATTGGCCGCCTCAGAAAGCTTGATTTAATAGTAATCATGTACAAAAAAACAGCCGCTGGGGGTTGAACAAGTGCACTTAGTGCCAATCCTAAATAAACTGGGGAGTGTTGTGTGAGGAAGGGCATTTGGGGACAGCCAAAAGAGGAATGAACAATAAACATATAAAATGTAGACAAGTCATGGTCAGAAAGACTAAGAATTTTTAAATTAAAAGTTTTAAAAGTTTTTTTTTTTTAAGTATTTTCTTAAACTTTAATGTATAACCCCCAGGCTTTTCATGTTGCATGTTTTTTTTTTTTTTGCCACAATTTTGGTCTTTTTTTTTTTTACAGCTCCTTTCTTAAATGGATTATTTATATTCTATAATATACATTTCTATTATATTCTATATAATTCTATTATATTCCATTCAATTCAGTTTGACATAGCACTTTTAGTAATGGTCATTGTCGCAATGCAGTTTGAAAATAAATATATGAAATTTGTATCAATCAAAATAATAATAATTAAAAAAGAAAACCTCCCTGCGTTGGCAATAGGAATAAACTTAAAGAGGAAACAGATTTAACAAAGAATTAATTTGGGCCATGTCAAATAGCAGAGATTGATCTGCAGTCATACTGTGTGTCTGCAGTTCAGTGTAACAGGAGAGATGTTAAAGTTAATGTGGAGTCACCTTTCATTATTGGAGGCTCAGGTACAAAACTGTTTTCTGTTTTTCTGGCATTCTGTGGGAATGTCAGAAAATTACGAATGAGTAGGTCATAAGTTAAAGCCATATTTTACTATGTCTTTAACAACAAGCCTTTTTATATGAGGTTACAAAAAAGGAAAAATCTAACTAACTTGTTAAAGAACTGGTCAATACCAACATGGAAAAGGACAGAAAGCATGGAATGTTTTTTCTTCTCCTCTTATGTGCGTGCATGCACACACACACACACACACACACACACACACACACACACTGAAGCCACATCTGAATGTATAACAATGTGAAATGTGGATAATAGGTCTCATTTAAAGCTGAAAGAGATAGACAGATGATTTATATAAAACAATATATGGTATTAAAATGACTAAGGTCCCTTGTATAGGGTTAAATATATATTTTAATTTTACTCTTGAGCTGTCTTCACAGAATGACTCCTGGCTAGCTCTAGTGAATAGGGCACGGCTTCTCAGTTGCAAGCCAAGTGTGCTGCTGCCCTGCCCAGTTTTCACGTTTTTCCTGCTCAAACACACCTGATCCAGCTTATCATCTAATTATCGAGCTCATTGTAAGATGGATCAGGTGTGTTGGGAACAGGGGCAAATTGAAACAATTACACAGCCTGAGGGGATTTAGCTTGTATAATGCTTCAGTACCTATGCTTAAGTAAATGTATGCACAAGTGAGCACTTGTGTGGAGTCATTTTGTGTGTGTGCATGTGTGTGTGTGATGAGGTAATGGTTAGTTGAAGCTCTTATCAGATGCGAGAAGGGGGTGAGATGCATTTCCAGCTGAATTCTGAACCGTGGTGCGACAAAAGTCCCTTTGTCAGAGCTGTTTCTCCATCACTGTGCAGCACGGTGGATTCACCCAGGCTCCTGACCCTCTCATCCGTCCCTTCTTTTTCTCTCCCCTCGCCAGGGAGAGACCAATTAGTGACAATACAAGTAGGTTAGGCTGGCCATTCAGAGAGAGCATTATTGAGGACAATGCCAAGAGGATTGTGAGCTAACAATAGGACTCATAGGCCACTGCTAGAGTGTCACTGACATTGTTGGACTAAACCAAGAGAGCCATTTAGTTCCTGTAGAGCAAGAGGAGACACCTGAGCTCCCACTGTTTCTGAGTATGTGTGCGTGTGTGCGTGTGAGAGACAGATGGACTGACAGAGAGGACTTGAGAATGAAAGGTTTGTGTTTCATGGCAGACTTTTTGTCACTTTCACAGCCACTTTTGTATCTGGTGCTCTTTCTCTCATATCATTCCATTACAGTTTCCATCAAGGGTTTACACACACACACACACGCGCGCACACACACACACACACAAACACACACACACACACACACATACACACAGTGTTCAAATCTCTAAACACTGATGGGAAAGGGATGATGTAATGTTCCCAGTCTGAAGGTCATGGGTCAGAGGTTATTTGAGTCCATACTTAAAGGGCCAACTCTAGTGGCATTGTCTGGGGTCATGGCCTATGACCCAACTGTCAATGGTTCACTTTCTATACATTTCTAATATCACGCTCTTCTATCTTTCACACTCACTTAACCGCTCTCGGTTTCTTTTTACCATTCACAGTAATGAACGATGCAATTTTTTTTTATTTGGCTGATTAATGTAATTATTTAAACATTTAAATATTTATTGCACAATTACCAAACTATAAAAAGAACATTATAATCTGATGTATAGTACTGTGTAAAAACATTGAGCCACCCAAATTAAATTAAAATGAAATCAAATAATGCAGATTGCATTGAATAAAAAAAAAAAAAGGGAAATACCTTTCATGCTGCAAAGTGCCTAAAGATACAATTTCAAAATTGGTTTAAAGTTGTTTATGCACCAACCTCAGCAGCAACCTCATTTTCCCTCTTGTCCGTTCCAACCACTCAGCATTAAGCATCAAAAAGATACTAATCACTAGCCTGATCATCTGTCATCTGCACCTGTTTCTCACTGGTTCATGCCATAAGTAAGATGTGTTTTATGCTTGAATGATATATAGTAGTTTGACAAACAAAAAATATTCATCTGAAACTGTCCAGGGACTGGCCTGAAGGAAGGCTGAAGTTCTATTCTTCAAGACAACATTAAAAATAGCAGAAAGTCTGGCACTGGGAGCAAAATATGAAGAAATTAGCAGGGGGTTGGGGGCTAAATACTTTTGCACAATACTGTATTTTCTTCCAGCATTTTAGGAAGGTTTGTAATGAGTTTAACGATTAATAAATCATAATAGGACAAACAACAGCAACAAAAAATATATCACATGGAAAAATGCAACAAGCCCTGTGTGTGTTCCTGGCTCCAGCCCAGGATTCCCAGGATCGGCTCCGGATCCACTTCGACCCTGACCAGGATAAAGCAGTTGTGGTGGCATTATAGTGTTGCTTTGTAGTGCCTACTAAAAAAAGCCTGAGGTATAAAAGCGAACATCTGTGTGTTTGTGCATGTGGGTGCATGTGAGGTAGAGAATGGATGGTTACTCTTACAAATAAATAGTTCACAATGCCCATGAAAGTGCAGCCATCAACAGTGACTCTTAAGCTATTTATAAAACCACAAAATGACTTTAGGCCTCTTTTTCTTAAAAGAGCTCTCTCTCTCTCTCTCTTTCTCTCTCTCTCTCTCTCTCTCTCCCTCTCTCCCTTTTTCCTGCCACCCCGGCATTCAAAATGACCCAAACATTATATATATATATATATATATATATATATATATTTATATATATATATATATATATATAACTTGCTTTGTGTGCGCTTGATACCCCCATATTTGCTTAATTGTATTTCCATTTAAAATAAACTGAACTTTGTCTGACCTAGATAAAGTGAATACTGAAGATGAATGACTAAATATGTGAGCTCATCATTTGTCATGGAAAAAATTGCATGTTTGTAATGTTTTGAACACTGGTGAACTTGTTCAATACGTATTATATAGTTTACATTGAGTATTCTGTTCCCAATTTTTATTATTTCCAAATAGTTACCAGGTGGTGGGAGGGCAAGGGAAATGTCACAATCATTCACCATATCATAAATGATATCATCATATCATTGGCTGGGAGTTATTACCACATAAAGGAGTTCCTGGGAGGCCAGCTTTTCAGTCATAAAGCAGTCAATCCGATAATGGCTCAGGCATACTTAGTGCATAAATAAGTGCATTTACTTTCATAGCTGCGTTCTGTTATTCTGCATAATCACAAATTGCTATTTGACTTGAACACACCTTGTATACTAAGTGCAAACCTAATTATATTAGTATAATTAATTATATATATAATTATTTAATTATATTTATTTATACAATATCATTATTATTGTTGTTATTTATTTTTTTATTATTATTAACTGGAGCGTAATACAGCTACACTAAATACTAGTGGTATAAAATAAGTTAAGTGTAGTTTAGTTAACATTTTATTTCTATTTTTTGTCCAACAAATTTAAACAAAATGCATTCATCCTTTCATTTATTCATTTAGTCAGTCAGCTTCAATTTTAACTGAGTACAGTAAAGCTGTTATTATCATATAATATCATATAATAACCTCAAGAATAATTTACTGGTGGTTTGCAAAAGGAAAACTATTGTTTTGTGATGTGTTAAACAGCAACAGGATCTAATAAAATGGCAAAGAGATGATAAGTCAGTCATCTTAGCTCCATCATTCTTTACTGTGCTTTTAATTGATCTCATTCGCTCACACAATTCTCCAATCAGTTCTCTCACTGTGTCTTTCCTTCTCTCCATCTCTATCTGTTTAATTTAATCTTTCACCTCCCCTTTCATTCCTTAACCTTGAAACACTGGAAACAGTCAACTGCTCTGGATCACAGGCCAGTGTAGCCAGAGTTTTCAGTGAACCGCATATAACAATAACCATATACAACCACACCGTCTATGGCAAATAGTACATGTTAGTTTGTAGACAAGGGTGAATTCTGGTTAAATATAAATGGAATCATACCAGAATCTATTTAAACCATTCTCAGAGTCTTGTTTTGCTACTATTATCATGGTATTGTGGCTGCATAGTATTATTAACACGCCTAATTGATCTCAGAGCTACATATAAACGAAATCAAGTAAAATACAGTGTGCACTCACTATGCCACATTTACCATGGTGACTTACTGCTTAACACTGTCACCTCACACCTCCATGGTTGGCAGATCTACACCTCTGGGTGCTCCAGTTTTCCCCCACAGACCAAAGAAATGCAGTGTAGGCTGATTGGCGTTTCCAAATTGTCCATAGTGTATTATTGGGTATGTGAGTGTGTGTGATTTTGCCCTTTGATGGGCTACATTGGATGATATTCTTAAGTTTAAAATTGATGCAACACCTCAGTACTTTTACTGTCCGGACTCTGAACCAGGACTCTGCACACGCAAGATGTCTGAAGTTCCCTGGTTATTATCAGCAAAGAGAGAATATTTAAGCTTTTGGCCAGGTGCCCTGTGTCCCAAACATCCTGCACATCAAATGAACAAAAGGCATTCAGATGTAAGTCATATGGAGACCTGGAGACAGACAGATGATAGTAAAAACATTTAACTTTTCCGGTTAGACAAATGGGTGCCAGTAAATCATTTTGCATGAATATGCAGCTGGATGCATATCATATGGAAGTATTACCTCATATGACATTAGGAAGTGCAATGAAGCATTTGTTTTATGCATGTACAGGGTAAATGAAAATTAACTGACATATTTAATAGCTATAGAACTAGCTAATATTTAATATCAGCTAGTATCACTGGAGCACCAAACCATGGAGCACCACTCCATTTTGCTTCTACTGTGTGTATGTGGTTGGACCAGTATTTTTCAGAACGTTGACTGTGATGATGCGATACACTAAAACAGTGCAACATGGTGCATTTTTGTCATGCACAAGCAATGTAAGCTTGGCGCGGATAGATTGAAAGGTAGAACAAATTTATAGAACACTGGAAAATTATAGAGGCAGTATAATGAAATGCTGCTTAATGCTGCATCTTTATACTATGTAACAACCCCAAAACCTTTCAAATGTAGATTTTTTAAATAAATCGACACATGAAAAGATTACTGCACTTAATCTATACACAAATAAACCCACTACTAAGATAATATGAGCTGCATTCAGCTACTGTAAAAATGCATCTAGTGATATGCCTTAAAAGTATACTGAACTTACTTTTGCAGCTTTTTTTTTAGACATTTTCATGCAGCTAGCTAGCCTACAGATCAGAAACTTGGTGAGATCATTTCCTTCCACAAAGCATTTGTAGACTGGGAATTTCACGGCCATCTATTTATTTACGGTAATGAGTTATCCCTCTAGTGAGCCTGAAAGGGAACTACAAGGCCAAATTTAAAAAAAAAAAAAAAAGGTTGATGGTCTATTAGAGTATTTGGGGAGATATTTGCAGTATAGTATAGTATAAACTGCAGTTTAACAGTTATTTATACAAAGAACTGAACATTCGCTGCAGCTTGGAATCCACAAAAAAATGAAATGTTCTTCTTAAGTTAATGCTCTTCCCGGATCGTGCTGTTTCAGCAGTTCACGCTCTGGCCTATTAGGAGTGAGGGTGAATGGGGCAACGATGGAATGAAAGGGGATCAGACATCGGCAGTCTACTCACAACAAGTCCTTCTCTCCTCTGTTCAATCTGTGTTACTCTCTTGCACACACACACGCGCGCACACGCACGCACACACGCACACGCACACACACACACGCACACACACACACACACACACACACACACACACACACACAAGAAATGATTCCCTCATTAAGTCTATTGTGAAAATGCTGATGTAATGAAAGTTAATCTGCTGGTCTCTCCTTGGCTAAGAGGCCTTTGTAAGTGCGATTACTCTGCCCACCCCTTACACAGCTTCATTAAGTTGTTGAATCTGTGTGTATTTAAGTGTATGAATGCAGAGACAATGCACTTTGCGAGTAGATAACAAAAGACAAGACCTTCTCAGCATGTGCTTTGGAGCACGTAGGCTCGGCTTAAAGGGAATGTGACCGTGCGTAAGTCCCTGAACAAGAAAAAGGCTGAGTTCATTGTCACTTGATAAGTGTGTAATGAATGTGCTGCTGGTTCAAAGTTAAATCAAGTAATATCACTGCCCCGTCTAGTGGAAATTACAGCAATCAAATATGATATTCCAAAAAATTAACACATTTGCTTTAGACTTTTCCAAGAAATCAAGATCAACACAGACCTCACGTTTTAGGTTTCCAAATTAACTGTGATATACAGACTCTAACCAACTCATCACAGCTTCGCACTGGATGTAATATTTTTAATGTGGTGTGTCTGATACCTTTTTGTAAAGTTTCCTGGATACGAGCTTCAATATCTGGAAGACTACAATACGATTAGCTAGAAGACATTTCTGTTGATGCCTGTTCAACAGAAATGATATATCATCAATGGAACCACAAACTGTGACAAAATTTGCTTTATTATCTCAAATCTCACATTCCTGACAAGAAGGTTACAGTAATGTTTAAATGTACTTCACAGCTCATTTGCATTTCATGAAACCCACAAAAACTCCATGAAAGACTTACATAAACTGAATATGCCTGTAAAGCAAGAGTCATTTAAAGTCAAATCAATTTGAAAACGTGGATTAATGTAGGCATCAATTAAGTGAGGTTATGTCTGGTTTACAAGATGCCATGTGATGTAACAGGAGCTTGCATTGTATGTGTGAATACCTTAAACAGGAATGTACTTACTTAATGTACTGACAAAAGAACTGAGAGCTTATTTATTCAGGACTTGCTCGCAAATGAAAATCCAATGGTAGACGTTTATTTCCGTCAAATAAATCCTTTTATTAGAATAACATGAACACTACATCTATTAGCCAAATAGAAAATGTCCTAACAATGTAGTTTCATACTTCGTCATACTATAAAATATTATTCCAAAGTAATGTAATCACCTATCCTATGTAACTGGGTGGATGGGGATCCAGGGCCTAACATGGATAGATAAATAGACAGTGTACTTTATTAATCTCAAAGCAAAGCAGGTTCCTCCTGGTTATGATACCAGCCCTGTCAAAGAGTTGTAGAGTATGTACTCCAATATACATGCCAATTTAGCATAGACAACCCACCTATAGCCGTGTTTTCCTGAGGTGGGGGCGGGCAAACAAGGTCACTGTGAGAACATGAACTGGACCGCCACACAGACAGTAACACAAGCTAAGGATAGAACCAGGGACCCTGGAGCTGTGAAATGGCTAGCTATATGCCGCACCACTGGAATGGAATGACAGTTACTTACACATTCATGGAAGTTTTGTGGTAGCTTTATGCAATCAGGCCAAAATACCAGATTTGGCCTATTTACTTTAAGATGTGTTGATTATGTGGTAAGGTGTAAAAACACATTCTTCAGGAAAAGTAGTCTGCAAAAGGATGAATTTGACAAATTTAGAGGTACATTTATAAATGCCTTTGAATGAAAACGTGGTGAAAGCATTTTGCATTTTTGCTGACTCTCCTTCAGTTCTTTTTCTGCTTTGAATGAACAGATTTATTATTAGTCACATTACTATTATTTTTAATGTGAATGAAAATGTAATGAAAATTGTCCAAAAAAAAGTATTGGCCAAGGTAATGGCACTTTGACTAAAACTTTACTCCTCAAATAAACAAACAAATTAATGAACAATAAATAATAATGAATATTATGCTATAAATACACAATACACGCGTGGACAAAATTGTTGGTACCCTTCGGTCAATGAAAGAAAAACTCACAATGGTCACAGAAATAACTTTAATCTGACAAAAGTAATAATTTATAAAGATTCTATGAATGTTAACCAATGAAAGTCAGACATTGCTTTTCAACCATGCTTCAACAGAATTATTTAAAAAAATAAACTCATGGAACAGGCCTGGACAAAAATGATGGTACCCCTAGAAAATACTGAAAATAATGTGAACAAAGGGACATGTTAATTCAAGGTGTGTCCACTAATTAGCATCACAGGTGTCTACAATCTTGTAATCAGTCAGTGGGCCTATATATAGGGCTCCAGGTAGTCACTGTGTTGTTTGGTGACATGGGATGTACCACACTCAACATGGACCAGAGGAAGCAAAGGAAAGAGTTGTCTTTTGTTGAAAATTATAGACAAGCATGTTAAAGGTAAAGGGTATAAGACCATTTCCAAGCAGCTAGATGTTCCTGTGACTACAGTTGCACATATTATTCAGAAATTTAAGATCCATGGGACTGTAGCCAACCTCCCTGGACGTGGCCGCAGGAGGAAAATTGATGACAAATCAAAGAGACAGATAATCTGGATGGTAACAAAAGAGCCCAGAAAGACTTCTAAAGAGATCCAAGGTGAACTTCATGCTCAAGAAACATCAGTGTCAGATCGCACCATCCGTCGTTGTTTGAGCCAAAGTGGACTACATGGGAGCCGACCAAGGAGTTGAAAACAAATCATAAAAAAGCCAGACTGGAATATGCCAAACTACATGTTGACAAGCCACAAAGCTTCTGGGAGAATGTCCTATGGACAGATGAGACAAAAATGGAACTTTTTGCCAAGGCACATCAGCTCTATGTTCACAGACGGAAAAATGAAGCATATCAAGAAAAGAACACTGTCCCTACTGTGAAACATGGAGGAGGCTCTGTTATGTTCTGGGGCTGCTTTGCTGCATCTGGCACAGGGTGTCTTGAATCTGTGCAGGGTACAATGAAATCTCAAGACTATCAAGGGATTCTAGAGAGAAATGTGCTGGCCAGTGTCAGAAAGCTGGGTCTCAGTCGCAGGTCATGGGTCTTGCAACAGGACAATGACCCAAAACACACAGCTAAAAACACCCAAGAATGGCTAAGAGGAAAACATTGGACTATTCTAAAGTGGCCTTCTATGAGCCCTGATCTCAATCCTATTGAGCATCTTTGGAAGGAGCTGAAACATGCTGTCTGGAAAAGGCACCCTTCAAACCGGAATAGTGCCTACAGTGAATAGTATTTTTTTGTGGTCTGATGGCGTACCTGCTGCCAAATCAACTCACGAAAGAAGCTTGTGTATATCTGCAAACAAAAGTTGGACTGATACTCTAAGAAGGTGAATCATTACTGGTGACGAAACCTGGATTTATCATTTAAAGAGTAAATGGCAGAGTATGGAAAGGAAACTTCAATTGCTGACCAAGAAAAAGTTAAAAGTCAACCATGAGCTGGAAAATTAATGTTTACATTTTTTCTGGGATTATTGTATACATTAGAACATTATCAGAAAAAAGGTTCAACAATTAACAGCGCTCATTACAGTGAGAATGCTTATTAAAGAGCTGATGAAGAAGTGAAGACAGCGGTGTATTCGTGGCTTGCAGCTCAGCCTAAAACATTTTTGTTGAACGTTTGTTGACAGATGGACCAATGGACACAATCTCTTAGCTTTACAAAAAAGCTAAATGCGCGCTTTTTGCCGCGGAATCCCTCAAGTACCATTTAAGAATTTAAATAAAGGTGTTGTGCTTCAGTGAATATGGAAAGACTTTAAAAGCCAGATCAAGTACAATAAAGAATTGTGTACTGTATAATTAGTTGGCCTAAAACAATATTGTTTCTAAATTTTATTTTGTTGTACAATAGATCTTTCATGATGAATGTGTGTATATGTGCTTCATATTATGTTCTTAATAATGATAAGAGATGTCCTAAATCGTGCTTTCAAATTCATAATAAGAAGTTTGTTATATGTTTTTTGTAATGTCTTAACAGGGACAAAACAATGAAAGCCATGGCAATGCCCCGGTTTAAATCGTCTTAATATTTATTACATTTCCTGATAGTAGGCTATCTGATAGTGTTAACTATGCGAATGTTCTGATTCGTAAATATGCCAACATATCTTTGTTAGACATGAATGAACAAAAAAAATCTATATTTTTAAGTAAATATTCTATGTATATATGCATATGTGTGTGTCTGTGTGTCAATATCTTAAATATATACAAGTACTGCAAGAACTTATAACAAGAACATGCTAAAACATAATACAATAACAAATACAAATATTAACCAATGCAATAAATGCTCAGGCATGACTTTGCAAAAAAAAAAAAAAAAGTCAATTCAGCATCTTTTCAATAATTCTTTCATGATGTTCCTAATTTCTTCACTTTTTTCTTCACATGTACTGAGATCACGAAAATGTTTTTTTTTTTTTTTTTTTTAATCTGGTGTGTTAAATTTCTTTCTTTTATTTCTCTCTCTGTTCACCTTTTGACAGCAGGCTTTGTGTGAGGACTGTGGGAAAGTTTCCTTTCCTGATGAGGTCATGCATCCAAACCCCTCTTTCACTTTCTCTGTTTCACACACACCCACAGGATTGGGATATGCCATGACCTGACAAAGCAGTGTGTGGGTGGATAGGGGGTGATTAACAGTTAATCAAGATCTTAGCTGTTGAATTCATGTTGGTAAGTGTGGTAGAAAAAGAGAAGCTGTTTTGGAAATGCTAGGAGTGATGTAACAGTATCCACTGCACTTTGTATATATATATATATATATATATATATATAGAACAATGACAACATATTTTCTTGACGAGGCTTGCTTTTGAAATTTGATATAAAAAGTGTACATTTAGACATGACAATGCATGCTCAAGTAATACACACACCAACCCCCATAGCTCACGTAGGCAGCAGAAGTTAACATGAACCCCCTCTAGACACACATTTACATATACATATACCAACCCCCCAACCTCGGCTAAACATACAGGTCACCAATCCCCATACATCACGTAAAACACACATAACCCAAACACAATACACATGTTCGTTACAGACATGTGATAGATAGCATATCAAAGTCCTGGTGTGTGCAGGATGGCCCAAAAGTCTGGATCCAGGGGCATTTTTACATTGAAATTTTTTTAATTTCATTTTATTTTTTCAATTTCAGACCCAAGATGGCTTCTTAACTAACAATAATACATTGTTTTAACCAGACCTAATACCATTTGACTTTTTTCTTTGGGCTCATCTGAAGTCAGTAGCAGGTCAGAATTGGAAACCATCTCTGCATGTAACATGATCGGTTTTGTAACATTAAGAATTCATGGTTACCAGTCTTGTATTCAGTGTACACATACATGCCACAAAGTCAAAGGCTGTCAATTTGAGCATTGGCTTTATTATGAATTAATTAATTAATTAATTAATTTTTTAAATATCTCTATATAGATCCAGTCATTTGTTCCACCTTGTGTAGGAATTATAAATATCTAAAGTTTTTCAGAGATTATTAAAAATGATGATAACTTGAATAATAATCACAACACTTGAAGAGTCCAAACTGAATTGGCATCAGTCAGTCTTATGAAAGTAAGTATGATCATAATCGACAGTTAATTATGATACATTTTATGATGCACATCTTCACAGTACTTGTCTGCTACTGCCGTATCATCTAGCTTGTTATACTGCTGACCAAAAGCCCCAGCATTTTAAGGACAAACCTAACCACCTCTCTGGCTGAGACACTACCCCAATCCTTAAGAACACATATACACACACAAAACAGACTAAACAGACTAAATGCAATTTGTCAGTAGCGAATTCTAGTTTGAGCTCAGACTTCCTCATGACCATGAGTTTGTTGAAGAAGAATCCTGGCTGGGCAGCCATCCAAACACACGCACGCACGCACGCACTCACACGCGCACACACACACACACACACACACACACGCGCGCACACACACACACACACACACACACACACACAAAAGTGTATATATTCATTAGCCTTAAACACCTTCAACTTTGAGAGGCACACTTCATACACACATGCTCTAAAGCATCAAATCGCCCAGATTATGAATCTTTCACTCTTAGTCTTTAGCATGATGTGACTTGAAAAGAGGTGACATAAAGGTATTGGATAAACAAAGCCAGAAAAAAGGGAGTGTGTATATGTGTGTGTGTGTGAGAGAGAGAGAGAGACAGCGAGGGAGAGAGAGAGAGACAGCTAACCCACACAGCATTATTATGGCTTGAGTCATTGCTTGTTTCCGATATACGGAAGATATCTGCTTTCATTTCTTGCAACCGACCATGTACACCTTACATGATTAAAGATTGTGTCTAATTCCAATGAACTGCTTGTGTCTATAATTATGTATGTTTCAGATCCTGTTTCCATTTTAGGTTTTAAACATTGCATGTTGAATTTCTGACATTTTTTTCCCAAAACAAAGGTTACTCTTTGGATAATGAGGTTATGGTTAGCTTTAGATTGTGGTGTTGCATGTCAAACATGTCAAAGGTGTGTGTGTGTGTGTGTGTTTGTGTTTGTGTGTGTGTGTGTGTGTGTTGTGTGTGGTTGTTTGTGTATGAACTATTGCCACCTGCTGGATTTGACTGAAACATGTCAAGCTTCATTTATTGCAATTGTCAAATTGCTTTTATTATATAACAATACAGGAGGCAGGAAGTCTATACATAATTTACAACAAATACACATGAAGGGGAGGTTATGAAAGAGAGAGAGAGGTCAGGTTAAGATAAAAGAGACCCAGTTTCCTTTATCCTGAAAAAAAAAATATTTGTGTGTCGATTTTAAACTTGAGATCGAAGTTCTGGATCTATTTTCCATCCAGCATCTTGTACTTTTTTTTTTTTTTTTTAAAGATGCAAATCTACTGAATACGGTAATTTAATTAGGAGATGGTAAATGTCAGTATGATTTATAGAAATTAGCTTATGCTTGTATTGCATCACCTCAAGCAGTTTATCATCATCCTAATCATCAGCACTGCATGGAAGTGTGAGAGTGACTTAAGCAGGCTGACAATAATCAGTCAAATATGTGAAAACTGTAAGTCTTCGTAGCACAAATATGAAAATTACATATGAAAGCTGCACTATAAATTATCAGTTATAATGAACGCACTGGTTATCAGCAGGAGAGGAAAAGTTTTTTTTTTTTTTAAAGAAATCCACTGACAGGGAATGATCTCCATCAGATTGGTGGATTAATTGAGATGCTTTATGAGATCAATGCACAGATTTTCCTAACAGGACATAATGCAAAATATAATGCTTAATGCTGAAAATAAATATGTGCAGTTACATTAAACATTGTTCATTATGGTTGATACATTGATTATAAGGAAATTGCACAACAGTAAATACACCTCAGACAGAGCAGGCCAACTCACAAATCACTTGTTCCAATTAGCGAACAAATTCCACCATTCGAGTGTTTCTATGGACAAATTCTAAACAAGCACTGATGAATATAAAAGAAGCATACACAAAATATGAGCTATGATGCACAATAATACAACTTCAACCAATACAATACACCAAATGCCACTATTTCTCAATATCACAAATTAAATAGGCAAGTTAAAACATTTAACATGCAGTTGTATGGTAGTAACAGAGAGGCTTTGTAAAAATCATTACGGCACAGTCCTTTTTTTTCTTCTTTTTTTTCAAATAGGGCTGATAAATCTGCTCTTGAGCATTACATAGTTTTCAATGGAGAATAAAAAGTTTGACACATTTAGCAGCCCAAAATCTGTATCTAAACACTGATAACTGACAAACACTAGCTTTAAGATATGTTTATCAGAGTGAATTTCTTTTGGCAGAGCAAAAATAATGATTCACTGACAGATATTGGATTTTAATTCCAGAAGCAGCAGAGTTTATGGGATTTCGAGGCATGCCACTGTGAAAGCGACAGGAATCAAAACAGTGATGAAAAATGTTTTAAGGATTTTATAAAGGGCTTTTTAAATCGAGGCTGAATTTAGGAAAGCACTCAAACACAACTCGCAGACTCTGCACTGTACAGACTGTAACTGGTATGTAGAGATCACATGCTGCTTCTCTTTGCAACCGACACAGCCGGTAATTTAAAGTTATTTTCGGCTGAAATGGTGGGACTCCCTCTATTGGATGATCTGCGTAAAAAGCACAAAGCAGCCTGTGGTGAGATCGTAGCCATGAAGCTCAAATGTTCACCCTTCTGCTCATTTTACAATGTGTTACACTGAGCAAAGGCCATGTTCTAGTCCTCGATGGTCTTTCTGCAGTAATCATGGTGTCTCCTATGCATGGATTTTTGTCTGTGACACCAATCAACAACTGTTGCAATGGAATGGAATATGAAAAATAGCTGGGGAAAAAGGTCATGTTTGACGTTATTTGGACTTCTGGGAGCCAATCATCACCTTGGAAACGAAGTTGACGATAGCACTGGCTGGCTGCTCGGGGTCGTGCTCTGCGAAAAGGTGACACACGTTCTCCATGCTGCTTCCACTCTTCCTCGCTACAAAGCCAAAAATCCTGCAGGGGAAAGATGCACATGGCAAAGCAAAAATATATAAATTTGGAATATGTGCTATATAAGTACAGTAGTATGTACACGAACAAACAAATGTGTGTGTGTGTGTGTGTGTGTGTGTATCTTGTGGTAATTTGTGAAATACATCTGGTATAAACTTGGAACCACCTTTTAAATTAAAAATCTTTTTTTTTTAAAGATTACAAATTTGAAGATATGTAAGCAATATATGTTGTTGTAAGGGTAATTTTGATATTTGGGGCATCTAGTGTACATAGAGAACCAGTCGAATGTTTTGACGCACATTCTAATTCAATGTTTTTTCTTGAATGTTTTAATTTTCTACATTTTAGAACCATACTGGTGATTATGGAACACATGGAGTTATGCAATTGATCTGATCAATTGATTTAAGAAATTCTTGCAATAGTTCTTGAAAGAACAGTATTGCCAGCATTTTGCAAAACCCATGATGAAACTGGCTCTCATGAAGACCATCGCAGGAAAGCAAGACCAAAACGTATCTCTGCTGCAGAGGGGAAGTTTATTTAGGGTTACCAATGAACAAATAGCACCTCAGAATCAAAGCATTATAAAGGCTTTACTGAGTAAAAGTAGCAGACACATCTCAATATCAAGATGTTCAGATTAGATTATTGCATGCTTGGATGCCTTCAGCACCGTTTTAGAGTGTAGAAAGAAATAAAAACCAGGAAGGACCATGGAGTTAAAAGTTGTGTCCAAATTTTTGACTATTAGTGCACATCACCATATATTGAAAATTGGTAACATATATGACTACATACTGTATGTATGTGAAAATCTTTTCATGACATGAGGACATACAGTACTGTGAAAGTCTTGCAACCCTCTGTGCAACCCTCATTTCTTTATACCAAATTAATTATATTTTATATATATCACACTATTCTTCATGTCTTTCATGTTCCTGCTCTTGTTTTCTTTTGTCCTTCACAGTAACCTGTTTCTCACTTAATTCTCGCGTGAATTTTTTATTTGGCTGATTAATTTACACCAAGCTGATCCATTATTTACTGCACAATTATGAAATTATAAAAAGAACATCATAATCTTACGTACAGTCCTACGTAAAAGTTTTTAACTACCCCTCATTTCCTCACATTAAATTAAAGAAATGTGAACAAAGGTTTTACTTTGTTCAGACTTACAGACATGCCTAAATATCCCATTTGAAAAATTGGTTCATGTAACAACCTCAGCAGCAACCTCATTTCCCCTCTCATCTTCAACAGCTCAGCATTCAGCACCATGTTTCTCAGTGGTTCTTGCCTTAAGTATAATGTTTTTTATGCAACGGTCACTGTGTGCCTTAACAAAAATAAATAAATAAATAAATGTAAGAAACGAGGGGTGGATCAAGCACGCCACTGTATATTACATTTCTGAATGGGTCGCTAGCTCTCGGTTTGTTTGTAGAAGGTCTATAAAGTGCAAGATTCCTTAAAAGCTGTCTTTACAAAAAAAACAAGATATTACGAAAGATGCATTTAATATGATGACATTAGTATGAGGCTTGAGTTTAGTCCTGAAGGTGTTTTATCGCTTTAATGCATCCTGAAGATGTCCTGCAGTTCTAATTTTAAGAAGAGAACCGAGAAAGACTTACTTTGCATTCAAACAGCCATCTTTCATCCATCTGTAAATTAAAAAACAGGTCAGCCTTGCTGGAATACATATCAGTACATATGAGTACACATTAGATCTGCTGTAAATGTTGATGTAGATGTAAGTTTGTGATTATTACTTTCTGTTATTAGGGTCCAGGGCACAGAATATGACTGTGTTGACAGGGTAATGTCTCCTGAAGAACAATCTGGAAACACAAAATATTGAAGGAAGTTAAACTATGATCTCTAAATACTTGTGAACAGGTGTATGTAAAGAAAAATATGTACATTTGTAGTTTTTCCTGTTAGCGTGTGAAAGGCTTACTTCCTCTGGTTATCTGTGAGCGTGATGCCCTGAGCAGATACTTTGAAGTGGACGATAGTGGAGGTGCCTGGAGGATCCTGACCGAGACACACAGTGGTGGCCTTTTGTACTGCCTGTACACCTGTTAGAGACTCCAGCTCCACACTGCCCAGGAACCATACATTACATGCTGAAACACACACACACACATACACACACAGATTGGGATCTGCATCTCCACACCAGGTTTTTGGTACTTTTGATGCAGTGGGGTTTTTCAAAGAAAAAGACAGTACACAGTACTGAAAACAAGATACAGAAAGAGTTTGTGTGAAACACATAATGGTGAGTTAATATCATAATCCCACATGCTACGTTATTTCAAGAATTTTCAAAAATGAGACGCCTGCAATCCAGTTGTTTAGACTCAGCTCTTCGGGTTGAATATAAATTAGTCACATTATGTTGACCATATTTCCAACAGGCACAATGATTAATTTAATTATAAAGATAAATTATAATTAATTATAATTATATTGTGCATTTCACAAACTGTCCCAGATAGTGAGAAAGTGCCTGCACCAACAAGCTGAGGAACCTTCATAATGCAGTTCAACGTACACTGATTAGCCATCACATTACATTGCAAAAGCATTAGGCCTAGTATTATGTAGTCACTTCATGACTCCACAAGACCTCTGGGGTGTGCTGCAGCGTCTGGCACCAGGACATTCTTTGGGTGTTGGGCCTCCATCGATCAGACTTGTTTGTCTGGTGAATCCCATGGGTGCTTGATCAGAAAGGGATCTGGGGAGTTAGGAGGCCGGGTTGGTGGCCTTAGGCTCGTTGCCTGCTAGGTCAATTGTTTTTCGCTTTCTGTGGTGCACTTGGTGTTCTGGTGCCTTTCTATCGTGGCCAGCATTGACTTTTTTGACGAGTTGTGCTGCATTGGCACCATAACAGACGGGCTTTTTAATCCATGGGTGCCTATAATTCTGTCCCCAGTTTACTGGTATATATTTGATTTTCAATGTTTGTGTGTTAATATTATTGTGGTAATGTTATGTGGCAATGTTCAGACTAATCTGTGTAAAATCAACTACCGAGGTTAGAACACTGAATCGCAGTTTGATCAGTAAAGAGTTAAAGACGTATGGACCGCTAAGCCCTAATCCAGACACATGGAAGAGCACAAGCACCTACAAACCTGCTCCTTGTTTCAGTAATTCGGTGGCTGAGTTTGTAGAAGTCTGTCCTTGAGATTCGTTCAGCTCTTCCAGAGGGTCTATTAGTGCGAAAGTGATGTAGACAGAGAGAGAGAAGGACAAAATGGTTATAATGTTACGGTTGAAGAAAGAATGCTTAGAATATGGTATACACACTCGCACTCTCACTAACACACACACAAACACACACACATACTGGGTACCTCTGTCTGGGATGATTAGTCTGCAGGGCAAGGCCAGTGGTGTGATGGAATGTTGGCACACAAGAGCTGTCAAGCTTCCTAGAAACAATTTAAGAGCATATTCAAATAACACATTACTCGGCTGGAAGTCAAGATGGGCCAGAAAGAAAGGTGTTGTTGTTAATGATGATGACCATGATGTTGATGCTGCATACTTAGAAATGAACAAGTGCCAAATGTGGCCACTAGAGGGAGATGATGGTGTAAAATGTTATAAGAATGAAAAAACTCTTTAAAACAGACACACATACCAAAGTAGGGTTCATTTGCGCAGCCCTTTAGCCTGACTCCTTTCTGTGTGCACTCGATCAGGAAGTGACGTACAAGCTCACTAGTCAGATCCCCCACTGCAAACACACACACAAAGGGTTTGGCCTTAATTACACACAGTACTGTACATCTTATGCTGGAGACTAATCCTGATCAAATACATTGTTTCGCTGAATCATAATGTTTACGGGTTACTTACGTTTGAAAAAGAATATGAAAAATGTGACAATGAACAAAGTAGGTGTGTCTACCAGTGACATTTTCAAGCTAACATTGATTGCTGAAAGACATGAAGCCATTCACATGAAGCCACATATTATAAGTTCATTGATCTGGAGAATTTGAATGAGGCTCAAAGGACATGTCTATGTTACATGGCTATTTAAGTGGGTATTTAAGTCTGTGGACATGTTGGTGGATGTATACTAAAGCAATCCCCTGTTTAATTTCGATGTAGCCTTAAACTATTATATAAATTCGGTTATTGTATAGTATCCCTAACATTTGTTCTATAGGGAATCCATAGCCTGGGTGTATAGGTGTATCTGAGATTTTCAAACTAACATTTTCCAGCTTTCTTTTTTTTTCTTTCTTTTTTTTTTAAATTAAATTATCGATCTTGTTATTTTGAGAATTTATTTATTGAGAGATTTTTTTTTTATGGATTAGTTGTATTATTGGTTGTTAGAGTATAGAGGCAAAAAATTTTGAGAAATCTCCCCATGGTCCTGCACACAACCTTAGAATGGGTTGGGATGGTTTTGTTGTGATTTCTTCCAAAAACTCACCCCAAACTTTTCAGAAAAAAAAAAAAAATCTTAGTATGGATATCGATATTGTGTGTATGTAGTTGAGAAAGTAAGTATGTTTCACTGGTAAATGCAGTGCACGTGTATGTGTGGGAGTGCCTTGTGTATTTCCTCTGACTGAAATCAGGTGGTTTATGAAGTTGCTGTGACATAAGCCCACACAAATTACTGCACATAGAACAATATGCAATTAGACATTTGATTTGATTGATAAATTCAAAGACAAAGATGATTCAAGAAGTTAAAATAATAGATTAAATTTACAGGGTCATGCGGGTGTTGAAGCCTATGCGAGGAGACTCAAGGCACAAGGGGGTGTAAACCCAGCACAGACGCACACACACTCAGTAACATGACCACTACACATGATTTACATCATATCATATTTATATCATATTTATGAATAATTAAGAAAAATTCATAAATAAAGTCAGAATTTAGTGGGTTTGGATAAAGTGATCTGTAGTCTCAGCCTCTCACCTTTCCTGCTGTGTGTTAGTACTGGAGGAGGGGGCGTGGCCACCTTCATGGCTAGTCCATACGCTCCTCTGAATGAGTGACTGTCTCTGACAATGAAGGCACCAGGCTCTTTATCTTTCAGCACTGCAATGGCTGCAATACAACAATTGAGAGATTTTAAAGATGTTAAATATTTGTTTTTAAAAAATCTGTCAAAGAAGACATATGTATAAAATCTTAATAGATGGCTCACCCTGCTCTCTAGAAATATCCGGCTTATACCAGAACTTTGACGTGTCTTGAACAAATTTCACGTTGTCAGCTTTACTAGAAAATGAATCTGTTGGATGTGGAAAAAAAACATGATTAGCATTTTTTAACTGAACAGGATTTCTCTTCATGACAACATGCAATGAATGGACTGAAATACTTCACGGAAACCATGTAACGAAAATGGAAAAGGAAAAGTATAAATGCATACAAAGACTCTTTATTTTAAAAACTGCTTTAAGGGTTGGGTCATATCATTGGAGTACATTTATATTGGTTATATTGGTATTCATTTTAATGCTCTGGTCCCTAAATAAATACACCACATGCAGTACGCAGATAGCCAACATACATGTAGAAGACAATAAAAACCATGTTTTAACATCATCAGAAATTAGTTATTTTTATATGTATGTATGAAAACAATTTAATAAATAAATAAAAATTGGGGAACTGAAGTTTGACGTAGAGTGTGTGTGTAGTTCACTGGTGTCCTAGGGAATTTGTTACTGAGGCATGTAAATGAACATACAATATATTACATTGTCAAAAACAAGTACCACAAAATTACCATGTCCGAAAATAATGCACAATTGCAAATTATTAAAGCATCAAATCAGGAAGCAGCTGAAAAGAAAATGTAAGAGTTGTACAGGTGTGCACTGCTTAACTTCCGAGATTTGTTCTCTGTAAAATCGGACATTGTGTGAACAGATGTCATGCGGCATAAATGTTTCGTATTCTCTTATTTTTCAATCGACATTATCCCAACATCATGTAATAATGAATCATATTTCCTAGGGTAAAAAACAAGCACGGAATGTTTCATGTATTACCTGGACAAGGAGAGGATGCTGTGGGTGACCCATTGTTATTGAAACCTCCACTTGGGCTGAATGAGTTGAGGGATAGATCTCCTCCATCCACACCCCTCCTCTTCTGAGGTAACAGCGGTGGCTGTGTTCCATTTAAGCCCAGAGACTCCAGACCTTCCATTGCTTCCAGTAAACTAAGCTCCAAATTCCCTATGTCAAGCCTGGATGGCAGTGTGCGAGGAGAGCTGTGGGCGTTAGGGTTGGAAAGTGAGAGTGGAGGTGAAGGCTGTGGGGTGTAGTAACTAAGGGGGGTGTTCGAACCACTCTCTAACCATGAATGAGCTGGAATGGGGCTGAAATAACAGAAGAGTACAGAAAATATCAGAACAGAGAATTGATCAGGAGACTAATCCAATCTTACAATATAGTGCAAAATAATTAATATTTGTTTGTCATCTAATGTTCATTATTTAATCTGTTTTTCATATTCAGTCCATGTGCCTAACATGTTCATGTACAAACAGAGTAAAGTATAGCTGTGAATTGTATTACAATCTAAAAATCTGTTAGAGCCATGATATAATAGATTTTTTTTTCTGGCCAATTAGATTTAGGAATTTATTCTGCAGGACCAATTTAATCACAAGGAATAAATTGTGTTTGTTTGTAAATTAATCCCTTCATGTTTTAACTAATCTAATTATGGACTGTTTTCTTCTTGATTGCTTTATTGACTTATTTATTCAGAAGTATTCAGTCTTATCCAGAAAGGGCCAGTGTTGCTGCAGGACTTCATACCAGCCAATAGGAGGCACACGTGTCAGTTAATTGAACACCAAAATGAACTTAAACAACTGGGTCTCTTTACATATGAAACCACCAGAGTCACATGGTGACAAAATCTAATATGTCTGAAATGTAACCTATATATGGCTGAAATGAACACATGCAAAATCTTAGCTGAGAATTGCATCCCAGCGTGATTTCAACTCAGAAATACAGAATCTGCAGATAGTTTCAGAGCTATTAGCCCTCTAGATGGATGAATACACAGAGATAGCGTCTAAATATCACTTTTTTAGAAGGATACTGTCAGACCAGAATCTTCTACAGAGGGTCCCATTTCTATTCTATAAAGTTATATAATTAACTAAAGGTAGATTACCGACTTTCATGCCTTAACATAGGAGTACATTCATAGGAGAACATTCTCTATTCTATAAGTCTTATCCTGTACAGTGTTGCTGGAGTCCCGGAGCTTATCCCAGGGGAGTCGGGGTACAAGGCAGGATACACCTTGAACAGGGTGTCAATCCAATGCAAGGCACACACACTAACACAGTCACTCACTCTAGGCAATTTAGAAATGCCAAATTGGCCTAATTATGTCTTTGGACAATGGGAGGAAACTGGAGTACCTGCAGGAAACCCACCAAGCACGGGAAGATCATTCAAACTATACACTCAGACCTGAAGCTGCGATTCAAACCCTTAACCCAGGAGGCACAAGGCCACAGTGCTAACCACTGCGCCAGTGTGCCACAGCCATAGGAGTAATAGTCATCCGAAAAGCATCCTGGGGTAAAAAAAAAAAAAAAAAAAAAAAACGTTTTGGTGCTTTTCAGCAGGTAAATCTACCACGTGGGCAATTAGTAAAGGTAAAGGGATTGTCTTTACATGAATATCCACATCTTAGCTTTATTAACTAAAAAATTCAGTTGTATTTTTCCATCTCATTCACTATATAAAAACCTCTAAAAAAAAAAAAAAAAAAAAAGAACTGAAAAAATTTTGAGACATTTTTCCCTTGAACTTGTGCATGTAATAATGTATTTCCTATCTTCTAAAGTAAAAACTGAGGAATAATTGCACCCAGTGCGTAAATCTGCTACGGGGCTATTTTTCCTATTTGCGTACATTTGTCTCAATTATCTGTATAAATGCAACTTCAAAGAGGTAAATCTATAAAAGACACATAATAGTAAGAACTACTAGGAAACCTTGGTCTGTTTTCAGAACATTGTTTTCTTTGAATTCCAAATCTCTGGGGTTACTAGGAAGCTGCAAACCCAGGCTTCAGGAATTTGATTTGGCTCCTGCTAGGGTGGAATAAAAGCCCACAGCCAGCCTTTCCCTTTGTGTAGGACATGGAAGACCCCTGACTTTACTTCTCACTTTGATCTTTTCATTGTGGTCCGTGCTGTGGGTTTGTTTGCTAAAATAAAAAGAATAATTAAAAAAATGAACAGTGATAGCTCAGTAAATGAGTCGGTAATGTCAGTACCTGTCAGTGTTAGGGAGTGGACTTGAGGTGCCCACTGAGCGCATGGAGCCGAACCCCCCTCTCTGGAAAGGGGCGGGCCTCGATGTTACTTCGGTGTGAAACAGGTCTCCATCTGATGACACGGGAGAGTGTGTCATATTGTCCCTATATCCCCGTGATTCTGGCAGGAAATATAAACAGATATTCTTAATGCAATGAAATTAAGCTTTTAATCTATACTATTCATTTTAGATTCATTCATCTGTATAAAATCAAAAATGCATAAAATTAGGACAAAGAGACTTTTTTGTAATTTGTTGTTCAATAACTAATTAACTTGCCAACACATTTAATCCTATTACATTTGATGAGCTTATAAAAGTAAAAAATGAATCGATCAAGAGTTATATGTAAGCGAGTGTGCAGTGTGGTGGGCTGCACACACCCTCCCAACCTCTCACACACACCCAAATACATTCCAGACATAGTGCACATAACACTACACACAGGAGGCTCCCCACAATATTTCTCTCCTCCATCGAGCGTCTCTGAAAACAACAACCTGGATGATGCATTTAAACAGTTGCAAAGTCTTGCTAAAATATTATATAACTTTCTTAATTTAGAATCAAAATCTTTGTTCCAAGACATTTGCCATGCTGATGGAGTCAACAACATAATAGTAGTTTACACAAAGGAAATCATTTAGTAATGTGCTTTTACAAAAAGTTCCTATTAAATATCCGGCGGGTTAGAGAAGCGGAAAGATGAAGATGAAGATTGCCTTGGTAACAGTTCACGTATGAGGGGCGTTCAAGACAAACTAATACTTGTAATGAAATAACTCATGAATGAAGGCATAAAACTGTTTGACATTTACAGAAGAGTTCAAGGTGATGAGATTCTCAACCGCAGTAAAACATTTAAATGGTGCAAACGTTTTAAAGACGACCGTGCGTCCATGAATGGTAATCCCAGCTGAGGAGAACATCGAAGGTTAACTTGTTGCCAAATTGTGGAAGAGACGAATTTGTCTGTGGGAACTGTTCATGCAATCATTCACCAACACCACTTGCACATTATAGGAAAACGGCGGCGAGTTGTTGCCACATTTCCCCTACAGTCCTGACGTGATTTCCATATGTTTGGGCCATTAAAGGAGTTCCTGGGAGGCCAGCACTTTAGACATGAAACAGGATAAGTGCATTAGTATAGCAGGGGATTAGATAGAGAAATAAAGGAAGTTTTTACTCTCATAACTGGATTGTGTTGTTCTGCTCTATCACAAATCCCAGCTGAGGAAGTGGGAAGTTTCAAGGTCGTCTTTTGTTAGCAACAAGCTTCCATCTAACTGTGGTGAGTGATGCATAGCTTCCTCCAGTGCACTGCAACACGTGCAGTCTGTGTTACAGATATACCAAGGAAACATATCTATATGTTAATTGATTTAAAGCAAATACATGTATACACATGCATACTTTGATGCCGTGAGCACAAATGTTGATTTGACGTCACTTGTGATTTTTTAGGTTGATGAGATTTTCCTTAGGTTTCAAGTAGGAATTCAGAGTAGAGCTCCTGTTTTCTGTTGGTTTTGTTTTTTGATGTTGGAAATTCCTCTACGTTGCAAGTTTAGATGGAAGGCAGCATTACCCACAACAGGTCCATTTCTGCACATTAAGGTCAGGAGAGAGCAGTATATTACAGCACTGCTGAAAATAAAATAACGCTTTCAAAGATTCCTAGCCTTGGGAATTATCAGTATGTTAACTTGTATATTATATGCCATTACTGCAAGCAATTCTGCATAGTAATGG
Source organism: Clarias fuscus (assembly GCA_030347435.1). Lineage (NCBI taxonomy): Eukaryota > Metazoa > Chordata > Actinopteri > Siluriformes > Clariidae > Clarias > Clarias fuscus. Next base: position 18,060,759 of record CM059229.1, on the reverse strand, counting down.
AATGAATATAAGCGTCACTGATCACTGGAGTGACAAGATAACAGGCTAGGAAAAACAAACCAGAACAAACAAGAAGCTGATTAAAGTTCATTCAAACTTGTTTTCTGGTGTAAGCCATTTATAGGCACAATAAGGAAGAAAGTATATGCAAACCTAAGGCATGAATGATACAGGACACTAAAGCAGTCTTCTAATAGTTAAAGCCTGTATCTAACATGGTGTTTGGTATATTGTGTGTGTTTTCTTCGTAGGATTCTTTTGCTGTTTGGTTGAGAACACTGCACACAAAGTCTTCACTGTGCTTTAGAAAATACAATACTCACAACCTACTCCACACATCCAACTCCTAGACATCCAGAGATTTATTTCTTTTCTATTTTTAGAAAGTGACTACATCACACACTTAAAAAAAATGTTTTACAAAAAACATTATATAAAAACTTATTAAATTCCTAGGATTAAAAGTGTGTGATTTGTCAATTGTTTATTCCAACAACAGAATCTCCCTTGATTACATCCATGGCTCGGTAGAAAGACAAAGAACGACTTTAGTGTTACAGGCTTAACAAACTCACCATTCACAGGAGGAATGCACACAGACACACACACACACACACACACGCACACGCACACACACGCACACACAACCAAGTTGAAATCTATTCAGCTGTTGTGATCAAAGCTGCACTGGAGAAAATGAGAGGGGGTCAGGAGAGACAGAGGGGTAAGTGAAAGGAGAGACTAGAAATTTTTTTGATCTGCGTAATGCTTAATGCAACCAGTAAAATATTCCTTAATTATTTGTAGGGCTATGAATCATTTTCATGATGAAGCTCTTTCTTCCATAACGTCATCTGACTTAACGGAACGTTCTGCATTTCAACAAGGATAGCCATCATCTACTCTTGGTTGGTTTTTGTAGCGGTTAACCACAACAGTAAAAATAAAGACTTATTAAGAACATTTAAAACAAATGAAAACCGTTGCTATACTGAATGAGAGACCGATGAAACACTCTTTGTAGGAGAAATATTCATATTACCCCAAAGTCATCTTTCATTGTTCTTGTGAAACAGATCATTTGTTGAATCAGGCACAAGCTACAATAAAAATGACCAGGCATGTTTATATCCATGTACAGGCTCATGGGTGGCAGTCACTGTCCTTGCAGTAGTTACCCCTTTGCAAATCATGCAGACTTATTGTCATTGTTCCTTTTTCTTTAGCGGATCCACACATTTGATCTGGCACCAGTTTCATACAAGGTACCCTTCGTGATGCAACCTTTCACAGTTAGTCCAGTCTTGGACAAAAGAGTTCACTTTTGCAAGCCAGTGGCTGTGGTCGGTTCCCTAATCGAAAATCAAACCCAGGCTGAACTCTTACACCTATCAACCATAACCTTAACTCCACCCCCAGGTGACCTGAATAACACTGAATATCAATTATATGCCCATAAACTGATGACAAGATCATGGGCACCCATGACTCACTCATGCCCGCTGGGACCAAAAAGGCCAGTCAGTCTGGCCCAATCCGACAGACAAGACAATGCGGCACAAACTTCTAAAAGAAAAAGTCAATGCTGGACATGAAAGAAAGGTATATGGACATCCTGTGCACCACAGCCTGACATGCACAGGGCTTAGCAGGCAAAGAGATCAAGGCTGTTGACCCAGCCCAATCTGATCAAACATCCATGGAATGCATCGGACAAACAAGTCTAATCCAATGAGGCCCCACCCTGCAACCCACAGCACCAAAAGGAACCACCGCTAACATCTCGGTGCCAGACACCACAGCACACACCAGAGGGCCTGCAGAGCTACATCCCATTGGAACAAGGGGTGGGTTTAATGTTAATGTTAACGTTAATGGTAAAGTTATGGCTGATCGGTGTATGCATATGCCAACCACTAGTCTCACCACCTCTTCATATTATGTATAATAGTGTGACTTTAAGATTAGCGCAGTAATGTCAGTATATCAGATTTCAAGCGTCCTTCAAATACCACCTTGTCTTATACTGATTCCACCTATTAGTGTTTGTTTGCACATTCTCTGTCACCTTCTGTGCAAAAAAAAAAAAAAAGGAATCACTGCACATGTATAATCCAGATTAATAGTAAATAGGAAATGTCAGACCCATTGCCTAAGAGTGCCTACTATATTCTTTTCCTGCAAATGAAGTCACAGCTTCCTGAGTAAAATCGTTGCTGAATGAACTGCCAGGAGTTCGCTCCATCCTGAACACTCTCTGACTTTTAAATGACTGTTAGGATTTTATACACTTAACCACAAATAATTTTTTTTTGGGGGGGGGGGGGGGGGGGTGGCAAAGCAAGTTTGTATGGTTTTATGTACATGTGTATCTCATTCTTTGAAGAGCAACAGGCTGTTGATTCCTTTAAATGCCAGTTTAAAATGGCGCATGTTCCGAACCAAGGCATTATTTCACCAAAAGGAGGCAGGCTGAAAAACAGCCTTGTTGGTTTGATTAAGAGAAAGCACATTAAGCGAAAGAGCTGAGAGGCTTCTTGGTGTAAACCATGTGTTTTTGCACTTTCTCTGTGATTCATAGGCAATGTATGGAAAACCCTGACCTCTTGTCTGTACTGTATGTCACTTCCTAGCAGTGACAGAAATAAAAAGAACAAAGCTTTACATAGAGCTTTAGGGTTCACTCCTTCTCATGATATTCATTGGTAAATCATTCAGTTGTAAATTACTTGTGATCTGTCGCTCTTGTCTAGTTAAGCACTATCTACGCTTGATGTTCCAAGTGCTTCTGGGATAACTCCTCCACCTCTTTTCACACCGATACGCATAAACCCAAGATTTCCAGAAGTAAAAGGAAGATTTATAGAGAACATGCCATGAGATGAGTAGATATAGGGGACCAGCACACAAAAGAAAACTGACGATTTTCCAGAAACATGCATTGGGTAGTGTGAAATATGACCTGTGAGGAATTCCAAAGGCTTTAAATCACAGACAAATAAAAAAAAAAATACACACATTGGTAGACTGCCAAAACACCCACATGACAGTAGGACTTGCTTTCAGGTTATTTAGGAGCCTTGAGGAAATTTCTTACGACTGAAGGCGTAAAACAGATTGACAATTAAAGAAGACTTCAAGCACAGTATGGTGATGAGACTATTAGTCACATTAAAACATCTGAATGGGCCAAACATTTTATAGAAGGCTGAAATGACTCAGAGCCCACTGCAGCCATTTCCATGAACATTCAACAAGTGAAACGCCTGATTCTTGAAAATCGTTGGATGTCTCACAGAAGAAGTGCATCTGTCTGTAAGAACTGTATAAACAATCATTCACTAACACCACTTGCACATTACAGGAACTCAGCTGGGAGTTATTGTCACATCCCCCATACAATCCTGACCTCGCTCCAAGCCATTTCCACATGTTTGGGCCATTAAAGAGTTCCTGGGAGGCCAGGGAGTCTGTTCATGGTCCGGCATCGAGAAATAAAGGAGGGTTTTACTCTCATAACTGTGGTCTGCTATTCTGCACAATCAAAATTCCCGATTTTGAACGGCTAGAACGCCCCTCGTTTTAGCAAGTGAAGTCTAAATATGTTTAACAATTTCAAGCTTGAATTTGCCTTGGCACATACTTTTGCATTATTATTTTGTTGTTTTTAAATCTTAAGCATTTTTTTGCAGCATGGAGAAGTAGCCAAATGTCCTAATGTGCTTTAATTGTGTTTACAAGCTGCTCCTATCTGCCCAGATCTACAGACTTATCTGGAGGTCGAGTTAAACCCTCAAACACATTCTTCTCCCAAACTGGAGGAATGCATACGACAGGAAGAAACAAAAAGATATATAGCAAGCGAAAAACTTTTTTATACACAAGAACACGGCAATCATCAGTGGAGGGAAGTTCAAAGAAGGCCAGCACCAGGTCTGAGAAATAAATAGGGAGAGATCTGCATATGAATTCAGTGACATTCCAAAGCCCGTTTGTAAATACACATTTCCTTGGGTTGGAGTCTTCGTTAGATCAGCGCATGAGATGTAAAGTGAGCGCAAATGAAGAGTTAAGAAGAAAAGACAGGCACAGAGAAGGGATCTACTCTAGTGGTACGAGGATCTTCTTACGCTGCCTGCTGTCCGAGTGGACAGTGCAAGATTTCCAGAGACAGCTACAGCAAATGGCTAATCCTCTACCATATACACACAAGAACACAGAGGGGTTTTAAACAAAGGTAAGAACAAAGTAAGTACATGCATATGGAGTACTTTTGGTACTTTTGCAAACATACCTAGAGAAGTGGTCATGGTGAAGTAATCTTCATGGGAGATTCCTACACAGGAACAACCCGACTCCTTTGGCTGTGTTTAAAGTCTTGCAGACGTCCCTGCTTGTATCACTGAAAGTATGTCTCTGTCCCTAAAGTTCACTCTCTCTTTGTTCTCTCACTATGCTCTGCTCTCTGACACAAATAATAACAGCATGTTACACAGTTACTCTCTCTCTCGCTCTCTCTCTCTCTCTCTCTCTCTCTCTCGCTCAGTCTATTTCGCTCTGAATGAAGTCATTGAGTTGGCCGAGATCTGCGAGCCTCCAGATGGAAAACTACTCCATCCTTTCTTCCTGGAGTAATGTGCCATTGAGTGACTGCTTTGAGGAGACACGGGGAGGGACAGAGGGCGGGAGAAAAAGGGAGGGAGGGCCGGAGAGAAAGCAAGCGAAGGTCTGAGGAGGAGAAGGTGGCTAGACGACTGCCCCCGCCTGGTGTGAGGCCGAGGGACAGAGAAAAGAGACACTTTAGGCTCATTAACATATGACTTCATGATGACTCTCAAGCTTTTCACCGAGCATTCTGCAGACCTTCACAATCTGACCTGTCCAAGCAAAAGGCCATTGCTATAGGTCAGAGGTGAGGATGTTCTCTTATCGCAGTCCATATGCTCGTTTTTTGTTTCTATTGTGGCATGTGCAAGTACCCCAAACATCTGCTCTTTGTGTGTGTTCCCATACGGCCTTTGACCACTTCTCTACAACGAGTAAACGTATACTGGGAAACCATGATATGGCTTTGAACTCATACTGAGTGTCATACAAGAAATACATACTTCTCTTGATTAAAACGCACACACACACACACACACACACACACACACACACACACACACACACACACACACACATACTTGTTACAATGACTTGTTACTTAAAAGGGTTAAAAATACATGCATTTGATATTCTGCAGTCAATAAGTTATCTCTCCCACTTCCCTCTATACCGCTTATCCTGTCCAGGGTCATGGGAAGCCTGGAACCTATTTCCTATCTTAGGGGACACGGCGAACCAGGAGGGGTACACCCTGGACAGGGTTCCAATCCGTCTCAAGGCTCACACTCATGCACACACTATGGGCTGTTTGGAAAAGCAATTTAGCCTAATCTGCATTTCTTTGTGAGAGAAAACCAGAGTACCCAGAGGAAACCCGTAGAAAAGGACACTAAAACTTAAGACACAAACTTAAGTTCAAACTCTTGACCTTGTAAGTGCAAGGCCACTGTGCTAATCACTAGGTCACCAAATCAAATTCAAATGCCACACAATGCCACACAATAAATTATTTAGGCAAGAAAATTCCAGGGGTGCCACTATACCAGTGTTCAATAGAAAAAATACATACATCAGTTCTAATTGTCAATATTCACCCTAGCAGAAGCTATAATAATAGATGTTACTCTTCACTGTTCAACTATTTAAATGGCAATAGTAATAATTAAAAAGTAATAATAACTATCGTAAATCAACTTTGTTTATGCTTAGAAGTTGTGCATACATTTTGGATTCAAATGTGTTGTCATTTTGACATTTGCCATGTTTATAAAAGTGGTATTGAGTGTCAGTGTTTCTTCCAGGTTGCTCTTTGAACTAATTTTTTAATGTGTTATAAAAAACCGACAACTATTTAAAGATACAGTGATATACCTAATAACAGGGATGGGTCTTGTGGAGGTTCCACAACCATTATTGTACGTCATGCATTCATTCATTCATTTTCATAAAATTTACTTAATTCAGTTATTCCTGCTTATCATGTGTTGGGTGGGGGCTGGAGCCTATCCCATGAAGCTCTGGCAGGATAGGTTACCATCGCATTGTAACACACACACACACACACACACACACACACACACACACACACACACACACACACACACACACACACACACACACACACACACTACAGCCAATTTGGAAACACCAATCAGCCTTCAACTCTGCATACACAGACCAATGGTAGGATTCAACCCCCAACCCTGGAGGTGTCAGGTGACAGTGTTACAATGCAATTCCAAACAATTACAAATGTGTCGCACATTAAAAACAAAATGTTTACAGGGGGTGGCTTGGTGGCATAGTGGTTAGTACTGTGGCCTCACACCTCCAGGGTTTGGGTTCACACCTCCGGGGTCAGGGTTCGATTTGCGACCCACATGCTTGGTGTGTATTCTTCCGGGTACTTCGGCATATATATATATATATATATATATATATATATATATATAGGGATATTTATAAAAAATCATGATACTTTACAATACAGATTGAATAATAGGAATCTAGGTATCGTTATAATATTGTATCAGGTTTCACTGGTAAACTTCCATCGCTCCTAATCTAGGAGCAAATTGTCAATAAATTACTATTTAAATCCCAACATTATTATTCAAATGGAACCCCCAGAGAGCTATTGCTATGTAGATAGCGAACTTGAACTGAATGGGCTAAAATGCAAGCCAGTCACAAAAATGTGTTTCTTACAGGATGCTGTTAATGCTAGTTTCATATATACTAACAGAGTAGCAGATTGAACCAGACATAAACTAATGATGAGGCTCATCAGCCCAACTGCAATTTTGTTAATATAAAACTTAAGAGACAAAGGGCTGTTAATATGATACAAGATGTTTGGAATATTTTAATATAAATGTTAGAATTGCAAGTAAAACAATGTGGTCATAAAATAGTTGCACTGTGGAAGAGACCTGTGGAACATCCTGACACTAAAAATGTTTTGAAAACAGAATTTAGTTTTGAATCTGCACTACATGTGCTAATAATGACAAGCAACTAATTGTGAAAAAATATATAGAAATATCTTCAAGAGAGCAATCGAAATCAGAGAAGTGAATACATGTTTTCTACAGGTAAAGTGCAGGGGAAGTAGAGCTCCCCCAATGGTGTAAAGGTGGTACTACAAGCATAGCCATGCTGTTTATTTACATTCGCTGCGAGAGAGATGTTCAAGCCAAACTGGGACTTGTGATGAAATCGAAGGTGTAAAACTGATCGACAGACTCATTAGCCCCAATACAATGTTTGATTGGTGCAAGTGTTGTAAAGAAAGTCGGACATTCGTGAATGAGAATCCCAGCTGAGGTGGCTCGGAGCCCCGTGCACATTCTGTGAGTGAAAGCCTGATCATTGAAAATCAACGGATATCTTGTCATGAAGAATTTATGAGGATTGATAAGTTCAATTATTGAAACAGAAAGTGCTGGTTAGTAAAAGTAGCCAGAGTGGTTGGCAAGTAAAAATAAAAATTGAAAAAATTGAAAAAATGCAGTAAAACCGATAATTGTGCATCATTTGCAAATATTGGATGAGAGATTTTTTTTTAAATAGCTCTACTTATACAGGTTTTAATCCACAGCCTTATGGGGATCTGTACATCCTTTCAAAATGCACAGGATGTCCATTTCCTGGCTCGCAAGGCCACTTCCTGTAGCACAAGGAGCTATTTTAGCAGCTGCACACATTTTTTGCAGAGGTGAGTTTGGGGACTATTTCTATAAAATGGACACATAAATATTTGGTTAATACTTCTTGTTATCTTGAACTTGCATGACAAATAAGCATGTGCGTTTTCACAAGTACACTCACACGCACATACAACCACACACACACAAACACGCTGGGCTCTATGCCAGTGACCCTGAATAGCACTACGGATCGACATAGTGCAGGTAATCTCAAGGGGAATTAGACCAGCTGCAAGAGTCAGTCTGCATAGAACCATTCGTTATAAATGGTCATTTAGTATTTTTAAAGTAAAAAATAACAAGAGGCAGTACAGATTTTAGGTTCATCATGGGGAAGTCATGAGGAGCCTGAATCCTATGCTAGGGAGCTCTGGGCACAAGTCAGGTTACACCCTGGATGGAGTGGCGACCCATTGCAGACCATAAGCACACATATTCGCACACATATTCACACACTGCATCATACACTACAGGCAAGCAATCAATATACACTGCAAGGAAACCCTGAGTACATGGACAAAACTCACCAAGCAAAGAGAGAACATGAAAACACCATAAGTGAGATTCAAACCCCCAACTCTGTAGGTGCAAGGGAACCATGGTAACCACTGACCCACCATGCCTCCCTCACACAGACTAGAGTTTGTTGATTATTATGAGTACAGATACTCTAATGCTTTATTTGTTTCCTGTATAAGAGCAGACAGGTGAGTTGAGTTTACCTTGCTGTGTCCTTGAGAGCAGGTGCTGTGGGCCGGGCTGAGAGCTGAGACTCACAGAAGAAAAGTCATACACACCCTTTACTGGTTAAATACAGAAACAGAAATGGCACTTAATTGCAGTTGATTCAGAACAAGTAGCATACAGTATAAGCTCATATTTGCATTATTTTAACATAGTGTAATACACATCAATACATTTGACATTTTGCTACTGTATACTTGTTATTAACCTAATTGGTTTATTTCTAATAGACTTCATGGAGTCAATAGACTGCTTTAGCGACCATAAACATAAATACATTTTCTGCAAACTGATAACAGCGTTCAGGGGGACAGCCATAAATCAGTGAAACTCAGGAACAATCTGAGAGTGATGATAAATGAATGTGAGGTTATTGAACCGGTCTGTTTAAAGCAAATAACAGATGATAAACATACGTTTATCTATCAAAAATGCAACATTGTGAAATCATTTTATTAGCATGGTGAGATATTAGATTTTGAATATGGTGGATTGTGTCCTTGTGTGTTACAGTCATTTATATTATTCCAAATGTACAAGAAGGAGCACTGTTGTCAATAGTAATAGTAATATTCAGAAATATGCATGGATTGCGTAGGAGGTGTGTTTTTTTTTTTTTCAGAGTGTTACTGATATGGAAAAAACTTATCAAATCGCTGTTTATAAGGAGGGTGTGTTTGCGCACGTGTGTGTGTGTGTCCACGTGTTTGGTAACGAGCTAGCCTGATGAAGCACGCTGCCAAATTTTTGCTAAAAAAATTATCTTATGGTCTAGTCTGTCAACAATAACAACAAAAGTGCATGCACAATTTAAGGCTGCTTCTGCTCTGCTCTCTGGCAGGCAATCTGCCAACAATATAACAATGAACAATGTAGTTCAGACTGGCATTTAGAAGGAGTCATGAATGCAAGTTATGCACATGAACGGAAAAGCAGTTCACACCAGGAGCAGCTGGTCAAAATGGGCGAGCAGGGATAAGCCACTTGTCTTTTAAAGATAAAAATACATCAATATTAGGTTTCATTTGTGGCATTCACGGTTTATTTTTTGCACTTTTGTGAAGCCATATCGAATAAAATTATGCATATTATATTTGAAAAAATTCACAGGATGGTTGGAAGAAGTGTGGCTGGGGCTCAGTTCTTCCCTGGCCAGATTGTAGATTTATGCAGCTTGAAGATTGAACGTGAGTTTAGACTACAAAAGTTTAACTGTTTAACTTGTTTGGGACTCAGCAATGAAGAATTGGTTGAAAAAAAGGGTTTTAGGAGACACCTACCATTTCTTCCAAATTAGTTCATTCCAGCTATGTTAATATATATTTCATTAAGAATAAAAAAGGAGAATATTGAAGAAGGTAAGAAGAGATCTGTACAGTTTTTTTTTTCTTTCAGTTTTTTTTTTCTTCCCAATTTTTTTTTTAAACCTGAGTGACATGAATCTGTGCTGAAAACGCTGCATTGGTCAATTGTCCAATGAAGTAAAAAAGGATCCTTATATGGAAATCCTGCCAGTTTGTGTCGACAGAGGACGCTTCAAACATGAAACTGTGCATTTTGCATATGTCACGAAGACCAAAGTTATCATTACTTTTAAAATACATACATTTTACTGCTAGCAGAATATGGGAATGACATTGCAAAAATTGTAGAACTCACAAAGTTCTCATGTTATTATTTGTGGCCATACAAGCAACCATAAACAACTACAACGACATGTGATAATATGTGTCTAAGGTTTTTGGTATGGTATGGTATGGTATTACGTTGCCTTTGTCTATGATGTTTTTTTCTCAGTCATGTTTATATAGCTGGTTAAAACAGAATTAAAATTGTTATTGCCTCTGAAAATGGGCAAGTCTGAAAACTGTATATATTCATTAAAACACAGTAATGCAAAAATGGCTAAAATACTCTGGATGTTAAGGGTTAACCCAGTCTCATAGGGAAAATATATACATTGAATATCAATGATTGGACAGAAGCAATATATCAAACATTCACTACACAATTTGAATACCAATGAAATATATTCAATAATTTGTCCTCTTAAAAAGCACTATTCAGCATAGTCCATTTCATTCATAAAGTTTGTGCTTTTAACAACATATGAACCTTTCTTCTTTCACAGACGAACACCACATCTCTGCATGTTTCATGATCCCACTAATTCTAGTCATTCTCATGAAAATTACAAATATTAGGCATTAATGTTTTTAAATGATTTATCACATATTGATCTCATTTAAATAGTGTAGTGGTGGAGGTTGGCTTGGTAAAATTGTGTTGGTGCAGGTTATTAAATACAGAGCATTCAAGTGAGTTATTAAAAATAATAAAACTCTGCGTTCCACAAATATGTGGTGTGACAACCTAACCCCACCCTATTCATTAGATTTTTTTATGTGATTTTTAAAAATTATCTTCTTTTCTTAAAGAATCTATTATCTGTTAAGTAAATGTATGATCTATTAAGATATAGCATCTATTATCTACTGTAAATGTGAAATATATAAAAGTTTGTTGATTCTGTAGTAACTGAAGTGGGTGATCTAAATAAAACTAAAATCTTCACCTATTTAGACCCGAACTGCAGGAACTCAGTTGGCATGGTTTCTACAAAATGGACATTATATCTATAAACATTATAAATAATATCAGAGCATATTGATGGGTTTATGCAAGTTAGTATGTTAAAAGTTGAAAATTCTAGTAATTATTTCATAACGCTGGACAGGTCGTAAATACAGTATGCAGTAACTACTCTGTGCATACAAGGAGCGTTCAAGTCAAACCAGGACTTTGGATTATGCAGAATAATAGAACGTAGTTATGAGAGTAAAAACTCCCTTTATTTCACTATATATTTCCTGCTACACTAATGCACTTATCCCAGACTTATCGTTTCACTGGCGCTTGGATACCAGCAAGGTAGAAATTTGTCTCAATACACGTAGCTATGACCAGACTGATTGCTTCACATCGGAAATGCTGGCCTACCAGGAACTCCTTTAATGGCCCAAACATATGGAAATGGTTTGGAGTGAGGTCAGGACAGTTTGGGGGATGTGGCAGTAACTCCCAGCCATGTAAGTGGTGTTGGCCAATGATTGTGTGTACAGTTACCACAGACAAATCCTCTCTTCTCTTCAGTAACTTGGTGACAGGTTAACTGTTAATTGTAGTGGGCTCTGAATCACCTCAGCTGGGATCATCATTCACAGATGTACAGTCTTCTTTTACGCATTTGCACCATTCAAATGTTTTACTTCGGCTAAGAATCTCATCACCATACTGTGCATGAGGTCTTCTGTAAAGAGCAATCAGATCTACGCCTTCACTCACAAGATATTTCATCACAAGTCCTGGTTTATATTGAACACCCTTTATCTATCTATCTATCTATCTATCTATCTATCTATCTATCTATATCTATATCTATATCTATATATATATATATATATATATATAATTTTTTTTACTGATAAGCTCAGTTACTTTAAAATACTTTTATTCACACTGTGAATAAGCCATTTATGGTATCAACAAGGTTAAAGGCATCAAGGCAATGATCATATATTTCATATCTTATCTTTTGACTTTCCATCTAAAATAAACAATCTAGCACTTACCATAAGGTGTAGGAGGTGTCACAGGAAATGTAGGGGTCATAGGTGCCTGGTTGAGATCCACCCATAACGGACTGTCAGTCTCATGACTGAAAACCCCATAGTCCACTGCGTCACTACCACAAAGACCTCCAGACTGGTGCACACAGATACACACAAAGCAGGCCAGATGTTTACTTTACATGGGGGTGGACTTAGTCATAATGCATGACAAATATACTCTGGTTACAAAGGGGGCACTGTGTGAGTACTGTACATGACACGATGAGTGTGTGGGTGTGTATGAGGGGGAGTGTATACCTCTGGTGATTTGTAGACAGCAGGCTTTGATAATGGCTGTAAAAAATCCCCATCTCTGCACCTGGATGATGCAGGCTCATTAACAGCTTTAGACATCCAGCCTGAGAAATAACGAAAGAAAAAGATAAAAAGAGGGTTAGAGTTTAATAACAATTCCAAGAATTCCGGGGTTACTATGAAAGAACTACAGCATTCCAGAGATTAAAGTGAAAACCTTCCACAGACATTATCATTTATTGGAATTAGTCCTTCTATAATAGTTTTTATTTAAAAGTGGGGATATAATCATATTCATTTTACTGTATACCATAAATTAGACTCTTGCACTTTAGGCCACGGACAATCACATTATATAATTTCATACTCCCCGTTTCAAATCATACTGCTGCCATCATATCCACGCTATATTTTTACATTTCTCTCATTTTATATTTTTATACTTTTTATACTCTTTTATCATTCTTTTATTGTTTTATCTTTAGTTTAATTGTATTTTCCTGTGTAATATTTTTATTTGTAATGTAATTTTTCTGTTTTTAGATCACAAAGAGTCATATGCATATGCAATTGCTATTGAGATTTTGCAACACATAGGCAAAGAAGGATTAAATATGAAATGAACAAACATACCTCTCATACCTTGCGGGGAAAAAAAATCCCGCCAAACAGTTAAGCTTTACACTGGATATTGTACCTTGAAAAGACATATATAGTGTTGATTAGACACACTATATAAGGGCTTTTCTGCTACACTAAGCCTAGTTCTTCTTTTTCCAGCTTTTTTCCAGTTGTTTGCTCACTCTCACATTCATTATTTTAATATGTACGGACCTTGACATTTCCTGCACCAAATTTGTTGCAATACTGACTTTTCTATGCTGCTGTCAAATTTTCACTTCTTGTTGCACATGACGTACACTTTTTAAAAATTAATTCCTTTAGATTGAAAATTTTCTTTCGTTTTTTCTTTAATATATCATGCATTTTTAGTTTTTATTGGCTGGTCATAAAATCCAGTGCGGTTTAACTTATTGACATACAATCCACTACCTGAACCAAAAGTAAAATGTCAATGATTTATATGCAATGAGTAAATAGAGATAAAACTTGATTTTTATGGATTACTGTAACCTTTATATGACCCACTTGTGAGACCTTGAATTCTAATGTTGTGTGGCTTTTCATTTCTTACGACTGTATTATGACTTTTTAACCTGATCAGTGTCTTCAAACATAATGAAGTTTGGCAAAATGAGGATGAGGATCTTAAAAGAAGGCACACATGGTGTAGTTGGGATAAATATGATGTCCTCATAATATGAGGCCAGTGGAGGCTTTTGAGGCTGCATGAGCTTGGGTTTTGCTCCATTTCCGTTGGGGCTGCAGCTGTTTCTGACCTCAATGGAGTAAATGTTTTCAAACTGTGCTACACTCTCCGTTGAGAATTTCAATTGCTTAAATTACTTTAGGTTTCACTATGTAAACCATAAGCCAGACATGACTTCTGACAACATTAAACAGTAAGAATCAAAGTGAATTATAATTAAACCGTAATCACAATGTTATTAATAACAATTCTCTGACAGTTAAACATAAATCCTTCAGTGCATGTGGCACAGGGGATCTCGTACCTCAGTGAAACAAAGAAATAGGGAAAGTAAGTCTTCAAATACATTCCTGAGCTCTTGCACAATACATCTTCAAACAGAGCCGTACACACACGCAACAGGACATACTCCAGAGTTACTGTATAAACATCCATTCTATTTTTTCTACTGTAACGTCATTGAACCTTTTCACTCAGGAATAAGCAAGGGCTAAAACTGAGTATGTAAGTAAAGAAGTACAGTACTGAATAGTACACAGATGACGTAAATGTTCAGTCTTCATAAAAGAGTCTGAATAGGAAGTTCTGGTTTCAGATATATATTGCCAAAAGTATTCGCTAGCCTGCCTTCACATGCTTATAAATCGGCTCATCCATGTCTTTATGGACCATGCTTTGTGCACTGGTGCGCTGTCATGTTGGAACAGGAAGGGGTCATCCCCAAACTGTTTCCACAATGTTGGGAGCATGAAATTGAACAAAATGTCTTGGTATGCTGAAACATTAAGAGTTCCTTTTACAGGATTTAAGGAGCTGAGCTCAACTCCTGAAAAACAACCCCACGCCAGTTCCAACATGGCTTGCACAATGCAAGGTCCATAAACACAGTAATGAGTTTGGTGTGGAAGAACATGACATGACTGCACCTCTGGAGTCCTGACCTCTACCTGATAGAACACCATTGGGATAAAAAAGGGGGAGAGGCAGGCGTTCTTGTCCAATATCAGTGTCTGGTAAATAAGCTTCTGGAAGAATGGTAAAAAAAAAAAAAAAAAAAAAAAATCACATAAACACACTCCTAAACCTTGTGGAAAGCCTTAATAAAGGAGTTGAAGCTGGTGTAGCTGCAAAGGGTGGACCAACATCCTATTAAACCATATGGATTAACAATTTACTCAAGTTCATATGCATATACATGATCCAGTAAGTTACTAAGCCAATTGAGCATGTTTTTTTATGGATAATATGCCAATGAGATTGCAATACAAGAGGGACTACTAACTTTTACATACTGTAAAGCAATTCAGATCAAAGTGCAAGGGTAAGTTGTACACACCTGGAATGCAGGCTGCATTGCTGAAATCAGATTTGACTTTCATGCCAAGTTTTGAAACCAACAACATACAATCCATTTACTATCGCTGCATTTAAAAAAAAGTCTATACTGGGATAAACACAGGGCAATATCATTTATTCACATTATCGAAATTTTCCATGCCAGTGTTCAAATGACTTAGCAAAATCAGGATCCTTGGATTTTGGACAGATTTTGCATTCATCTCATGATTATTTATGATTATTTTTTGTTATAATGCTATTGTGCAAGAAAGAATTTGGTGAAAGTTATAATAAACCAGCACCTCTACATGAACATAATATTTGCACACACTTTAAAAATTGCCCACGGCGATACACTCCAGTGTGAAGGAGTTTATTTTCCTTAGCCGTACATGTTCACGGTTCCACATAGAGGTCCATTGTGAGCGTGTACATGTCTGTAAATCTACTCAAGCCAACATAAGCTTTTCAAGTTATGAAAGAACACAGTGAGTCAACGGTCTTTTAATTTTCCTTACTCAGTGGGAAAAGTCAAATATCATACAGGGCTTTTTTGAGGGTCCACAGTCATGTGGTTTATACTCACTGTTTCTGTTGTTCCAAGGTAAACTGGAGGCTCTAATTAAAATGTGTTTAGTCTGAAGTTCAGTTAAAATACAGATTTTGTTTTCTTAAATTATATTGCTTTTTGCATGTACCGTCAGTGACCAATAAATATGTGGCCTAATATAATTTTTTTTTAAATACATTAATTATAATATATATTAATTTGAGTTTTCACTTTTTAAACAAGTTTAGGTTTAGTTGGTGCTTAGATTGCTTATGATTTTTTTTTTTTTCAAATGGATGCACACTCTAAGATTTCATTTAATAATCCTTATCTTTGATTACAGCACACAAAGTGGTGGCCTGTTCATGTGTGAAAATGATTCCTCATGCTCCCAGGACCACAATTTGACTAATGGAATATAACATATAATATAAAAACTCCTAAGATGTTATAACCTGGTCATTCAGTACATTCAGGTCATCAGCTGACTTCATTTTATTGCCACATAACATTGCTGAGCCTAGACCTGACCAACTGAAGCAACCCCAGTTCATGCCACTGCTTCAAGAGGCTTGTACAGTGGGCACTATGCATAATGGTTAAATCGCTTCGTGTGCTTAATAGGGATAGGGTCAATCTGCATTCATTAGACCACATGACCTAAAGTCACTAACCACTAACAAGTTGTTTTCTTATGGAAACACAGTTGTTTAGTCCCAATCCTGTGAATTCTCATTACATTGTGTATGGAAAAGCTCTTACTTTCTCTACTAAACATAGCTATGGATTTTATTGTTGCTTTTTTTACCATGCAACTAAACTAAATGTTTAAATAATTTCCTCTGGTTATTTTTTGTTCCAACCACATATCTTTAACAAAGTAGACAGCTCAGCATTATCCTTCCAGGTTTATATCAATGAAACCAGTTCCAAATGATATTAAATCTCCTTAATTGTTTTCTTTGTTTGATGCAGCAAAATGATTTGCTCCTTCTGAAATAGTGGCTTCTTTGCCAGCAGTGTATGTTTTTTTTTAACTAAGTATTTTATGTACTTGTAGTTTTATTGTAGTTAGTTGTAGTTTTAGTGGCGGCATGGTGGTGTATTGGTTAGCACTGTCGCCTTCCACCGCCAGGGTCCGGGTTCGATCCCCGGCCAGGCTCGATTCCCGTCTCTGTGTGCATGGAGTTTGCATGTTCTCCCCGTGCTTGGTGGGTTTCCTCCGGGTACTCCGGTTTTCTCCCACAGTGCAAATTTGTTCCCAAATTGCCCGTAGTGTATGAATGAGTGAGTGTGTGTCTGTGTCCTGCGATGGATTGGCACCCTGTCCAGGGTGTACCCTGCCATGTGCCCCAAGTCTCCTGGGATAGGCTCCAGGCCCCTCGTGACCCTGAATACAGGATTAAGCGGTATAGGTGAGTGAGTGAGTTGTAGTTTTATTCAAAGCCAGAATCATTCCCAAATTAGATCTCAAAACCATAGAAAATCAAATGCCATTCGTCATTAACTTCATCGTTTATGAGTTTGGTCATTGTGGTTCAGGAGAAAAAAGAACCCTAAAGAATTTCGATTGTGCTGAAACATAGCTGCTGGCTGAAAAACATGGTAGCGATTTGTAAGTTATTTATATAATTGGATTGTAGAGGTTTGTACATGGTTCATAGATTTCATAGGTGGGTTGTGCCTCTTCAGAATGGATCACAGGGTCCAGACATATGCAGAATTGTCATGTGTCACGTCCTTCCACGGCCTGTTTATTTATTTATTTATTTTTTCCCACGCTGTCACTTCTCCATGTGCTCATGTTTTCCCTGTCTGTCACGTATCCGCTCCCACGCCCCCGTTTCCTCCCCGTCTGCGCACCTGTCTCCTATCCTCCGCTGATTACTACAGCGATTTAAGCACGCTTGGCACGCTGCTTAAATCGCTGGATTATCTCGTGTGTCACGTACCTTGATTTTCTCGCGTTTTCTTTTTCTCGTATTCACGTTGCCAAGTTCGCTTTGTTTTTTGGTTCTCGATTTTTTGTCTCTCGCCTCGGATTTGTTCGCCTCGCTCTTTTGATCTCCCGGTTTAGATCTCTCGCTTCCTTGCTTTTGACCACGGCTCTTGCTTCACGATTTGGCTTCGACGCTACGTTGACTGATCTCCCGGTATTTGACCTCCGCTTCCGCATTCCGACCGCGCTCCTGTTTATCGTTGCTGTCACTCATCTGCACTTGGATTCACCTCGTTCCGCTTCGTCTCGTGACAGAATAATCCAGCCAGCGATATGAATCCAGCAGATGTGGACCGTATGAAATCGGCGCTGGAGAACCAAGGCGCACTTCTTGGAGCTCACCAGCAGGAGCTGCTCAACACAAAGCTAACCCTCGCTGACGTCACGACCCAGCTCCAACGGCTCCAACTCTCTCCAGTGCAAAGCGGGGGCTCCTGCATGCAACAAGAACCACAGCTCCCCGCCCCTCCCACCTATGAAGGAGATCCAGGCACCTGTCGATCCTTCCTCTCTCAGTGCACACTGATATTTGAGCTCCAGCCTTCCACATTTTCCACTGAACGCTCAAAGGTCGCGTATGTGATAACTCTCCTCTCAGGACGAGCTCGGGAATGGAGCACTGCACTCTGGGATGCTCACGACCCCTGCTGCTCCAACTACAAAGATTTTGCTAAAGAGATGAGGAGAGTGTTCGATCGCTCATGTCACGGCAGGGAGGCAGGTCATAAGTTGTTAAAGCTCCGCCAAGGCTCACACTCAGCCTATGATTACGCCATTGAGTTCCAGACCCTAGCTCTCTCCAGTGGGTGGAATGGTCGGGCCCTGAGTGACACCTTTTTCGAAGGACTGACTGAGACACTCCAGGACGTGTTAATCTCCCACGAACTTCCCTCGTCACTCCAAGAGCTCATGGATCTAGCTGGCCGAGTGGATTCACGCCTCCGCCTTCGAAGTTCAGCCAGACTCTCACCACCCAGAGACCTCCCACAATCTAACCTTCAGGAGGGACCCATGCGACTGGACAGAACCCGTATCTCCCCTGAAGAACGCCACCGCCGCCGAGTGGAGGGTGCCTGCTTCTACTGTGGGAGATCTGGTCATCAACTCAAGAACTGTTCTGTAAAGAGGAGACGTCCTCTAGTCCAGCTTGGAGGACTGGAAGGTGTGACTCCAGGAAAATGCCCAGATGAACGCCGCCTGCTCTCCGTCTTCCTGACCTATGAGCAACAAACCCACCTGGTTCAAGCATTGATCGATTCAGGTTCAGACCGCAATCTGATCGACACGGCTTCAGCCAAGGCTCTAGGAATCCCCGCTCTCCCCTTGGAGACCCACCTTAAGGTTCAGGCACTCACTGGTAGCCCGCTCCCATCTATCACCCACAGAACTCCCCTCGTTGGCCTAAGAGTCTCAGGCAATCATTTAGAGCAGACTTCACTGTTCATGATGGAGGGATCACACGCCACTGTTGTCCTAGGCCTGCCCTGGCTAACCCGTCACAACCCACAAATCGATTGGATCAGGAACACAATCGTTGCGTGGAACCCATCATGTGCTAAGACCTGCTTGCGAGCTGCAGCCACGTCTTGTCTCAGTTCAGCGTCTGTGGAGGAACCACCAGATCTCACCAATGTCCCTTCAGATTACCATGATCTCAAGGAGGTCTTCAGTAAATCTCGTGCCGTCTCTCTGCCCCCCCACCGACCATATGACTGCGCCATCAACCTGCTACCAGGCACCACGCCTCCCAAAGGCCGTTTATACTCTCTGTCACCCAGGGAACGGGAGGCAATGAATCACTACATCTCGGAATCCCTTGCGGCGGGGATCATTCGCCCTTCCTCCTCCCCAGCGGGGGCTGGCTTCTTTTTTGTGGGTAAAAAAGATGGTTCCCTTCGTCCGTGCATCGATTATAGAGGCCTTAATGAGATCACGGTGAAGAATCGATATCCCCTTCCATTAATGGCGACCGCCTTTGAACTCCTCCAGGGAGCTAAGATTTATACTAAACTAGACCTACGCAATGCATACCACCTCGTCCAAATCCGGGAGGGTGACGAATGGAAGACTGCTTTTAACACCCCAACAGGACACTATGAATACCTGGTGGTGCCGTTCGGCCTGACCAACGCCCCGGCCGTCTTTCAGGCCCTCATCAATGATGTACTCCGGGATTTCTTGAATTCATCTGTGTTCGTCTATCTGGACGACATTCTGATCTTCTCTCGAGACCTAGGGGAGCACCAGCATCATGTTCGTCAGGTACTGCAAAGACTCTTAGAGAACAATCTGTTTGTCAAAGCGGAGAAGTGCGAATTTCACACAACGACCACCACATTCCTAGGGTTCGTCATTGGTCCCTCAGGCATCAGAATGGAGCCTGCTAAGCTCCAGGCAGTCACGAATTGGCCCACACCCACTACAAGACAGGAGCTTCAGAGATTCTTGGGATTCGCCAACTTTTACCGCCGCTTCATCCGGGGCTACAGCTCCATTGCTGCCCCCTTAACCGGCCTGACTTCTACCAAGACCCGTTTCCATTGGGACATGAACACTGAAAAAGCCTTCTCTGAACTCAAGAAACGGTTCACGTCTGCCCCAATCTTGACCATTCCAGATCCATCACGTCAGTTTGTCGTAGAAGTCGACGCCTCCAGCACAGGGGTAGGAGGTGTACTTTCTCAGAGAGCTGCGCATGACAACAAGCTACACCCCTGCTCTTTCTTCTCACATCGTCTAACCCCTGCCGAGGCGAACTATGGCATCGGCGATCGAGAACTACTGGCCATCAAGCTGGCCCTCGAAGAATGGAGACACTGGTTAGAGGGGACGGAGATCCCATTTCTGGTCTGGACCGACCACAAAAACCTGGAATACCTACAGAACGCCAAGAGGCTAAATTCTCGCCAGGCTCGGTGGTCACTGTTTTTCGCCAGGTTCAACTTCGTCCTCTCTTATCGCCCTGGTTCCAAGAACTCCAAGCCAGATGCGCTCTCCAGGCAGTTTTCCCCTACTCACGACTCTGCTGCCAACGAGACCATCATTCCCCCGTCATGCTTGCTCGCAGCAGCCGAGCTTGATATCGAAACCAAGGTCCAGCAAGCCCTGTCTCATGAACCCGGGCCAAGTAACGTGCCGCCTAACCGCCTATTTGTGCCGCGTTCTCTACGCTCTCAGGTCCTGGAATGGGCACACAGCTCCAAGCTCTCCTGCCATCCTGGTTCAGCTCGAACCCTGGCTCAAGTCCAGCAGCGCTTCTGGTGGCCCACGGTAAAAGAGGACACTTCCAGCTTCGTGGCAGCATGTGACATTTGTGCTAGGTGCAAACACACCAACACCGCACCAGCAGGCTTTCTCAGACCACTACCAATCCCATCCCGTCCATGGTCGAACATTGCCCTAGATTTTGTCACAGGGTTACCCTCCTCCGACGGCCACTCGTGCATCATGACCGTGGTGGATCGGTTCTCTAAGGCCGCACACTTCATTCCACTACCCAAACTCCCAACTGCTAAGGAGACGGCTGATCTCTTGATTATGCACGTTTTCAGACTGCACGGTCTCCCCAAAGACATCGTTTCCGACCGCGGGCCGCAGTTCACCTCTCAATTTTGGAAGGCATTTTGCAGACTCATTGGAGCCACGCCCAGTCTGTCCTCAGGTTTTCACCCCCAGTCCAATGGTCAGACTGAAAGAAAGAACCAGTCCCTCGAGGTAGCCCTAAGGTGCATGGCTTCCCGAGATGTCACCTCTTGGAGCAAGTTTTTGCCTTGGGTGGAGTACGCCCACAACTCCCAGGTATCGTCATCTACTGGGCTGTCACCCTTCCATTGCTGCCTGGGCTATCAACCACCATTGTTCCCGTCGCAGGAGGAGGAGGTCAGTGTCCCATCTGCCCAAGCCTTTATCCGACGCTGCAGAAGGACCTGGCTACAAGCAAGGAGAACGCTGTTACGGGTCGGCAGAAGATACAAGAGACAGGCCGACCGCAAACGCTCCCAGGCTCCCAAGTACAGGGTGGGGCAAAGAGTCATGCTCGCCGCCAGAGACATCCCCCTAAAGACCACCTGCCGCAAACTCTCCCCTCGGTACCTCGGTCCCTTCACCATCACTAAAATAGTCAATCCCTGCGCGGTTAAACTCTTGCTCCCCTCAACCATGCGACGAATCAACCCGACCTTTCACGTGTCCCAACTACGCCGTCTCGCTTCAAGCCCATTAAGTCCCCCCACCCACCCTCTGCCTCCTCCCCGTATCATCGATGGCGGTGAAGCCTACACTGTCCGCCGACTTCTGAAAGCTCGCCGCCGAGGTAGAGGCATCCAGTATCTGGTAGACTGGGAGGGCTATGGGCCTGAGGAGAGAAGCTGGATTCCTTCCAAGTTTATCCTAGACCCCAAGCTCATATCAGACTTTCAGAAACGCTTCCCTGAGGCTCCCCGCCCTAACGCCCAGAGGCGTTCGTAAGGGGGGGGGGGTACTGTCATGTGTCACGTCCTTCCACGGCCTGTTTATTTATTTATTTATTTTTTCCCACGCTGTCACTTCTCCATGTGCTCATGTTTTCCCTGTCTGTCACGTATCCGCTCCCACGCCCCCGTTTCCTCCCCGTCTGCGCACCTGTCTCCTATCCTCCGCTGATTACTACAGCGATTTAAGCACGCTTGGCACGCTGCTTAAATCGCTGGATTATCTCGTGTGTCACGTACCTTGATTTTCTCGCGTTTTCTTTTTCTCGTATTCACGTTGCCAAGTTCGCTTTGTTTTTCGGTTCTCGATTTTTTGTCTCTCGCCTCGGATTTGTTCGCCTCGCTCTTTTGATCTCCCGGTTTAGATCTCTCGCTTCCTTGCTTTTGACCACGGCTCTTGCTTCACGATTTGGCTTCGACGCTACGTTGACTGATCTCCCGGTATTTGACCTCCGCTTCCGCATTCCGACCGCGCTCCTGTTTATCGTTGCTGTCACTCATCTGCACTTGGATTCACCTCGTTCCGCTTCGTCTCGTGACAAGAATACGCAAAATCTCCTCTACATGGCTTGGTCTAATATGCAAAAATGGCTAAAACCAACCCTGTGCACTACGATGCTAATTAATATCCTGTGAGCCTCTACAGTGTATAATAAATACTAAACTGTGCATGGTGTCTTTTGGTATAGAAGTAGTCACAGGTATCCACAACTGTAGCGGAAGAGCTGTAGCAAGTAACAAATGACAGCAGGTTTTGACATTTCATAGACTGGAAGGTGTTGTAGGTAAGGGGGGATGTGGGAAATTTTACAGAGTTGAGCAACCAAGGACTGTCAATCATGTATATTTAGAGTGCTCTGATTAAAAGTTCAGTAATATAGGAAAGGGGTTTTGGATTCAGCTCTTGTTGACCATGGTTTTAAATGGGATTTTCCCAGCGTATGTACTGTATTGTAATGGCTTCATATCTTTGTAATAATAGGTGAATGGACATAGGAAAACCCTTCACACTGTGAAAATTTTCTATTTTCTATTTTTTTATAATTCTGAAATATACTTGCTTTCCTGAACTAAAAGATTATATTCACTGCAGCATCTTAACTGCAAGTGAAGTTCATTTTAAGTCTGACTAAATTTAAAAGCTGGAAATGACAATTAATGCGTCCCTTTTGGACTGCAATGCAGCTGCATTTGTTAATGTTTTAACAGCAAGGGTCTGGGTACAAATTCGACTGATAAGATCAAAGTAAAGTCTTTAAAAAAAAGAAATCACTGGGTTTTTTTTTTCATCAATAGTGTTAAACACTCTTTAGCAGTTGTAAACTTTTGTTAGTTTCTAACACAACACAATCTTTGGCACAATTTTATAATCACAAAAACAGGCAAGGTAAGAAAGTCAAAAACTCAACTAATATGATTGTGTAATTTTGATTTTAAAAAATACATTTAAAGTTTCTTGAACATCAGGTGTCAAATAAGGTGGTATTATTTATTTATCCACTTCTTTTCGGCTGTTTGTCAGAATTCGCTGCACCATTATTTATTCTTAATGTCTTTATATACTTATTTATTTAGTGTGCCTCAATGTTACTGGGGAAATCTTACCTGATTGACTGGATTTTGCTTGCCCGACTAAATGCCCAACTCCATTAGTGCGCACAGAGTTTGAACAAGTCATGTGCCCCCTAGCCATTGTGGGTACAGGTTCAAACTCTGGGTCCAGGTCTAGGATTAACTGGTTCAGCTGCTCAATTGATTGGTCAATATCCAGGTCGAGTGAAGCAAATTCATCATCCTTGTCTGCCTCTGGCTCCGCCTCCAGAGAGTCATTTTTAATCCCTGATTTTACTTTTTGTCCCAGTCTATCTGCCATGGTCTCCAAGTAAGAACCAGTAGAAACTAACTGTTGCTGCTTCACCCATATGTGTGTCTGATCACTGTTGGATGATGTGTGAGTCCGTGTGTCATCCAGGTGCACCCCATCTCCAGCATCTTCTGACTGGTCCAAGTACTCACACCTACCCAAAACAGGAAGTTCAAGACCCGGTCTCTTAGCGTCTGACACTATAGCAGCTGATGTACGTTCATCCTCATCATCAAGGATGTTGGTTTCTCGTTGTGCATTCATGTGAAAAGCAGGGTCTAAATAATGACAGTTTTCTCCTGTTGCTCTGTCATCTGCATCACTTGTAATGGCAATTTCAGAGGTTAGGACATGAACACGAGGCTGGTCTTCGGCCATGTTGCCCCTGAGAATGGATTTCTGGACTTGGCTCTGGAGTTCAGCGCCTGCTGCTCCAGTGCACAGCGAGTTGGTGGAGAGCCCGGAGTCACTGCTCACGGAGGACGGTGCACATTCAGTCAGCTGAGCTGGATGTGAAATACACAAAGAATAAGAATGACTGACATCTTTTTAAATATAGACTATAAAGAATCCGCACGCAAGGCAACATGGACAAGTTTATAAAAACATTAAAAACAGAGTTAATGTCATTTGCTTATCATTTTAAATATATATACATATATACAGTATATATGCATGTGTGTGTATATGTTTTATATTGATGATAATTAATATGCATACTTATATCTTGGATATTTCAGCAATAACACACTCAAGGTGAAATTCAGTTCAACAGCACGACTTTGAGATTGATATTTCATTCATACAACAGTCCCAGAAACACCATTTATAATCATTAGATTATGCATTTGTTTGTTTAGCTCATTTGTATCATCAAACCGTATGCTTCCGCGTCTGATGGAACTAACTAACCATGATTGGCGGAACTGTCGAACGACAGTTAGTGTAATTAATAGGGGTGAAAGTAATTTGAAATTATTACAGGTACCGAGTATTCAAAAGATGAGGAGAATGAACCATGGAGGTGGTGACCGGTCCTGAGAAACTTCCCAAAATCACACTAAATGTAGAGAAAAAGTAAATAAATGGTAAATGAAAAGCTGATGATTAACACTGTACAATCCTTTGTTCCACACACCAAGTATTGCCCTTGATTAGGGATTAGAGAGGGATTTGGGATTCAGCCTAGTTAACTTTGCAGCTCGAGTTAGCCATGGACAGAACAACACTGAGGCAATTCAGGATGACTTAGAAGCATCAACCTACTTTCACCCATGCAGCGACCAACAATTAGTGTAATTATCAATTGTTTGTAACACCCGTGAAATGGAATGCCTTTCGTCTAATCAAATTACTTGGTCATAACTAATTAACAGTATGTAATGCGCCGGAATAAAAAGTAAGGACATTTTTTTATTTTTTTCATTTTTATTAAAAAGTTTTATTTCTAAGATTTTCTTTCACATATACTGTACTAGTCACCTTTATAACCTATAGGCTGTTAAAAAGCACAATTTATTGAGACTCATAATTTAAAGATACTGTACACCGTACAGGTGTTGTTTAATCCACTGCTGACATACAGTACACTCCCACGTTTGCCATGCTGTGTATCAGATCAGTAAGTCTAGACACACAATGTCAACACACTGACAAAAGGTTTTTAACATGTCATGACACACACACACACACAAATGCACATACTTCTGTTTGACCATCATATGTTTGGGCAGATCATTCACGCACGAAGCAGCAGCTGAACACTGATTAGACCTGATAATGTGTGTCATCTCTCCCAGCAACACACACACACACACACACACACACACGCACACGCACACACACACACACACACACACAGTGCAGTCTGGTAACATCATGCATGAAACCACCAGCAGCATGTACAAACCCAAACACACACTCTCAGAGTTTCGTTCTTTATCACAAGCTCACATCACTTTTTTTTCTAATCACACGTCTCAGGTTGAAAAACAACCCCCAACATCTCCTCTCCCAACCCCAGTGAGAGACTACTTCACACGGCATTCCAAACTCAGCAGTTAATCAATCTCTTCCATATGTCGGGATACACTGCACATTCCAGGCCATCTATCCCGCCACTAGGAATCAACATAGCTGAGCCTAAGCCTAAGAGATTCTAATCAACGTCTAATTATGCTTTTATTTTTGTAGGTGACGCTGCTGCAAAGGATGTCCTTGAGTCTGAAATTTGTTCATGCATCCAGTAGAATTTTTTCACTCATTTCATAGGTAACTAGAATCACAGTTCAAAAGTATCAAAATTTTGAACGTTGCCATGGCCGCACAGAGAATGAAAAAACCTCAAAGCCTCCATTAACATACATAATGATATTTTGTAATAGTCAGTATCCAGTCCAGTCAGTATGAGCCACATGGGCAGGGTTGTGTCTATCTGTCCGTGTGTTCCTCATAGCGACTTGTAACATTCCCACTCTGGGGAGGTCCTCCACAAAGCAGATGGACTGGAGAGATTTTGGAAGCAATAATACTTGGTAGATAATATTAGTGTAATAAAGAAATATGCACAAATACATACAGGGCCATTCAAAAGTTTGGACACACTTTCTGTTTCAATGTTGTTTTTTTTGTTTTGTGATTTATTTTCTACATTCTAGAACAATACTGAAGTTTTCAAAACTATGAAATTACACATATGGAATTTTGTAATTAAGTAAGAAGATCAACAACAGCCAGTTGTTATTTTATGACAGGAAGGTCGGCCTTCCTGGAATAGGAGTTGCAAGAACAGTCTTGTCAAGTGCAATTGCAAAACCCATCAAGCACCATGAAGAAACTGGCTCTCATGGAGACCATCCCAGGAAAGTCAGACCAAAACTTTCTTCTGCTGCAGAGGAGAAGTTCATTCAGAGTCACCAGCCTCAGTCTCAATATCATCTCAATGTTTAAGGGAGATTATTGCATATATTTTGGATGCTTTCAGCATATGTATGTACATATGAAAGCAGCATGCATTAAATTACCTTCAGCAAAGTAGAAATATATAAAAAATCAGGAAAGACCACTGAACTAGAAGGTGTCCAAACTTTTGACTGGTAGTGTACATACACACATACTGTACACACAAAACAGCAACAAAATACATGCATATACAGTGAATACACATGTCGCTGTAGTAGCAAAGCACCTCTCAACAGATGGAAATCCAAATACCAGGTATTTGTGATAAACCACAGCTGGCTGGTGAGACATACACACATGCTTCAACAATCCGGTCTTCATGAGGTCATATTTTGCAAGAGTTATGGTCATAGCAAAATGATAAAAAAATAAAATAAAATTTAAGTATTCAAGTGACACATCTCTAATGTAACACCAAATAAATAATAATAACAACAATTATTATTATTGTTGTTTTTATTATTATCACTCACTCACTCATCATCTATACTGCTTAATCCTGTATTCAGGGTCACGGGGGGCCTGGAGCCTATCCCAGGAGACTTAGGGCACATGGCAGGGTACACCCTGGACAGGGTGCCAATCCGTCGCAGGGCACAGACACACACATTCACTCACTCATTCACACACTACGGGCAATTTTGGGAACGCCAATTAGCCTAACCTACATGTCTTTGGACTGTGGGAGGAAACCGGAGTACCCGGAGGAAACCCACCAAGCACGGGGAGAACAACCTCCATGCACACAGAGACGGGAATCGAGCCTGGCCGGGGATCGAACCCGGACCCTGGCGGTGCAAGGCGACAGTGCTAAGCACTACACCACCGTGCCGCCCGTTTTTATTATTATAATTTTTATAATAATTATTATTGTTGTTGTTGTTGTTGTTGCTGTTTGTATTATAATGCTACGGCCAACATAGGCTGGATAGTAATTATCTGCAAAGGCTTCTCATCCTTTTTACTGCACTACTTCATTTCGTCATTAGACACATTAAATTTCCCAAATGTCAAAGCATCACTCTTATTTCTACTTGATCGTTGTTCCATTAAAATCCTGCACATCAGCTTTAAACATCTGTAAAAAGTCACATGCATTAAACATGGACAAGCATTTGCTCAATTACTCAAATCCAGTAAATCACATAACAGAACCTATTACACCACAGCCCAGCTATCATTCAATACAAGATTTTGCAGACAAAATATAATAAAGCAGTTTTTTGCACAAACTTCTCTGTCGACTGCATACGAAGTCAACTTACAAACCTGTAAAGAATAAAAGCTCATAAGAAGAATCAGGTCGTTTCTATGACAG